>JAHRHZ010000025.1:27128628-27233562 GCA_024137785.1 Ginglymostoma cirratum | reverse complement strand
GTTCCTGCAAAAATGCCATCCCCTATTCCCAATTCCTTCGCCTCTGCCGCATCTGCTCCCAGGATGAGGCATTCTACTCCCGTACATCTCAGATGTCCTCGTTTTTCAAGGACCGCAACTTCCCCCACTCAGTGGTCGAGAACGCCCTCGACCGTGTTTCCCGCCTTCTATCCGCCTCCCCTTCTCTCCCCACTTATTTCAGAACCCCCTTCCCCTCTCCCATTTCTGAAGAAGGGTCTAGGCCCGAAATGTCAGCTTTCCTGCTCGGCCTGCTGTGTTCATCCAGCTCTACACAGAGTGTTGCAATTTTTTTGAATGAGTACAGTGCTGCTGCTTGCGAGGAACTAAAAAGGATGAATGCTCGACAGAATGGGTCCACATCACCATTTTATTTGAACAGAAGATGTAACTGTTTGTTCAGAAGTGAAAAAACGTAGAAATTCACTCATATGACAGAATGGTTGCAGAACAGAAGGAAGCCTTTCAGCCATCAAGTTTGCAAATTTGGAAATTTCTTTGCAAATTTTGTCTCTGAAAAAGCATTTTAGCTCCAAATGGCCAGATTTGACACCACAGCTTTTAAGCAAAATGGTCAAAGACAAGTGTTTTTTATAAGTTTCAGCTGCAATCCAAAAATATCCAAGTTGGTTTTACAGTTTATTTATACACTTAAAATGCAGCATGCATTTCATGATTCAAATCATGATAAAATGTTTTTAACAATCTTTGTGGTCGAAACATAAATTAGTTGGATGCATTGCTGAAACAATAATAACAGTTAAGTTCCAGTAGATGAAGCAACCTTTTTTAAAATCATAAAAAAGCAAAAAATACTGCAGATGACAAAAATTTAAAAAAAAATGCTGGAGAAACTCAGCAGGTCTGACATCATCTGTGGAGACAGAAACAGGATTCACATATCAAATCGATATGTTTCTTTTTCAGAACTGTAAAGTGCTGCAAAATGTCACAGAAAAAAAAAAAATCACTACAGGAGATCTCCTATAACGCGTGTTCCAGCAACGTGAATTGGTTATAAGGAGATTGACGAATAGGGGAATGGTATTTGTAAAATGTGAACTTTGTGCTGACTGTAATGTGAATCCAATGTCAACACACACAATTGGTTCATGGGGTCTGTCTTGAGTATGCGCTGAAAGAGTCCCCGAGCTGGCGTTAAGGGTCCTCATGCTTTCTGTGAGAGGCACTGTCTAATTCTGCTGTGTTACCCACAAAGTTACGTAGCGAAGCTGCCAGTACAGACGAGGAGCATGTGATGACATTTCCTCCCATAGTAAAAAAAAAATTGATTGACGAAGGTGGCTACAACTTAGATCAAATTTTCAATTTGGATGAGATAGGATTATACTGGAAGAACCTACATTTCCATGAATGAAGCATATGCTCCAGCCTTTAAGGTTGTAAAGGATCATATGACTGTGCTGCTGGGTGCCAATGCCAGTGGAGACTTAAAGCTTAAGCCTGTGGTGGTGTACCATTCTGCCAACCAGCAAGTCTTGAAAGATTACCTTAAGTTCACTCTAGGCATCTACTTTAGGTCAAGCAAAAGTGGTTGGGTGGCTGGGCAAATATTTTCTGATCTTACTGTTGATGTTTTCAAAGATGTTTTTAGAAAGTATTGCAGGAGAAAAAAAAAAAAAAAAAAAAAAAAAAAAAAAGTGGATTTCAGAATTCTCCTCATCCTGGATTACATGCCAAGCCATCCTCCCACCGTTGGTGAGCCTTCTGAAAACATCAAAGTGCTATTTCTACCCCAAAACACAACTTCTCTTCTTCAACCCATGAACCAGGGTACAATACCAGCTTTTAAAGCTTATTATTTAAGGCACACATTTAAGAGGCTGGTTGTAGCCACTGAGGGGGATAACGACAGTATGCTACTATTTTGGAGGAACTTTAATATCAAGAATGCAATTGACATTATCGTGGAAGCCTGGGGTGATGTCAGTAAGGCCTGCTTGTATGCAGTTTGGCAGAAACTTCTCCCAGAGTTTCTTTTCCCAAGATGGAAAAAGCTTTGATCCATCAGAGAAGCCCCTAAGAAGCAAAAGAACACTGTGCTGAATTTGCAGAACAAACTGGATTTGAAGTGGAGAGAGAGGATATTGAAGAGCTGCTTGAGCCCCACTGTGGAGACCTCTCTACAGCTGATCTACAAGAACTTGTTGCTGAGGGGGAAGTGGAAGCTGGAGATGAAGATGATCAAGTCCAGGATGCAGCACCGTGAGAGCTTTCCACTTCCGTTTTGTCTTCTATGCTGAAGAACACTGAGAAGCAGTTGCAACTATTAGAGGACAATGATTACAATGCAAAATGAAGCAGGGTAGCAGTTTGTGGAATAAGATCTTATTTGACACCCTTCATGAAAGAAGAAAAAGGGCAAAGAAGCAAAAACTGGGTGTCTTTTTTAAGCCAACCCCCAAGAAACAATCAGAAGACAATGAACGACAGCCATCCACTTCTGGATTAACTATTTTTCGTCTTAATCCTGCAAACAAAACTGCACCTGATGGTGGTGGTGATGATGATGACCCTCAGCCCCTGCCTTAACAACAGAATTACCTCAGAACCTCCTCCCCCTCAAGTCATCTGGACAATTTTTTTCAAGGTGATAAATTTACTGTTATTTTGTTATTACATGTGAATTAAACATTTGTTCAAACTGTACTATCCTTTGTTTAAGGTTCTTGCAAAGATTTGTAGCTCGAGTTGTGGATGAGGTTGTTGGCTTACTTGCCGAGCTGGCTGGTTATCGTACAGACATTTAGTCACCATGCTAGCAGGTCTGTACGATAACCAGCCAGCTCGGCAAGCAAGCCGACAACTAGGCTGTGTGTTACACTGGAGTGATTTGAGTCATTTTGAGTGATTTCTTTTTGCTGGTCTGCCCCTAACATCCCCTTTCTCCATAGGCCCCATTATTTCGATAGTGCAATTTTCTATAATGCATCGTTTCACAGGAACTTGTCTATCATGTTAGAGCAGATCCCCCTGTACTTTCCAGCTCCTTTCAGTTTTGGAGACTTGAAACGTTAACTCTGTTTCCGTCTCCACAAATGCTACCAGACCTACTGAGATTCCCTCCATTTTCTGCGTTTGTTTCAACTTTCTTGTTTCTCCTGTATTCCAGCTTGTGCCAGAGATGAGGATCTCTTGCCTGTGCCATGCTAACCAAGGAGGAGAAAGGGCTGGTAAGGAAAGGAAAAGAAAGTAGCTATGGTTCCTGTTCCATTGATTTGAATGTTCCAACGAACATCAGGTTTGGCTGTGAAGCTTCCTATGGTCAAATTGCCTGATCACACTCAATTAAACTCACTCGTGGAAAAATGGCATGATTTGGATAAGATGTTGATCAGAAGGCCAATGAATCGGGCTCTCCAGGAGAGCAGAGTGTACCCAGTACATGGGTGGGAATCACATTAGAAATCACTTTCTTTTAAACACAAGAGAGCAGAGAAATGCTCATTTGGAAACTTCCAAATAAAGAAAGGTCCCCTCATGTTGACATTGTGATTTCCCACAGTGGAATCCAATAGGCTGAGAGCACTGCACTCCTGATGACCTCTCTGAAGCAATTAATGGTGGCAGTTAGGTAAGTAGAAAATATTCTCTTTTAGACTTGTTTTCACTTCAACAGATCAACTGATATGAAACAAATTGATGCTAACAATTCAGTAATGGAGAAACGTCCAGTGCATTAAATACGTGCAGTCTTCGAAGTCTTGACTTTGTGCTTTAAAATAAGTACTCTTAAAAAGGTTGCCTGGCACCATACCAACAAAATGAAATACTCAAGGGAGAAAAGGAAAATGAGCCACACTCCCAAAATCCTCTCATGAGCAAATGATGTTGCTAAACGTTTGAGAAAGCATTTGAAGAGCAACAATTCAAGGGAAGAAACTGAACATACAGACAGGCGCTGCCAACGTAAACACAAAACCATTTGTTTATGGGAAGCTTGGAGCAGTGCAGAGTTGTGTTAATATAACAAATATGTAAATCTCAAAATGATTAACTACCTGACTGCATAAGACTAGGATCATGACACACAATAGTTTACTGTGCTGTGGTAGTGTGATCACGAATGCAGATCAGGGGAAGTCAATAAAACATTATTTACTGAGGTGAAATGCTAATATTCACAGACTGGACAGTGCTCTAGCCTTGCTCGTTTTGTACAGGAACCCAAATTCCATTACAGGAAATAATTTATTAATGTTTGAGGAAAGGCATATTAATGCTAATGATTTTGGAAAAAATGTTAAGTACAAAGATTCACAAGAATATACATTTTGGTATTACAATGGAAACAGGATACTCCACGAAATAAACCTTTGTTAGGATTACAGCACAGCCCTTGGAGGTCCATTAAGTAAAAACATGACTAGGTTGGAGGACTTAGACGTTGGGCCCAGGCTCAGGCCTGTACATACTCCAACCTAGGGGGCTAAGGTTAGTCTGAAATGCAGCCTCAAGCCTCATCAACATCTTACACACAAGCTTCACTCATTCATTGTACCTTCACAGGAAACTTGCATGACTGAACAGCACAAATATCGGGGTACATTCCTCACCAAACATGGCCCAAAGGTGTAAATCTCAGAGCAGGATATCGAATGTGACAGTTGTTAGCAACTGTAGAGACAAAGGAGCACTTGAAAAGTTTCTTTAAAAATTGACTTTGGTTGACAACGAATGAAAAATCCTGCACAGAGCACAGCTGTACAATAGCTGGAACCTGAGCCACCCCAGATTGGAAAGTAATGTCAATAACGAAGGTAATGTAAAAGGGTTTAAGGGTCCGAAAGCATTAATTAAAACAGAAAGAGCTGGAGAAACTCAGCAGGCCTGGCAGCACCTGTGGAGAGAGAAAAACAACATTATCACCACATGTCTGAGATGTCTTTTCTTCAAAACTGACAGAAGTTGGAAAATAATGGTGTTTACAGTGTTGACAATGAGGGAGGAGGAGCAAGTGGAACAGATCAGCAAAAGACAAAAGGGAAAACAAAAAAAAAAAAAAAAGGACTGCAGATGCCAGAAATCTGAAACAAAAAAAAACAACAGAAATAGCTAGGAGAAACTCAGCAGGTCTGGCAGCGTCAGTGAAGAGAAAGCAGAGTCAGCATTTTGGGGCCAGCGACTTTGTTGTAAAAGACAAAGGGAGTACTAACGGTGGTAAAGGAGTGATAGTGGTGCAAATGATTAAGTGTGAAAAAGGGAAAAACGGGTCTGCTTTGCTGAGACCAAAGACAAGATACCAACAAGACCTGGCCAGTAGGTTGCGGGGGTGGGTGGTGGTGGTGGCTGGCGGTTGGTGAAGTGGGGGAGCATTCAGAAGCTAGTTGGAAGACAGAGATCATGCTCTGAATCTGTGGAACTCCATGTTGAGTTCTATAGGCTGTAGAGTGCCTAAGCAGAAAGTTAGGTATATTTTCTCCAGCTTGCATGGAGCTTCTTGGAAGCCTTTAGTGGGCTCAAGGATGGAAATGTAACATGGGAGCAAGATGATTTATCAAAATAGCCAGCAACAGGAAGTTTGGAGTCATTCTTATGGGTAAAGAAGAGGTGTTCTACAAAATGGCCACCCAGTGTGCCTTTGGGTCCAGTTGAGTCCATTGCCAAGCAATTTCTTCTCATGCAGTATAAATGTTCCTTTCCTTTACATTGGTATTTCTTGTAAATTATCCAGATGTGTGCAAGAGGAAAAGATTTAACAAAATGTAATTTATCTCTGAAGTGAGCAAAACATGCATTTGATCTCCCTCACCAGTGATTTTGTTTACCCATCAGATGCATAACGGGGTCAAGCAAACAAAGTGGCAATACATTCTTTCCCAATTTCTTGTCCCCTTGCCCTCACTGCAGCAGATCCCAGCCTTCCCAACAGCAGAGTCATTAAATACCATTTCCTAATTCATTTCAGTGGCACAAAAGAGAGAGGTTATCACCATTTTCTAATGACTAGATGTTAATGACGACCCTGACTTGCAAATTAGGTGAAAAGTCAATGGAATTTGAGCTAAGTTAAAAAAAAAAAATTTAGACGCAGTCAGAAATTCTGTACCATATTCAGCAGAAACTTCTGAAAACTGAAGAACTGGCACTTTATCAACAGTAGATGCACATCTACTGCTCAGCGACATGACAAAAGTCTCTTATTAGAACTGGGGGACCATTTCAAACTCAAAATAGGTTAGAGACTTGAAATATGCATTTCCTTAATGCTTGTGGCTTAGGTTTGACAAATTGCACATCGTACTATTCACAGCACAATAATAGTTGGAGAACAGTATAATAACAAAAGGAAGTCATACATTTAAGCATATTTAAATCATTGTAATTACCCTAGCTTCATGTCCAATCGGCTCTTTGCACTCATCGCATGTATTTGCGAACAGGGTATCATAGCACGGGATACAGTAGGGGCTGTCTTCGGACAGGATGTATTTTCTGCCGTATAGGGATTCTTTGCAGTTATCACAATCAAAGCGCTCACTCATCTTCTACGGACAGTTGTTACTGTGAACAGAAATGAAGGAAAATTTTCAGTCAACATAATTGTCAAGTGCAACAGGTCATATTTGTTTGTTTCCAAAAAATCACCATTGGTGGAAATCATGCTGCTCGGTCTCAGTTCGGCAAGAATTATGGAAGAGCAATGGGAAACTACTCCAGAAGTAACCCCCTCCCCAACGCCCCCCACCATCCCAGTGAACTGGGAGCTCTTGAGGAAGCTATGGAGCAGCTGCTATTTATTGGTCCCATTCCCTCCCTCCTTGCTTTCCCTTCTTCACTTCCTAACTAATGCTTGTGTATCATTCTGCAGGCAGCTTGCCAAGGTGCTCATTCATCACAGGCAAATCCAGACTGAGTCAACCATGAAGGACTGCACTGAGGAGCCTGCTCCTGTACTTCACTGATGTCCATGCCTGCATCTTTGCACAAGAATTACTGGATAAGAACAAAGGAACAGAAACTTTGGCTCTTCTCCCTGCCTGATACAGCAGCAATGGAACCTATTCGAGTGCAGAGTTACTGCAGCCAACATCTACCACTTCAATTGAAATTGAGCTCAAATGTTGGGCCATACCGGTTCTGCACTGCTCAGTATTATATGACAACCAACCATATAAACAGATGTCAATTGTTACTCCGAGGCAGATTAGAACAAGTGGCACCCACTTTTACACAGATGATTTTATTCCTCATTTCCCCAGTCTGAAGCCCATTTTAACTTTTTGGAAGTCTTACTGTTTTCCTCTCTGGTTTCTAGATAACTAACCAGAAGTGCCAAGTTTCAATGAACAGTGGAACGATGAGCTTGGCAATATCCCGTTGAAATGACTACCTCACTCAATATTGAGGTGTTGATTCAAATAAAAAGTTGAGAAAGTTAAAGATGTGAATAGGATTACTGAGGCTATCTAGCAATTCAGTTAAACATGACTTTAAATCTCATTACCAACAGTGCTGATGTTTACAGTTTAAAAAAAAATTTCGGCTTGAGGGAGCATTCTGCCAATAACTTTATATTTGGAGAAATATAAGCAATGATAAATAGTCAAAAGTAAAGGGATTCTGAAAATCTGTTAAGGACTTCCTACTGAATTGGAACAACCTATAACGTGAATTCCATCACTGTTATTGTATACTCTAAGACATCACTTGCTATAGAATTAATAGTGTTATGTCTTCTAGTTCTCAATTTGGAAATATTCATACTTTAGACTTAAAACACTGGAACTACATTGAGTGTATTTTTTACTACTGTCCATATAGCTGATGGACTAATAGACTGATACATTGTTAGCTGTAATACATGGTACTCTGGGATGTACATTCACATAGCAATTAGTTCCTGGTTCCTTAAACTGTAATAAATAGTTTACAGTGGAGTCAAATACAATTTAACCAATAAAGTGAATCATGAAAAAGCACAAAAAATTGTAAATAACAAACTGCAAAAATGCTGAGAACCATATCATTTCTTTACCCAAAATGTTTTTGAAACTTTCAGTATATGTAAACACTACTCCTGCAGGTTTTTACTGTTGAAAAAGCATGCAAGATACAAACTATTGAGAACACCACATACAGAATTGTAGCATTCTTAAGAAAAATAAGTTGTGATAAAGTTAACATATATGGTTTCCAGATCCCTAAAAATCTGCGTGAGAAAACGAAAAGAAAAACAAATTAAGACTCACTGGAAACGATTCCAACAAGTATCCACAGCTACCAGCAGGATTAGTACTGACAGGCTAAAGGTACGCAGCACTCTACATTACTCTCACACCAAATGCCACAGTTAACAGACTCGTTTAGGCAGGAAGATGACTTATCACAAGAATATGTAACACATGGGCTATTAAGGGAGCATGCTGTTAATTTGAATCTCCATCTCACCACATCTATGCAAATCCCTGTAGCTCACTGATGGGGAAAAAGAAAAGTCTATTAGTACTGACAGATAGATTAAAAACGGGAGAAAAAGCAAAAGCTGCTTGCATTAAACTGTCAGTTAAGTAAAATATGAAAACAGCTGAAAGCCAATAGTGTCAGTTTTTTGACTGGTGGAAAGATCTATCGGATGTCATTAACAGCACCGTGATACACTGACGTTCCCTATGCCGATTTCGAATGCAAGATGTATTAATTGTGGCCGTTTTACTAATGAAGAAAGCATCAACCAAACAACACATCACAAAAAGCAAGAAACGCATTACATTCTTATTACATTGTGCACTAGATACAGCCATAAAAGTGTAGTAAAGTCGTATGTTCCCACATGTACACATTGCGTAACTGTTCACTGAGTGTAACATTGCAGGTTTGGTTCACTGAAAAAATTAAACCTGCAATAACTTGTCACTTTGAATATGTTTCATTCCATTTACTACATGGTGGCTGAAACCAATTACTTGATTAATTGACTACATCTAGTTAATGAAACATACAAGTGCCTGATTTCGGCTGTTTGCTCATTTTTACTGAGCTTTATACAGTTGTTATACCATCAGGCTGGAGTCAGACTTTGGCTTCTACCAAGCCTTATGGCACATTAATACCTCAGCCAGAAGCTCCTGGTTTAACCCATGCCAGAACTTGCTGACTAGGAAAGATAGATTTGTAATGTGGCCTAGAGATTAATTGTTAGCCTGTAAGTTCTTTTTGTACATCTGCTGCCAGGTGTTAAAAATGGGAGAGTTTCTTGGTCAGCCATCTTGAAGGCAGCAATGGCAAACCATTGCTATGCTTTACCCATCAGCAGTCCAAACCCCAACTTTTAGAAACTAGGATGGGAAAAATGTTAGACCATTGTCACCAACTTTTATTTGGATTATGCAGGGCTGGCAGCCAACTCTGATTCTGGAACTTCTAAACTTTGTGTTAACAATCAGTAAGAAACTTATCTTCTCAATTTGCAGGAGCCTGAAGAATACTCTTGCTTTTAGGACCAGCTGCCTCATGCTTTCGTATACAGGTAATTTTATCCACAGTAGGGTCATTCATGCTTTGGCTTTTCCAACTGTTCAGCAGCAATGTAAGTCTTGGGTGCAAGTTGGCAAAGAGAAAGCTTAGTAATTGCCAAGTCTGTATACTGGTATTGCTGGAATTTAACCAGCCAAAAGCATGAGGCATACCATGACAAAACTCAAATAAACTGCTCGTTGCTTATTTTCCATGGTTGCCCCACCTCTACGCGTGCTATCTGGAACTTGGGAAGAATTCCAGCTCCCAGTGACAAGTCAGCCTGCACTTCAAGGCTTTAATTTGAGAAATGATGCAAACTAGATTGGTATTCCATGCAATTTAGAAAGTTAAGAGTTAATTTGATTGAAATTTTATAAAGCATTAATGAGAATTCATGAACTAGATAGAGAGAAAATATTTCTGCTATTTGGCAAGTCTTGAAATAGGAGACATTCTGAAAATAAGAGTCAGGCCTTTCAGGGATGGAACTCACTGTTATTTCAACGCAAAGTGCGGAAGAAATTTAAAGCTCTCTTCTACATCAGCATTTGCTATTCAATCCATTGTTAATTTTAATCCGAGGATGGAAAATTTTTGTTGACCAAAAGTATTTATTTAGAGTCATACAGCATGGGAACAGACCCTTTGGTCTGACCAGTCCATGCTGAACATAATCCTAAACTAAACTAGTCCCACCTACCTGCTCCTGGACCATATCCCTCCAAACTTTTCCTATTCTTATATCCATCTAAATGTCTTAAATATTCTAATTGTATCTGCATCCATCACTTCATCAGGAAGTTCATTCCACACGTGAACCATCCTCTGTATAAAAAATTTGCCTCATGTCTTTTTTAAATATTTCTCTTCTCACCTAAAAAAGGTGACCCCTAGTCTTGAAATTCCCCATCTTAGGGAAAAGACAACTATCAACTTTAACTATATCTCTCATTGTTTTATACATTTCTATCAGGTCACCTCTCAACCTCCTATGCTCCATGAAAAAAGTCCCAGCCTATCCAGCCTTTCCTTACAACTCAAACCTTCCTTACCCGGCAACATCCTGGTAAATCACTTCTGAACCCTCTCCAACATGAAAGTATCCTTCCTATAATTGGGCGACCAGAACTGGACATAATATTCCAGAAGAGGCCTCACTAATGTCCTGTAAAATCTCAACATAACATCCCAACTCCTATACTCAAAGGACTCAGCAATGAAGGTCAGCGTGTCAAACACCTTTTTAACCGTCCTGTCTATATGTGACACGAACTTTAAGAATTATGTACCTGCACCTCTTGGTCCTTCTGTTCTACAACACTACCCGAGGCCCTACCACTAATTGTATAAGTCCTACCCTTATTTGTTGTACCAAAATGCAATACCGCACATTTATCCAGATTGATCTCCACCTGCCATTTTTCAGCCCATTGACGCATTTGATCAAGATCTTTGTAATCTTAGAGTCACAGATCCACCGTGTTTTATTGCTTATTACGGTTCCTGTTCAAAAGATGATGGTGCAAGCCTTGATGTTGTGTCTACCATCATAAGTATTATAGACCTTCTCAGCTCAGGTAAACGTTTACTGAGATAACAAAAAAAAAGGCTCCTTTCTTGCAGATTCTAATTGCCAGCCACGCTACTTGGAGAGACCTTGACTCCAAAGACCTTTTCCAGTGCAAAAGGCTGAGAGTCATTGCCTGATAATAACAATACATACTGGCTAGTGTGAATGATCTTACTGTCAATGGCTTTTTGAATGAGCCTATCAAATGGTTCCATTCCTTTCTTCTTTCCCCATTACCCTGCAATGTCCCTTTCAAGCTTTGGTTCTTTTGAATGTTAGCTATTATCCTTTCAAACTCTGCATTCCAACTTGAAACAATTCACAGGGTGGCGGGGAGGGAACAAACACATCTCTTTACATCTCCCATCTGGTAGTTTGCTAATTAACCTAGGTTTATGTCTTCTGTTTACTGGCCCTCCTGCTAGTAGAAATATTCTCCATCTTATTTGCTCTCTTCAAGGTCTTGCAGACTCCAGATTTAGATCTCAACTCACTGCAATGGTAAAGAGAAGCTCAGACTAAACTAAAAGAAAAATGAACACAATTCGACTCAAGGTCAAGTTTTGATTTGCCTGCGTTGATTTACTCAGCCGCAACCATCAGATGGGCTATTACAATTGCCTCAGTCACTCTGGTTTTGGGAATGAGACAAAAAACAGCCAACCTTTCCCCTCCTGACCATCATCCAATGACCCCTGCTGAAAGCCAAGCTGAAATAGTATAAGCATTGACTGTGGCTTTCGCCAGGATCACCATCTTGGCTCAAACGCGATTACTTCATAAGGAGACCAAAATGTCTCTTGTCACACATTACAACCTTCCAGAAGCTAAAGTAATATTTCCCCCCATTTATCAAATTACAAGGGTTTGAACAATAACCAAATGTTATTCTGAAAGCTCAGTGTCAGAGTCACAGCTGATACTGGTAGGCACTTCAGCTCTCACAACGTTTGGATTTATTATGTGACAGACAGCTGCTTTGCTGCTGTTAAATCTTCCAGCTGTTGTTTTAAAAGAACAAAACTTTGTTAGAAAGATAATATTATTTGCAACCCGCAAGCTGAAGGAAGTTTGGATTTACAGATGGACAAGCTTCTATCCTGTCTAAAATGTGATCACCTCCACATACAACTGATGAATCATCTCAAGGCTGACATTTTGAATGACAACAATTAACAAAGCAGGTCAATCTGTGCCACTTCAGTTACATATTGCGATCTAATCCCAGTATTGAAATGGAACCAGAGAAAATTTGAACAGCATTTTGTTGCTTGATTACCATTTGGGTTTGCCATTATTAGTATCAATAAGAACAAAACAGATGGGAAATCCAATTTAACATAATTCAGAAGTGGCAAAAGTCATGCGCTACAATACAGTTCTTGGACAGAAGAGGTTTAGGTTAGCAGTAAACCAGTCCCATGTCAGTTATCCTATCAACTCAACAGCATTGTCAACAACAGAGGGGAGGCAATAACTACAACTTTTGGAAGCAACAAGAGAGTATTAGCTTTACAGTGTTTTCCTCATAATACCAAGGATGCAGAACCTGCCCCATGACCTCAACGAGATGAATGAATCGCATACAGAATACTGCAAAAAGTAAATAATTTTCTTTAGGCATGGACGTTCTGACCATTAACAGCTGGTGACTCGCTGTATGGTTATGCCTCTTCCATCTCCTGAGGCTGGGCGGTTGTTACCGCCAATCATAGAGAAAACTCCATCTTCTACTTTGTATCAAATAAAAAAACTTTGATCGTTTCTTTAACAATAAGCAGACAAATATCTAGGTGGCACAGGTCTAGAAAGGCATTGCTAAATTCACAAAAAGAACTTAACTTGCCAGGATGAAAGTTTCTCTTTTCTGTTGCCTGTAAAAGTTTGGGCTTCTCATTCCTGTTCCTTAGATGTCTGGCTTCAGATTCTACACTGTTGGGGAACGTAGGAAGTTTGACTTGCTGTAGCAGAACTGCAGAGCATGAGACACCGCCAGTTTGAAAAGTATTCTACTGCTAACATTTTTCAGAAAATATCTTTCTCTCCTTTACCTCTCTTCCATAAAAAGTACCAAGATTTTGGTGGCACACTAGGGCTTTCTTGTTCCTGTCAACTGTAAACTTAAACATATTGGAGCGAAACTTGTCATTTGCGAACGTGTAATTTTAATCCTTTTGTGTTGTAACATTCCAACTTTCAGACAGCTGGAATCCTGTGCAGAATAGTCTTAACATAGGCTTGAGAAACATTGCAAGACTTCCCTTGTCATTGAGATTCCTCTGACAGTGTGGATGGGACATCTTTATAGCAGCATGATACATCAGCATTTATCACTGCTGAGATTGGTCGTCATTTCATCGCTACTTTGCTGCAGACATTCTATCCTGAGGCTATAAATGGGATAATAATGATTCAGTCTTCGGATGAGGGTATCATTGTCAAACGTTTATTAATCTATTGACCACAGCAGTGCATGGATTCAAAAACAAATGTCTTCGAAGTATTTGTGCTGGCTATGGAGTGGGAGCATTCATATTCAGTCTACCAAAACCACTCAGTTGCAAATCTGGATTGTATCCTAGAGAGAGGAGCCAGCAAGAAGCATTGCATCTCCAAGGGATACACTTGTGTCTCTATATCTCAGTGGCCACCAAAAGGGACAGAGGTTTAAACCCAGCAAATTTCAAACAATTTGATAGGTCAATTTCTTTTCAAACAGAACATTTTACTCAGATTGTACTTTAAGTACAGAATACCTTTTCTTTCACTTGTACATTCCTTACAACATTGGACAGCCTTCTCAATAGTTAAAATTCTTGGACATTATGAGGGAAGGCCAAATTGCAACATTCAGGAATATATGCTGTGAAGACTAAATTTCAACACTGACATTCAGTATTATTTGGAATCCTTCACCAGGGCACTGGAACCAGAATTAGTACAAACAAAGATCTCAGTATTTTGACAGGAGGAGGAGGAGGAGAAGTGACATTTTCACACAGCTGCCTGTTACTACTGGTCAAAGGTGAAAAGCCCAGTGAAATGCTGGGGCTGGATGACTGGAGCTTTTTTAGCTGATCTCAGCTGTTGGAGGGTTTGAAATGATGGAATTAGCTCCAGCTCCATTGAGTCAGGGCAGGCTAAACTCAGATGCTAGGTTGCCGTCCAAAGGTTTGAAATATGTTCTATCTTTAAAATGAACTATTAGTCAAAAACAGACTTAGCAAAAATTCTTGAAGGACTCCAGTTCACAGGCTTATTTTAATAAAGCTATGGTCATTGTTACAAGAAGTAGTGAATAAACTCAAGGTCACGTGACATGTAAGATAGGACTTTGCTGCAGTGATTTAATGCACCAGGGAAATGAAACATCTTTTTAAAAACATCATCCAGTTATTGTCCCAAACACTCACATATCTGGCCAGGAAGAGGAGCTGGTAGTTCAACAGTGTCCTGCATTACTCATGACTGCTTGCAGCTCCAATTCTTGCATTTTTAGAATGCGGATGCTAAAAGACATTTTGACTGGTCATTGGGCTATTCTGATCTGAAATAGTGCTGTAGCTGTGATAAGAGAACATTACCATCCAGGCTTGGAGGCTCAGCATTGGCAGAAACATGAGTAAGTTTGCCTGAACCACTTGCAATTCTGACAGGAATAACTGAAGAGCACAAGACATTCACAATTCCTCCTATTTACATTTATTTGCCATCAGGCACTTCCATCACTTGATTGCATTTTGATCATGACTTTACACTTCACTTGCTATTCTTATACAGAGATGTCTTCTCACCTATATGCCTATTTTAAAATGACAATGCTGTTTTGGATAGACTGCTTTTCCACTGTAGAACGTAAGCTGGCAGCAGGCTTCTTTCTGACTTGTAACTGCTGTAGTGAGTTAAAACACAATGTTACAACAACAGTATTTGTTGGGGAGGAGTTTCTGTTTCAATGGGAGCTAGGGGACACGTTCCTTAAGTGGTGCTATGACTCTCGTAGACTTCAAGTGGATTTAGCCTCAAACTGCTTTAGGGTTAACGTAAAAAGGTCTTTTGAAGCTTCTGAAGTTTGCACTACAGCACTGAATTCCTGAGGGCTGACAGCTAAAACAATGTATGTGTATGGAATTGGTCAGAAGACGAAGAGGGTCTGCAAACTGTGCAATGAATCATTCAACAATAGTTATTTGTTTCACAAGAGAATAAATACTACACGGCTAAAAGTACCTGATGAAGCTGATGCTATGAAGTAATTACAGGAGGTCTGTACATATTGCATTATTGTAGCGAAAAGGAGATGCAGACAATACAGTTATGAGTGCTGAGTTATTGAGTGAATCATGGTACATGAATTGGAAGTCTAGTGTGTATGCTCATACTCATTGCTTCCTAAAAGTTGGAACAGATTGTCCTTGGCTAATACTGACATCTGAAAAATCTGATGTTCTTTTTCAGATCAGCATATACCAGGTCAGGGAGGTTAATGCTGAACCTGGACCTTTCTCGGATTGCTTTGACCAAGGAGATAAGAGGTAGGGAATCTCAGCCATCTGTGTCTATGATAGATAAGCACAATTCTTTGCTATTATACAAAAGGAACTTAAAAGAGACAGTAAAGCATTTGAGCAGGTTGGGTTGCCCCCCCCCCAGTACTTATTGAGAAGCAGTAACCTGTTCTTGTAATAATCAAAAGCACTGAAAACCTAACTGTAATATTAACTTGTCAAAGAATTTCCAAAGTCCGCCAGGTTCCAATTATCTAGGGATTAGAACAACCAATGTGAAAAATCATCAATTTCGGTTCATATTTCAATAAGTTGGTGTAAATAGAACAAAATCATAATCCAAAGTAAAACATTAACTTTGAAACTATGACAGTGCCTTGGTAACCTTTGACTATGTGAAGAGTGGAATCATGCTCTGTAAATGTGAAAGATATTTGGGAGTGATTCAACATTTCACGAGTTCTATGCAATGCTGACAAAGAGGTTGGTATATTGAAATTCCATGGGCAAACAAAAAAAAAAGAGTAAAACTATCCATGGAGCAGGCGCATTTTTCTGTGGAATAGGCACTATTCTTCTTTTCGAATTTTACTTAGTCTTTTTTTCAACATTTTAGTCTTCATCCAGACAAATGAGCACCTGAGGTGCTGTATTTCAGAAGAGACTTTAAATACAAGCCCAAATCTGCACTGAAAGGTGGACATAAGAAATCCTAATGCACCATTTTGAAGAACAGGGACATTCTCCATGGTATCCTAGCTGATACTTATTCCTCAAGCTACCCGTAAAAAAAATGATTTTATGGCCACTATCTTAAGGCTGCTTATGGGACCTTACTGTGTGGAAATCAACTGCTGTGTTTCCTACTTTACATCAGTGACTGTATGTTAAAAGTAATTCATTGGCTGTAAAATACTTTGCCATGTCCCGAGGTCAGGAAAGGTGAAATGCAAGTTTTTTTGTGTTTTGCAGACCCTATTAATGTTGATTCAGGTTCAGAAACACCAGAAGGTGGGGAGCCTTACTTACACAAAGAAAGTATTCTTTTCAACTGCTTTGAATGTGACGCAGTTTGCAGAAATATTTCATGTAGCAGGCTGGGCTTTGCCAGGTTAGAAGTCAGTACGCGGTCAGCTATACCAATCACTTCAGTCATCCAAAAGAAGGCCAAATGCTACTCAGTTAGAGTTGCCAAATTATTTTTATACTTTTACAGTGTTGGCTCATTCCCATCATCTCCTATGATATCTCTCTCCTCCATCAACCCATCAGCTTCATGGCAATAACAGATGCAAACTGAAGACAACTTCCCCCAAAACATTCTCTTTCATGATATATGTACCTTATTACTCAGCAATCCTTCTGGATACCAAAACCTTACATCAAGAAAAATTGAAGTTCGGCAGAGAGCTCAAGGATCTTCTCCATCTACTATACAGTGTACAACAACTCTGCTGATACAATCTTTCAATACTATACCAGTTTCTCTCCTTGCAACTGTAACTTGCAAAACAAAATCATACTGACTCACACTGGCTGTAATTATCATTTACCATATAGTCGGAAGAGACCTTTACCTTTACACAGTGTACACGAGAGATTGAAGAAAATTCCTCTAATTATTATGACCAGATGGTGAAAGTAAGGTTTGTTGCACTAAAGAAAGAAACTCTGCAGATTTAACTTAATTGCTAGAAGTAGCATGGCAATTAGAGGGGTTTCAGGAAATTCTACAGCTACACTGGTTACTACTTTGGATGATCAGCTTACTCACTCTGTGACATTAATACAAACGTGAAACATTGCAGATGTTGGAAATCTGAAGTAAGAACAAAAAAAGGGCCGCAAAACTCACCAGGTCATGCAGCATCTGTGGTGAGAAACAACGGGTCAATGCCCTTGCATCAGACCTGAATTTTCCCAGATTTTTTCTGTACAAATTGTGAATATGTTTTGTGCCTCTGTTGATTGTTCAGTGTATGAAGAAAAGATAAAAGCAGCATTTCTGAAGTGGGTCCAGTTTAGGAAATACCTGTAGTCGCAGTTGCAGTTACAGAAACTGACAGCCTGAAATGTGAGATTTCAACATCTACGGAACTGCCCTCAATTCTGACGTACTTTTGATTATTGATCTCTACTATGATCAAGTGCAGATCATTGGATGTACGCTGCATTAAAATGGCCCTGTGTGATATTGCTGCGTAAACAATGGAACATCCCCCACCCAAGACCTTTCAACTACAGTGCTGTTGCTACTAAATTCCTGAAAAAAGCAACAACACATCCCTAACTTTTCACACTCAGTGCTTCTTCCTCCTGCTACTTTTGTAACAGATCAGTGAACAAAATGTACTTCAAAATACTTTAGTACAGTCTTTTTTCTGTACTTAGTGGCCAAACTATGAGACCACAAGCTAATTACATATGTACAGTGGATCTATTCTTGGTGTTACCGCTGTTTCCATTTAAACTGTTATGTTGGACTGTCTCATCTATAATCTTTTTAGATGAATTAGTTTTGATTTTTCTTTGATTATGCCACAGACGCTGGGCTGTTCCGCAAACCAGCAGATGCCTGTTGCGACTGTGCCTACAGCACAGGACTTGCATTTATTGAGTTTCTTTCACAAATTCAGGAAGTCCCACAGCTCTTTAGATCCAGTAAAATAATTTAAGTACAGACACTGTCAATTTTGGAATTGCATTGCCAACTTAGCTCAGTAGTTATATTTTTGTCTGTGTCAGAAACAGAGAGGTTCAAGGTCCACTCCAGGCCTTGAACAGGTTGACATTAATGAGCAATGTGAAGGAGTGCTATCTTTCAGACGAGACTTTAAACCAAAGTTCTTCATGGCTGCTCTGCAGAATACACTGCCAGAACTAAAAAGAGGAGCAGGAATGTTATTCCCAGTGTCTTAGTCAATGCTGAACCCTCAATCAATATCTGTGAGAGAGATTACCTTGTCCGTGCTCTTTGAGAGACCTTAACGTGCGCAAATTGCCTGCTGTATTTCCCTGGATTACAGAAGAATTTTCACTTCAAAAGTACTTAATTGGATGGAATAGATTTACAGTCTCTCAGGAAATCAAAGGATTTTTGGGAACAGGTGGGAAAATGAAGTAGAAGACAGAGATCAGCTACAATCATATTAAAGATGGAGCAGACTCAGCAGCTGTATGCTCTACTCTTGCGTAAAATGTGGAGTTCTACTTTTCTACCCTTACACGAAAAAGGAATGAGCTTTTGTAAGGGCATTACACCTTTTCAAAGTTAACAGATGTACTGGTATCAGTAAATGTGTCTTGGGGCAAGAGGAATATAGCTACAGTTACTGTTTAACCCTGACTATTTCTGCGCAAGAAGCCTCGTCATAATGGATGTTTCGGCACTCTACACCATCATACCCCATGACGACAGGGTCGCTGCAACAGCCTCAGTACTCAATACCAACAACTGCCAAATTTACACCATCCTACAATTCATCCTCGACACAACATCTTGACCTTCGACAACCAGTTCTTCATCCAGACACACTGAACAGCCATGGGGACCAATATGCCAACATTTTCATGCACAAGTTCGAGCAAGGCTTCTTTGCTGCACAGGACCTCCAACCAATGCATTACACCAGATACAGTGACAACATTTTCTTCAATTGGACTCATGGTAAGGAATCACAAACAACTACGTAGCGATATCAACAAGTTTCATCCCACCATCAGGCTTACCATGGACTACTCTTCAGAATCAAGCTCACTTTTGGACATACATCTTCATCAGGGACAGACACCTCAATACCTCACCCTACCGCAAGCCCGCAGATAACCTCATGATGCTGCACTTCTCCAGCTTCCACTGTAAACATATTAAAGACATCCCCTACGGACAAGCCTTGTGCATACACTGGATCTGCTCGGATGATGGGAAACTCTATGCACACCTTAAGGTTTTGAAGGACACCATCATAAGAGTGGGATACGATGCTCATCTCATCCATCACCAGTTCCAATGTGCCCCAGCTAAAAAACAGTAATGACCTCCTCAGAAGCCAGACACAGGAAATGATCGACAGAGTACCCTTCTTCATCATCCAGTACTTCCCCAGAGCGGTGAGACTATGCTGTGTTCTTTGCAGCCTTCAACACATCGATGACAATGAGCACCTTGCCAAGGTCATCCTTACGCCTCCACTTCTCGCCTTCAAACAACTGGCAAACCTTAAACAGACCATTGTTCGCAGCAAGGCATCCAGCCTTCAGGACAACAATCGACTACAACACCACACAACCCTGCCATGGCAACCTCTGCAAGACATGTCAGATCAACACGGACTCTACCATCACACATGGGAATACCACCCACCACGTACACGGCAAATACTCATGTGATTCGGCCAATGTTGTCATTCTCATATACTGCAGGCAAGGATGCCCTGAGGTGAGGGATATTGGCGAAACCATGCAGACTCTACGACAAGGGAACAATGGACACCATTCACCTATCGCCAGACAGGAATGTTCCCTCCCATTTGGGGAACACTTTAGTAGTCAAGGACATTCAGCGTTCGATCTTCAGCTAAGCATCTTCCAAGACAGACTTCAAGATACACAACAATGCAGAATCGCCGAGCACAGACTGATAGCTAAGGTCCGTACCCATGAAGACGATCTCAACCGTGATCTTGGGTACATGTCGCGCTACATGTAATCCACTACACTTCTCTCTGTAAAATCTTCCTTACTTTCCTGTTTTGACACCATCACCTTGATAAATTATGATCTCTCTATCTTAATTAATCCGTACAGTTTTGAATTACTTATTACTTTGGTTAGACCCTCGGCATGCGACTCTTATACCTGTCATTCAGTTTGTCTCCAGTACCACCTTATTTTTAATTTTTTGTAATTATCTCTCTGCCTCATTTAATCCGATTATAGATCATTCCTTCTCTAGTTATTCAGCTGTTGATGCTACTCTCTGTCTAACACTCTTGGGCAGCTACAGAGACTTATTATTCGACACTGCACTCACACTAGTTGTGTGATCTTTTGATCTCTCTGCCTATAAACTCTGTGCCTGTGTACTCTTCTCTCTCACTGAACTTAAGGAAGGGGCTGTGCTCCAATGGCTTGTGATTTCAAATGATCCTGTTGGATTATAACCTGGTGTTGTCTGACTTCTGACCTTGTCCACCCCAGTCCAACACCAGCAACTCCACATCATGTATTTCATTATTATTAACATTTGAGTAACAACAATGCAGCTCATACGGCATGACATTTTTTATTCTGTTTTAAACGATAAAAAGGACTTTTCTTATTATTGCTAATCCTTGTTCTCAAGACAGCTCTGATACCACCACAAAATCCTAATCATCAAGAGAGAAGGAACAATCTTATCAGACCTTGATAAACTAGAGCTCAAATCCTTGAAATGCACTGCCAAGCTACTTTTGATGTTAGTAACACATTGTATTTCATTAAACTTGGCTTCAGATCAGGATTGTTCCTTTAGAGTTGCTTTCCATTCACTATCCAGCATATACTTCCCAATCACATGGTACCTGGCCAATATCTTCTCAAAGTTCCAAGTTATGCAATTCTTAATTTTTTTCCTCTGCTGGTAGAGCGTAACTTTTTCTTTCTGACAAAGGGAACAACTCATTCTGTGCAGTCGGGAATCATTCTCCATTCGATGATTATAACCTTTTATCAAGGCATACCCCAACGTAAAGCTATTAAGACGTTCTTTCCAATGTTTAACCATCTTCTGAATGCATGAAGTCCTTCAAGGGCTATAGGTTTCAAAAAGTTGATTGCTTCCTGCTGTCTCACTCAAAGAACAATACTCATGCATGGCTAGGAGAACCACAGCCAATCTTAATCCTCTCTCAAATGGACAAGTGTGTATTTATGTCAGAAATAGCATTCAAGAGTAGGAAACCTGTCCAATTTTTCCCTCCCTGAACCACAGTTAACTGTAGCACTAGCTGTGGACAGATAGCACTTTACATATCAGGGCCATTCGTGAAGAGCTATTTTAACTCAAATAAAGCATGCTGGCTCCCTCTGGGCCAGCCAGTTGTTATCAGGCTAAGTTGCAGAACACACAGTTCTCTGTATGATTATCCAACGCATACGAGATACAGATGGCAGTCTGTACAAGAGACTACCTCCATTGAGGAATGTGGATGGTTAAAGGTTTACTTGACAAATCACGTGAAACACTTTGAAGTATAATTCTAACCAGCTGCAGTACATCCTTTCTCCCTTGTTTTACTAGACTTAGAATATGACAGAAATGTATAGTTTTTGCAAATAAGACAAGGTTTTCCTCAAAAAAAGTCTGATAGCAATTGTGCAATGCCACATAACACATCAACACAGCAGCAAGAGACGACATTTGAGGCCCGGAAATTCTGATCTCATCGCTACAAGGACTTTTATTGTAGAAAAATAGCTTTGATTAAACCAAAATGATATGCACTTTGCAGCTGAGGTTGAAGTACTTGTGCAAAAGCTGCAAACAGAGAATGAGTTCCCACCATTTCGCTTTTTTTGCCAATTCAAAAGCTTGCTTTGCTGTGGATAGTTAGCATCTTGAGCGGAAATGTCCTTCAGCCAAAGAAAACGTTAAGTGGAGAATAAAACAAAAAGTAAAAACAAAAAAGAGGGTAGGGGCCAAAGTTGTAGACATTGAAGAAAGGGTAGAAAGCGTACAGAAGAAATCATATAAAAGTAAGGCAGAGCATTCAGTTTTCTGTGTTCAATTAGGTGAGACTGTTTACAATTGATGGTTACTTTGCCTGTTTGGTTAAGCCTGGCTGACTCAGGACTGTAAAGAAAGCTGTAGAAAGAGGAAGCTAACTGGGGAAGCATGCAGTAGGCATTTTGTAGAATAAAAGGGAATAACACATTTTACCATGTGATCTGGCATGACTCTGACACACACATGGAACTGGATAAGGCATCCTCTCTTACCATCACTGTAGACAAATTTCTTTACATAATGTAATGTAAAAATAAGTTCCTGCACTCAGAAACTGGTGTAATTGCTGCAAAGCTTTAAGATCTTTAAAATATACTACAGATTATAGTTGGGAAGAGAAAAGAATTCAAGATAGTGTCAGAAAGAAAAGTGAGAGGAGAAAGGAGACAAAGCATATGAGGAAAAAAAGTTAGCAAAAGGTTTTTAAGTTGTACACTTGAAGCTTCTTGGACCCGCTCGGTGTTTCAGCACTTGACCGCTTCAATCCAGAAGTTCTTGGTTAAAAAATACAGATGTTGAAAAAAAAAATTACTCGAAATGTTGCAGATTTGGTTATTGGAACTGGGGTAAAAGGACTGTGGGTATTGTTGCGAAATTGAGTTTCTGCTTTATAGCCACTGGGATCTGACTGAGGAAGTGGAAAGTAATTGCTCATGAAGTCCAGATAAAACCCACATCCTTGTGGCTTCCAGCCATAGCTCAAGAGGTACCTAAAGTGATTTTTGCCATGTGATATCATAAAGTGTCAAAAGGAAAGTCAGTTTGATGGAATGCAAGCTCCTATCTAAACACTCTGCTTGGAACAGAAAGCAACAAGAGACACAGTAATTCACTGTACACAAAGCCTGCACATACGCTTAGGATAAAGCCAGTGTATTATGAAATGTAGACTATCTCTATTCTGAAATGTATTCCACTATTGTATTCTTGCCGAGAATATAAATCAGTTTAAATTGAGTCGTAGAATAGATTTCTGAAATCTGTGGTTGTGGGTATAAGTGCTACCAGTGAAGTGGAACGATTTTCCAGCTTGCTGTTATTAACTATCATTTTAAGGCTGATTATATTCACAGATTGTGGCAGAGTTTGGTAGAATGATCTGGTTGCAGTTTAAGGAAACCAATAATTAATTGTTGATGATTAGATTTTGAACATCTACTTGACACAAAAAAAGTACATTTGAACAGTTGGAGCCTGTGAGCTAGGTGCCTGATCTTTACAGTGAATGGAGTGATCTGTTTTGCTGACATCCCCCACTGCCATACAACCAAAGCTCCAGTAATGTCCCTCCCCAGCTTTTGATCTCTTGACATGGAGCAAGTCAGTCATTCCACTGTATTGATTTTAACTTTGCCACTACCTTGTTTCTACTGAGTGGAGAAAGTTAAAATCTCTAAAATGGAAAACACATCTTACACTGAATCACTTATTTCTACTTGATGGCCATAGTAACACAATAGAAAGAGCATCTTATGTACTTACGATGTTAGGAGAGAATTTTAACCCACCCTGTAGATGGAAAGGGGCTTTTGGAGGAAATAAAAACACCCGAGTATCAATTTCCACATATTATTTATCATTGTTGCAGGATATTCTCACTTATACTCAGCAGGTTGTCTAGTTTGTAAGGTATTTTTCACACCTGTACTGGGATGTAATAAACCAATACACTGAATGAACTCCAGTTCAGAGTCCGTGAGTCTGATAAATACACAATAGCTGTTCTTAGTCATAAAATCATAGAGATCTACAGCACGAAACAAGACACTTTGTTCCAACTCATCCATGCCGACCAGATATCCTAAATTAATCTAGTCCCACTTCCCAGCATTTGGCCCATATCCCTTTCAACCCTTCCTATTCATATACCCATCCAGATGCCTTTTAAGTGTTACAATTGTACTAGCCTCCAATACTTCCTCCAGCAGTTCATTCCATACATGCATCACCCTCTGCATGAAAAAGTTGCCCTTCAGGTCAATTTTAAATCTTTCCTTTGTCACCTTAAACCTATGCCCTTCCCTACCGTGGGGAAAAGACCTTGACTATTCACCCAATCCATGCCTCTCATGACTTTATAAACCTGTATAAAGTCAGCCCTCAGCCTCCAACACTCCAGAGAAAATAGCCCCAGCCTATTCAGCTTCTCCTTATAGCTTAAACCCTCCAACCCTGGCAACATCCTTGTAAATCTTTTCTAAATCCTTTCAAGTTTAACAACATCTGTCCTATCAGGAACTGAAACAGAAGTCGCTGGAAAAGCTCAGCAGGTCTGGCAGCATCTGTGAAGAAAAAACAAAAAATTAGAGTTAACGTTTTGGATCCGGTGACCCTTCTTCAGGACTGCTGAGCTTTTCCAGCAACTTCTGTTTTTGTTCCTGATTTACAGCATCCGTAGTTCTTCTGGTTTTTAATATTTTTCCTATAGCTGGGAGACCAGAATTGAACGCAGCATTCCAAAAGTAGCCTCAGCAATGTCGTAGTAGAGCCACAACATGACATCCCAACTCCTATACTCAATGCACTGACCAATAAAGGCAAGTGTATCAAACACCCTCTTCATTACCCTGTCTACTTGCAACTCCACTTTCAAGGGACTACGAACCTGCACACCAAGGCCCCTTTGTTCTTACCAGGACCCTACCATTAAGTATATAAGTCCTGCCCTGATTTGCTCTACCAAAATGAAGCACCTCATATTTACTTTGATTAAACTCCATCTGTCACTCCTTGGCCCTTTGGGCATCTGATCAAGGTCCGATTGTAATCTGCGGTAACCTTCTTCATTGTCCACTACATCACCAATTTTGGTGTCATCTGCAATCATACAAACCATACTCCTATATTCACATCCAAATCATTTCTATAAATTACAAAAAGCAGCAGACCCAGCACAGATTCCTATGGCACACTGCTGGTCACAGGCCTCCAGTCTGCATTGTGTGCAGGTATGCTAACCTGGCCTAAACCTTATTTCAGGATGATCAATGATGTACTCCTCTAAATATGCACATTATAGGGTCAATTCACAATTACTGAAAATGCTGGAAATACATAATATGCTAGAAAACTATTGCCTTTTAATACTATTCAATTTTAAACACAATGTTAGAAAAACACAGCACTTTGTTTTGAATGTTTTCCGACATGGTCCCAAAGAGAACCACATTTTCTCATAGAACAAGGCACTAATTAGCAAACAAACATTCAATATTTCACAATCTATTACATTATTTACAACACTTTTTGGATAAAAACTGGCTAGTTCACATAATGCAAACAATTCCTACCTGACTTTCTTTCAAATCAAGTAGTAAAATATGAGATTTGTTTTAGTCCTTTAAATATCATTGAATGATGTAAACAGAACATTGTCGATCTTTATACATAAGCTTTTGAATAAATTTGATGGACATCTAACTACTTTTTATTAATGTGGCCTCATCACTATTCAGTGACATTACTTTGATTCATAAAAATCGGCACGGATTTGAGATTGGTTGTAAAACTAGCTTGCTGTGAAGAGTTACTAAGTAATTATCTCCGGCATAAGTCAGTGTTATAAACTGAGTATCTGCAAGCAGAAAAGTAAAGTTTCCTGTAGCTGACCTTAATATCACTCAAAACTGGTTGGGACAATAACAGCTGGTTATTTAGAATTTTTTTTTTTATATATATACAGAATCCCTACAGTATGGAAACAGGCCCTTCGGCCCAACAAGTCTACACGGAATCACAAAGCATTCCACCCAGACCCACCCCACTATAACCCAACTAAGCTCCATATCCCTGAACATTACGGGCAATTTAGCACCGGCAATCCACCTAACCTGCACATCTTTGGACTGCGGGAGGAAATCAGAGCACCCGGAGGAAACCCACGCAGACACAAGAAGAATGTGCAAACTCCACACACATAGTCGCCCAAGGGTGGAATCGGACCTGGGTCCCTGGCGCTGTGAGGCAGCAGTGCTAACCACTGAGTCACCATGCCACCCTAATGAATGTATGTGTACAAGAGAAAACACAAAGCCACAAGGAATATTGTAATATGCAATACAATAACATCTCTAAAGATTTAATAAAACAGAAACAGGCTGTAGTAACTGGAGCCAAGGCCAGGTGGATCACATTGACTATGCGATCCTTGATTGGGGTTGTTAACCTGGGAGGCCCACCTGACAGATATAAACAGGAGATTCAGGTCTCCCCAGTCTAGGGACTAGCTTTGAGCTGGCTGGTTAGAGCCAATGTACTGTGCACACGTAAACAAAGTGTGACTTTGTGATGGAATACTGGTCTCTGTGCAGTTATTTCACAGTTGTAACAACATAGGGAACAATAGGTACATAAATGACACCATCTCGATTACTACAATAGTTAATGTTGTCATGTATTATGACTTAATAGAAGAATAATTATTGCTGGGGTTATGATTAAACTGCATGGAGCTCGTGTTCTAGAGAAATGTTAGAAACCATTGTTCGTTCTTCCCTTAAGGGGTATTCCGTTCATTTGCCAATTCTGTCAAATATAAGTAAGTGGCCACCTGCTTTCTATTTATCACTTGAAGGAAAGCATGGTTCTATTTGCAGTTCATAAATGCACACTAAGGAGAAACACATTCTGCCATTAACTCACAGCAGAGTAAAGTTACACAAGTTGTAATATTTAGAAAGGAATTTGTATAGATAATAAAGCAGCATGCTGCTACGATGCAAACAAAGAAACGCGTGACAATTTTGCGTGTGGATGTATGACCCTTAGGAGAAAATGTTTAATGACTTTTTAAAAACAATGCAAATGTCAGGCATGTGGCATGGTGGTTATGTGAATGGTCTATTCTTCGGGATTTTCATTTTCAATGTACCTTTCTCATTCTGTTTTAAAGAATATGTTAATCAACAAGCTGCTTTATTTTGCAATAAGTTGCCACACAAGGTAATTTATAATCATTTGTTACCTTATTTCAACTTAAGTTCAGTCAAACATGCAATAAGAAAATTAAAATATGGTAGTTTCTTCTAAAATTATGCTTTTCTTCATATACACATATTTGCATGTACAAGATCTGTATATTTATCTCAGTCATCATCAACAATCACTCGCTAATGAGTTCCCCCATGAAATTCTGTATATATCTATATCTATAGGTTTGGTTTGTACATGCACATATGGTGTGTATTTATGACTACATGTATCAAATGGACTAAGTGTGAACTGCATTTGTATATACAGGGATGTAGTATTGTGTATATTGTGCAAATCAAAAGTACGTGTTCTTGCGATCCACAATAAATCAGGGTGCTCTGTAGAATCCAGCTGCCTGCTTGTAGCTCAGCTTTGTACATTCCGTTGCTCTGGGATAAAGGACGTGAACTTCAAAATAGAAAAACAGGAAAGTAGCAGGAAAAGGAAACATATTGTCTAATCCAAAGTAAAATCAGAATAAATACATTCTCAAATTGTTCCATTTGATGGCTTGTGGTATGAGAATTTGGCATGAGAATCTAAGTTAAATAAATCAAAAGGTGTGTAAATGTGTTCTTATACGGTCTCCTTTTGCTTTTGTCCAATTTCTGCTCAACGATATGCTGACTTCAGACGAAGTATCAAAGGGAGACTATTTATTTGTTTGTAACAAAAGTAGTATTTGTATAGTGCCTCAGGATATTTGACATATGCCCAAAATGATTCATGGTAATTGGTAAATTCAGGGAATCACATGCTCTCTGAGGGAGATGTGATTGAAGAATTTTCCTTTGGGCAGCTCTTCACTGATGAAAGAAAGGAAAACCTTGCATTAAAGTACAGTAACTTTTACAACCACAGGATGTCCTGGAAACATGGCAGTCAGTCAATCTATGCACTGTGAGATCCCATCAACAGAAATACAATGAGCAGTTAAGCTGTTTTTGTCCTTGAACAAGCAGCACAAGATCTTTTAAATCCACCTGAATCAGCAAACGGGGCTGATTTTATATCTCAACTGAAACATAGAATCTTCAGTAGTTTGGCATTTCTTTGCTAATGCATGAGTGTGTCAGTCTGAATTTTTGCACTCAGATCGATTCACTCAGAGTGGGATTTGAAATCAGACCTTCTGCTAGAAGTAAGAGTGCCACCAACTGAGCTGCAGCTGACAAAAAAAAAAAATCACAAACATTACCTTACATTGAATTGTACTCGCTATGAAGAGTATTCTTCTCATCTGCCCAGAACCTTTTCTTCAATTAATACCATGTTAAAAAAATAGAAAGCAAACTTGAACCTTTTCTCATGACAGTTTGTGAAATATTCCATTCAAAGGAAGTCATTACATATGATCCATTAATGCAAATGTTATCCATCCATTAATATAATGACACAAGTGATCCTGAACCCATGTCACATTTTTGTGTATGTTCTCTACAGTAAGCACTGCGATCTTCAGATGGATACATTCTTCATAATATTGTCTGATCTATGAAAGTGTAATGGATGCAATTGTACTGTAATCCTCTTGTTTCAAGGAAAAATAACTTGAAAGTTGCAATAAATACTTTTATAGCAATTCAGTTATTTTTGATATTGTCACTGGCAACAAAAGTACATTTCCATAATGTATACTTTGCAAAGGACATATCCAGCTGTATGTAGATTGGAATATTCACCTTTCATCCTTCAGGTCAGAGTATGTTTTTAGCTAAGGCTATCAAGCTGAAAGTCGCTAATCTGTTAGTTGAAAGGGTTCTCTGAGGCACATTTGGACTCTCCTGTTCAGATAGACCATAAAAATGGCAGTGAAAATGGAGCTTCTCTCTCAACTTAGAAGTACTGGACTGTAAAAAAGTTTTAAATGTGAGGCATGGAAGGTACCAAAAGCTTCTTCTAAAAATAAAATTATCCATGCCAGGCCTGTCAGAAAGCTCCTCAGATAGGTCCTGTATAGGTAATTCAAATTCATTTAGAGTAGGGTAATAGATTGTGAATTTTACAGCTACAATTCAGCAAAAGCCTGTTGCTTCTTTTAAAACACGGTGACCTTGGAAGTCTAACGAATGCAGTCTTAGGCAAACATGTTAGGAAGAATTCAGCCAGGATTTTCCAATTGCTCATTTAAGTGTGGAAGTGAGTGTGTTTCATAGCAACTGACATGCCATTCCCACCAACAAGAGAACACTTTGTGGAATACCTGCAGCCGATAGGTCAGCGTGTGCAGGTATCCTACCTATCAGGCGCCTTGGTATGAGCAACCTGGGACACCAGAAACTGCTACCCAATCAGGGGCTGGCAGCTTCTGGATCTTCAAAAGTGAGTTTTTATTAGAGAGTCACAGCTTCTGGATTACGGGGGTGGGAAGGAGTGGGGGTCAGAAGGATCGATGGCACGATCTGGGGTGTGGTTTCAGAGGCCACCCGTTTGCCACTTGCCCCAGACTGGAGCAGCCGAAAGCAATGCTTGACTTGATAGGCATGTCACCATGCTTGCCATTTAAGATACTAGCCACCTTTTTCACCAGTCAGGGAAGTAGGTGATCAGGGAGATGTTGAGTTAAGGCTCTTAAATGACAAGAATTGACCACTTAGGGAACTTCATCGCTGGTGAGTTAAGTATGTCACCCACGGATATTCCTGCTGAGCATTTAATTGGAGAAGAAGCGAGAAGGGAATGAATTCCTTTCCAGGGCAAACTCATCCAATTATTTCCTCTTTTCATCACCTCCAGGGAAGGGAAAATTCCATCCGAAATTCAAGCCTACAAAACTGGGATAGCTGTACAAAAGGACAAAACTTGTCTTATTGTGACATGGTTATTTGATGTATCACAGGATAAATAGCAGTTGTGATCCGTAGATAACATCCACTTTCCCTGAAAAGATCATCTTTTCTTAATGTTCTAAGTTCTGGAGAGAATGTGGGATCATATTACTGAGATAGAGGATCAGTCATGATCATGTTGAATGGTGGAGCAGGCTTAATGGTTTAACTGCTGGTCCCACTTCCTATATTCCTATGCCAGAGGTTGAAAGCAGTGAGGATGATATTGTTTGATGTCTGAGTCTTTAGGGCTTTTACCACTGCCAGGATCTTTTTTCTATCATGTCTACTTTGAATTCACAAATTACATTTGCCCCAAAGTCAGTCTGAGAATTATTTCAAATATTCCATGACTTACACTAGTAATTCTATCCCTGAATGTGCAGGTCACTTTGAATTCCTTTATTAAGGTATTCCATGCATTTTATTACTGCGTGTTAACTCTAACTTTTAAAGGGACACATACAATGTTTGCTACATACACCACCCTTTTGCAGAAGGAATTGCCGAAAGTTAAAATAATGTTTGGGTTTGCCTACTTGATGACACAAGCTGCTCCACTGTTTTTATGGCATTGCTTACAGCCTGTTTATCTCATCCATATGTTACCACATGCTGGTGTGAGAACACACACCAAAACCAGACTAATAATGATGGGAATGCTCATAGTCCCATGCAGATAAAGGTCACGACCCGTCATTACGTTTCCTCCCAGAAGTCAGTGGGTCATCCATAGATTATAAATAGATCAGTACCCTTCTCCCATAATACTGCAGTCCTTGGGAATCAAGAATACTGTAAAAACAGAGGTAGCTGTTCACAGGGTCAGATACTTTATACAACTTGTAATAACACTTATCAACCATACTCAAATCACAGGCACAAATATCATACTGATATCTCTCATCTAGTTTTAATTTCAATGCTACATTAAGAATTTTCCAAAGGCTAGACAGTTGTTATTCCTGTGTAGATGGGAGGCATGCATCAGGACTCCGAGGAATCCATATTGTAGCACTCTTCAAAGTAATTTCCTGGAAGATTGAAATTTCTGCAGGGCAACTTGTTTATGCCAGGAACCCTACAAAGATCTCCTTAAAAATCAGAGACTTCGGGTGATTCTGATGAAATTAAGTAAAATAGTTACTAGGAAATGTTTGGCTATTAAATGTATCATGTAACTCTTGAGCAACTAGAACCCACACAATTCCCAGACCCTGACCTGACAGCCCTCTATCGGTGCTAATGAGAGAATTGTTAGAATGGTAGTATGGAACTCAATTTCTTCAGCAGAATCATCTCAGAAATAGGTAGCTCCTTTCTTTTGTTGGAAAGAGCTGAGTGGCAACCTGCAGGAGATTGTCACTCAGCAGGAAACCTGAAGTAGAATATTCAGTGTGATTTAAGGTCTGTGAATATGGCAAAGTCTGGATTTAAGCAGGTTAGATTTCTCATCACTTTTCCTGTTTGAGGGTTAAAAGCCCAACTGCAGTTCTTGAGTGCATAATGTCGACTCACATTCCAACTTAGCCCAAGATGTGCTCCTCAGTTAGACTTACTGCACAAAATGTTGCAGTAAACTTGGTCTGAAGGAATTTAAAACATGAAGTGTCAACATACAAAGGCACTCCATCAGTAATGGCCCTGTCAGTGCCTAGGGTATCATATGAAATCTGAATCCATTCAAATTGAACTAGCCCAATACAGATGTTTCTTTTCATTTGGGACATCTTTACATTTTCACAAAGAGACAGGATGAGCGGGATCACAAGAGAGACTTCAAACACATCATCAAGTTTGGTACAACTGCCTAATGTCAACTGTACTGTGTGTGTAGACAAATCAGATTTCAAGTGAATCATATTTCAAACCACAAAAGGAAAGCAGCTGTCTAGAAGTCCTGCATTAACCAATGGATGGATATCATAAGTGTATTTTGCACCTAAAATTAAACGTTTTTATTACGCACAGTAAAAGGCTGAAAGGTTTCGGAAGAAGAACACGCAGTTATATAGCACCTTTTATGACCTCAGGATGTCCTGATGTGCCTTCCAGCCATGAAGCACTTCTGAATTGTAGTCACTTTTTGTAATCGGGGGAACAAAACAGCCATCAATTTGCGCATAGCTCCAAAACAACAATGCAAATCGAGACCGAGGGAGAAATATTGGCCAGGATACCAGAAAGCACTCTCCTCTTCTTTAAAATAGTTGCAAGGGATCTCTTGCATCACTGAAGAAACAAGACCTCAGTTTACCATTTCCAAGAGACTGATTATTTTCTGAACAAAAATGACGATATCATTGCTGATTTATTTACTATTTACGTGCCCACTGTTAACTAAGCAGTTCGTGCCTGAATTTGGAACCTCACTTCTTTTCCTTTGTACAATTGATGATCTAAGGGCAGAAACTACATTGGTCAATACATCATTAAGATGTTTAACACATTCATACTAAATCTGTCTGCTCACTTAATAGTTGGAAAAACATTGTGTTTCTTCCAAAAGAAGAAAGAGGATTTTGGTACAAGAGTGGCAAGATGTCTATACGAGTATATGGCCCACAAAAATTTCTTTTTTTTTTGCTCTCTCCTTGCTGTTTGTGTTTAATTTCCAAATGCACATGGTACAGCTAACTGCTGCTTAGTAAAGGTAACATGCTTGCTCTCAGGACATTAGACATTGCATTGTGCAATGTGCATGATCACACTTGAGTTGGATATTCAGGAGTGGAGACCCTTCTGAAAATGGGACATCTCAGAGTTGACATGCAGTGCCCTCAAACCTATGTACAGTGTCACTGGACTCCGTGCAAAGAAAACCTACAATCCTCACAAAACCATTTGCTTACTTTGCCCAATCATCTCGCTCGGAATTCAGTGACCTTTCATATTGAACAGCTCATGGTGAATTGGGAAATGTTGCCATTATTATTGGTTCTAGGCTGAAAGAAGCTAGGCACTCAATTGCTCACAGCCACAGTCAGTGGCAATGTCTTTCATGTCCTGCTCTTATGCTGCAGCAAGTGGCAGATTCCAGTGAGGATGTCCTTTATGAAGTTTCATCGTCACACCCACTGTTCTTCAGTGAGATTCAGGTAGGAGAATGACTTCCTCAACACCCTGTGTGAATGTAGCCTGTCACTGGTATCTTTCCTCCTCTAGCCTCCTCCAGCAGCTTATCCTGTTCTGTAAGACCTCTGTTCATTCTCTTTGCAAGAGAAGAGCAAGTAATCTCTTCAACTGAGAGGTTCAGAGATGGTTAGCTGGAATTTTAATCTCCACAACGGTATTGCTTGCAATAAATCAGTGTAACAAGAGGCTGGACACTATTCAGGACAAATACGCTCACTCAGTTGATGATTAATTGATTGCTTATGGATATGGTGCCATTCACGCCCTTCATCACCAGTGCTCAGTTGCAACAGTGTGAACCATCGACAAGATGCACTGCAGAAATTCACCAACATCCTTAGACAACAAATCCTGGACCACTAGAATCTGTAAGTACAAAGGGTAGCAGTTACACAGGAATATTACCACCTGCAAGTTCACCTCCAAGCCACTCACCATTCCGATGGGAGAATATAATCGCTGTTTCTTCAGTGTCACTGGATGAAAATCCTGGAGCTCCCTCCCTAATGACATTGTGGGTCTACCTACACCAAATAGATTATAGCAGTTCAAGGCAGCACCTCACCATAACATTATCAAAGGCATGAGCAACAAATGTTGACCAGACGGCGATGCTCACATCCCAATGAGTGAATTAAAAAACATGTGGATTGCCATCACCAATTGCTTATGCTGCATGAACCTGGGAGGTGCTCCCCAGGTACCCTGAGAACACGGACTTCAAGGAGTTGTATTTCATGGCCATTTTGTTGTGACTGGGGAGACAATGACCATGTGGTATCATCACTGGACTGTTAATCCAGAAATGGACCTGGGTTCAAATCCCACCATGGATGGATAGTGGAATTTGAATTCAATAAAAATCTGGAATTAAGAGTCTAATGATGACTATGAAATTGTTTTCAATTGTTGGGGGGGGGGAGCCCATCTGCTTTACTAATGTCCTTTAGGGAAGGAAGCTGCCATCCTTACCTGGTCTGGTATGCTGTGCATCTGGAGACACATGTAATGTTTTTGACCATAAGCAATACATACTGGCCTGGCTGGTGATGGTCACATCCTGTGAATGAATTTTAAAATAAATAAAAGGTTCTTTTGTTGAACACAAGGACTAGCTGCTGCAAAATTTGATCTTCAACATACGGCTTATGGCTCTGTTCAGGGTTAAAGAAATTTGACACTTTAAGCATTTTTCTGGAACACCTAATTGTATCATGGCCCTTTAATTAAGGGACCTATAAGTTGCTGCCACAACAAAGAAATAACAGACTCTGTAACAAAGGCTTTAGTATAATATACATTCTGTATTACTTCAAAAGGCAAGGCTTTGTAAACAGGGTGCATTATATCTATTTTGTAAAAGAATGACAGAAACAAAGCCCCAAAATTGAGGAAGGGTGGTGGTGTTGAGGAGGAGGTGGGGTACTTTAGAAAATGGACAATCGGTCAATGGGTTCTACTATTTAAATAATGACCGATCCTGATTAAAAAAGCGAGGTGCACCACTATGCAAGTTGCCTGAAGCCCTGGTGCTGAATCCGGTGATGTAGTCAATGCTGTTTTGTTACCCTCTGAACTGCTGAACTAGGAATGGAACTATCTGACCCTTATTTTTCAAGGCAGATCAGAGATTAACCAAGTCAGACATTGCCCTTGGGTCTGATTAATAACCAGAAATGAATCCCAGTGCTGAGAATGACTTGTTGAGGCAAACACTGAACAAACACAGGGGTGGCCTTTCAGACAAATGCCACAGGAGCATGTTAAATTTCCTTCCTATATGGTTTTCATGAGACCACATTTGCTGAATGTTTAGATTTCCACCCGCTAGCTATCTTTTATAAGCAAAGGACTTCTTCTGTTGCACTGGTACAGACTGTACCACAGATGGACTGTGAGCAAGAGACGGGCTGTGAAGTGACACCATTTGTTGCAGATTTTAAAAACTGTGCCGAACTTTAAGTTCCTCCTACTTAAGTGCATGTGGTTTAAGGAACATTTAATGGCTCTGGAATCAAATCAGTGACAGTAGAATACAGGAAATTTCTGTTAAGAGCAAGATTCTCTTGGCAAATAGACATTGCTCTTAACAGGAACTGACTACAAGGGATTGATGTGTATCCTTCTTTTTGCCACACACGTAAAGACTGAACAGCTGTTTTTAATATCACAGCTACAACCTCATTCTCGATACTTCCAAAGGTTGGTGCTACGTTCAGTGTCAATCACTGCTGAAGTGGCAGCAATCCACTGCAATTAGCTGTTCAAATCCAGACAATATGCTTTTCCAAAAAAAATTGGGTCAATTTAAGCTTCTTCCCAGAATCCTGATGTACAATGCTTACTGAGCCAAAGGAGCAGTTTTGTTAAGTTTGGTCAAAGAGATCTTGTGTCACAGAAGTAGCGTCCCTCCCTCTGAACTGGAAGGCCTGGTTCAAGCCCCACCTCCTCCAAAAGGCGTAGTTGCAATAATTGCTGTTTCCTTTTTATTCTCTCCAATGTCATTGTGGTTTTCACTACTTTAGGGTCTCTTATGGCAGTGTGGTAGTGTCCCTACCTCTGAGGCAGGAGCCCTGGGTTCAGATCCCACTACTATATGTCATAACACCTCTCAGCAGGTTGACCAAAAGCAACTCTGGCCCTTGTTTTCATTTTAGGGGAGATGATTGTTGCTGGACATGGCTGAACAGCTTGATGAACAATAAAAATACTTTGGGCTCATCAAAAAACTTGGTCAAGGAGATGAGTATTTGACAGTTTACAGGGTGTGTATTTATGAAGCACTTTTTGTAATCACCAGACGTCTCAAAGCACTTCGTACTTGATTGAGATTACAGAAATCCAGCCATCAATTTTGTCCACAACAAATAGTAAATGGGATAGTGACTAGATCATAGATATAAAAGGTACTGCAGATGCTGGAGAATCCGAGATAACAAGCATGGGGCTGGATGAACACAGCAGGTCAAGGGTTTAGACCCGAAACGTCAAGTTTTCCTGCTCCTATGATGCTGCTTGACCTGCTGTGTTCATCCAGCCCCATGCTTGTTATCTAGTGACTAGATCATGTTCTTTTGTGATGGTGGTCATAGGAAAAATATTGACCAGAATGCAAAGGACAACTTGCCTGCTCTTTTTCAAAATGATGCCATAGAAACTGTTATATCCAGTGGAACAGGCAGTTGGGGTCTCCAACATTAACATCTCATTTGGAAAAAACAGCATCTCTGACAGGGTGGTATACCTCCAGTACTGCACTAGAATATCAGCTATTCTGGTTCATGGTCAAGTTCATAGTTCATAGAATCCCTACAGTGTGGAAACAGGCTCTTCAGCCCAACAAGTCCTCACTGACCCTCAGAGGGTCCCACCCAGACCCAGCCCCCTATAACCCACAGAACCTATACATCCTTGAACACTACAGGCAATTTAGCATGGCCAATCCACCTGGCCTGCACATCTTTGGACTGTGGGAGGAAACTGGAGCACCTAGAGGAAACCCGCACAGACATGGAGAAAACGTGCAAATTCCACACAGACAGTGATCCGAGGATGGAATCGAACCCACGTCCCTGGTGCTGTGAAGCAGCAGTGCTAACAACTGAGTTCTGCTGTAGGAATTTATCCTTAAAAGGCAAAGGAGGTGGAAAATTTTAAAGACTAAATCCCTAAGGATCTGAATAGAAGACCATTTCTGGGACAAGGGGAAGCAGATACACAGGAGAACAGAGCTGGAGGGAGAATTAGCGAGAGGAATTTGGGAAGACTGGGGGGGGAGAGGAGGAAGAGAGAGACCGGGACATCAAACACCAGGTTGCCTCATTCTATTTTAAATTCCCAAATAAGATAGCTCAGATGAACTCAACTCACTCTTTATAATTCCACACAACTGACAAAAATCTAACTGCTTCGGTGCAATGGATCTCAAGGATAGCTGGAGTAAGAAGGAAAGTCATAGTGGTGAGACAGAAGGCCAGAGTGTGGGACCTCCTGGTTAAATCACAGCCCCAATTCACTGTACACAAACAAGCTTGTTTGGATTGAGTCATGGTATATATTTACCTTACAGTAATGGTTCAATATTGCTAAATTAAAACAGTGCATTTACATGGCTTTAATATCTTAACTTTCAGTATAACTGTAGTCAAAAGTTAGAAATTGCTACATTCAGCTGCTCTCCAGCATTCTCTTTCTGAAAGTCAGGAGCCAGTCACTGAATTCACTGGCTCCATCCAAAGTTGAAGCAATAGAGCACTGGTCAAGGATTTGTAATCAACGTCAAGGTCAAGCTTAATCAAACATGACACTGGCCATTTAGGATTCCATATATACAAGGATGCGGGGCACCCAATGATGCTAGAACCATCCTGCAGCATGAGTCAATGTCTGGAATGGAGAGTGGGATGACAAAACAGGCAAAGACAAAAAGATACAACATATAAGAAAAGAAATGCTTGTACATCACAGGGAATGATGTCAGTGGAATGCAAAATCCAGTAAAGTGAAATAGAAAACAAGACTGTGGTAAAATGTAACATCTGCTTTGCATATTGAAGTTATGCATCCTGTCTTGGAAGGCCACGTTGGCCCTGGAAGCCACTTACGTCATGAAAATGTAACTGCTGTGGAGATTCTGTCAGATTTATCTGTGCTATGTAAATTGAGCACTCATTTAGGTTTTAACTTTTTTCTGATTTTTCTGATGATTTTTCTGATGAAGGGTCTAGGCCCGAAACGTCAAGTTTTCCTGCTCCTATGATGCTGCTTGACCTGCTGTGTTCATCCAGCCCCATGCTTGTTATCTCGGATTCTCCAGCATCTGCAGTACCTTTTATCTCTAGGTTTTAACTTTGATCTTTTTAACACACCGTGATGCCCAAAATAATATATAGTCCCAAACCTGAAGAAACTTTCTAGAACTCCCCTGGAGCTTGAACAGCAAGAGTCCTGGAAGCAATCATTACTTTCTCCTTATCTCTGCCTCCTGAACGCCAGAGCGCAGCGTACTGAAAAATTCCTATTTGCAGCTCAACCATCAGTTTTTCCATTGAACATTTACTCAACACACCAAACTCCTGTAAGCCTGTGACACAAAGTTCAAATACACTCTTTTTTACAAGGTACTCCTATTGTTCAAGAACAGGGCTTCATATTAATGTCATATCATCTTTGTTGTAAGTCTAAAGGTCACAAGCTTATGCTGCACCCAGTTCTTGAGCATCTAATCTAGTCTGACACTTCAGTCACTGCTGCATTGTCAGAGGGAATGTCAGTCTGATAAGACATCGACCAAAGGCCAAGTTCAGGGTGAATGGAAAAGTTACCATGGCACTGTTCAAAAAGGACAAGATGTTCTCCCTGTGCAGTGACGGACGTTCTTCCCTCAATCAAAAGAAAACAGATTTTTGTCATTTTCTTTTTGTGTATGTGTTTTGGTGTGCAGATTGACTCCTGGTTTCATCTGCATAACAATGATTACACTTCAAAAGAAATTGGCAGCAAAGCAATCAGAGACTTCCGGAGAATATGCTAGGATGACAAACTTTTAATGATTTAGCACTACATACGAAGAAGAATGGGGAATTGGAGTTTGAATATTTAACAGAATATTTGTTTAATATTCAAGTTGATGGCTGGCAGAGTAGTACAATCTACAAAAATTGTCAATCATTGGACAGAAGAGAAACACAGGAGCACATCAATTTGCACTTCCAATTTATCACAAGGCGAGTTCCTCACCTTTGTTGGGAGGATGTTAGCGTGGAGACCAGATTCTTCTCTGCAGGAAGGATCAAACATTGGCTTTCAGATGCAGGTTTCCGACCTGCCTTCTGTCAGCCGGTCCTTCTGGTGAATGATAGGGTCTAGGAAGTGGAAATGTGAAGAACATTTAAAAATATCCAATATCATAACCAAAGAAATCCTAATCATTGAGCACCCCATTCTATTGTCAATTATTAATTCGGCAATGAAAGGGAGTCTGAATAAAAAGGATCCCTTGGTAAGGGCTCTGGCTAACAGTTTGTTTCGTCAATGGTGACTGCCTCAAAAATACTCTCCAGTCAGACACAGCTAGGGACCACAATAGCCTGTCAATTATACTTCTGGCTAAATCCCATTTCTGAATAACGGAAGGACAGCAGCAGAGCCAGGATTCCAGAAATTTGCTTCATAGGAACTTGTGAAATGGGGAGGACTAAGGGCAGTCTGATTAACTGGGCCAAAGGTTTCAATCTGCTGTGCTCATCTCCTGCTTCAGTTCACATACAGTCATGTTGCTGGCATTAGATGATTTTTAGGAAAATTAATACGTATGTGTCTGAGCTTTAAGAAACACAACATCATGTCTGAAAGTTTACCAATAATCAACAGTGTGAAGGGATGTGATTGTTTCAGATTGACATCAGGAGGTAAGGTTCTTTTAAAAAAATTCAAAGGCCCATCAGAACAGAAAGTTTGCCCACAATGGATCACATTATAACATATGGTGAGGGGAGTGCAACATATTGGGCAGTTTGCTGGACCAATGATCCAGAGAAATAGGTTCAGCTATTTCTATGGAACGGGAGGAATATAAAATCAAAATCTACAAAATCTTGGATTAAAAGTCAGACATTAAACTGCAATTTGGGAGTCAGGAACTCTTAGATAAGTGTAGGGGTTGGTTAGTTCAATTGGCTGGACAGCTGGTCTGCAATGCACAGTAAATGCAACAACATTACTTTAATTCCTGCATTGGCTGAGGGTACCATGAAGGACTTTCGTTCTGAATCTCTTCCCCTCCCTTGAGGCATGGTGAACCTCATGTTGAGCCACCACTGGCCGTCTCTACAATGAGACAGCACCCCTAAGGTCTGGTCAGGCTATGGCAACCTCATCTTTTAGATCAAGTCTAATGGCTCGTGCAGGACAGATAAGGTCTGCCGATCTGTCATGATGGAATTTAATTGCACAAACATTTTTTCTTCCACAAAAGTATCACAGCAAGCCAAGAGACTTCCCAATTCCTGACATCTGACAAGAGTAAAAATCCAGGCCCTGCTATCAGCTCAGTCAGCCCTTCTCCACTATTATTTTCTTCTTCTGTGTGGGCCTCAGAGGCCTGTGCATAGCAGCAACTTCTGGAACTGGAAGTCAATACTGCAAACAGCATCAGCACGCCAACAGCCATCTGCAGATCTCAGAATGGCTTGCACAGCTTAAAGGAAAGGTGGCCTTCCTGTGCTGGGTGAGGTCTGTTGTTAGTTTTGTAATCTTCACCTGTTGTAAGCAAGCGGCAGTAAGGTGACAGGACCTGAATCACATGAGTTTTTATTTGATAGCGTCCTAGGAGTTGCCATTTCCTGGGGCAATCATAGAGTTTCTGATCTCTCCACCACCCCTTCAAATGATCAAATTCCTGTATCTTATCTCCATTCAGAAATCCTTGCTTTAAGTACAAAAGCCTAAGTTAGAGCATTTGGTTGTTATATACTGCCTACTTCATCCATCTGCAGTTAAAAATCCTCAACTTAGTGTCAGGCTTTGATGCAAATAATGTTATGACTCAGTGGCCACTGTGAAAACATTCCAGCAAGTCACCAGCTGCATCAGCTTTTAATAGGAACATACAATAAATTGACGAGTGTGTTTTTAAGCGCCCAAAGATAGATAACTTCATGGTAATAAGAATATGAAACTTCCTATCACTTGGATGGGCTGATACATTTTCCCCTCGATAAAAACATATGTTTGCCCTTTAAACAACTTCAGCAGCAAATGTTTGAGTGTTTAAAAATAAAGTTTATTTATTCACCCACTTACTCCAACATTAAGATGTGATATCTCACACAAATAAAGTTTGGATATTGGTAAATGTATTACATTTTACATCTCAATCTCAGTGTCTGATTTATTTTCAATGGTTTGTGTTGAGGCAGATCTCTTGTTTGTTGAATGTTTTGAAGGTGAAATAATTGCCTCGTAAAGGACACCAAGTTGTGATGGCTCTCAGAGTAGATTTTCCAGACAGTTGGCTCTCAAGTAAACTTGTGCTAGCATAGGTCAGGGGAATCTATTTGGTGTGTGGCACGGTGGCTCAGTGGTTAGCACTGCTGCCTCACAGCTCCAGGAATCTGGATTCGATTTCAGCCTTGGACAAATGTCTATGTAGAGTTTGCATATTCCCTCTTTGCCTCCGTGGGTTTTCTCCCACAGTCCAAAGATGTCCAGGTTAGGTGGATTGGCCATGCTAAATTGCCCACAGTGTCCATGGATGTGTAGGCTAGGTGGATTAGCCATGGGAAATGCAGGGTTATGGGGGATAGGGTGGTGAGCTGGGTCTGGGATGCTCGGAGGGTTGGTTTGGATTTGATGGGTTGAATGGCCTGCTTCCACACTGTAGGGATTTGATGATTTTTTTTCTGTTAGTACCTCTCACTGGCAAGGTACTGGTAGCTTGTTGGCTTGCGGTTTGTTCAAGAATTGACGTTTTGACCATTCACGCGGGTGATTTGGTGATGGGCGGAAAAGATCTGTACACATGTGTACAAGGTATAATTTTTTTTTTAAAAAAACACTGGGTTCTATGGCCATTCTAGTCTGAAAATATCTGATCTCAGACGAAGGCTCAAAGAGCTAGGAGGTCTACTCCTGACGCTATGTTCTTGGCCTGTTCCTGGGTTTGGCTAAAGTTGCCATCCACAGGTTCAAGCAGTGGGTCATGGTTCTGACTGCTTGCTTCTCTTCTACAGCCGCATCTATGCCTACTTTTGCTTGGAAAGGGAACATGTGGTGTCCACCAGTAGCCTTGAGGTTAAGACAGAAGTGGGTATGGCTGAGGCACATTATTTCACCAACTCCATTTTGATTTAGTCCCATCCCTTGTTTCATCCTCTATTTGATTTTTTTTTATTATTGTCACAGTTGTTCTGGTTGCAATGTTTGTTATCTGGTTAATTAGATGTCAGCTTCTGAATAGGGAAAGGGTCTGGAAGGGAAAGGTGGAAACAAGTTGTGCTAAACTATAGATTTACAACTAAATCCTTGCAAATCTGAAAGATTTTTTGCTACCTCATTCAATATGTACATAATCAGTCTGATAAACATGGAGAAATGCTTTACTGAGATCAGGAGCTGATTGAGCCTCGTGGAGCCAAACTAAGTTTTGGTGAGCAGGTTATTGTTGAGGAAGTGTTGATCAAAAGCACTGTTGAGGACACCTTCTTCCATCAATTTGCTGATCTATGAGAGTAGAATAATAGGAGAGTAAACGACGACTGGGTTGGGTTTGTTCTTTTCGTGGACATGACATACCTGGTCAATGGTGTACTTTGCCAGGTTGATGCCATTGTCGTGTCAATAATATTGACAGAACCTGTTGACTTTTCTGTTTTCTTACACAATGAAGCAATCAATTATTATTTTATATATTCGAGTGTTGGGGCCCTGTTTTGACACTGTGAAGCTAGTACTTTAGACAATTTCAAGGCAGAAGGACTGTCTTAAAATAATGGGTTTTAGCTGATACTGTGGCAAAGACAAGGAGGGGCTACAGAATGGACTGAAAGGGCGACTGTGCAGAAATAAGAACAAGCTGGAACAAAACTCTCAAGAGAAGTATTCACGACCAAAACCAAGTGAGGTAATGCAGCATTTTTACAATTTGTTTGTTTTCTTTTAACTGAGAGACCACCTACAGTGATACTTGAAACGGGGGGAAACTACAGACTCTTGGGAAAAATGAGGTTGTTGTTCCTCACGTGAAGCCTGCTGTCTGCCAGAGCTGACCTGTCTGAGGGCCCTTAAACACACAGCTGCCTCATGTCATTTTGAGCTGTCGGAAAAGCAGCGAGTGGAAAGAAAGCCAGACACTTCCAGCTGATTGAAACCTACCCGACTCTTCTAGCTGCCAGTTCAATTTTTCACTTGAGACTTCAGCAACACTGCCTTTGTAGAGATGATTGAGCGGTGAAAGAAGGTGGTCCATTTTGGAGAGATCAGGTCCAGAACCAGACCATGAGATCATAGGACAAAGAAACAGAAATAGGCCATTCAGCCCACTAAGTCTGCTCTGCCATGTAATGAGATCGCTGCTGATCTAATAACTCCCAACTCCACTTTCCTGCCTTTTCCCCTTCACCTTTGATTCCTGACTGATTAAAAATCTGTCTCAGCATTGAGCAAACTGAACAACCTGGCCTCGACAGCCTTCTCTGGTAAATTATTCCACAGTTTCACCATCCTGAGAAGAGATTCTCATCATTTGTCTTAAATGGGCGACCTCCCAGTCTGAGATCATGTCATCCGATCTTAGACTTGCCCACAAGTGGAAACAACCTCTCTGCATCTCTCTTGTCAAGTCCTCGAGGAATCTTATCTGCTAAAATAAGGTCACCTCTCGTTCTTTTAAGTTCTAGTGAGTACAGGCCCGATGTTCTCAACATCTTATAAAACAGTCTGGTACATGGTATCAGTGAGCCTTCTTTGAACCACTTCTAAAGGCAGTGTATCTTTCCTTTGAAAAGGGATCCAAAACTATCCACAGTAGTCCAGCTGTGATGTTAGGACCCTCACTGATTTTTTTTTTTGTCATTTATATTCTTTCATCGGTTTTGAATGGTGAACCAGACATGAATAGAGGACTTTGGGACAGCTTTTGATAAAAGGAAGAAAACAGACCAAACAAAGTATTGTTTGTTTGAGAGGACAAGGCTGAAGGCTAATTGCAGGCTGATTCTTAATTAAAGGGATTCCAACAGACAGAGACCCTGGGAAGAGCAGTGTATTTAAACAGATAACAGAAGCTGGCTATTAACAAGGTCAGTACCTGGGCACTGGTTCCAGCAAGTCTGGAAGAGACCCTATGTTCAAGCAGATGACAGTTGTCGAATGGTAATTAATACCTTGGAAGAGTTGATTATTCCACCACGGTGAAACCAGATTTGAAGTTATTTCTTTGAACTATGTTTTCTGAGAAATAGTTTGAGATTCCTGCTGGGAAAGCATAAAGATTTGAAAGTTCCTTGCCTAATCTGCTACATCAGCTTCCAGAAACTGAAAAAATAGAAGACTGATCTAGAAATATTGCTGCCTTTGTCTGGGTGAACTGAGAAGGTGATCCTGATCAACAGTTCTGAAAAAACAGCCAAGGAGTCTGTATTTGTACCTGTGAAAGCTATCTAACTGATCTGGCTGGTTTTGTTTTCTTTTAATCCCTTGACTTTATCTGTTTGTCTGTCTTTTGTGTGTCTTGGTGCTGAAACAAACGTTTTGGGTTTAAAGCAGGGACCTCAGCTTACCTCGTTGTTTAATTGTTCCTCTGCTAAAAAGATTCATTGAACAGTTAAGTGTTTTGCTCGAGATACAAAACCAGTGTCTGGAATTAATTATTCACAATGTCTGGGATTGGTTATTCAAAAATCTGGTTAGGAACCAGGAGTAATCACTGGGGGGTCATCAGTGGTTTAATTTCACTGTGCTGTAAATTCAGGTGTAAAATGGCTGATCTAGTTTGGCTCTTTCATAAGAGAGGTCTGACCTTGTAAGGTTTTAGCAAAACCTCCCTATTTTTATGTACTATTTTCTTTGAAATAAAGGCCAACATTCCATTTTCTTTCCCTTTTACTCGCTGAACTTGGATGCTAGCTTTATGTGATTCATGCTCAAGGATTCCTAAATCCCTTGGTTCTATAGCTTTCTGCACACTTTCATCATTTAAGTGATATGAGTGGGCGGCACAGTGGTTAGCACTGCTGCCTCACAGCACCAGGGACCCAGGTTCAATTCTACCCTTGGGTGACTGTCTATGGGGAGTTTGCACATTCTCCCTGTGTCTGTGTGGGTTTCTTTGGGTGCTTCAGTTTCCTTCCACAGACCAAAGATGTGTAGGCTAGGTGGATTGGCCATAGTGTTCAGGGATGTGTAGGTTCAGTGGGTTATAGGGGATGGGTCTGGGTGGGATGCTCTGAGGGTGGGTATGGACTTGTTGGACCAAAGGGTCTGTTTCCACGCTGTAGGGAATCTATGAATGAATATAATTCAGCTGCTCTACTCTTCCTAAGTGCATAATCTTGCAATTTTCCAAATTATATTCCATTTGAAAGGTGTTGCCTGCTTGCCTAACCTGTTTATACCCATTTTGCAGTCACTGTCATCCTCACCATTTGCCTTCCCACTTATTTTTGTGTCATCCCCAAACTTGGCTATTTTCCTTATCCAAGTCATTAACATATATTGTAAATAAATGTGACACCAGCACTAATCTCTGTGGCATTTCACCAATTACAGGTTGCCATGCTGAAAGTGCCTGAATTATCCAGTTGTTTCTGACCCACATTCCTCCCTCAGACAGTGAATGCTAAATTCTACCATGTTATGGTCACTGTTTCCTTGGTAATCTTTTACTCTGATGTTATTTATTGAACTTGCCTCATGACAAATTCCCAGCTCCAAATAGCCTGATCCCTGGTTGGATCTGCAACATATTGTTCTAGGAAACTATCCTGAACACACTGAATTCTAGCTATACATGAATGCTAACGTCACCCATGATTAATGTACTTCCCTTGTTACATGCACTCATTACCTCCTACATCTTAATCTGTACAGTGCAATAATTTGATGGATCTCAGGAACCTTAGGGCATGGAGAGAGTGGACAGTCAGAAGCTTTTTCCCTGGGTGGAACTTAGTTACTAGGGGGCATAGGTTTAAAGTGCGAGGGGTAAGGTTTAAAAGGTTTTTTAAACCTACGAGGCAGGTTTTTTTTTTTTAAAAACACAGAGGGTGATGGGAGCCTGGGACTCGCTGCCGGGGGAGGTAGTGGAAGCAGATATGACTTAAAGGGCGTCTTGACAAATACATGACTAGGATGGGAATACGGTTCCCGGAAGGGTAGGGGGTTTTAGTTGTGACAGGCAGCATGTCGGTGCAGGCTCGAAGGGCCAAAGGGCATGTTCCTGTGCTGTAATTTTCTTGCTCTTTGTTCTAACTAGTCAGAGCCCTTGCTAGAAGCTGATTGTTTTTTCGAATACCACATGGACCAATGCATTCCTGATATCAGCTGCACCAGAGGAAATGTGGGCATGTTCAGCAGAGGATGACAACATTGAAGTAATGGTAAACCCAGAGAAGATTGACCCTGGTTTTCCTCTTGCATCAGCTACCAGACAGAATTACTGTTTGTCACTGTCGGAATGGGCAAAATTTCTCCATTGAATCAAAATGAGACAATGATGCTATTTTTCTGTTGTTAAGATGCAAATTTTTGAACATGCAGCTTAACAGAAAAACATCAGTATTGTCTCACTTAGAAAACAAAAAAGTGTGGCTGCTAAAATGTTTCTTTAGTCAGTAAGTAATTACAAGGAGCGACATACATTCTTCCTCTGGAGTTCCGATGCTTGGCAAATAACCACAAATAAGCCCTTTTGCCTTCCTCTTTTCTGAAATTCAATAATAACACTAACGTGTTGCAATATCAGTAATACTCACCTTTAGTTAGAACTTCCATAGTCAGCGCTCCTGTTCCTGTACAGAGTTGAAATTCTCTCGAGTTTCCCTTCAGCACCTGCTATGACTTGGGGTAAAAAACATCAGAGATCTTTGGGAAATACCTCAATTTCTGTGGAGAATTGGGAGGACCTCTCTGCCAGTCTTGCTTCCCCTCTAAAACAAGTGAATCAAGCTTTCTTCAGTTTAAGAATTGAGACATCTTTATGCAAATATGGAAAGGAGGAAGGAAGGAATATGTCTAGTGGCACCTTTGCTTCATGCCAACTCTGAACATGGCTCCAGAGATTTCCAAAGTAGTCTTGGTCCAACATAATGCAAGGCTGAGTTGGAATCATATCACTCACCCATTACTTCTAGGCTACACGATTTTGGCTAGAGACTCTACATATGACTACGTGGTTTCTTCACAAAATTCTGTAGTACTATTTGCTTTATTGAGAAGGTTTACTAGAGAACAACTCTTCAGTCTCTTATTTTAATAACGACTCATTCAGCAAAAATGCTTCTAATCCTCTTAATCATAGTCCCTCCAGTCTGTTGGCTTGATGATGCATTTTTTGGTAAAACTGGTCACTTTTTAAAACAAATCTTTATGAATTTTAAGCCAAAAGTATATCTGCAACATGACAACATACACAAAGAATGCAGCACGCAGACAAGCCTTCCCAATTTTTAGAGTCAGCTATTGTGTGCAAAGTTATGTCAGCAGGGGACAAATTTAACAGAGCGAAAGCAGCACCAACTCCTTCCTAAAATGCTTACAAGAGTTAAACCCATTTGAAGCTAACCTACACAGAGCTTTGTGAAGGAAGCCTACCTTATTTGCTCGGGCATTAATAGGGAATGGATTCGGGTCTAACTAGCTGCCCAATCACTAGCTGCCATTGTTGTAGTTACCTCCAGCTGCCTTGGTATTAAACTTTTCACCTCACATTGCTGTTGCCAAAAACCCAGCAGAAGCATCTGTGAATAATCATTTGGTTATGGAGGGTGATTGTCCCCATTTCCAAGCGGCCATTCTTGAGTTCAGCTGAAGGTCGCCCATGCAACTAAAGTTCTGAAGTGACTGGGCTACTGGCCAGAGGTGGAACAATGGTGAAAAGAGACCATTATAAGTAGTTCAAAGGAAAATCCAAAACATATATTTTTTTTCCAACTTGCATGAGGAGCATGTGACCAACAGCAAACCTCAAAATTTCAGCTGTAATGGATCACATGCATCTAGTCATTGACAGACAAGACAGCTGTTTCTGCTAACCTGTTCCAGTACTTTATCCGACATAACAGACTCCTATAATGCAACAAGTCTCCCTTTATAGTAAGGGTTTCAAACGTCCCCATGAAATGGCAGAACAACTGCTGTCTGCTAATCTATTGAAACTCCTCTTCATAGGCCATTAAAAATGACAAGCAGCAGTGCGTGCAGGGCTCAGTACAAAATGAATATATTTTCATCATCGCTCAAAGGTCGTGCTTGTTCTATTAAGGAAAAGAAATCTCCCCCAGATTTGAAAGTTAAACAAACAAAAACACAAATATTTAAGAACTCAGACCATTTGAATTAAGCAATTTTCAATTAGGAAGAGTAAATATGCTAAGGCAATACCTAGACTGTGCCACACCATTTGATCTCAAAGTGCAAATGTTTGAAAAAGATCATTTGTTTCATCATATATTGAGGTAAATTTGGAGGACCTGCTCAGCCTCTAGTTACTGACCCTGCTTAGTTTCAATATCTACTGTTTCTATAACGGATAGGAGATCTGCTTATTTAACAAATAAAAACTATTGTTTGAAATGCTCAGCAGGTCAAACAGCACCTGTGGACAAAAGCAAAAGCGATGTTTCAGGTCGAGGTGAGCATTCATTGGAATAGTGATTGCTTTGCCAGTTCATTGCCTAATAGGCAAGGGTGAAAATTAACACTTAACTGCTCCAACTGTTTTTAGTCATTTACGAAGTGCATGATATGGTGTTATTTCTTGAGCTTCATTAGTGCTATCACTAGGCATCTTCACTAAATTGAGAAATATGAATCACAATAAAACCACTTCATTTTAAAGTTGTACCAACCTATCTGTGACTTCACTCAGTTTACAATAACTAGCACTGATGATGCATTCATCACCCCAATACTGTTTCTAATATTGAGTGCAGCTGAAAACATACATAACCCCAAGTCTGTAAGCTCAAATTCTGTAACCGCACTGCTGAGAGTTTTCCATAGTTCAAGTGAACATTGGACAAAAATATCACAGCCACTAACACAGACAATGCTGGAGAAACTCAGCACATCTGGCAGCATCTGTGGTGGGAGAAACAGCATTAACGTTTCAAGTCTAACATGTAGTTCTGAAGAAAAGTCATGTTGGCCTCAAAACAGTTTCAGATTCCAGCATCTACGGTATTTTGCTCTTATGACACCCACTATTACATTTTCCTGAGATTATACAGGAACAGTACACTCCTTTCTAAGATTGCATATACAATAAGAAAAATAGGAAAGTCACATATTGAGAATGTGCAACTTTGTGTTGCACTATCCCACAGAACAGTACAAACAGATGCTCTGTAACTGGCATCTTTTAGTGACAGACTGCAGTTAAACAAGTAAAATCAAATTAATGTTTTCAAATCACAATTTTATGAAGGATTAAAAAAAAGGTGTGGCTACCAGCTGTAGAATTTTTAGATCTTTTAGGAGGTGGGAGGGGCATAAAAATGGAACAATGTTTTCTAATTGATGTTTCTTTGATGTTTCTCATTTCAGTTTCAATCCAGCTCTTCAAACGCTGAGGGCAACTCATTAATTTTGTTTTCGAAAGAGGAATTACTCAAACTGTTGAGGGTTGATGCATTATAACATGCATTAAAAGGAGAAAGCAATACCCTTCAGAAAGTTAGAAAAAAAAGAGATGAGAATAATCAAAGACTTCAAAAGAAGCTTTACCTCAGGGAGAAGGCAGGAAAGCCAAAGATCTGTTCATATCAGCATGCGTTCCTTGGTAATTCAAGCTCAATTCACCTTTTACACAATAAATAAGCTGTCACTAAGATACAGTGCAAACAGCCAGTTTTACAAAGCTGCAGACAGGTAGACTATCCCTCACTCTGCCAACACCAAACCTGATACAACCTTGCAGAAGTCTTGGTGTCCCAAATTTGTATTGTAGAGGTTAAACTCTGTTGCAGCTAGACAGCTTTATTGCTATCTGCCCAAAGGTGCATTTTGCTTGTAGGCAAAATTTTAATCTACCCACCCTACAGGGCTATAACGAGGAGAAAAATCCAAGGGTTGTGTCTGCTTATTTCTGCTGTAAAACATTTAGCTAATCGAATGCTGGAGCATATCTCCCTGTTAAAGAGTAGGTTTCTTAGCACATGGTTCTTATTTACATGAGGTTTGAAGTTGAGATTATTCTTTATTTCCATATGCTATTCAATGCTATCAACCTGTCAGTCACAATCCCTGCTGATATGGAACAGAGCTACAGACTATGGAACTTGACGCATTGAAAATACAAGGGAAAAAATCTGCAGTATTAAAATCAATGGAGGAATGAACAGATTCATTGTTTCAGTGTTTCCTGCTGTTTTCGTTAACTTGCTTTAGAAATGCCACATGTCAATGTGTAAGTGCTTATGACATTAACTGGTTCTCCCCTGTTGTACTGGCCCTAGCTAACTCTGCAGTCCCAAATTCCATAATTAAAGAAGAATTACAGTTAAGAGATTTTTTTTTAAAAGCAAAACCCTATTCTTCCGCACCAAATGTTTCCTCATTCATAGAATCCTACACCAAAGGCAGCAGCCATTCAGCCCATTGTGCCTGTACTGACTCTTGAGGTTGTCTAAATCAGTTCTCTGCCCTTCCTTTTCCCATGACCTTGCATCTTTTCTTTCGAACGTTTCACAATTCTCTTAAAAAAATAATCTTTGAGTTTTTTTGGGTGCTTATATGTTATTTTCCTCTTTGTTGTGTGTCAGAAGGACAGAGGAGCCCCCATTTCTCATCTTTTATAAATGCTCCCAGACTGCCCTTCCAGCTATCACTTCCATCTTTGTTAGTGGGGACATCTTTGGCCAGATCGAACTTCAAAAAAATTGGTTTGTCTATTTTACAGTTACTGCAGACAGCTTGTGAAAAAAACCAGGAAAACAGGTTGCATGAGTCACTAGTGCTGTAATCCTTACCTCATTGATTGCAGCAAAGGTTCATCTGCATTTACCCAAAACACAGGCTCCTCTTATTATTCACCTCTCAATGACACCCTCTAGTATCTGAATCAATGGGACCCACTTCAGACTAATGACCACGATCCCGAGGGGCTCTGGAGGCAATTCTCTCAACCACCTACACTTCTCTGCCAATATTGCCATTTTTAATTTCAGCACAGAAAACAGAACAAAGAAAATTCTATGACCATCGAAAGCCTGCGACATATTCGACTAAATTTTACCACAGAAGCAGATTTTAGTTCAAATAGGTGACAAAGGATTGAATGAGCACTTAAAAGCAAGGAGTTGCAGTTTCACATGCAAGTACTTGGTCAATACAGCTCTAAGGTTATTGCAATGTTGAAATACATGTGGAAGAGACAAATAGGGACCAATATTAGTTCCCAAATTATAGCTTCCGTATTCAACCCTAAACAAGGCTACTGAGGAGCAGGAAATGGTGTAAAACCTTGTATGTTTGACATGAAATGAATAATGTAAACATAACCTATAACTGTGTGTCTGGTGAGGCACCTCAGAATGCCACAAACTGTTTGCTTTGCAGCTTTTGTAATGTTAAAGAAGAAATAACATGTAAAATTAAGCAATTAGTTTTAAAGAATAAATGTATATTTTTGAAAAAAAGAGTTTGAACTAATTCAAGTCATTTCCTAAATTTATATTAAACAAATAAAAGTTGAAGATTCACTGTCTCAATTAAGTTGTAGTTTGAATTTAAATACAGACAACAGGAAGTTAGTGGTCAGGGTCTGTGGCCTTTATCCTTTCCTTTGATTCGGATATAGGATATCTTGAGCTTGACCTTAAAGACATTATGTTTCTCCCTATCCTGTCCCAGACGATTATGGGTTTTCCTGAGCTGATTGATGCTGAGGTGACCATCTCACCAAAAAGCTACGAAGGACAAATCGTAAAAGCATTCCATTCACTAAGCATTGCGAAAGACTGCAGTTATAAAATAAAATCTCTTTCTGCTGAGATGTAGTGGTGTAGACTAAGCTGAATGGGGTACAGAGGACGACCAAAGACAGCAAATCTTATGGCCATGGGGTGAGCAGGCTAGCAAAGATTGCGTCTATGTTTGGGGAATGAAAGAAGAAAGGACCAGAATATTTAGTGGCAATCACCACTTCAACAGCTGAGTTGTGTTCCTATCTTGCAGGGAATGAATGCCGTTTAAATATGGTACCTGCGACCTCTTAGGCTTATGGCAGTAGCACAACTGCTCCCCCATTGTGATGAAAGATTGTGAGTTGTATATATTAATATTAGTTTTAGGAATTGGATTACAAAATTGCGGTTGTGGATGGTGGTTACTTTTGCCAAGGGGTTTTAAATATATAACTAGGTCAGCAGTTCTTTCAGAACAATGACCTAATCCAATGTGTGTCAGAAAGCAGGAACCACTGGATTGTTAACAGGAAATTATTTTTACTGTGCTCCCTAATGACAGGACATGTAAACATTAAAGACTATTGGCTTGTTTTTGGTTCAAAAATTAAAGGGATGTGAGCTTAGAAAATCTAGGATTGCAAGTTCTGGCATTTATAGGAGATCTGACCAATCTGAAGATGATATACTTTTGATCTTAGAAAAGAAAATAGAGGTGTTCAAAAGAAGCACTGTTACTTTAATTACCTCAGAAAAGTTTAAGCTGTAAAATCTTCAAACCAGAAGTGATTGGTTACAAATCTGACGGCTACTAGAAGCTTAGAAAGTCTAAGCTCTCAGTTTTGTGAGCATCCTTGTAAGGCAACTTCACAGTTTAGAGGACAGAACTGCAATGAATAGGTTAAGTCAAGCTTAAAGATTTAATATTGAAGAATAATTCCTTTGGATCGGAACCTGATAGTGTCAGAAAATGGGATGAGACTTTGTTTAGTCATATTTTAAGGGCTTTCAAACTGTGTTTTACACCTAGGTGGCTTGCTTTGTTTTCTGCTTTTTTGTAATATACTTCTGCTCATTGTTTTAAATAAATTCTGCAACCTCACGTGACCATGCATCAGTGAATGATCACTACATTAATCATAATAAAGATATTATGTGCCATTAAGCCAGATTTCATTCTGGGATCTGAACTGTAGTAGTAACATCAGCTGGGATCATAACAAGATTCATCATGTTCCTTGTGCACATACATGTAACAAACTAAAAACTGGGTAAATGGGCGTGAAAAGCCGACCTATCCAAGCAAAAATAACATCTACTTCTATACAAGTAACGTTTACTTCCATACCCATCCTCCAAATTATATTACATAACAGAATACTCTACTCCTAGCCTCATCTGGACGTTGGTAGATAAATATAACAAATTCTTTAAAATAAATTTCCAGGTGAAGACATTAAATACTTGGCCAATTCCTAATTTAAATGGTTAAATATCATAAATGGCCTACTAATAGTTCTAAGTCATCCAGGGAGATCTTAATGGATATTTACCATTTAGACTAATCTCACATTCATCTTTGAAATACAGGTCTTGGTTTCTAAGACATTATATTGAAAGGCTTCTCCTGAAGTTATTTATGATTCATTCCTTTGTGCACAGTGTACAGTAAAATCAGTGGCCACATCTAAAAATACAGAGCATCTCAATTCCTGGTCATCTAAGTCATGTCTGATGCAGCCAAACAATCCTTCAAATCCATAAGCAGCTTACAGCCAGCAAGCTGATTTTTTTGTGTAGTGACCAGCGTGTAATGTAGGGAAGCACAAAAACCTTGCAAAGAACAAGGTCACACAAACAAACAATCAGGCAATGTTATTTTGGAGACAGCAAGAACTGAAGATGCTGGAGCAAGAGGAACACAGCAGGTTCAGGCAGCATTGGAGGAGGAAGAAAGTCAACATTTCGGGTTTACACAGGATACAAACCCAAAACATCAACCTTCCTGCTCCTCCGATGCTGCCTGACCTGTGTTCCTCTAGCACCACACTGTATAAAGGATTCATTTTAATTATCTTGGTTTTGGATCGCTGCTGGGATCACCAATAGGAATCCCAATGGGACAAACCAGGCAAGGTTTAAGTATCATTGGAAAGATGGCACTTCTGACAGTGCAGCACTCACCCAGCACTGCACTAAAATGTCAGTCTACATTATGGAATTAAATAAATGAGTGTGGATGGAAATCACGACACCAGACAAAGGCAGGAATGAAACTATTGAGCTAATTCTGACATTTAATACCATGGATTGGTACAGTCGAGGGCTACATATCCAAAAGAAAACAAACATTCGTTATAACAGAAACCAACTGACCATTTTCTTTATTTTATAGTCTGGTATGGACATGAGTGGTGCAGTGTGAGAATAGTTAATAACCAATGGACCACAAAATGGGATCATAGGTCTGAGGTCACTCCCTTGTACCCTATACTTTAATGTCTAGTTAATGGAACAATTTTATTATCAGGAGGCTCTGTGGCTGGGAGCACTTGAGAGTATGCGTCCTTTACGTAGAGTTTAACAGAGAAATGATACAACAGCTGCAATTTCAGACTGTAGATTTCACTACATTCACTTTTTAATTAAAGTTAGTATCTATGAAAAACATGTAATTTTTTTTTTAAAAAGTTCACGGTATTTGGGCATTGCTGGTGAGGCCAGCGTTTACTTACAAGCCCTGGCTGACCTGGAGAAGGTGGATGCGGGCCGCCTTTCTGTATCTCTGCAACTTCTGTGATGAAGGTACTCCCAAAGTGCTGTTCGGGAGGGAGTTACAGCACTTTGACCCAGTGACCGTGGAGAAACAGTGACATTTTTCAAAACCAAGATTACGTGCCATTTGTTGGGAAATTTAGAGGTAGTGGCAATTATCGTGTACTCATTTACCTTGTTTTACTTGTTGATACTCGTCATGGGTTTGGAAGATTTTTGTATCTAGTGGGCAGCATGTAATGATTCCAATGCATTTTAACAAGCAGCACTACCAGAACCGGGTTAGTGCTCCATCTGCAGACTGATAGGACCAGCTGGAAGAATTTTTAAACTTTTTTAGGAACAAACATAGGTACAATGACGCAAAGCCGAAGTCAACCATTCTGCTACTTCACAATACACCTTGAGTACACAGCATGGGTAATATAGAAAATTTCCAGTACAAGGTCAAAGTCCTGTAATGGTTATTGCACTGTATCCTATGACTTAATGATTGGTATCTGCAACTGTGTTCAATTACTAAATATTTGGTTGACTGGCACATGCCTAGTCTTTCCCCATAAGATCATCTCATTCTTTGCTTTGTGTGGATAAAGCAAACATTTCCACAAGGCACAAATAAGGAGAGATCCTAACAATTTCACTTAACCTTGCAGCTATTTTGAGAAGAGAAGGAACAGGGAAACTGGGTGCCTGAAACAATAACCACATCCTGTTTGGCAGAGGATGCACGTAAATCAATGGTTGCAGTAAACATTCAGCACTATCAATGGGTGTTGATATGTACTCTTATACATTTCGAGCATTTCTTTTACACAACGCTGCAACACGTGAGCTAGAAATGAAAGCAGTGCAATTTCTTTTCTCCCCTTTTGATTACTGTAGATTGTCTTGTATATAAAACCTTTTGGTTCCAAATTCTGCTTTGAAGCTTGTAGTCAGTATATAAAAAAAAAAAAAAAAAAAATCAATCCTCTCCATGCTTTCTGCAAACCAATTCCCTTAGTCCACCACCAGTTTCAATAGCATCAACTTTATTTTAAAAACGCTGAGATACAACATGACTGTATGAGGTGATTCATTCTCATGGGGAAACACTATTTCACAGTCACATGTAAAAAGATGGTTTACTACTTTAAAATAAATCATTTTTGAAACCATGTCAAGAATTTACAATAAAACTTATGTTTTGTGTTGTCCTGGTTGTTCATATTTTCTTACCATTTTTATGTGCGCTGTAAATCTATCCAGTGCACAAAGCTCTCTGGGTGGCATGTGTACGTTTTACTGCATTAGTTCTGGGGATTGTCATAACCTGCATTAGTTTAGTGAGGCTCTTGATATTCAGTGCAACTCGAGGCAGGGACACTGATGGACTGTAAAAGTGAATTTAAGGCGATTGGAATGAGTTTCAGTAGAATTCTATAAAGAGTCTGAGACATATTCATAAATGAATAGTTTTTGCATTGACTGAATGTATATGGTTTCAATTGATTTGAGAGTAGGGTATATGAATTTTTATGGATCTACATGTGCATCAATTAATCAAATACAGATCAACAGTCCCCTATGTGTTTGTTTTTCTATTCATTTAGTACAATAGAGAAGAGGAGAAAAGGTTCATTGGTGTGGAGTTTAATAAGTTTTCTTTCTTTGATTCCTTTGCTGGGTGCAGTTAGGCTGGCAGAAAATAGTTTGTTCTTTTCTCTTTCAGCACAAATGCATATTGTAAGGCAGCAAAACTAGTGAATTTATCAAATAAAGTATTGAAAATACTCCTCGTCCACAAAGCATTTGTTTTGCCATCGTCCCATGGAAGCTTCCTGGTGGAGGCGAATCTGCGCATTTACATTCCTTTCTGCTGCTTTGCTTATTACATCTTATACTCTGCATAAAAGCTGACCATTTTTGGAATGGTTGTTTGAACCTTTAAAGATTAGTTGCTATACATTACAATCCAAGGCATTTGATTTCGTTAAGAATTTAATTGAAAAACAATTCGAATACGTATAAACTCTGGGACTGCTAGTCCGTGCTCAGTGAGTAGCATACACAACTTTGGGTTAAAAGGAGATAGCAAGAACTGCAGGTGCTGGAGTCAGAGACAACACAGCGTGGAGTTGGGGGGAACACAGCAGGCCAGGCAGCATCAGAGGAGCAGGAAAGTTAACGTTTCCGGTCGGGACCCTTCTTCACAAGTCCAAGCTCAGAATATGAGCACAAAAGTCAAAGTTGACATTCCTGCACAGTACTGAGGGTGTTCCGCACTGTTGAAGGTGCTCTCTTTTGGATGAGACTTCAAATAGATCCATACTCAAACTGCTCTCACGGGTGAAAGCAAAGATCACAAGCACTGTTTCAAAGAGGAAGAGGAGAGGAGTTATCCCCTGTAGACATTTTCCAATCAACTGGTCCAGAAATAACATTACACAGGCCTCCTAACCCACAGGTAGGGATACTACCACAGTACTATAGCGCTAATCCACCACATTCTGGCCAATATCCATCAATTAACATCTCTTTAAAAAAAAAATTCAGGTTGTAATGTGAACATTATCACATTGCTCTTTGTAAGAGCTTGTTGCGTGCAATTCGGCTCTAACGTTTCCTACAACAGTGACGATGCTTCAGAAGTATTTTATTGACTATAAAAACGCTTTGAGATGTTCTGAGCTATGACTTTTGAGCGCAAGTCTTTCTTTTTCTTTCTTTAATTCCAGTCAACCAAGGAAGTTTGCAAAAGCTGACACAGCACGCAAGAAACTGAAGATGCCACTGAATATAAATCTATCACTCCTGTAATCCTGAAAAATCTGCAACACCGTAAAGACCTTTTCTGAGACAAGCCCAACCAAGTTCTCTGGCAAGAGTGTGGATTCTGAGGCATGTTGCCAAGTGGTCTGCAGATATTTAAGTCTTAAGAAAATAACAGCAGTGCATTTTTACATTAAAAAGGAGCAGGTTTTAGTGAACAGCAGTTGAAATATAAATTTACAATACTTAAAACAGCAGGAACTGAAACAGAATAGCAGAAAACTCCAGAATAGCAGAAAACTGACAGAACTAGAGTGGCTACTGCCAACTCAGAAACCTCATACCAGTTGGTTAACCTGCAACAGGGAGACAGAAAGCCAGCTGCACCTACCAGGCACAGTACACCATCTACTGGTTCACCCACCACCGATACCATACCACAGACCCATCATGAAGATCCTATCAACCAGTCAACATAGTTAATCTAACAACTAGTCTTCACTACAACCACACCATTAACTAGCTATCAACAGCAACCATTCAGCCAGCACCATGCAGCAGGGTTCGGTAATGTTTTTCAATGGCCTGACCAACATCCCTCCCAACAATCAGAAAAAAAAATTAAATCAATGTCATGATTGTGGGATGTTGCTGATGTCAAATGGTGCTATATTTGCCAAATTAACAGCAGTCATTCTACTCCACTTGTAATTTAATTGTAGGGAACACATACACCTGCACATTATATCCAGGCATGATATAAATAAACATACTCATATTGACAAAGTTATTTTATACACAAGTTGCTCAGAGGAGTTTCAAAATGCCCTAATCATTTTGTCTTGAGTCTATGTCATAACACTGACATTATTGAACATCAACTGTGGCTCAATTGATAAAATGTGTGTCTCTGGGCTGCACGGCAGCATTCAAACTTCAGGATTTGCAAACAAAACCTAGGTTGACATTCCAGCAACTGTTGTCCAGAGGCTGCGATTCCCAAGTGAGATATTATAATATCTCTGAACTCTCAGGTGGAAGAGAATAACTTAATTTAATTGCACAATTTTAAAGGAGAGGGAAATGATTCCTGGCCAATTTATATTCCTCAAACAGCGTCACAGAAATAGAATCATAGAAATCCCCAGTGTGCAAACAGGCCATTCAACCCCAACAAGTCCACACTGACCCTCTGAAGAGAATCCCACCCAGACCCATCCCACTTCCCTATCCCTGTAACCCTGCATTTCTGCTGCTAATGCACCAAATCTACACATCCCTGGACACCATGGGCAATTTAGTATGACCAATCCACCTAGCTTGCACATCTTTGGACTGTGGGAAGAAACCGGAGGAAACCCACACAGACACAGGGAGAACGTGCAAATTCCACAGACAGTTGCCCGAGGTTGGAATCGAACCCAGGTCCCTGTCGCTGTGACGCAGCAGTGCTAACCACTGAGCCACCATGCTGTCTCTGCCAGTGCATGTAATGGCAGCCACAATACTTTAAATGTGGCAACATGCTTTGGGATGACTAGTGGTCACAGAAGACACCATATAAATTTATATCTTTTATTTTCCCATTTAGACATGCTTGGCAAGGACAGAGTCAGACAACTGGAAACACTGAAGCAGGCAACATGGATTCTAAACTTAATTTCAATGAGGAGGAATGGGCTGAGAAACGCAGAAAAAGTGTTACATATTTTCACCAAGAAATTCAAGACAGAGATCTGGCCAGAAATGCAAGACACAAGGAATTGGAGACTTCACAGTTCAGTGATGGGCCTGAGGTCCAAGAACAGCAGGTTTCTGCAATTCTATGAGAGTTCCTTCCTTTGAGTTAGAATTCACAATTGGATAAAATGATGGTAGGAGATAGGGAAAGAATGACTGGTGTAAAGCAACATTACCAACTGCTTATTTTGTTTAAAGCCAAGGGATTTATTGTGAAAGCAACGAGTCGAATGAGGTTAGATCATCTGTATAATTTAGCGTGATTTTATCATTTTAAAAAAAAACACGTATTATGCATTCTCATCATTTTTTGTGCAAACAGCCAATTCCATTGTAACAATGTCACATAGCAGCAATGCAGTAGGGCTGAATTTGTAATGGAAACAAGCAATTGCAGTTGGAAGCCTTAAGTTTAGTGTCTTTGCAGCAGTAAACAATCAGCTTGCTGTTGATCTATTTTGACACTTGCTCAATCTACAGCTTTCATTAGCTCTGTTGAGATGGAGACAATTGCTTTCCAAATCTTTAAAAATTCCAATGAGCTTTTTTAAAACTTCCTGTAGCATTGGCGATGGCCATTTTTCAGCTCTGGGAGATTAATTTTTTTTTCCCTAGTGCTTTGTAACTGCTTCTGATCTAAAGCCAAAACTGATCTGTGTTATATATAACACAAAAACAACCAAAGCAATTGGTCTGCTTGATGAGTCAAGGGTTTTAAGTGTCTGACTTAGGCACACAGAATACAGTATCTGCAGTGAACTGTTCTCGCTCCTTCCCTTTCTTACTCCTCCTGAAGGTGTTAGTTAATGCTTGGACTGGTCCCACTGACACAGTCTATTGCCCATGGGGCATTCTCTTGGGATCTCAGAGAGAGTTCCAATCAACAACAAAAACTTGCATTAGTATAGCACCGTTAAAAGAATAATGTCTCCCACGGAGCTTTACAGGTATGCAATCAAATAGAAATTGGCACCAATCAACACAGGAAGCTATTAGGACAGCTGATGAATCATTCTGTCCAAGCATTAGGTTTTAAATAACATCTTGAAGGAGGAGAGAGGGTTTGGGAGATGGAGTCATTTTCTTTGTTTTAAAAATGGAGGGATCATAGCAGAGTTTAATGCTCACCTGGTTTGCACAACATCTAGCACAGATTGTTGGAAAGTGATCAAGAGCAATATGCTACTATCCTCTAATGTGCCGGAACTAGTGCTCTTGGCACTCAGTTCTGTCTCATTTCAGCGTAGATCAAAAATCAAGAGACCTTATTAACTGAACCATCAGCTGAGCCCATTTCAAATTTCTTTTGATCTAATTCTAACATGTTCAAGTATCCTTTTTCCTCCACTCAGGTCTTCGTGCTCCCACCATATTTTAACAGAGATCCGAAGCATTCCTGAAAAGTCTTTTGAAATTTCCTAATCAACACATAATTGCAATCAGTACAACATTTCTCCAGAAAAGAATCACAACATGTACAGAAGAACAATTTGTTCTGGATACCAGATGATTCGAATGGAAAATACATTGTTCCTATCAATTCAAAACTGTGCGCGTGCATTTAGCTCAGCAAGGATAATGACAGCAGTGAAACAGTCCTAACAATGGAACATTTACACGAGTCTCAATTTCTCAGCTTGCTGAACATCTACAGCCAGCCACCCTCTTTAGGTCTCAAGCTACAGAATCTACTAAGAAGAAAAAAAAAAAAAAAAATCACAATACGTAGACTTTTATAGTCCACCTGTAATTAGCCTTCAAATTACACCCACAGTGATATTAGGAAGAGAACTTGACAACAGTGAAGGAATTGTGACAAAGTTTCAGCTCAGGATGGTGCGTGCCTTCATGGTTTACTGTGCCTTGACTGATTCTAGCTCGTCCACCCAGCTTCATCCCGGTTGTCAGACTTTGGAACTAGGGGACACAATTGAAGGCTTGCTAGACCAATTGATGAGGGCATTTAATTATCCTAAAGGGCATTTGTGAATCAGATGGGATTTTAGAATCATAGAATGTCTACTATGGAAGCAGGCCATTTGGCCCAACTGGTCCATGCTAACACTCTGAAGGCATCCTACCCAGGCCAACCCCCACCCTATCCCCACATTTCCCATGGCTAATTTACCTAGCCTACACATGCTCGACACTGCAGGGACGTTTAGCATGTCCAATCCACCTGACCTGCACATCTTTGGACTGTAAGAGGAAACTGGAGCACCTAGGGAAACCCACACAGACACAGGCAGAATGTGCAAACTCCACACAGACAGTTGCCCAAAGGTGGAATCAAACCTGAGTCCCTGGTGCCGTGAGGCAGCAGTGCTAACTGCTGGGCTGCCATTTCGTGGTCCCCATTAGACTAGCTTGTGAATTCCAGATTTATTAATTGAATTCAAATTGCACTGTGTGCCATGGTAAGATTCAAACCTTCATCTTCCAAAGCACTATCTTGGGTCTCTGGATTACTATTGACAATACCATTTCGTCACTGCCTCCTACTTCAACCACAAAACTCCACAAATTAGCCAGAAGATGGTACAGCCTTGCAAAAAAAAAAAAACTGCCTTGCAAATTGAGTGCAGCCAATTTTGCAAAAAGACTACAATTCTTCTAATCTAAGAATAGATGACTACCTAAATTGCATTCAGATATTTTAAGCAGCCTAACCCAAAGATGAGGAGGTGAAATCCATTCCACTAACTGGTCATAAAAAAGTCACAATTATGAAGTGATGGAATGCCATGTCTATATACAAGGCCTGCATTGCCAAAATTAGTCAAAGATTTGCATATGTTCCTGTGCCTTATTTTCAATTGACTCCCGCAGAACACAGTGACTCTTCTCTCTGAACTTCAGATCTCGTTTGAGCCACTAACATCTTCTTCTAGCCTCTTTTGATAAGAATTAGCTGCAATCTAAGTGCAAAACACGTTAGCACTCCAAAGGCTGAGGAGTTAACTGCTACCGTATCAAGGTGGCTGACTGTCTGAAGGCCAAGGCTCATGCATGCTTGTTGCAATACCCCCAGGGAAAAAATGGTAATGAGTAAATGAAGTGCAACTCTGTTGTGCTTTTGTCTTGTGGTTGGCGTTATAACCGGTGTCTGAGTTCGGGAAGTGACTCATGCTAGATTGAATCACACAGCAGGTGTTTTGGCTGAAAATTCAAGGTCTGGATAAAACAGACTGACCAAACGTAAGTGGTTAACCGCACAACCATCTATCAAGGAAATCCCTCACAGCTGAATCCCTTTTCTAACTGAGATCACCTGTCCAGGCACTTCATTTCTAGCTTGAAAGTAAAGAGATAGAAATTAATTCTGCTGACACTTCGTTAGAGATTTTCCACACATTTAGAATTTGAAAGGGTGGAAATTTATGGTCTTCTTTGAATTGATACAAAAATTGCTGGTCTCATTTTCAATTTCTACCCGTATATAAAAATAAATGAACTACAACATTCCAAGGCTTAGTTGTTCTAGTTACTTTAACGTGGCAATGTCCTGCGATAGGATATCAGTCATTTGCTGGTGCAATCTTAATGTCCGAGAAGATAAATAAAAACAGGCCCAAAGATCCACACTGTGATTTGCACTCCCAATTACCACGGCTCATCACTAGTTATAGTCCTACAAGAATCACAGGGCTGGCCCTACTGGAATTTATAGGGCAGCTCTTTGTTACGTTCATGAGTGGGCCATGTGTGCAACATCTGTGTACAGTCATGGTGGGGGTAAAGGAAACATGACATTCCAGGATTGAAAAGCTGCACCAACCTAATAGGTTAGTGATTTCCTGGATGTACAGTAAGTGGAGTGTGTGTAATGCATTTTCTTCACTCGCTCTTGTCTGAATATCCATTTGCAGTGATTTATAACCAGAGGATTTCTTGTGTTTTCCTGAAGTTTCACAATGGCTTCCACTTCAGGCTCATGGCACATTAAGGAAATATTTCCAAGAGAAGAAGTCCTGCCAAGTTGAATTAATTTTTCATGTCTTTTGAAGGTGGCCTCAGTGATCTAGTGCATGCAGGATTACACAGCATCTTGGTTGATGTTATGCAAAACTCTACTTGCATCTAGTAAGGACTGACAGGCATAAAAGTGGAAGGACATGGACAGAATTGGATTGGTTATTTATTGTAATCAGTGATTCCTTAGTGATACAACATTACCGAAGGCAATGGTCATTTCATGAAATCTTTGCATCATAATATGTGTCTTGTGTCTTGTGTCTTTAATGCTTCCTCAATACCTTTTGCTCCCTCTCCTGTTTTTCTCCTTCATTAGCATAAAAGTCTCCATGGGCAAACCAACATTTATGATGTGACCACTGCAGATGGGATGGCCAAAGAAAAACCTACAGTTTGAAAAAAAAAACAAATGTGGGATATCACAGCAGGTCAGACAGCATCCATGGGGTGGCACGGTGGCCCAGTGGTTAGCACTACTGCCTCACAGTGCCAGGGACCTGGGTTCAATTCCAGCTACAGGCAACTGTGTGTGGAGTTTGCACATTCTCCCCATGTCTGTGTGGGTTTCTTCCCGCTGCTCTGGTTTCCTCCCACAGTTCAAAGATGTGCAGGCTAAGTAGATTGGCCATGTTAAATTGCCCATAGTGCTCAAGAATGTGTAAGTTAAGTGGGTTATAGGGGATGGGTCGCTCTGAGAATTGGTGTGGACTTGTTGGGCCGAAGGCCCCGTTTCCACACTGTAGAAATTCTATGGGAGGTAGCAAGCTAACATTTTGAGTCTAGATGACTCTTCATCCAGATCAGTGGCTTCCTGCCATGTAAAAATATTTTTAAAAGATGTACACAATATCAGATATAATGGGAAAATAAGCATAGAATATTCGTGACAATTTTGTTGAATATTAGAAGGAATAAAAAGTGAGAAAGCTCAAAGAAGCAATAAACAAATGATATTTAGCACACCGAGAGAAAAAGAAAGCTTCTGATGGCGAGTTTGGTTGAGGAAGCTAGAGGAAGGAGAAGGAGGTATTATCAGAGGACAAGCCATTTCCTGTAACATACCAACTCCCAAGTAAAACGTTAGAAAAACTGCCCAACACAGTATTCAAACTCGGACAGAAGCATTTGACATGAAAGATAAAAGTGAGCTCCTGAACGTCTGTTCTATTAATGGCAACTATACAAGTTCAGAAGAGGAAACAAGGTTGTGAATGTAGGTGAAGGACAAAAGGTGAAAATTGGTGGCAAACGCTTCCAAGGCACAGTTGAGGAAAGTCTTTCTGACATCATTTTTGAAAAAATGGATGAAAGTATTTTTGTTGCCATATTGAAGAGTGCGGAGGTAATAAAAGGGGGGGGAAAAGCATGTTGGCATACATGGATTCATTTCCTTCAGATCACATGTTCTCAGTGTGGAATACAATTATTTGCAAATAGATGATGGTTGATGGATAGCAAATGTTGCCAAACACCACAAGTCCGGGCATATTTGTACACCATAAATCCAGGCATGTGAATGGACCGGTCAGTATTTTCATGACCATGGATCGTAATCCCAGATTACCTGAGAATATATCAAACTTTTAAAAATCACATGTTGGAATTTAAAAGATGACTGATTACAGCCTTCTTGGTGTTGAGTTTCAATTGACCTGCAAAGCTGTGATTCTGAAAATTGACTGTTCAACTACCAATGATAATGCTAGCTGTAACACCCACTGTAACAGCTTCATCTATCGTTCACTCAGAACTCAGACTGATCCATTTATCTTGACTTAAGTTTTATCTTTTGTTTTTGCTTCACTATTTAAACTGCGTGGATGCGCTTTGTGCTATGGTTTTATTTTGGATATTTAGTAATTAAAATTCACTCTTTTATAAACTGAAGAAAGTGTTGTTACATTGGTTCCCTTTAAACCATGAAGTCATCTGGCCTGTGAGAAAGCTAGCCACAATGGATGGATGCTAATAGATTAACCTCATCGCAGTCAACCAAGTGGAATGGGTGAATAAATAAGGGGAGCTGGTTCTTTACACACTGCTGCCCAGGAGCTTGGCAATTTGTGGTACCTTGCCTGGAATCGTCATAAATTGAGGATCCTTGCCTGAGGCCTGGTCATGAATTACACTGAATTAGCCCCGTACCTTTATTATTGAGATATTTACCCTGAAAAACCATGATTGCATTTTTCACTGATACCTTAAAAATTGGCTTTGATTAAAAAAGTAATTAAAAATGACCATTGACATCAATTTTCATTTATCACAACACTGACCTCAGTCCTGATGGAGAGAAGCCCCTTATCAATTAAAGTGCAAGTTGTCATGGCTCGACATAAGGCAATGATTTTGTTCAGACCGTAAACCACAGTTTCCATTTTCTCAATATGAAAGCATGTTTTGGGAATGAGGTAATGCGTACGACTTATGCTGCCTCTGCACTTATTTGAATTCCTCTAGGTCTTGGAGGAAGGCGGCTTTGCTACGAAACATTGAGAGTGCTTGAGCATTTTTGTTAATTTGCTCAACAGAAATGTCATGGATAAATAATCGGAGGACACTGATTCGTATCCAAGTGACAAAGATTCACAGCACCATTAACAAAGCCAGGTGCAATTCAATTAATTGTGATTGTGGCCCATGAGAAGACATTCAGCCCGGATTGCACAACAATACAAAAATTACAACTTGGATTTCTAAAGTGTATCTAACATAGCAAAACATCCCAAGGCACTTCGTAAGAGGTTTAGCAGCAAATACTTGATTCAAAGCCACATAAAGGAGATTTGAAGTCAGATTTAAAGAACATCTTTAAGAGGAAACGAGCGTAAGAGAGGCAGAGGAGTATAGTAAAGGAATCAAAGAGTTTAGGAGTTTCGTAACTGAAGACAGACAAAGTGGGGAATGATTAAAATCAAGGACGTACAAGAGACAAAAGTTGGAGGAGCCCAAGGATTTTCACAGGGTTGCAAAACTGTGGAGGTTAAAATGTGGAGAAATAGGAAGAGGCAAGGCCAATTTTGCAAGTGTGAAATATTTAATTCATTATGCTGCATCATTTTAATTAGTTGCTGCAGTTCAGCAAGTATGCTATACTCGGGTTTAAGTTATACACAGTTGGGCGGCCGTTGTGTAACCGGAACTGCACTGAATGGAATCTGCTTTGCAAGGCCATGGCCAATGCGAGAGGCCAAACTATTTCCCTGATGGGTTCTGATTCCAAGCTGATCAGTGAATTTCTGGCATTAAGTGACAACTGACAGATAGTTCATCACATGGAGGTCGGGTTGGGGTGTCCAATGGCATCTGTGAAGCTGAGCTAGGAGAAAGCTTTGAAAGAAGGGCAAGATCAAGAGCAACAAGGCCTTAACAGCATTCAGACTTGGGCTAATATTTGACGAGGGTTACTCATACCAGAAATAATGTCAGGTTATTACCATGTCCAATGAAAAGTGGAACTCAATTGATTTTTGTTTCCCAGTTTCTTCATCTAAAGGTAATTGATCAAATTTCAGCCTTTCATCCCACCCCTGCCCCCATTTCATTACATAAATTGGAATTCCAAAAATGGCTTTGAACGCTGCTGGGAATAGCAGATAGTCAAAGATTTAAAGTAATCGAACGTTCTACAGACGCACTGAAAAAGTGAACAGATAAGTCGGGGACAGAAATAAAAATAAGATTTTGTAACATGGAGATATTTAAATAGATTATCCAGTATTTAGAATTTAATGGAAGGAATCCTGAAATTGAGATGGCTATGCTGGAATTCACCAATACTTAGACTGTAATGAATACATTGAGTGAAAGGAAAAATGGAAAGAAAAGTTTTTTAAAACCTTAAATTGGAAGAAAAAACTGAAGAAAAGAGCAATGGAAAGAAAAAAGTTTGAACTGGAAAGAGAGAAAGAAAGAAAGAAAAATAAAGACCAATGGGAAAGGGAACAGAATTTTCAAAATTGAACCGCAAAGAAAATTGGAGAAAATCAGACAACATCACTTGGTGAGAGAACAGCTTAGAATAAAGGAAGAATGAAGTAGTAGTAGTTCAGAGATTGATGCAATTTATCTGGAAACCTGTATTTAGTGGTTAAATTTACAGAGGATGAAGGTGGAAGATATTCCACCTCACTTGAAAAGGCAGCCATAGCTTTGAAGTCATTCAAAGATATCTGGAACTTAATTGTAGAGAATATCTCGATAGGTACAGCCATGAACATCTGCACCAGTGGGGTGGCACTGTGGCTCGGTGGTAGCACTGCTGCCTCACAGTGCCAGGGACCCAGGTTCAATTGCGCCCTCAAGCAATTGTCTGTGTGGATTTTTTCACATTCTCCCCGTATCTCCATGGGAGTCTAAAGACCTATGGAGTCTTTAGACTCCCACAGTCTAAAGATGTACAGGTTAGGTGGATTGGCAATGCTAAATTGCCCATAGTGTCCAGGGATGTGCAGGCTAGGTAGATTAGCCATGGGAAATGCAGGGTTACAGAGATTGGGTGGGCAGCTCTTTGGATAGTTGGTGTGAACTGAATGGCCTCCTCTATGCTGTAGGGATCCTATGATTCAGTTTAATCAAAGAACAATCTACAGATTACAAAAACTGTTAAGAGAACAATACACAAATGCTTAAAAGCCTGTCCCTGAAGCTCAATTATAATTTAGGATTGTATAAAATAAACTTAAATTAGATATGTAGAATTTGCAACAGAAAGAGAAATATTATGGAGTCAGTGGTTTTGATCACTAAAGTTACTGAACGGTTTTGAAATCATAATCTATGAAGAATTCTGAAATAGCATTCCAGCAACGCTTTTGACTTATTCAGATGAGCAACAACTATGACAGAACTGAGAACCAGCATTCTGGCCTGTTATCTCTCACACAGTTACATGTGGAGAAATGGTCATATGAAAATCCAAAAGGAAATTGGAAGAACAGAAAGTCTTGGAATGCATAATTTATTATTTTTAGCAAACAAACAGAAGGACACCAAAATAGTCAAGGAGAAATGCAAACACCTAAACTTGATACAAGATATGCTTCCATTGTACATACCAAAGCTAATTTCTGTAGGTTAAGTGGGAAGTTATTACTATTGTTACCCATCTCTAAGGAATTGTTAAAAGTGAGACGCATTGACCTAATACGAAAGAAATGCAATAATGAGAATTATATCAAATTACAGCAAAAATGGTAATAGAAAGTTAGTCCTTTATATTTAAAAAGATATGGATTGCTCAAAGAAATACAGTCAGATCAAGGCTCCAATTTAGTGTTACAAATATTCAAAGAAATAAATGAATAATTTTGCAAATAAAGTAATTTGCCACTTTAATTATCCACAATCTCATGGAGCTTTGGAAAGATTATATCAAATGTTAAAGACCACAATCAGCGCTTACTGTTGGGAAGACCTTAATGTTTTGTTATTATTTACCATTGGTGGGGGTACCTAATGAGTCCATCTGATTCACAGCTTTTGAACTAATTTGGACCCGAGGTGAGAGGACTCCTTAAATTTATCAAGGAAGAATTTAGATACCAAAGCTCAGAAATTACATTTATCACCTCTATCATGTTTCAAACATGGGTGAGAGTTGGCCGAAAGCATTTGAAATTTGGTCAACAATTGCTCAGCAATGAAAACTAGAACAGATAAAAACACTAAAGCTTGGAATTTTCTGACTGGAAAGAAGGTGTCATTATTGCTACCAGTATCTAGCAAGCTATTACTGGTGGTGCGCATTGGAGCTTATCAAATCAAGAAAAAACAATGATAATGAATTATGTCATGCATTTTGTCCATGCAAGAGTTAGAATCAGTGCGTATGTTATTTTAAATGTTAAACGGATATGATGATGGGATGATTTTATTTATTCACTAACGGGATGAAGGCATCGCTGACTGGGCCAGCATTTATTGCCCATCTCTAATTGCCCAGAGGGCAATTAAGAGTCAACTACATTGCTGTGGGTCCGGCGTCACATGTGGGCCAGACCAGGTAAGGATGGCAGTTTCCTTCCTTAAGGACGTTAGTGAACCAGATGGGTTTTTTCCCCCCCGAGAATCAACAATGGGTTCATCATCATCATTAGATTCTTAATTCCAGATATTTTTATTGAATTGAAATTCCACCATCTGCCATGGCAGGATTCAAACCCAGGTCCTCAGAACATTATCTGGGTCTCTGGATTTACAGTCCAGCAATAACACTGCTAGGCCATCAACTCCCACTGCTCATATTGTGGTGAAAGAAACAGAGGCGGAGATAAAAATCAGAACGATGCAAATATCAATCAGAAATTGCAAATTTAAAAGTTAATCCTCCAGTTATTAAATTGGATAATATAAAGGTGCTTAAGTAGTTAGCTGGAATATCATGCCATTCCAGAAAATCATTGATGCGTCTTACAAAAGCAATTAGAGACTCCTGAACAGTTTGTTTTCCTGGCCTATTTACAGTCTTTGGTGAACACGATGGTAACATAGGGAACGTGTTATTCATTACTAAATATTTACAGACTCCACCCAAACAATTCAGCTCAAGTGAGGGAAGAGATTAAACTCATGATGAACAATGGCATATAATCATTCATTCATTTAGAAGGAAGCAATGGCCTCGTGGGATTATCACTAGACAATTAATCCTGAAACTCAGCTAAATTTCTGGGGATCCAGGTTAAAATCCTGCCACGGCAGATGGTGGAGTTTAAATTCAAAAAAGAATCTGGAATTTAAGGGTTAATGAAGACCATGAAACAATAGTTTGTTGCTGGAAAAACCCATCTCATTCACTAATGTCCTTTAGGGAAGGAAATCTGTCATCCCTACCTGGTCTGGCCTAAATACGACTCCAGACCTGTGACAATGTAATTGATTCTTAACTGCCCGCTGGGCAGTTAGGTATGGGCAATAAATGCTGGCTTAGCCAGAGATATCCACATCCCATGACGAATTTTTTTTTAGAAATCAAGTCATAGTGGATACAGTTCGCTTATCATGATGGTGCCAAATTGAGACGGGTCTTTATAAATTGTGTTGCATATTTGTTTCTTGTATAATAAACATTTTGTTAAAGTTGAAAGCCTTTTGTGACTATGTTTAGTGGTTAACACTAACATAAATTTTACTTTTGCAGCTTGGTTAAGATCAATGAAGTCAGACTTCATCCCATGAACTGACTTGTCAAGTATTACCATCATCTGGGATCATCAGTTCAATAATGTCACAATATGGTGTGATTATTTCATTGTCTCAACTCTTTCCTGTGGGCTTTCATCACACTTTCTTGTCCAAGAGTGAAGGATTAAGTATCCTTCTCTGGCCAGTCCAAGGCATAGTGTCTCAGTGATTGTCTATTTATGCTGTACTAAACATGAGGCCTCCTGGCTCATTATTCAGCAATGTGCTTCTGAAAGGACATTTAACTTTCTTAATTAGTCCCTATACTAATAAACTGCAGTGGTCTGTAGAAATCCTTGACAGGCCCTTTCACCAAAATAAGATACAATAAATACTGGCCTGGCCACTAATATCCACATTCTGTGAATGAGTTAAAAACAATCTCAGGTAATGTTTCTTTGAAAGACGTAATTAGCACAAATGTAAAGATGTCTATCAAAATGGCCACTTGCCCATGTACAAATGGGCCTAGTGATGTCAGTTACTGATGAGAAATGTCCCTAAGGAAGAATTAATCTTTACGCGTGTGGCTGACATCACTATAGTCCATGCAATAATAACATCACACCAGCTGCATGTGCTCAGATGACTGTTTTGAGGACAAATATTTGCACGCCCAGTGTGCCAGGGACAGATTCTGGGAGCAGGGCAAAGGCCAGTAGCAACGGCAAAGAAAATGAAAGCAGCGCAAGCTATTCAGCTGGGAAGATCCTTGTGATGGCTGACGGAGAGGACTTGAGGGGTGTGCTGACAGCACTAAAGACTTTTACTTCAGTTCACTGAATGCCTAGGGGCTAGCTCAATTGATCATCCTTCCAGTTGGAAGGCAGATACATCCATTGCTTGGCAGTGGCATAGTAATGCCAGGTAGAATGTCTGCACCTATTTAGTCATTATGTCACCTTGATAGCACTCTAACACACAGAAACACAACCTTCCTGAATTACATTCCTACAGGCTATCTTCCTGTTAATGTGGTTAGGCAGCTAGCAATAGGACGACCATTCCTGCTTACTGAGTATCATGATGGTTGTTATTCTGGTTGGTGTTGTAAGTGCTTAAATTCCCCACTAGTGTTGTGATTAATCACTATCATAAAACAGTTTTACTTCCCTAGCTTCTGCTCCTACAACTCTTTGAAATTGAGATTCAAATGTTTAATTGGATTTATCCTGCACTTTAGCACTCTAGCATTGCAAGCCAAATTGTGCAGCTGCTCCATGTCAGTCATACTGGCAAGTTTTTACGGGTGTCATTAAAAACACAATATTAAAAACACACTTCAGCTCACAGTTTAATCTATGAAAGACAAGGAAAGTTTAGTTTTACATTGAAAAAGGACTTGCATTTATATTGGGTTTTTCACAAACAGTGGATGTCTCAAAAGACTTTAAAGGTAGTGAAGCACTTCGCAAGTGTATTTACAGTTGTAATATAGGAACAAACATTGGATAGGATGTTGGGTACAACTCTCCTTATTGTAATGCCATGGGTTCCTTCAAGTCAACCGGTGAATAAACCTTTTCTCCCATTGTGGCCTATTGATACACAAACATGAAACGAGCATATCAGATGCAAATTGAGAAATGTTGTGGCATGCATATGGGAAAACCCACAGGAATAAAAGATTTTCCTTTTGCAAAATAAATTCAAGTCACCACTCCAGGCTGTGTGAACACTTCATGAGTGTATATTCCTATTAAATCCATTATCCAAGGGGAGGCAACACGAGATCTCAGCCATTGCAATGACTTTTCAAAGACTGCAGTGACATCGAGTTGCAGCAAATTGGGCCACATCCCTGAAATTCAGAATCTATATTCATTATTTTAATGTCAGAATCCAATTTGAAAAAAAAAAACCAATCTGTATTGACAGAGAAAACAATTCCATCCACCTCGGTTTATGGAAAAAGAGAGTTTCAAGACATCTTGCTGTCCTAAAGACACTAATGTCATCAGATGGGTATCCAGGAGCAGTAGGTCATTCAGACTCGAAGCTGTTCCATGATTCTAGATCATAGCTGTCCATCTACTTCAATGATATATTCCTGCCTATCTCCCTACCCCTGGGAGTCATTAGTAACAAGAAATCTATCAATTTTTGTCTTGAATTTATTTCCATAACCATCTGGGTTGGAGAATTCCAAAACATCACCATCTTTTGATGGAAGAGGTTTCTGCCTGACTCAGTTCTATATGATTTGCCTATTATTCGGAGGCTGCATCCTGGATGCTTTGCCACAGTATACTTTCAATGCTTCCTCACGGGGGCATTTAATAGGGGAGTAATTTTTCAATTTCTTGCTTGGGAGTGATGACTAGACCACTGCGAATGCAAATCAAAATTTCCAGTGTATAATTTCTTGCCCAGTGGTGGAAAATAAGATCTGGTGTTTTTGACATGCAGGATGGGCTACCTGACAGAATCATGCGCAGGCCTACATATTCCGTGGAGGTATCACAGACAAGCTCAAATCCTATTCTCACTCTGTCTCTCACACACGTATCCATGGATAGTAATCAAGAGCTTGAATTCTAGCTAAAATTTTCTCCATATTGTAGAAGCTCAGAATTTTATCGTCTCAGCTGCTGCCCAGGATCAATGGAGACCATGAATCTACTCTGGAATCTTGGGTAAAGGCATCATATAATTATGATGGCAGTCCACATGGAATCATAGGTTCTCAAAACAGTCTAATTGTCATTCCATTGAAACGAATGGAATGAAAATTGGCCAGGCTCATTAAAAGGTTGGGGGCTTTCTTCCATCAGGTTACCACCTATGCAGCACAGTCAAAAATTATCCCTTGCATATCAGTGCCAGGCAGTGTAGTCCTTGCATGTTGAAACTTACTAATCAAACTTTTAAGAGGCAGCAGCTTTAAGGAATAAAAACAGATGGCAACAAATCATCAAACCTTCACCCTCCAGGCTATCCTCCACCACCGCACCCTCCCCCCACCCCCGCCAAGAAAACCCCTTGTTCTAGCATCTCAAAATTACATACTGAAGACAAACACAGCCTCCAATGTGAGTGCCTGATCTTTGATCCTCTCACTGACAACCAACTTCAAATTATGTCTGCAACCTGATAGTTCCAGTGGTTTGACAGTGTAAGGCTCACTGCCAAACAGACCTTGAAAGAACCAACATAACCAGACTCCTTGGAAGCTGTTGTATCTCCATTTCTGGGCTTGATAAGCTGTAATTTGGACACCATAGGTACTTTAAACTTTTAACTCTTCTGTGGTAACCAGGCCCACACAAGTTAGACTGCGCTAAACAACAACAATGCATAAAAGGAATTTTTAAATCATATAAAAGTACATGACAGTTTGTTATCAGACAAGAGTTTGCTTCAAAAGCTCCATAATGCTTCAAGATTATGTACCTAGCTATTATCCAACAGCTTTTAAAAATTCTTTTTCATTCAGTGAATTTATAAACCATACTGTTGTAGCTGGAGGTATTATCTCCTCATACATTCACATTTTGATTATGGTGGCCAATTATACAGTGCAGTTGAATGCTGCATATTATTGTGAAAAAGAAAACCTAAAATCTAAATGCATCTGTAAATGCTGCAACTATTATTTTGCCAGCTCATCTTTATTACAACGTTTGGCCAAATTCTTCTCATTTCTCAAATGAAGATGATTTTCAAGACACTTTTTAAACAATAATACATTCACACATAATGAACATTTTCAGCAGATTTTATGATGTACATTAAGGGCTACAGAACAGAACATGGAATGTAAATGTTATGCCTGCACAATAAGTGCTTTATTTGTCATTTTGAAGTCTTGCCATATGGAATACATTACCAGCTCAGAACCAAAATTTCATATAATGGAGTGCATAGGCTATCCCTCATCTTGCCATCCAAAATATCATCGGTGAATCAATTAAATGTTAATGGGTAACAGTGGACAACCTTTCCTCAACTAAAAAGGTTAGGGTCAGTATGCTACCCATCAACCAGAAAACTGGATCTAGAGTACATATCCCGAATACAGTGTTGTACATTCATTGCTGCCTACCTGCTATCCAGGGCTGTAGGTAGCACTAAGAATAAATATTGCACTTCCGTACCACTCTTCAATCCACAGAACTTGTCAAAATACTCCTTGACCAATTTGTAGTCATTGTTTTATTGCAGGCAAACTCAAAGCCACCCTGTGCACAGCAAGGTCCCTCAAGTAGCAATGAGATAAGCAACCTGATAAACAGTGTTTCTGTTTGAATGGGATTTTGCCCAGGAAACCAGGCACGTTCCACTACATCCATTCAAATAGAACCACGTGAAGGCTTATGCACCCCGCCTTGTAAGAATACCACAATTTGTGAACTTCTAATCTAAAGTGAGACTGTGTGAGAGCCTTCACTCTGACCTGAGCTTCAAAGTACTCTTCCAAATCTCCTGTCTTCACAGATAATGTAAACTGAGTGATTAATACATATTTTTAATATCAATTATTGTAAACTTGGTTTTTGTTTTGGTTATTGAAGTAGCAACATGAGGGTTTTCTGTGTGTCTAATGTTAATAGTTAACCTGCAAGTATACCTGTAGCCTTGGTGGTTTCTAACAAAACAGTTTTTGAGGCCTAGCATTAGAATTAATGAGATTTAGTGCACCGCTAACGAATCTTTTTTCCACTTGAGATTGTTTACCTTCAGGAATCATAAAACAATAAGATCTGAAGGTTTCTTACAGATTTTTGGCACTTGTTTTTCTTAAACTTAAGGGAAACACATAGCTTAAAAGAATTGTTTTAAGTTTTGCTTAAATTTTTAGCTGTCGTGAAATCCATGGATGAGGATGGATGTATCAACCACTGCTCATTAGAAAGGACATTGTGAACTAAGATACCTTAAAGTGAAGAGTTGGTGTCAGTCCCAGTCCAGAGGAGTTAAACCCTGGAGAAGTTACTTAAAGTAAAGCATGTTTAAGCTCAACTGTACAATTGCTCCTGGAAGAAGCTATCTGTGCTTCCAGTCTAGGTGTTAAGAGACAGAGACTCTGCTGTGAATGATAATTTGCTGTGTTAAACAAGGTGCGTTTTGGGACACTGGACCAGGCACACGTTTTAGGTACTATTCAGAAGTTACTTTTTCTTTTCAACTTATAAACGGTGCTTTTTGGGGATTAATGGGATGATACTTCTGCGTGTTTAAAAATCTTTAAAACCACGTTATAAGTAGATAATTTGGTTTATTCTTTATTATCTTCATTTCTTTTATTAATAAACTTCTGCTTTAGTATGCTTATTTTTCAGCAGAGGCTACTGTGTTAACACCAAACCATAGCAAAATATGATCGTTCCAGCCAGGTTTCAGCCTGGGATCTTAGTTGTCAGGCTGAAATCTGGCTGGAACAATCAGCTGATTACAACACATGCAGCCCATCTTTTCTTCTTTGTCAGGATTGGCACAGTTGACAAATCAGGCTTTCTGGCCATCCTTTACAGGACTCTGGCAATATCAACCCAATTTAAACCATTTCTGCAAGCTCCAAATAGGATTCTGCCTCCACTGGCAGGTTGGCCATGGAGTCTGGTGGAGGTTTCCAACTTAGTTCACAATGTCCTTTCTCATGAGTAGTGGCCGATGCCTGTGTCAGCCCAAGAATTGGACAGTTTAATTTTTTTTTAAATTTCCTGGTACTATGAATATGTTACAATCACTCCATCATGCCTCAATGTAAACCAACAAACTTTTCCAAGAAATAGCAGTTGAATACTGGAGCAATTAAAACCAGAAGAGCAAATGTTTTTGAAAAAAATTAAAGATCTGAAAGCCAACAAATCCCTCAAACCAAATGGCCTACAGCCTGGTGTTCTAATAGCTGCAGAGATTTTGATTTTTTTTTTTCAAATCTTGCAGATGACCTTGATTTCTTAGAGAACAATAGCTTCTCCAATTTACTTTTTCACTGGTGTTGGTTTCTGAAATTTTGAGAGAGGTAGAAGAAACTTTTGGTAACCTTACTGTTATCAGTCCGTGTTGTTTTCTCTCGCCTTTGTTAGTTAAAGACGGCTGTTGATCTACTTTGCTGATTCTGGTGACTACAGTGTTGTTTCTTTCCAAGACAGATTGTAGGCAACCTTTCATGATAAATTCACTTTGCATCATGCAAGTATGAATAAGATGAGGGAGATGCAAATTATTTGACCTCTCACTGAGTCTCAGTACCTCCTGATTAAAATGGTTATTCTGAGGGAGCTGATTTAAAATACTGTGTCAGTTGCTGGAGCTTGTCAGGCAATTGCCACAGCTATTTGAGGTCAGTAATGTCCTTTTTAAAACAGTTTATCATCCATTACATTCTCAGACATTAAAGTCAAATGATGGAAGTTGGATATTCATAACCTATTTTTGCAATAACCATAACATTATAACTGGCATCTCAACTACTTATAATTTATATTAATGACTTTGATGAAAAGTTAAATATATCCATGTTTTCTGTCATTTCAAGGCTAAACAGAAATATAAGCTTTGAGGATGGTACAAAGAGGCTGCCTTATTAAAATACACCCTTGCCGCAGAAGCTTACAGCGTTAGTGGTAGATTGCTGAAACCACAGCAATAACTCCAGTGTTAAGGATTTCCCCAACTCAATATTGTTGGGAAAGGACAGCAGCAAAAGTGAGGAATTTTCCTGCTCTCAGCAGCCTTGGCAAGACATTCAACCACCACAGTGTCACAGCTGAGTCCAAAGTCCTATTTAACATTCAACGCTTGTACTTCACAGTGGATAGCAATAAGGGGAGAGGAATCACCTGACTGTTTTACTTCTCTTTAACTCAGTGACACAGTGAAGCTAATTGTAGCACCCTCTCGCTACCACCTTACTAAATCAGCACAACTCCGAAGTCAGTTCTGTGACCTTCCGGTCTTTACAGATTAGCAATACACCTATCATTAGTAACTGAGCCGTTAGGACAGTGCGCTAGCCCGAACATAATTCCATATATAGACAAGGGCAACTGTAAGATAAATTCAAAAAAGTCAAATGATGTACTACCTACCAAGTCCTAACAAGCCATTCATTACAGTACAGTACATACTGCACCCACTCTAAAGCAGTACACATAACACATATTACACAAACCTATCACTCATGCAGTATGTATTTCATAAACATCCTGTAGGTTCAGTGGAACAGGTACAGCATTTTCAGTACTGGGTTTTATCATCCGACATCCTGCCAAATTATGATCCTTGGCGTGATTTGAGCTATGTCATTTTTCACTGCTGTGTTGAACTCTTTCTGAAAATCTTAACATTTCTCTCAAATCAAAAAGAGGAATAAAGAAATACTTGCAAATGAAAGCTCTCACTAAAATAAAACACAGCTTAGATGACTGTAAAATCTGGAAAACAAAACTTCTGAGCAGTTTGCAAACATCCGGATTAGAATAGCGCCTTTGAACTTGTTCCATTTTGCAAAATGCATGTTTCATGAGGAATTTTAACCTCAACGGTTGTGTGAAAGTTCCCAGGGTATATTGGCGTTTTCAGGAGGATGTCTGAGCTCTGGATGACTGAGGCATTTAGACTTTGCTCCATGTGTGGTGGTTTTATTGGTAAAAAAAACATCAGATTTCAGTAAAATATCACACGCAGTAATTATATTCACAAAATAATGGGCAAAGTTTCTCACGTATCAAAAGCTTTAATCCCATTGTCGAGATGTAGGCATAGGAATTCCTCACAACCAAGTTAATATGCTGATTACTAATACCATGCAACATGATTTCAATTTGTGTTTTTTTTATACTTGTAAATTGCATTTAAATTGCTCACGCCCATTAAAATATTTTCTTTTGCGACAAAATGAATGAACTTGGATATTCCAATCAGATTGCCAATCTATCCTGACAAAAGCAAAATAGTGCAGATGCTTGATGTCTGAAACAAACCCAAAAAGTGCTGGAGATCCTGCTGAGTATCTCTGGAGACAGAGGCAGAGTTAATGTTTTGAATCCATATGACTCTTCCTCAGGACTTGAGTTTGTGCCAGTCTATCCTACTTTTTTGCCTTAAGAATGAACTGCACTTTTCTCACCAACAATTCCAAAGCCGGCTCCTTCAGAAATGATGAGCATTCCTGAAGTCTAACAATGCTCTTATGATACAGGATAGTCAGGGGAAGTCAAACCACATTCCCATTTTCATGACAGTGGATGTTGTTTGCTGCGAAGTTCAAATGTCACAAGGCTGTACGTGCACACAGTTTATAAATTATTCACTACCGTTGTTTCTATGTTAAGTGTGAACACACGCAAAACTGACAGCGATCACCTCTCCCACAACCCTGATATTGATCAACCCATGACAGTGTTCTACTTCCTCCCTCATACCATGAAAGTGAATAGCAGAGAACAGCTTTCAATATGGGGAGGTTTATCCAAATCCAGACCACAAATAACTTAGTAGCCATTATACCACTCTGCACTTGAACCTGGACTTTCCTTTGTATCATTATCTTGGGTCTACTTTCTCCTCCCATCCAGGTACTTCATTTTTCAGTAAGAGTAATGAATATGAATGCGGCAACAACAGCCTTTTTGTGAATCTGTCCCAATCAATATTGCTACCCAGCAGCTAAATCAAGATGACAGGCTATGAATGAGGGAGAGCCATCTATTAATGATTAATAATTTTCTGATCAACTCTCAGGATTTGCAAGTTGAATTACTAAGTCTGGTTTTTGCCAGTATCATGTACAACTTCCATCCCACAGCTTTACCATCACTATGTTCCCCCACTGAACTCACCTTGTCATTCTTCCAGAGAAAGTCTCCTTCCTAGAATCATGCTTGACCGATCTACTTGGCTGAAAGTGAGGGAGTTTGAACAAGTGACCTTGGGTAACCTTTTTGATGAGACTCAAGTGCCTTACCACTTGAGTTTCTTAACAGGCTACATTTAACTGTTCTATGCAAACTGTTACCAGACAAAATGTGTCCATTACAAATAAACGTTCAAATAACATTTGATCTCCTGCCAAGTATCTTTTTTCAAGCCAGACTCTCGGGGCACATATTTACGTCCTCAGCAGAACTCGAGGAAAGTTAATTTGAAAGCTAGACAGACACCATCTGTAAAAGATATTCTGCTGCTGAATATTAAAAAGAGAGTGAGGGGAACATTGATTATTACAGAAAACCCAAAGGCAATATCAGGAAAGCTCCGCGATGGACGACATGTTGAAAGCAAGTCACTGTGATAGTCCTATTGTTTCATAGCTACACATCTTGAAACTTTCTAAACAAGAAAGTCCAAGGCAAAGTCAAATGACTACATGCAGTCCCTGACCTTCACAACTTGACTTGCAAAGCACAGTCCTATTTATAAAATATACCATACTTAATGCCCCATGTAAATTTCTTCCATATTTTCTCTCCTTTCCTGTCTAATTGATAACACAGCAAGAGAATGAACAGAAATTATCTCCCCAAATGTCTGCTTCACGAGTGAATCTAGACACCAAGGTGTGCGACTCTCAGGCATCGAATCTCAACTGTATTCTATCACCCACAGTCATACACGCAAACTTGCCACTGGGATCACTAAACAGTTACCGCATTTTTAATGGAGCTCTCCAAAAGTGTGCTCGGTGGAAGGTGTATCCACATAATCAAGATGGAGTCCATATATGTCTTCCCCAGGAGTGGGAACCCTTGCCAGTTTTCCCATCCCCTAAGTCTGAAGTAGTCGGGCTACTTGTAACACCCTAATATAATGTTATCTGTAAACTAACACAGTTGAATCTGAGTTCTTTCAGACTTTTCGGTGCAAATTCTTTAACCTATAAGATATTCAGAAATGTTCATCCATCCAGCATCAAGGCAACACAGGCAAGGTCACAAAAGCAGTGATTAACTCACGCTGATATCTAGAAGTGCCAACTTTTAGAAATTCCACATACAATACCAGTATGACCTTGTGTAACAGATTTTGCAGCAGAGATGTTGAAGTTAAGTTGGCACAAAGCCCACCTCTGGGGAGCAGTCATTTGTGCCAGTATACTGAGTTCTTACCCAGCACACTTTATCCCAACACATTTCAGAATTTCACTGTAAATGAGGGAGAGGGGATTAGTGTCCACAAGGCCAGCCAAAACTGGCATGTACTGTATGTGTATCAGGTTTCAACAGGAGCATTCCTCAACCTTCAATCTCTTAAAATAACTCAGTCTCTGCTTCCCTTTGTACATTAAAGGCTAGAGGCAGAAAGTAAGATTTACAAGTAACCATCACCATAAGCCTCCACCTGTTCTGTAATGAAAGCCCCTGACCTCAATTTGAATTTACGGCTTGGAAGAGAGTTAACTTGGAGCTTCTCTCCAGGCTCCCTTTGTCCACTTTTCCCAGGGTCCTGCTCTCATTTTCGCTCTGACCTATTGCCTTTATTCACCTTCTGCCACTTCCCAAACTTGAAATTTTACATTCTACCTTCTCAGAATACGTAAGCAATTCCGACAGTGAATGTAGCCCAGAACCCCTTGGGATTATGGAATGTTACACAGCCCATTCACATGCTAGTAACTGGCACTGTAATTTTGCAACATTAATACCATCAGGCCAAATATTAAAAGTGAAATTCAAAATAAGACTGCTGTTCTATCACAACCACCATCGACAGCCTTCTCCCATCAGTCCAGGCAGTTTTCAGTGCTGTGGCGAATCCCAACCCTGGAATGGATGAATTGGAAGGTGGTGATCATGATGATGCATAGGTTTGAAACAATGACACCTGATCCCCAAAAGGTTATAATGACGAAGGGAGATTACACAGAATAAGGTTTATAAAAAAAAAAAACAGGAAATACATGTATATGGAGGCTTTATTCTTCCTTCATTCATTCACAGGATGAGGGTGTCTCTGGCTAGGCTAGCATTTATTGTCCATCCCTAATTGGCAAGAGGGTAGTTAAGAGTCAACCACATTGCTGTGGGTCTGGAGTCACATGTAGACCAGACCAGGTAAGGATGGCCATTTCCTTCCCTCAAGGACATTAGTGAACCAGATGGGTTTTTGTTTACCACCGACAACCGCCAGTGGATTCATGGTCATCAGTAGAATCTTAAGTAGCAGGTATTTCCAAATTCAGATTCCACCAGCTGTCATGGCAGGATTTGAATCCAGGTCTCTGGAACATTACCTGGGTTTCTGGATTAACAGTCCAGCAATAATACCACTAGACCATTGCCTCCCCTATAGGTCACAACATGATCTTATTGGACACCAGGAAAGGCTTGAGGAAACGAAATGATTTAACCCTGTTCCCATGGTGATGTTTGTTTAAAAAAATTGCTTTCACTTCCATTATTATGGATGAGACAGTGAGTGAAACCTTAGGATCAAGTAAACATGATATTTTCGTTCTACAACTTCTAAAGAACTAAAGAAACATTGGGTCAATTTAAAACAGCTAGTTCTCAAACAGCATTTCAATGGGGCTGTTACTCACCAGGTAACACTCAAAAACTCCAATGTCTACTGTAGAACAAATGATTATAAACACAATCATTGGCTGTTTCACACAAAATGTTTTTGGAACATTAACGGAAGTAGAATATTTTCAGCGGGACACACGATTGGCTGTGCAAGGGTGTTATTGTGGCAGTCATTATGGACAAATCTAGCAAAATTACCCCAGGAGAACAGCACCCTTTTAAAGGGGTAGCACAAACAGCAACTTGAATGAACAAACCAGGATCATTTTTAAATTTCCTGATAACCTCTTTAAATAATTAAGCTTCATAAAATCATAATTGAGTACAGCTTATATATTCTGAAATTGACAAACTTCTTATATTTTCTGGAAGGGGTTGTACTGTTTGAGAATTTTTATTTCTTCATCAAGGCAGCTGGAAAAGAAAAGGATTATACGGATCAGCTTAAACATTTTGAAGTTAGGAGGTTATTGGCTTCCAGCACAGAGCCAACTTGGGGGTGCTCAACAACTGGCTGTTCACAATTTTGTTACAAAGCTTACAGTAGGCCCCTTATTGTTGTTACCTTTGGTTCACCCTAATTTGGCCCTGAACAGCTTCTTTTCTTCATTGTAACATTGACTCTACAGACTTTGCATTTTTTCTCCCCCCAGGATAATTGAGAGGGCCAGTAAAAATGGCAGGAACCACTTTGTGCCCTTTACATTTTATGGCATTGTTTGATCGAAGGTAATAAGTATTTTAACTTCAAACATTCATATGCTTATGTGTAGTTGAAATACGATGCAATTGAAAACACTCTCACCTTACAAGGTTGCGGCTTATCGAGTACAAGAACAAGGAGGTGATGTTGAACTTGTAGAAGATACTTGCTAGACCTCAGCTGGAGTACTGCGTACAGTTCTGGATGCCACATTATAGGAAGAATGTGAATGCAATGGAGATCACAGACGTGATTTACAAGAATGGTTTCAGGATTGAGAAACTTCGGTTAGGAGCATAGATGGAAGAAGTTGGGATTGATCTCCTTAGAGAGAAGAAGGCTAAGAGATCCGATTGAAGTTTTCAAAATAATGAACAGACTTGATACAGTAGATAGGAAGAAACTGTTCCGGCTTGTAAAAGGAAGAAAAACAAGGGGCATAGGTTTAAAATGACTCGCAAAAGATTGTTATGCAAGTAAAAACACTTTTCCACACAGTGAGTGTCTGGAACATAGTCAGGAAGTGGTGGGGGCAGGTTCAATTGATTCAAAACAGAAATTGCTGGAGAAACTCAGCAGGTCTAAAGGACACTTGGATAGAAATAATGTCCAAGGGCATAGGGGAAAAGCAGGAAATTGGTAGTAGACAATGGATGCTCATTTGAAGAGCCAGTGCAGACATGATGGGCTGAATGACCTCCTTCAGTGCTGTGACATTTCTGAGATTCTGTGAATGGCTATTCTGGTAACTTGGGCATAAAATCTAGGTTGCCAATCGAGAATAATACTGTCAAGGATACCATCTTGCAGAACAAGGGTTAAAATTAGGCTCTGCTTCTTCTCTAAGGTGGGCATAAAAGATTCCACAGCAACAACCTTGGTGTCCTTACCAATGTTTCACATCACCAGGAAAACATCAGCCAGTCATTATTACATTGCTGTTAATGGGGAGTTTTCTTAGTGCAAATTGATTGTTTTGTTAATACATTATAGCTAAACTTCAAATTTGTGTCTCTGTCTGTAAAATACTTTGGGATGACCTGAGATTGTAAACAGTGCTATACAAATGTTTGTCTGCTCACCTGACAGGTCATGTACAGAGTTGTAAGACTGTCAGATTTAGTTAATTGGTATTCTGTAAATTGGGTGTAACTTTTTCAGGCGAGCAAAACAGCAGATCACCTGAGCATTCCCTCATCATTCAAGGGCAAAACAAGGATAATCTATACTGCATTATCCATCACAGGAAGAGGGTTAATGGAGGCTAATGTAGTTCACCTCAGCGTTTAAAGGTTACAGAAAGAAAAATAATCTTGGTTCTAACATCCATCCACTCCAATACCCGGGTGACATTCCCGACCCGCGGACCAACGGTAATTGACCACTTGAGTGTGATGCAGAATGGTGAACTGTATGCTGTGGAAAACCAGGAGAAGCAGACACTTGTTTGAAAAGTGACACAGCGAAGTATATATTTCCAGTCAGAATTTTGATTACCAAAAATAATTGCCATTTGAAGACTCTAAATTTATATTGAAATCTATGTAATGCCGATTATGTCAAACGTCTCAAACTTTAATAAATTCCTTTTGGAAGTTCAGTGAATATTATCATCTAGATATTAAAACGGTGATTTAAAAAAAAATCCTGAATTGTATTACCACGCCGTTCACGCAGTTTAATCCAGACTTGAAATTTGGGGATTGAGTTTCTTTTCCTGGTGGAATATTGATTGAACTGGTATCAAAACCCAAACTTTCAATGCTTTTTTTTTCACCCATTCATAGTAAGCGTGTGTGTGTTAACTTGGCGCTGGAGGAAATTATATTTAAACCAGGCTCTACCAGAGTCCCCCCACCGAAAATCACACATTTTTCACATTGTTCTGAAAGTAGTTACAGTTCGTTTGTACTCTCTACATTTTCTGGGGGAAGGTGACTCCCAGTGAGAGCATGTGCTACACTCAAGAGTGAGGTCTGCTTTAAGGAATTAATTATTTCCAAACCACACTTGCTTTTATTATGGCTCCTTCAATTCCCACATCTTCTCGCCATCCCGATCCACACAGCAGATCTGTTTCCACTTAAAACTGGAAGTAATTGTGTTCCAATTTGAAACCTTGAAATGTCAAGCGAAATTGACAAATTCCTCCTGTGCGTCGCAAACGTTTCAGATTGCATGGATAATTCTAGATTGCATCATAGCAGGGTTTCACCATTCATTAAAATCCACAGATTTACAAAAATGTCTAAACGGCAGTGTTTCTTTGGAGCTCAAGCGATTAACTTCTGACAATGCCTTTGTATCAAAATGTGCCAAACCGCTGAGGACAAGGGAAAGTCCAGGATGAATGCTGGGCTGGTAACCTAATACGGTATGGCAGGATAACGGGAGCGAGGGGGAGAAGCACTTTCAGGACTCGTAAAACTGTTGAAAGTCGATGTATATAGCTTCATTTTCAACGTGAGAGCTTCAAAGAAAAACTCGGCAATTTGCAAAGCGACTCCCCTCTTTAGAAAGTGTCTATAGAGTCCCACAGCCCACATTTACCCTGTAGATGTCACTCAGTGGGTCTCTCAGTAACAGTGGGCGCATGTGCCTTGATTAATGCAGAATTATACTGCAGTCTTCCTCAAACTGTAGCAGTTCAGTTCTGTAGTGTCTTAGTGTTGATGACCTGAGACGCTTAATGGCATTTTGCTTAAAATACGACCAATTGCCCTGAAGCGCCAAAAGGGTAATTGCAGTGGTTAGGAGCAGCAAAAAGACAGAGTACCCTTTGACTGCAGTTATGAACTGTACCTTCCACATAAAGTCGGAGAGAAGCTGCCAACAAAATGTGCAGTTTCTTCCCCGTTTTAATCTACACATAACAACGGCCTCAATGACTTTACATAGCCAGGGGAACCACACCGTAACAGGGTATAATCTGCAGGGCAAAGCACATTCAGGGAGCTTTAGAAACACTACCAAAAACACATAACTCCAGGTGGTTTCCTGACAGCGAGTCACAGGCTGCACGAGCGGCGCTAGTAACAGTAGATTGTCAGATATCAAGAGAGTAAAAAAAAAATTGGACACTTACCAACTGTATTTTCAAATGAACTCAGGTCAGTGATCAAAGCACTGCTTTAACATAAATACTTCAAAGGCACACTGTGTTGAAAAGCTTTGTCTTGCTTTTTCCTGCTTGGGAAGTGGTTGGAGTTCTCCTAACACACAGACTGCAAGAGAAGCAAGCTTGACTCTGACGGCTCTGGCAGAACAGAGGGAAGAATAGGGGCCCAACAAGCACAGGAAGTGACTCACGGGATCCCGCCCTGAAAAACCCTTGTATCCAAGCCAAGGTAATTAGCAAACAACTAACCAACTCTGACTAGGGGGCCTCCTTCCACTGACTGACGCCGCGAGGTGTGACTAAATGGCACCTTGGACCTATCGATCACTACACACTGATAACGCCATCAACACCTCCTCAGTCCGCCCATTATAACAAAGTGATCATATCAAAGAAGCAACTGCTGCAGGCTGGTCCAAGATAAACGAAAAAAAGGTGAATGCTACTTCCTCCTGAAGAGAATCGCAGCTGGAAAGATCTGGTGCCAACCTTCCAGAGAATTAAATTATGTGTTTTATCCCCTGGAACCCTGCTGATTTATTCCTATTCAACACAAAATGCAGTAGTTGTTGAATCTTAGGGCACATGTAATCCATTTCAATATGAATGAAGTCCTAATGATATCACTAATTTACACTATCAACCCACAGAGGCAAACTGTGCTTCAAAACTCATACAAGTAAGATGAGTGAAATCTGAAATTCAAACAGATAATGGTTAGAAATGTACAAGTTTGTCAGGAAGATTGAACAAGACTAAGTTCTGGGAGCAAATCATCAAGATCCAGTGAGGATCCCTGCCTGATGTATCAGAAGCATATCCGGTTTCTTCAGATGCTGACCAACTGGTCGTGCCCTTTCATTTTGTAAAATATTTCAAATATTCAATAACAGCTTACATTCTTTACATGGAGTAAAGTAAACACAGATGTAACTGGCAAAAATCTACTCCAAACCAAACAAGCCCCATTACATTGATTTAAAATAGTGGCATAGAAATTCGGCCAGTCCAAGCTTGGTGCATTGTCCTGTGCCGAATGATGTAATCCCAAGGCAACCTAAACCTCAGGCCTCAGGCTAACAGAGCCAGTGAAGATGAAATCAAGCCAGTACTCCAACTTTGCAGTGACCCTCAGGGAAATGATGGCAGAATTAGTGAGGTAAAAGAAATGCCAGTATCAATTATAGATAACAAGCATGGGGCTGGATGAACACAGCAGGTCAAGCAGCATCATAGAGTATCAATTACTGTGTTTTGGGAGGAGGGAGTGGTTGCTGGGGCATGTTGAGAGATTAGGTTTTATATTGGTGGAGAGTGCCAAAGATGAGAAACAAGGGGGTTAGTATTGGAGGCCGAGGGGAATCTGAAGTGTTCCGAGTGGAAATGGTGGAAATCTTTGTTAAAAAGGCAATTGGTGGGGGGGGGGGGGAACTCTAGGTAGAAAGAAAATTAGACTCTGTGTTCGAGCAAATAAATTTGAATAAATAAATTTGGTTGTGTGGCGTCCCAGGAGCTGATTTTACTGACTGTGGGCAGAACTGGGCAAAGCAACCTGAGTGGCAATTTCAAACAGGTTTAGCACCACACCTGACCCCCAACTTGCTTTGAAATTAATTGCCCATTTCAAGCATAAGCCCTGAACACATTTGCCTCACCAATCTGCCTGGAACAGACATGCACACACTTTTCCAGCTGCCAAATTAGAGATTGACTGAGCCAGTTATGGCTTGGAAAATGGGTGTCATATGTTTGAATTCATAGGTCAGTACACCCAAGATTATGTCACAAGCCATAAATCCCACATCAGATGTCACGTGTTGCTACAAATCAAAACAATCTTAAATACTTAATATTTCTAAGTTGCTTCCTGAAACTAAAAAATGCATCCAAAAGTTGCAAGATCTTGTGAATTATCAATTTACCTGTTCCAAGCACTCATTTCCTATCTACTTATCCTGGCTGTATTCCACCCCATTAAGTACTTCCCTGGCCCACTTTCCCAAACATTTCTTGGTCTGTATAAAAAAACGGAAGAACTGCGGATGCAGGAAGGAGCACCGGACCTGAAACGTTAACTCTGTTTTATCCTTTACACATGCTGCCAGACATGCTGAGCTTTTCCAGCAATTTCTGTTTTATTTCTTGACCTGTCCCGGCACTGCCTTCCAAAGAGATTTCCAAACTATTTACATTCCCACCCATAGTAAGTGTTTCCCAACTGTAGTTATTCACTCTGAGATCTTGATATTCACTAGTCATTCCAATGCACACTCTTCCTAGTGTGGTGGCTTACTCTTCAACAACCCCTCAGGGCCCTCCTTGGTGCACACAGATTCTTTTCACCAATCAAAGAACTCGTACCTTCCTGCCAACACTCAATCTGACCACAGTTCCATCACTACCTTTCTTCAGGATTCCCAGACCTCAGTACTTGTGTGCACTTGATCTCCAAAACTCTCCCAGTTGCCCACACTTCCTGAATCCATCCCACCGCCCATCCTCATTGTATCACAACTATTCATATGCACTGTGTCTTCCCTCCTGGCACATGTAGATCTTGTCATATTCCCAATGATTGCTTCTATGAGCCAAGACCCTCCCTTGAGTGCTGGCAAAGCTGAGGAACCCAGACATCTTATCTAGTCAATACTCTATTCACACCAGTGTTCCCTTCCCCGCTGCCCACCCTCTGTCATGTCTCAGCTTGGTGTCTTTCTGGCTGCAGTCTCAAGTCTCTCCGCCACCCCCTAGTGGTGTTTTGCAACAATAGCGAGCTGCCAGCCTCAGATTCGCTGACAATTCTGGCCATGCTGGATATCCACGCCAGAGGAGATAATTCTTGGAGATGTTGGCTGAAATAACTCGATGAAGGCTGCTACCCAGTCATCAAGTCACCCTGTATTTACATGTGCATAGTACATGAGACTGACCCAACTAGCTCAGAGCCAACTCCTAGAGTGAGTAGAATCCATGATACTCCAGTTTGCTTATTTGTTTTCTTTCTTCTTTTTTCTCCCCTAAGAACATTAGGTGACCATTTTGCTCTTTATGACAAACAAAGCACTCATTTTTCTCATGTCTTCTTTTGCATGAATTGTGCACCTTATATTATTTCGTTGTGAATTTTTGGAGGACGTGCAACCGCCTTTCTACTGACAGAGGATCCAGCAACAGGAATATCAGGTGAAACCTCTCTCTCATGAAAGGTGAGTTTTCTGCTTGTTTCTTGGTGTCTTGTAGCCCATTCTGTCTGGACAGTACAGAGTGAAAAAGCAAGGGGGTTTATAATGATAAGAGTTTTCTTCCATTCATAAACTGTACAAAGATCAAGTGTGTGTTGATGTGAGTAATAGTGAGCAGAAACAGGGCAGTATCTAAACCCCTTCCTACCAAAATAACTCCACAAAAGCCGGTATCCTGTCACCAAGTCACCCTTTACCTACATGTGCATAGTAGAAGACACTGACCCAGCCTGTTCAAATCCAGTCCCTAGAGTGAGTAGAACCCCTGACACTCCTGTCTATGTCTGTGGGCCAGGACTCCCTGATTGGCCCAGATTAACAGCCCCAATCAGGGAACACATTCTATGAGGCCCACCTGGCTGACTGCATTCCAATTACTACACTGGCTAGGTACTACATTCAGTTGCCCCCCCTCCCCCCAACCTTCTACTGAGATACAAGGTTTTCCCAACGGGTCTCCAACCAGTGGGCTCAACCCACATGGGTTACATTTAAATTATGCTCAATATTCCCACTTTTGAGGAAGAGTTTAAATTAAGGCCACCAATATAAAATAGTCATCAAGTAATCTAGAAGAAACGCATTACCCAAAGGATGGTAAGAACATGGAACTTGCTACCACACAGAGCAGTTGAAACAAATAGCATACTACCGATGGTTTTAAGTGAGAACTACTCAAGCATTTGAGGAAGAAATGTATCAATTATGGCTGCAGATTCAGATGAGGAATTGGAGGAGGCTCAAATCGAGTATAAACGTATGGACTATTTGCGCCAAATGGCCTCTTTCTGAGCCATATATACTGTGAACTTCCATGTAAACCACATTGTTATAGGGTGTTGGTTTCTATTTATAGCTATTGAGCATGTGCCCAAACAGATATGTCACAGAGATGGACACAGAATGTTGGAGAAACTCAGCAGGTCTGGCAGCATCTGTAGAGAGAGAAACAGTTAACGTTTTGAGTCTGGTCTGACACTTCTTCAGAACTTTGTCATAAAGATGTTAGATCACACATTTGGAACCTGAGTCTGCAGACCTCCAGATGAGGTGCCCTCTGTGCACAACTACATCAAATAAAGCCTGTTGCTTCTCACTCTCAAGGGGGTAGAGGTGAAGCTCAGTGATGGTACTACAGCATGGGAGGAAGTCATAAGATCAGTCCAGTGATCTGAACCCATGAGCAGGCGGAAATATCTCAATGAAGCTCAGTGGTTGTAGGGACTGGCAAGTCATGGCACCAAGCTATGGAATGAGAGGGCTTGGGCAGAAGCTGAAGAAAGCGTGAAGAAAAGACCATGGCAGAGTATGCACTAAGCAACAGGGAGAAAGAAATCAATCAGCCACAGTAAGTAAAATATTACTGAAATCAAAAGTATTTACAGAGATGGAGAAGAAATGGATATACAGAAAATACGCCAACTGCAAATGCACAATGAAACAAAGAAACAGGACTTGCTCCAAACCGTGAAAAACTCCATCAGCAGGAACCCGGTTCAGCCAGTTTTATGAAGGGTTATGAGCGCAAAACAAGTGACCAGGTAATGGCTGTGAAATTAAACACAGATCACCGCAAGCTGGGCCCCAGCAGAAGTGGACAGAGGGGCAGGATGAACTCTTCCCAATGGATATGACCAGCCCACATCAAGAGTTTGACTCCGCTGACAGTTCAGACCCAAATTCTGGCTACAGAGACCCTGATTTTCATCTCAAGCTTGGGAGTGCAGATTAGGAGAAATCCTAGCTCCACAAAACCAAACTGTTAAAAAAAGCTGCCTGCGCTCTCCCTGCTTTTCTATCCTTGGGGAGCTGGATTAGGATCTTGGGCTGCACAACCCAGGTTCCTGAAGCAGGCTGGATGGAAACCTTATCCTGCTGTTCCAGCACTGTTGTCAACATGTAGAAATTATAATGAAAACCTGAAAGATCCCTTTTATCTCAATGCACACTCAATGATCAATCCAAGCCACCTTATGCTAATTTACTTATCCCCATGGATCTTTATAGGCTCTAAGCCACACAATGTCCCTGTACCTGTCTCCACAGGTCCAGTGCCACCCTATGCCCATAATAATCTTTTTGGTCCTTGTTGCCTTTATGCCAACTCATACCCTCCTACCCACCACACTTTGCCCTTTTATTTCAAAAAGCCACCTAATGTACACCGTAGGCAAATCTCAGGAAGTAGGCTGACATTATTGATTATATCACTACTGTAAAAGAAACTAGTATAAAATAAAACACTCATGGATAGCAAGAAAACATTCAACACATTGAAATTCCTTCAATTAATCACTTATGCAAGCAAACAATTCACTTAAATACTTAAACCCATATGTGTTTAATATCTTACGTAAATAAACAGTTCTATTCATTGAACTGTTGGAGCTGTCCAGTGAAATGGTCACTCGTTAGACACCACTTTGTGAAAATGCTGGCTTGGGAAATCGGTTTTACAACACAAATTCAATAATAATGCATGTCAAGTGGCACTCTGAAATACCTGTCATTGCTTTTTCAACTGTTTTTATTACAGTTCCTTGACAGTTTTAGCAATCTCATTGAGTTTATGCACTTTTTAGAAGCACACAAGAATGCCTTTTGAAAGGCATTCTGAAAGGTACCTCAACTGCACCAAAAGGTGCTTTAACTCTCCCAAAGGGTACTGTGCCTTCTCCAAAAGTGTCCCAGGACCAGATCCAAAGGGGTATCTTGCCATTGCAAAAGGAGAGAAATATAAAACATTTCTTCATCCCTCAGCCCTCACACTGTCCATGTCTTGCCCATGCAACCCAATACCCTCCATCCATTCCCCTTGTTACTCTATGCTCCTAAGTTCCTGAAAATTGTGTAACCATTAGCAAACATCCCCAGTGTGAGCCTAACAATGGAGAGAATGTCATTGGTGTAGCAGCCGAAGATGGTCAAGCCCAAGACACTACCCGAAGAACTCCTACAGAGATATCCTGGAGGTGAGATGAGTAAACTCTACTAAATTCAAATCTAACTTTGTGCTAGGTATGATTTCAACCACGTATTCTCCTTGGATACCATTAGCTGTAGTTTTGCTGGGGTCTGACAAGCTCTCATTATGTCTTCCTTTATATTCCTATCCATGTGGTTACTGTTAGAGGGCCTGAACACCATCACTGCAATGATTCTTGCCTTTACATGCTCTCATTTTTACCCAAACTACTTCCATAACTTGCTTTTAGACTTAGGACATCCCTCACTGTTGTGTTATTTCTGTAGTTAGTAAAGGAGCTTAAGTATTGCTAAAAGGACAACAGCAGTCAAAGCTTTTTATCCTGAACTCAACAGAACTAGGACATAAAAAACAGACTTGGACAAGGTAGCCATGATGTGGAGGTGCCAGTGTTGAACTGGGGTGGACAAAGTCAGAAGTCACATGACACCAGGTTATAGTCCAACAGGTTTATTTGAAATCACAAGCTTTTGGAGCACTGCTCCTTTGTCAGGTGAAGCCACCTGACTTCACTGATGAAAGAGCAGCGCTTTGAAAACTTGTGATTTCAAATAAACCTGTTGGGCTGCACTGGGTGTCACGTGACTTCAGACTTGAAAAAGAGAGATGATTTTATACAGAATAAGAAGAGGGTGCTGATTACTTGAGCCAGCATTGGTATGGAGATATTGCAAGAACAGTTAACGGTCAATCTTAATTGTCAGACCATTCAGGTAGAATTAGATTGGTCGGGGCGTTGCCAAGAGGTGCAATGTATGAACAAATCCCTTTTGCCTATATAAAACAGGATGCTGGGTATTTATGTAAGCAGTTTCTAGCACACACAAATGCAACACACTATGATCCCAACGTATAATCTTAAATTGACTTCTAGTCTCACTCTTAGCGTAGTTTGGATTATTTATGAAATGATTTCCAATTACAGAATCACATCCATTGATGGCTATATTTTTCTGAGGTATGCAGGCATGGGCTGGTTGAGCACATTCACCTTGCTGCATGCTGTGAATGGTCGATGGGATGTGTTATTTGGTACAGTCTATCAGTCATTAGGATGTCTGGCCTAGATAGTGGCTTCATACCAGCGCTGGAACTCCCGTTATTCATTTGTGTGGCATGCAAAATGTCTTTTTTTAGCTTCATGCCAGCATTGTATTTGTAGAGAAAACAACTTTGGGATTTACATAGGAGCAACATCAAACAGCTAGCTTCACATATTGTTCAAATCTTTGAGACACATTTCCCTCCCACAGGAAGACTGGGGAACACTTGGGGCCAAAAGTATTGGATATAGGCCCCTTCATAAATTTTTATGAAATGCAATGAGTAATGATTTGATCAGGGTAACTGTTATCATGTAGGAGAGATGTGATACGTCCTATCTTAGTGTCAAGCTTATACAGGGAGTAGGTGGCGAGCACCATAGTCCTGTGAAGGGCAATGAGATAAATCTGGTCCAGTGTGGGGCTATAGGAATCCCAATATGTATATTGACAGGTGAACGTAAAGAATAGCTAAGGATCCATTTTCCAACTTCTCAACTAACACATTGAAGAAGAAGATCTCATTTACTTGATTTCTGTGATAAATTTGAGTGTAGATCAAAGGTTATTAATGTGTGGGAATAAGTTTTTTGATATGGCTGTGGATTGAAATATTTCAAACATATCATCTACCTTTTGCAAAGGGGTAGGAGGCTAGTGGTCTGTCCATCAAAAATGCACCTCTCATGGCAATCAACAAAGATGTTAGCAAGAGCTGGGCATGAAGTGAATCCGATGGCAACATCATCTATTCAGGCAAAAATGGTGTCATTGAAACTGAACTGTACAGGTTCATGAGTTCAATGAATTGAGACACAAGTAGTACAACTAGATTGTGTGATACAGTGACATACTGCAGATGTCTGTTGCTTTTGTGATTGGAATTTATCCATTAAATTATCTGGACTGTGCGAAGAGTTAGACTGGAAGCCAATTATCAGTCAGAATCACGGTGTGATACACTTGTATGCGTTTGAAACTACTTGCTTAAATATTCAGGATCCAATTTTATGTAGGCTGAAGGAATTTGTACATACATTTCACCTTTTCAAAAGCAAAATGATCACGCAGACAGAGTGAATTAATCTCTATCTGCCACTCCTCGGCCCATTAGCCCATCTGAACAAGATACCATTGTACTCTGAAGTGACCTTCTTCGCTGTTCACTACACTTCCAATTTGGTGTCACCTGCAAACTTACTAACCATACCTCTTATGTTCACATCCAAATCAATTATATAAATGACAAAAAGCAGTGGACCCAGCACTGAGAGATAGAAAGAGCTGCAAATGCTGGAGTCAGAGATTACACAGTGTGGAACTAGAGGAACACAGCGGGCCAGGCAGCATCAGAGGAGCAAGAAAGTTGACGTTTCAGGTCAGGACCCTTCTTCTGAAGAAGAGTCCCGACCAGAAATGTCAACTTTTCTTCTCCTCTGATGGACCCAGCACTGATCCTTGTGGCACACCATGGGTCACAGGCCTCCAGTCTGAAAAGCAACCCACCATCTACACCCTCTGTCTCCTACCTTTGAGCCAGTTCTGTATCCGTAGGCTGTGACTCTTTTTAAAGTCGTGTTACTCTTCTTTATAAATGCATCATATAATAATCACACAGTTCTGAGATTTGTCCATGCAAAGCAGAAAGAAAAGTTGACTGGAATGCTGTTGTCCTTTTGTTGATAGTTCATCTTTAAACAAGAGTTGTGTGGATTTCCTGGTTCTATATTTAATTAGAAATTTGCTTGAATTTCAGGATTGTCTGGAGGTGCTGTTGCCAAAGGTCACATGATTTGTTTCATTCAAAATATTAAAGTTTTAAAACAACATGACATATCTAAATGCCATCAACTAATACAAATTGAAAAATGCCCAAGAGGAGGAACTTTGATTCATGTGTTATGTGCCAGAATTCAATATAGTGGAACACTGAAGCCATTATGCTAATACTGAGTAAGTGAATTTATTAAGAAGACATAGAACAGAATCCCTTTATCTGAAGTTGTCTTCTAAACTAATAAAACAAATGTCATGTGGCCCCTACCTTAAAATATTTGAGGTGGTTCTTGAGTATGTCAATGAAAGAACATGTTTAGAGCAACGCAAAGATGATGAAATACATAAGAAGAAGAGCAGAGTCTTTGTACCTTCCAAAAGACAGCCACAAAGTGATGTAGACATTAGTAAGTCAAATATATGACAGTCATTCAAAAACAAACCGACCAAAACAAATTAGATAGCAAGAAAGAAACAGCAACACACTAGAATAAAATCATGGCTTTTTTTGTCCACCAGAAATCTAACAGGAAGTTAACAATATTTTAATACGGTGGTGTTAGTTGTGACTCAGTTGTGAAAATCTCATTTCTGAACCAGAGGTTTTGGGTTCAAGTCCCATTTCAGCACTTGAATGCAAACATCCAAATGGACTCTTCAGTGTAGTGCTTGAGAGAGTACTTTACTGTAAGAAATCTGCCTTCATAGAATCCCTGTAGTGCATAAAGACACCATTCAGCCCATTCAGTCTGCGCTAACCCTCCAAAGAGCATCCCATCCAAACCTACCTCATGACTCCTTATTTCCCATGGCCAATCCACTTGAGCCACACATCTTTGGACTGTGGGAGGAAACCAGAGCATGGGGAGGAAACCCACACAGACACGGGGAGAATGTGCAAACTCCACACAGAGAGTTACCCAAGACTGGAATCAAACCTGGGTCTTTGGCGCTGTGTGGCAGCAGTGCTAACCATTGAGCCACTATGCTGCCTACAGGATAATGCCTCCCCCACCATGCTCTCCTTCAACCCCATCCCCACCCCCAAACTGCTTGATGAACCATTCAACTTTCAAATGAGGCATTAAAACCAAGGTGATGTCAGGGCTCTCTGGTGGATGTACAAGATCAAGTGGCAAAATTTAGAAGGACAGGGCAGTTCTCCTTGGGGTTCCGACACAACCTATTCTTTTAATCAACATCGCAAAACAGTTTACCTCAACTCTACTGCATTGCTATCTGTGGTGTCTTCCTGTGTGTAAATTAGCTGCTTCATTTTCTAACGTATAGCTGTGAACACATTTCAAAAATAATTAATTGGCTGCAAACCACTTTAAGGTGTCCTATGGTTGTGAAAAGAGCTATACAAATGAAAAATTATTTTAAAAAATTTAAGATGTGTTACATTACGTATTGTGCACGTCTTTATGCAACACTCTATCCTCCAGTTGCAGCAGTGGAAATGTGATGATCGATCAATTAGTTTAAGTGAAAGCTGAATATTGAAGATATAGAAAAAGTGAAATGAACCCATTATTTCCATTGTTTGTATTGACCTTCAGGTAACATGACAACCACTGATCCAGCAAAACTTCTAATAGCAATGGTTACTCACTAAATTACCTGACGATTATCTGGATCACTTTGCCCACATTGGGTATCTGAGCGGCATTTTTATAAGGACAAGCCAGGGATAAATCCTGGCTACCCATATACAATGTGGAGGGAAATTTGTGAAACAATCCTGCCAACTCTATGACAACATATAGGAGACCATTACTATTTTGTCAATGTTTGTTGGCAAAAAATATATATACATTGTAAATTAAGAAATACTTACGTACAAAGAATAATAAATTTATTATTAAATATTAATACAACATTAAAATATGTGTGCAGTGAACAGTTACAGTAATAAACAAAATTATAAGTTTTATTTCTGAATTTTTGGTTCATTTGCAAGTATTTTTCATTACATAGACTTTAAGTAGTAACTTAAAACTAGACTGTTTCACATGAGGCACTTATTCTATGTGGATTAGTGCAAATATTTTGCTGTTTCTTCCATTCCTTTCAATGGATCTATGAAGATAAGGACTTGTTGACATTAGTTATCATAAAAAAAGGTCTTTAATATTGTCAGCGATTTAAAAGATTTGTTGAATTAAGCATGTCAGAGTTAATGTTTACATTGACTTGGACACTAAGTATTAGGTATGAATATGCAGGCACTAGAATTCATTCTTTGTTGCTGTAAGTGAGATGGTGACATGAACAGATGTGACTTAAGGGAGCAGGCCTGTATTAATAAAAGAAAAAGAAGCCTGGCAGCATTTCTTTCAATACTTTGACAAGTTTGCCTTGATTTTTCTGACAACAGACACAAAGTAACATTTAAGACATCATGTAATTCCAGAAGAATTGAGAGAGCTTACATCGAGGCAGGTAATCTCAAAAAGTGTCAGCTAGGATGATACAATAAGGGTCAGAGCTAAACAACATGGAAAAGGGTTTTTTTTCTCCTGGTTATTATTCAGTGACCCCTGGTCAAGGTGAGAACAGGATCAAGCTCAGCTGAGATTCACTCCACAGTCAACCAGCCTGCTTTAGTCAGAGGCTTTTTTTCTCAGGGTGAAAAAGTCCACTATATGAAGGCACAGGTTCAGGTGAGAGGGTGAAAGTTTAGGGGAGGAGAGTGGAGAAAGTCTTTCACATGGAGGGTGGTGGGTGTTTGGAACACGCACTGCCCGTGGAGGTGTTGGAAACAGACAGGTTAGCAACATTTAAGGTGTAACTTGTTAGACGCATGAACAGAGGGATAGATACCATGCCTGGGCAATAAGTAGTGGGTCTAAGTAAGGATTAGGAATTGGCACAGGCTTGGTGGGCTGGAGGGCCTGTTCCTGTGCTCTATTGTATTGTATTGCTAACATTCGCTGCCAGGGTTCAGTGATAAACAGCAATCATTTGGACAAGACATCAGAAGCAGCAATTGTGTCCAGCAACCTCTAATTCAGGGAGAGTTAGCACTTTCAGAAAAGGGGAGGGAAAGTATATTGACCATGGTGAGTTAAACATTTTTTTAACATAATGTTCTCAAGAATTAAGGGCAAAATTACAAAATATAAATAAGAGCATTTTTACCTGGAAAAGCGATTAAATGTAATTTCATTGTATTAATTTAATTGTATTTAATTAATTGTATTTAATTTAATTTAAATGTAATTGTTTTTCTATTGATAACGTTCACTCAATTTTGTGGATTGAGAGATCATCTAGTCTGGGCCGAGCTGCCTGAGTTCCATAGTTCCAGAGGACTGCTCTCTCTCGTTAGGGAGAGATGACCGGTGGTGAGTTTAACCTGAGGGTCACCATGCCTCAGTGAAAGGTGAGATTGAGAAAGTGGGACCTTCATGGTAATCTCAGCAGGTTCAGCAATTGAAGTCATGCTGTTGGCATCACTCTCCATCACAGACCAGCCATCCAGCTAACTGACCCTTTCAAACATAGTCATGAGTATACAACCAGGAGTTTTAAAAAGAGGTATTCACTGACCTGCCATTCGTACTAAAATGGTCCTGTTGTCAGAGTGAACATATTATAAATATGCAAATGCATGAAGATGGAGGAAAGAGAAAGACTATTTGGTTTTTATGGTGTATGACAGACAGATTCTCCAGACACTCAGAAGCACCTCTGACTCTGGATGAGGTGAAACATCAGGCAAAAACCTCGATCATTTAGTGGGGAGATGTGAAAAATTCCTCCTCAGTCATGGTAAGCCATTGAAAACTGATCCAACATATATGTGCAACTAAACCAGAAATTGCTGGAAAAGCTCAGCAGGTCTGGCAGCATCTGTGGAGAGAAATCAGAGTTAACATTTCGGGTCGAGTGACCCTTCCTCAGAACAAATATGTGCTATGCTTTAAAACATAGGGAAGGAATCAGTTTCAATTAGAGTTTATTTATTATTTACATTGCTCATTATTGTGTTATCATTTTTAAAGATGACATTGTATTCTGTTACAGGAAAACGACGTTTTCAACTACTTTCCCAAACCTATGGGCAGAATTTCCCCTCCCTGGAGTAGTGTGAATAACACTGAGAATATTAGGAAAATACAGTGAGAATGAAAATATCTGATTCTCGACATTGAGAAAAATATTCCCTCTCAAACCATAAATGGCTGCTCCAGAGTCTTGCCATTAAGCAACGACCACCTATTGCCAAGCATTTACATCTCAACAGAGCCTCAACTCACCTCATTTCTGCACCACTTCCAATTATCCTCTCTTTCACTGAAAAACTGGATGGCGCAAATGCCCACCACGCAAGTCAGAGTGGGTACCTGGTGGCTACAGCTCACTGAACGCAGGTCCCAGCCATCATGCAACTGCTTCAACAGGACAACATGCCTGCAGGCTCCATGGCAACCTCAGAAGTCAGCAACAGCAAATCACCAGCCTCACTGCATCAATGTGACTACTATCAGACCCAATCAGAAACCATTTCAGCCCTTCAACACTTTACTTTGGAGCTCAGGGTCATCTAGGACTTGCATGTTTCTGCCAGGCTTCTCTGTGTGCAGGGACACACTTGTAAACAATGCATCTACACTGGAGATAAAAGGTACTGCAGATGCTGGAGAATCCGAGATAACAAGCATGGGGCTGGATGAACACAGCAGGTCAAGCAGCATCATAGGAGCCGGAAAACTTGACGTTTCGGGCCTAAACCCTTCATCTACACTGGATGCATCTTATCGCTCTTAACTTGCTTTCTTAACATACACACACACAAACATACCCGTGCACGTGCACACATGCACGTGCAGTCTCTCTCTCCCACACACGCACACACAAACACACACGCATACACATACAAACACACACACATGCTGACGCACACAAACACACACAAAGACACAAACACACCCATACACATAAGCACACACATATGCAGTCTCTCTTCCACAAACACAAACACGCACACACACACACACACACACGCACACACACAGACAAACACACGCACATATGCGGCCTCTCTCCCACCACACACATGCACACACGTGCAGTCTCTCTCCCACACACAAACACACACACGCACAGCACACACGCATGCAAACACACACACAGAGTCTCTCCCACCTACACACACACATGCACACACATGCAGCCTCTCTCCCATACACAAACACACACACAGAGCACACACATGCACACACACACGCAGTCTCTCTCCCACATACACACACACACGCATGCAGTCTCTCCACCGCACACACAAACACAAACACACACACACACACAAGCAGTCTCTCCTCCACGCACACACACACAGGCACACAGACACACACACACACACACACACACACACACACACACACTGAAACACAAATACACCATTATTACAACCTCATTATGCTTACATTTATCTGAGAACTCCCTTCTTACTGTTGGGGAGCCTATAGTACAATCCCATCAAAGTGATCTTTCCTTCCTTATTTGTAATTTGTACCCATATATTTTCATGAGATGATTTTTCAAACATATCTCCCCTAGTTACAGCAGTAATGTGTTCCTTAATCAAAAATACCACATCCCTCCTTTCTTGGCTTCTTTTCTATCCTTCCCATGGCATCTAAAACCAAAAACATTGAGCTGCCAGTCTTGTCCATCTTTCAGCCAAGTTTCTGTAATAGCTATAATGTCCCAATCCCACATTCTTAAACATGCCCTGAGTTCATCAGCCCTACCTGTAATACCCCTTCCGTGGAATTAAATGCAATTCAGTTCTTTAGAGTTACTAATTTTTCTGACTGTCTCTTGTCTTTTCTTTCTAATTGACATCTTCTTCTCACATGCAGAACCTACCCATCAATCCTTCCATTTACACTGCTACTTAGAATTCCTCTACTGGCCTTCTCCATCAGTATAAAGTCTCCCTTAATAGGATGCGCAAATCTCCATGCTAAGATATTGGTCCCTTTCCAGTTTAGGTTAGACCCAACTTCTTGAAACAGGTCTTTTCTATCACAAAAGACATTCCATTTGTCCAAAAACTTGAATCCCTGAACAATACATCAGCTCTTCAGCCATTGATTTATCTCCTTTAACCTTTTGTTCCTTCTGCTGTTTGAGTTTAGCATTGGGAGTAGATCAGAAATTACTACCTTTAAGGTTTTATTTTTTAATCTGCTACCTAGCCTCTTAAATTCACTCTGTACTGCTTTAATTTTTTTCCCTGAAAATGTCATTCCTACCAATGTGTACAATAACTTCTGGCTTCTCAATCTCACCTTTAACAATAAGCTTGAAACATTTAGAAACATCCTTAATCCGAGCACCAGGAAAGCAATAAACCATCCTAAATTTACGCTCACTGCCACAGCATCGCCGGTCTATGCCCCAACAGGAGAGTCCTCTATAAGAATAATTCTATTAAATCTTGTTAAATGCTGCCTAACGTAAGAATTGTTCCAAGTGTCCAATAACTGACAGGCCCCTCCATTTTCTTCAGAGAACTATACTCTTCAACTGTTCCAAAATCTGAATACCTATATGATAGAGGAATAGCCACCAAAGACTTTTGAGCTACTTTCTAACCTTTCTTGACAATTATCCATCTATCTGACTGATCCTGATGGGTAATAACTTTTCTAAATCTACCAGCCATCTCACTCTGTACCTGATTTATGGCTTTAATAACATTAAGCCTAAAAAGAGGGATGTTTCAATAACACTTTATATATAAAATAAACTACCTTTCATTACCTACAGAAAATAATGTTAAAATGGAAAAAAAATTAGAAATATATATATCAAAAATATAAAAATTAAATAAAATCAACCACTTAGCTGATTAACTGAATAAAAACAATTCCTCTTCAATAAATTCCTCAAAGGAAAAAAATCTTTTCCGGAGCTGAATATATGTAGGATTCTCTGGAATGAAAACACAATTCCTTATTTTAAAAAAACTCCGGATTTTTCAAAAAAAAATTTGTGATGTCAGAAAAAAACTCCAAGACATAAATAGACTTTTCTAATTTCTGAATTAAGAAAAAATAACGTCAACCCTTCACTGTAGACCTTTAAAAAAGTTTAAAAGTCCGTCTGAAAAAAATCACCCTGATGCTGCCTGGTTTGCTGTGTTCCTCCAGCTCCACACTATGTTATCACAAATTTTTTTGCTTTTTTTTGTTTTTTTTAATGTTAATAAAACAAAATGGCAAATAATCTTATATTAGTAAACTATAATGACTGTAATAGCTGTAAAACTGTTAAAAAAACTATAATAAATCTTTAAATAAGCCTACAGTCCTGGGAGCAGCTGCAAGATCCATGATGCTCCTCAAGAAATGGGCATGGAGGTGGAGGAGACAGAAGAAGAGTTTGATGTCATGTCGCGCCCAAAATTCATTAAGCTGGGCCACAGAGGGATAAAGCTGAGATCTTTACTGCATACAGCATTCATCATCAGAAAACTAAAGTTTAGGAGAGATGTTGAATACCCAACAGGAGGTGAGGTTGCTGGAGGGGATGGAGTCAGAGGGAAGTGGGAAGAAGGGTTCCAGAGGGCCATTGGTATCCCTGAGTTGTTGTATCATGTGGGCTTTGATACCTGGAAGGAAAATAAATTGTTTCTGGTTAGCACGATGAATGAACCGGAGGATGAAATGGAACTGAGGAGTGGTGCAACCCTGAGTCAGCGTGATGCAATGCTGTTGGAGACTAAGGTCGAGAGTGTGCATGTGATGCTGCATGGCACTGAGTGTCGATCTCAGGATGTGGCAAGAGCAGCTGTCTGTGGTAGGTTGAACATCACAGAGATATCTGTCGTCCTAGGAGGATTCAAAACATGAGGGCTGAAACTTCAGTTGGAATCCACGTGGGCTGAGTCTGAGCCAGAGGCAGTCACTGAGGAATGTGATATGGCTGTGGAAACGAGTTTTAGCAAATACCTGGTTAAACACCAGGACTGACAGTAAAAATAATGTCAGCGGACAAGAAGAAAGATTGGAACGGAAATCCTACTGGAGAGAGGAGCAGAACTTCTTCAAGAAGAGACGTGGCAGTGTGTTAAATACTTCTCCGCTTGGCTGAGCTCGTCCTCACCCTCAACAACTTCTCTTTTAACTCTTCTCATTTTCTTCAGGTCTGGGGGTTGCCATGGGTACCCTCATGGGCCCTAGTTATGCCTGTCTCTCCGTGGGGTACGTGGAACATTCCTCGTTGCAGTCCTGTTCCGGCCCCCACCCACAACTCTTTCTCCGATATATCAATGATATCATCAGTGCTGCTTCCCTCTCTCATCTGGAATTGGAAAAGTTCATTGATTTGCCTTCCAATTTCCATCCCACCCTGGTCTATCTCTGGCTCCTCCCTTCCCTTCCCCACCGACTCCCACAGCTACCTGGACTCTACATCCTCACATCCTGTTTCCAGTAAAGACTCCATTCCATTCTCTCAGATCCTCAATCTCCGTCGCATATGTTTTGTTGAGGCCAACTTCGACAAGGGAGCGTCCGAAATGTCCAACTGCTTCCTCAACTGAGGATTTGTTGTTAACAGGGGCCTCAACTGGGTCCAACCCATCTCCTGCACTTCCGCCCTCACCCCCTCTCTTCCCCCCTGCAACAGTGATAAGGTTCCTCTTGTCCCTACCTGCCATCCCACCTGCATCCACATCCAGAAGATCATCAGATGCCATTTCTGCCAAATCCAGCAAGATGCCACAACCAGACACATACTCCCCTCCCCTCCCTTGTCTGCCTTCCCCAGGGACTGTTCTTGGCGGGACACCCTGATCCATTCTTCCTTCACTCCCAACACCATCAAACCCATAGCCCCTCAGCACCTTCCCCTGCAACTGCCAAAGGTGCAACACCTGCCCATTTACCTCCTCCCTCCCCACTATCCAAGGGCCCAAACATACCTTCCAGTTGCACTTCACACAATCTAGATGACTGCATTCACTGCTCACAGGGTGGTCTCCTCTTCATTGGAGAAACAAAGCATTGACTAGGTGACTGTTTTGCAGAACATCTACGTTCTACTCACAAAAAAGAATCAAAGCTTCCTGTTGCCTGCCACTTTAACACACCACCCTGTTCCCTGGCCAACATTTCTGTCTCAAGCCTGCTGCAGTGTTCCAGTGAAGCTCAGTGCAAACTGGAAGAGCAACACTTTATTTTCTACTTGGGGACCCTGCAGCCCTCCAGACTCAATATTGATTTCAGTAATTTTAGGGCCTAAACTCTCCCACATCCCAGCCCCCCACCCTACAAACCAGGCCTTGTTGTTACATAGTCTGCTATTCCACGCTATCTATTGTTAGCCACTAACAGTCTCCATTCACAGTTATTCACCCTCCTAGCCAGATTGTTATGAACTCCTTTGTCTGTCCAACTCCTCTTCTCTCTCTATGGGCTCTATCCCTACCTATCGTTTACTCCTTACCCCCTCCCGCTACCCTAAGTTATGCATATAAACTGACATTTTCCTAGCTACCATCAGTTGTGAGGAAAGGTCACCGGACCCAAAATGATTACTCTGATTTCTCTTCACAGATGCTGCCAGACCTGTTCAGCTTTTCCAGCAACTTCAGTTTTTTTTAATATTTGCAGCATCCACAGTTCGTTCATTGCTTTTTTTAAAGAACTGTATATGCTGGCAATCAGAAACAAAAAGAGAAATAGTTTGAAAAACACAACAGGTCTGGCAGCATCCGTGGAGAGAAAACAGAGTTTACGTTTTGGGTCCGGTGACCCTTCTTCGGAACTGATAGTAGCCAGGAATAAGTTGGGGGAGAGCTGAGGAGAAAATGATAAGTGGAGATGAAGTCCAGAGAAAGAGAGAGAACAGCCATTGGGCAGACAAAGGACTGAGTAAAGATCAGCCTGAGAGAATCAATAGCTGCTATTGGGGACCATTTGTGGCTGACAATGGCTTTTTTGTGTTAGCAGTCCATGTGATAACAAGGCCTGTTGCTTTGGAGTTGGGGTAAGGACACGGCAGAAGGTGCTTGGGTCCTAAAATTATTAAACTTGTTATTGAGTCTGAAGGCTGCAGGGTCCCAAAGAGGAAAGTGAGGTATTGTTCTTCCAGAGATAATAGGTACTGCAGATGCTGGAGAATCCGAGATAACAAGGTGTGGAACTGGATAAACACAGCAGGCCAAGCAGCATCATAGGAGCAGGAAAGCTTGACGTTTCGGGCCTAGACCCTTCATCAGAAGGGTCATTTCTGATGA
>JAHRHZ010000025.1:27090165-27128228 GCA_024137785.1 Ginglymostoma cirratum | reverse complement strand
AGGGTCTAGGCCCGAAACGTCAAGCTTTCCTGCTCCTATGATGCTGCTTGGCCTGCTGTGTTCATCCAGCTCCACACCTTGTTATCTCTATTGTTCTTCCAGCTTGCTCTGAGCTTTGCTGGGGCACTGCAGCAAGCCTGAGTCAGAGATGTTGGCCAGCAAATACCAGAAGAAGGTAGACATTTCAGGGGACCCATTGTAGAAGCTGGCATCATCGGAACAGATGCAATGGCGACTGAGAAACTAGGAGAATGGAATACAGTCTTTACAGGAAGCAGGGTGTGACGGTGTATAGTCCACATTACTGTGGGAATTGGTGGAGTTGTGGTCCACCTTGTTTGTCAACCAATTCCCCACCACCATGGTTGACAGAGCTCTCGGCTGTGTCCACCCCATTTCCCACACTCCAGCCCTCACCTCTTCTCTTCCCTCTTATAACAACGATAGGATTTCCCTGGTCCTCACTTACCATCCCACCACATCCACATCCAAAGGATCATTAGCCACCATTTCCACAATCTCCAATGGGATGCCACCGCTAGACTCATATTCCCCTCCCCTCCCTTGTCAACCTTCAGCAGGGACTGTTCTTGCCGGTACGCCTCGGTCCACCCCTCTTGTACTCCCATTACCTTCCCACAACTCCATGGCAACTTCCCTTGCAATCACATAAGGTGTAACAATTACATCCTCCCTCCCCACCATCCAAGGCCCCAAACACATCTTCCAGGTGAAGCAGCAAGTTATCTGCACTTCACTCAATATAGTCCATGGTATTCGCTGCTCACAACGTAGTCTCCTTTACACTGGGGAAACAAAATGTAGACTGGGCAATCGGTTTACAGAAGCACTACATTCCATCTGCAGAAATGACCGTGAGCTTCCTGTAGCCTGCCCATTTCAACACATGACTGTGTTCCCTGGCCAACACGCCTGTCTCAGGCCTGCTGCAGTGCTCCAATGAAGCTCAGTGCAAGCTGGAAGAACAGCATCTCATTTTCCACCTGGGGACCCTGTAGCCTTCAGGACTCAATATCGAGTTCAGTACTTTTAGGGCTTAAGTGCCTTCTCCCATGTCCTTGCCCCAAACGAGGCCTTGTCATCACATGGGCTGCTACCACAAACAACCCATTGCTAGCCACTAACGGGCTACAAAAATCACCATTTCTGAATCCTGAGGGCCAGAAATGTTCCAGTTCGGAATAAGAGTCATATTGGATTCCATTCCTTCCTCCCTTAATGCTGCCAGATCTGCAGAGTTTCTCCTGTCCTGTTTGTTTTTATTTCAGATTTCCAGTATCCGCAGTGTTTTGCATTTATTTAAGGCTCCAAATTACTTGCCCAAACTGCATTGAGTTAGTTATACTCAGGAGGGGTCACACTGGATGGGCACTAATTAGCCACAGCTTAACGGGAAGTTAGCAGGGCATTCACTTTCTGACAACTACTCCAAGGTGCATATGGATGAGAACAAAGCAGCAGTGCAGGACTCCAGTATTCACCATTGAACTTGCACCTGAACAATTACATCAGGAAAGGAGAGTGTAGAGCCAAAGAATGACCAGCATCTATGAAAATCCTCCAGCAATCAACATCTTCAGATGAGGGAGTCAATGAAAGGGAGGAGAGAAAATTTGCAAAGGAGATGAGATGAGAGATATAAAAAACAGAACACAAGTTACAGTTTCACATTTGCCAGAGACAGACCAAGGCAATCAGACTGCTTGTAAAAATCCAAATGCAGCACAGTATACAGTTCATCAAGTTAGGGTCAAGGTTTTCAATCATTGAAGATTCATAGATTTAATTATGGTTTGTAACAGAAAACTCATTCACACGAGCTGCCTGGACCTTCAGTGACATTAAAATGAATGCTGTGAGCTGCTTTGTTTCCAGCTTATTACTTGTGTATGAGATCAGGTTGACCTGACTGAATGCTATAGCCTCAATAACTCCCAGAAATGACAATCAAGGGATGTTTGTTTAGAGCCTTTTCGCAGTTCTTCAGCTCCTCTCCCACAAGCAATATCGTGGGTTACGGTCATGCAACCAAGTCCACTGATTAGGACAACTTGTATTGCCAACTGTCTGGGATTTTATTTTTGGAAAGGCTGGATATGACTTTTTTTTCAGTAGGTTGTCATTCATTTCCTGTATTTAAACTGGGCAGAAGTTGATGTTTTTGTGGCCCATTTGTGCCAAAGTAAAATATTACAGGCACTTAAAATTCTGAGGTAAAGGAAGGAAATATTAGAAATGCCAAAAAGGTTAGGCAGCATTTAATAAAATTTCAGGATCAATGATCTTTCAAAGGTGACAGATCAGAAATGTTAACTGCGTTTGTCTTTCCACAAATGCTTGTGACCCAGCTGAGTATTTCCGCTATTTTTTTGTTTTCCTGTGTCCCATTTTATGCCTGGTTGTCAAGACTACATCCCATCTCAAGGATGTTAGTTTCTTTCTAATAGTGCCAACACTAATTAAAACTTGCGTAGCATCCCATTTGATTTTCAGTCTGATTTTCATCAAGATCAGGGATAAACTGGAAGGAGTAAGGTAGCATACATGTTCTGTTGTTAGAGGGTAAAATAGTGGATTATAGAAGGTTGAATTTGGGTGTAAATGGCCTTTAAAAACAAATAGTTTTGTTGTTGCTTGAGAACATGAGTAGAATGTCCATAATCTGCTTTGAATTACTGCAGCACTTCACTTTTTGCATAACTTCTAACCAGTTTGCACAATTTAACCAGACTAACAACATATCTGTTTTTGGTCTAGAAAAAGAAAATGGTCCTCACCTACACAATAAAGATCCTTTTCAAGTATTAAATAATTCTGATGCCATTTGTGCTTTTACATGCTTTGGTCTACATAACATACGTCACTGAAAGTCTTGGCAGTTTATGTCAGATAACTTGATGTTAATTTACAACACCAATTATTTATAACGCTACGGTATCACAGATTTACAGTCTGGGTCCCATGCTCAGTGATGTTACCATACTTTATGCAGCTGTCTGACTGCACTGAATCCATTACACATAGAGAGTGACTTAACCAGTAAATACTTTCATACTGAATTGTCATCTCATGTAACTGTATTAAAGATACAGCTCTGTTATGTCTGGAGTCTATGTCATAATACAACAAATTTTGGGAATGAATCTAGCTGCTGGATAGTTTCTCAGATGCTAACATCACCTTATTGGAGTGGCTGTTCTTCAGATGTGAGTGACAGTTCCTATAATTCTCTTTGTCATTAGCCCAGACAATTTGTTTAAGTGCATAGACCCTTTAACATGTTTTGTGTAGAAAATGGACATAAGCTTAATGGGATTGAGACCTATAAAGGCACTTTCAGGCTCCTGCACAATCATGCAGCTTAGAGGGATTGAGTCATAGAGTCAGAGTTTAATAGTCATACAGCATGGAGAAAGACCCTTCAGTCCAACTCATCCATGCCAACAAAGTTTCCCAAACTAAACTAGTCCTACTTGCCTGAGTTTGCCCTTCATCCCTCTAAATCTTTCCTATTCATGTACTTATCCAAATGTCTTTTAAATGATGTAACTGTACCTGCACCTACCACTTTGTTTGGCAGTTCATTCCACACATGAACTTCCTCACAATCTGTGTGAAGTTGCTCCTCAGATCCCTTTTAATTCTCTCTCCCGTCACCTTAAGCATATGCCTTCTAGTTTTGAGCTCCCTCACCCTAGGGAAAAGACCTATGCTATTCACTTTATCTACACTCCTCATGATTTTATAACCTCTGTAAGGTCACCCCTCAACCTCCTAAATCAAGTAAAAGAAGTCTCAGCCTATGTAGCCAATCCTTATAAATCAAATCCTCCTGTCCAGGTAACATCCTAGTAAATCTTTTCTGAACCCTTCCCAGTTTAATATTGCATGTGAGCATAAACAATGAATATTAGCAGGACAGTTCTGGAAGCTGTGGCTCAGTGCTAGCTATTGCTTCTGGGTCAGGAAATGTATGGGTTCAAATCCCACCCCAGAGATATGGCCGCAAAATAAACACTGGCAGTGCATTGCACTACTGAAATACTGCTGCATCGTTGGAGGTGCAGCCTTTTAACTCACCAGTGCAGTCACCACAGGAAGTGGCCTGGTCATGTAACTGAGGTAACTGCCATGATGAAGCAAGGATTGAATGGTGTGAGCATGCAGGTTCGTACTAAGTGAGCAAGTACTAAGAGTATAAATAACCAGCCCTGAGATGTAGCCTGGTCCAATCTGTAAACTGGGTTCCTGTCCATGTGCACAGTGTCAAGCCTACAGCCTTACAATGGTGGTTGCAAGTGTGACCTGAAATGTAGAACAAAAACAGAAGTTGCTAGAAAAGCTCAGCAGATATGGCAGCATCTGTGAAGAGAAACAGAACCGAAATGATAACTCTGATTTCTCTTCGCAGATGCTGTTAGACCAGCTGAGCTTTTCCAGCAAATTCTGTTTTTATTTCTGATTTCCAGCATTTTCAGTTCTTTTGGTTTTTATTGAGATTGGCCTCGTTGGACTTCTAATGTGACTTTGCCAAAACCCCTGTCACTCAGGCCCTTGTGAGAATCTAACTACAGCTTATCAAATAAATAGCAACAGAATGCGCAATTCTGAAACATAGAATTATCAATGTACATGAATCACATAACGTTAGTATGCAGGTGCAGCAAGTGATCAGGAAGGTAAATGGAAGATTGTTGTTTATTGCAAAGGAAATGTAATACACAAGCAGGGAAATTTTGCTACAGTTGTACAGGGTGTTGATGAAACCACACCTGAAGGACTGTGTACAGTTATGGCTCGCTGAGTTAAGAGTTATAAATACACATGGAGTGGCAAAGAGAAGGTAAACATGACTGTTACTTGCAATGGGGGTAGGGGAGGGGGAGTTTATCTTATAAGAAAAGGGTTTATAGGCTGGGCTGCAATCCATTGTAGATTAAAAGAATAAGAGATGATTTTATTGAGACATATTGACCTTGATAAGGTCATCAGACTAGATGCTGACAGAATAGTTCTCCTTGTGAGAGACGAGAACTTGGCGACACAGTTTAAAAATAAGGGGTCCTCCATTTAATATGGAGATGAGAAGGAAGGTTTTTCTCTCAGAGGGTAGTAAGTCATTAAAGCCATTTTTCCCCAAGAGAGCAATGGAAGCAGAGTGAATAGTTTTAAGTTAGAGATACGTAGATTGTTGACTAATGAGGAGTCAGTTGTTATATAGAGCAAGGCAGAATTGTGGAGCTGAGGCCACATTCCCATTAGCCGTGATATTATTGTATGGTTGAACAGGCTTGAGGGGCCAAATGGCTTCCTCCTGATCCTAATTTATTTGTTTGTATATCTGCTCATATGCTCTGGTCTCCATGTCAGAAAATAATAGAGGCAGAGGAGGACGTGCAAATGACATTATATTTATCAGTTAAAATTGAATAGGCCGGGGCTCTTCTTTCTTGAAAAGACATGATTGGAAGTGATGTAATGGAGATACTTAACATCATGAAAGGGTTGATAATATGAAAGAGGAGAAAATATTTTAATATGCAGGTGGGACTGGAACAAGGGACCATTATTTAAATAGTTACTAAAAACTTGCGTAGAAATTTGAGGAGAACCATCTTTACACTACCATAAGGAGTTATTGAGACAAATAGTAAGGGTTCATTTTAAGCGGGGGTGGTGGTCTTGCTCTTCCATGTAAAATTTGTCTCTACTTGAGGGGTTCATTCCAAAGTTGTTTGACAGCCAACTATTAACAGCATGGCACACGTCAGAGAATATCTGGCCAATCTGGCAGCTGTCCAGGAGCAGCAGCTCCATGTAGAATGGTGGCTGATGCATGTTTTGCCTCCAAAAGTGTATCTTTAAGTGATGTAGCAACACTTGAATTATCCTCGCAATATGAGAAACTGAATGTAAATAACCTGGTATTGAAAGATCCAGAATATATTTATTACAACTCACTGACATCTATAAACATTATATTCACAAACACATTTGTACCTGAGCTAACATTAACTTATTCGGCTACAATGAGTGGCATGCTTCTATCAGTGTGTCCTGCTTTAAGTGACCCAAGTTAAGATGGAGTCTGAGATCTATATATTCTCAGGTCACGTGCTATGATACAGTGATATTATAATGAAGTTGTCTTTAAAAGTTGAACTAACAATAGGATATAATACAGCATTCCCCTTTTTACCAAATATGAAGTTTATCCTATATAAATGATTTGGACGTGAGCGTAGGAGGTATGGTTAGAAAGTTTGCAGTTGACACCAAAATTGAAGGTGTAGCGGACAGCAAAGAAGGTTACCTCAGAGTACAACAGGATATTGATCAGATGGGCCAATGGGCTGAGGAGTGGCAGATGGAGGTTAGTTTAGATAAATGTGAGGTGCTGCATTTTGGAAAGGCAAATCAGGACAGGACTTATGCATTTAATGATAAGATCCTGTGGAGTGTTTCTGAACAAAGGAGGGCAGGTTCATAGTTCATTGAAAGTGGAGTCACAGGTGGATAGGATAGTGAAGAAAGTGTTTGGTACGCTTACCTTTTTGGTCAGTGCATTGAGTATAGGAGTCGGGAGGTATGTTGCATCTGTACAGAACATTGGTTAGGCCACTTTTGGAATAATGTATGCAATTCTGGTCACCCTGCTATAGGAAGGACGTTGTAAAACTTGAAAGGGTTTAGAGAAGATTTACAAGGATGTTGCCAGGGTTGGAGGGTTTGAGCTATAAGGAGAAACTGAATAGGCTGGGGCTATTTTCCCTGGAGCATTGAAGACTGAGGGGTCACCTTTTGGAGGTTTATAAAATCATGAGGGACATGGATAGGGTAAATAGATAGGGTCTTTTCCCTGGGGTGGGGGCGTCCAAAACTAGAAGGCATAGGTTTAAGGTGAGAGGGAAAAGATTTAAAAGGGAACTAAGGGGAAATTCTTTCACGGACAGGGTGGTGCATGTATGGAATGAGCTGCCAGAGGGAGCGGTGGAGGCTGGTACAATTACAACACTTTAAAGATACCTGGATGGGTATATGAATAGGAAGGGTTTAAAGGGATATGGGCCAAATGCTGGCAAGTGGGAGTAGATTTATTTAGGATATCTGGTCGACAGGGGCAAGTTGGACCGAAAGGCTTATTTCTGTGCTGTACGTCTCTATGACTGTAACAGATATACATTGTTTTGTCTAGTCATATATTGCTAATTTGATAATTCTACAAATAGGTGAAAACAGAATTTATAAGGTTAACAATTTTCGTGACTTGACAACTGTTCTTGATCTGGTGATCAATTCTTATCTGGAGAAGTATTATTCTTTGGAGTGCTTAGGTTTTTTTTTGCTGCTGGTCGGTTTCACTGCATCTCACTTCATAAAGCATTGTTGGAGTATTCTGCCCCACTCTGTTTGTGCATGATTGGCATGTTGTGCATTTGAGAGCTGGCTTCTGTTCCTTTGCAATGTAGCACGGTGATCAGTGATTACTTCTCACGATCTAACTAATGACACACTTGGAGACCAACAAAAGTTGGTAGAGTATTTATGTTTCTATTTCTAACTTGTATGACAGTAAGTGGGTAGTTTTCTATCTGCTCACTTGTTGTGTATCTCTTTCAGTGTCCCCTGTCTTTGAAAACTAATATCCTGTTTTTTAGAAAGGGAATTGTTTGTACTTGCCCTCTAAATATTAGTTGTACTGCGGATGATAAGCCCTTCCTATTAGTCTTGCACAAAAGTGCAGGAACACAATGCAAAAATCTTGATTTGTTGCTCAATATTTAATAATCATTGATTTAATTGTACATAGTATGCACTCTGCCAGACTACTTGAGCATATCACATCATGTGGTGTAGGTTACTCCCCAGTTAGTAAAGGTTTTGAAATATTTTGCCAGTGCACTGCAGTCTGTTGCCAATTACTATTTGTTCCGGGATAGTGAATAAGCTGATAATAGTAGTCATCATGTCTGTGACTGTTACACTTGTGTTGCTAGGTCACTGAACAATGGGAACTTTAGAGAAGTAATCCATCAGAAGATTGTAACCTTCACTGTGCACTGTAAATAAGACTGTTGCGCTTTTGTTCCAGGAGTGTATGGAACATCATGTGGATATAGAGACTTCCTCTATATATACTTGGTATTGATACATTTGGCATGTAGCACATGCATTTAGGGGGTAGTAAATATCGTGGTTTATCCCTGGTCAGGACAAGTACACATGCTAGTCATCTTGTGCAATACCCCTATGTCCCTTGTGTAACATGGTCATAATATCTTGATATAGTGCCCTTCGTACTTGTTAAAAAGTATTTGTTCTGACATACCAAGTTTGTCTCTGGATTGCTAAAATGAATGAATCTTCTCAGACACCTCTTTAATACAGTCAGGCCTCCCAGAATTATCATTGTTTGCAACTCTTGCAATTGCTCAACTTTAGCCATTGACAATTGCAACTTCTCTCATTGAATCAGCCCAAAGTATAATAGATCAACTGTGAGAACAACTTCAAGTTCATGATCAATAGCATCAGTGTGGATCAATTGGAACACTTTTGTCTTTGTAGAGGCTGGATAATCTGTTCATTGTGTCAAATGTAACTATTCAGGTTCCTGGTTTATAGCTCACTTTGAAACATATCTTTGCACCTCGTTGATTGACTTGATTGTGCCACGTGTGGTGTGTTCTGCTAGAATGGGTGTGAATTGAATCTCCCGAATTGTGACTACACTGAGATCTGGGCATACTGCTAATCCTGCCACTACTGCACCAGCTCAAAGAATTCAGGAAGTCATGAGCTTACCTATTGGCCCTGCAATATAATTCTACCAAGGCACAGAACTGGTGATTGATTGTACACTGAGAAGCAATCCCTCGTAAGCTATACCATGGAATTGTATTGTTGAGGTAAATGCTTTTCAGGTTATGTTAGTGGTAATATCTTGGCACTAGCTCCCATGCTGATTATTGTTTACTGTGTGTCAACATACCTTTTTGAGACATATGTTAAATGGTTGTAGAAGCTTCTGATCACTTTATAGTATCAACATGGTATGTGATGTTAACAAAGTGGAAAACTTGGTAATCTTTTGAAATTTTACTTTTCACTTGGTTGACTCTCAATCTTATTGAGTTTGCATTTGTGCACCTTAATACTTTCCTTGCTGCCAGCGTTCTAGTATTACACCATCCTGTTGTTCACCTGTGCATTGTTCTGGGCACAGATTGACCTTTGGAACCAGATTTCCTGCACACATGTGCCCAATATTCCTTGGTATCAGATGCTTTACTGATATCTGGAGAAGTTGTACAGTTTTTTGGTAAGTGTGATATATAGCAGCCATTACAGATTTTGTTCATTTAATGCGCTTTGCTGAAGGTAGTAATAGTGTTGGCAGCACCTCAGGCATATAATTGTTGGCAGCCTGGCACTATGGCTTCAGACTTGTACCCATTCTCAAGTAATGTGTGAATGGTATGGCACTTTCCTGTATTCAAAAGATCTTCCCTGAAGATTTAATTGGCATAGAGGGGATGACTAATGCAGAGATCCCCTCTGACAGTTCCTCACTGAAAAGTTACACTCAAACCCTTTGCAGGATCTTCCATCAGATTGCTGAATAGAACCTTAGGACTTCTGTCTTGATGGCATGTGTCGGAGTATGTGAAACGTGAAGTTAAATTTTTCCTTTTATCTGGTGCTTGAGTGGTTTCTAGATCTTTTCTGGATCTTTATGATCATTTGTAAAATTACAGAATGTGTTACAAGCTGACTCCTGATGATGGCATGGAAGAGTTTTAGAGATCTATTTTGAGGATCATCCATTGCTTGATCTGTAAAATAGAATTGGTCATGTTGTTTGAACAGTCGTAACTCAATAAAGGTATGACCAGATAAACAATTCATAATTAACTGTTTGCCTTCCATTTCTCTTTGCAAATCCTTGCTCCTTTTTTTAAAGAAGTTGACTGAAGTATTTGTTTATGATTTTACTGATCATGCTTCTTCCTTCTTTCATGTTTTTGCTTTTTTGCTCCTGTTTCCCTTTATTTTTCCCTGTCACTGTTCCTTTACAGGCCTCAGTCTCTTTTAAATCTGTTACTTTAAGAATAGCAGGCTTGTTATTGTGGCTTTCTAACTAGAGGTGGTGATCATAACAAATAGTGAATATGCCATAATGGGGGCTTTTTTACTTTTTGCACAACTTAGAGAAACCATGTTGGTGCTGATTGATGTCTGAACACGGGTAGGTTTTGATACAGAGATAGTAGGAACTGCCGATGCTGGAAAATCTGAGATAACAAGGTGTAGAGCTGGATGAGGACGGCAGGCCAAGCAGCATTAGAGGAGCAGGAAGGCTGACGTTTCGAGGGAAAGGTCCAGACCTGAAACATCAGCTTTCCTTCTCCTCTGATGCTGCTTGGCCTGCTGTGTTCATCCGGCTCTACACCATGTTATCTTAGGCTTTGATACAGTTGTGGTGTCTTTTAAATGTACACTGACATATTGTGTCTCTTACAGGCATATTAACATACTGACCATGAGACACAACACAACAATGTGCATCTATTCAAGTAACAACAGCCCATTTATTCAATTACTTCTGTACAGCTCATAATGCTTGGGTCACACAGCGTGACCTGAACTAAATGCAATCTTCAAGGGTTTACTTGAAGAGTTTGTTTATGTTTCTGTGACATTCAGTATTGGCTTGACTCACAGACACATACACTGACTCCCTGTCTCTGCTGAAAACTGCAAGAGGTTTCTATCAATTACTTTAAATCAACTGACGACCATATAGTACTTTGTGCAAACTAAGCTTTGAACTGATCAACCAATCCTACTTAATGTAAACAGTTTCCAGAATATAATTTAACATTTGATAGAAATCTGATGTTTCACATAAAAATCTCCACTTTTTGGCAAAAGTCCATTCTCTTTCACAAACGGTAAAATCCTGGACTTATTAAAATGTGCATCCAACGGCTGTGCCTACTTTAACCTGACTTAATACTTTTCTCTCTCTTCCTTTCTATTTCTCCCTCGCTCTTTCATTTTCTTTCTCTCTCTCCTTGTCTCTTTCTTTTTCTCTCTCTTTGTCTTTCTGTCTTTGTCTCTCTCTCTCTCTCTCTCTATTTCTTTCTGTGCATCTCTGTCTGTCTCTTTTTATCTCCTTCTGTCTCTGACTTTCTCTTTCTCTCTTTTTATCTCTTCTCTCACTCTCACAACTGCCCACAATAAGGCAGAAAGAGTCAAGAGGGGTGGTGGGCCTGTTATGTGAGGAACATTCTGACTATGACCGCCTGGGGCAGCTGACTGACCGTGTCAAACTGCTGGACTGTAATCAGAGGCTAACTTTGACCTGAGATGACAAGGTGTAGAGCTGGATGAGCACAGCAGGCCAAGCAGCATCAGACGAGCATTTCTGAAGAAGGGTCTAGGCCTGAAACGTCAGCCTTCCTGCTCCTCTGATGCTCCTTGGCCTGCTGTGTTCATCCAGCTCTACACCTTGTTGTCTCAGATTCTCCAGCATCTGCAGTTCCTACGATCTCTGAAACAATTTTAACCCCACTGCAAAGCCTCTTCTAAGGATGCCTACCCCGAAGAAGTTACCCTCCTCCCTCCGGAAAAACCTCAGTGGATCTCTCTCCCACTGCAGCTCTCTCGTAATCTCTGCGGCCCTGAAACTGCTCGACCGCATCCTGAAGCAAATCAGGTACACATTTCTGTAGAAGGGTCTAGGCTCGAAACGTCAGCCTTCCTGCCCCTCTGATGCTGCTTGGCCTGCTGTGTTCATCCAGCTCTACACCTTATTATCTCAGATTCTCCAGCATCTGCAGTGCCTACTATCTTTCTAACTTTGACCTGCTGTGCGGGAACCCACTGAGGTTATTTCCTTTGACTTGAATGAGGACTGCTGACAACATGATACAATTGGCTTGGGTGCATGTCACTGATAGTGCATTTGGTAAAATAGGAAGCTGATTAGTAATGAGAAGATTTTGTGTTATTAAGCATTTAACAGCCAAAATCCTGCTTACTTGGCAACTTGCTGCCCTGCAAATGCATAAAACGTGCAACAAGTTGTTCCCAGTGTCAAGACAGGCCTTGCTAGACTTCTCCAGAATTCTGCCATAAATCTGGCCTCAGCCCATGTCATTCAGGCCCTATAAAACTCCACTCATCATCTGTTGTATATGCCATTCCAGATGTCATTTACAGTTGTTACTGACTGTGATTTGCCTGTTAATTTATGTTGATATTTGCTGATAGAAAAGTTGAAATCTCGTCTAGTAATTTCTTAATTTGAGGGTGAATTTGATTTTTTTGGTTTATGGATCTCTATGGGGATTGTAATAGACAGGACTATCATTGGAATCATCATAGTGGAGCCTGATTATATCTTCACATGGAATATCAAGATATCATCGACCTGAGGTCATTGCATGGCATCCTGGAGTGCAGGCCCTGACGAGTCATTTTATTCCTATTGTCAGAGTTTTAGTAAATTGATTCATCACACCACACAGGACCTGACTGAAATCAGCCAGAGTTCTGGGAATTTCCTAAACATCTCAGCTATAAATTGGATAAGCTCACTGAGTCATCATGTAGGGCAGAATGGCTCATTGTTAAGACTGAAAGCTGCAATTTCAGGTCCTGTTGGATCTACATTGGGGAGTACATTTACCTAGTGAACCATATAGCAATAGCTATCTAAGTGTTTCTACACAAATGCAAGCAAAGGTGCAGTTTTAATGTCAAGCGGGAAAAGTCCAAAATCAAAGTAGAGGAAATAATTTCAAACAGATTAGACCTAAAGGGAATAATTATGTCTTCTGTTGACAGAGTAAAACAAACTCTGTTGAATTAGGTGCCCCTTGTACATTATACTTTTCCTCCTTCTAAACTCACTGGAAGGTAATTTAGCATGGTACAGAGCAGGCAGCATCTAGCCTACTTTAAGCAATTGCCAAAAGTTAAAATTATCCCTCCAACATGCGAAGTGAATTAGAGTTGGATTAGTAAAATGTTCTGTGTTACACAGAAAAATGCGAGGGTAAAATAAAACCCTCTTTTGCATTCACACAGCAGCATGAATCATCTGCAGGTTCAGAACCAATGTTATCCTTCAGCGGTAATGAAAACAGAACTTGAAGCACTGTGTGTTACTCAATATATTTCATTGTCATATTTGTTACAACCTACAACATTGCTGCATGTGGATTTATATCCTGGCATAAGTTATAGGTTGCAGAGCCAAGCAATCCTTTCATGCCTGTGCTTCATGGCCCTTCAGTGAGATCACCTACAAAGGGAATTGCATCAGAACATAAGGCTTTGCAAATAAAATAATCTTGTGTGTCACTAAATTTTTTTAAAGGTAACTCTGTGTGTTTGGTACTATAAATCACCATGTTGTACCCATAGGAATGCTGCAATGTAAACGCTGCATTCTCGATTGCTCAGTTAGTTTCCAGTCTTAGTTCTGGTTGAGTCATCACAGGCTCTTCTCAATTGCCTCCCAGAATTTTTATGCAGATCAGCCGATGTAATGACTTGAAAGGAGGATGTCCACCCACATCCAGAATTTCAGTGGGGATCTAAATAAAAGTTCAGTGGGGATCTAAAAAGAAGTTAAAACAATGAAGAAAATCACTCCCTTGACAGCGCAGTTGGTCACGTCATTATATAAATCGGGAGGTCCTGGGTTTGATTCTCAATCTGTGCTATGTTCAATTCTTTCTTCTGAGTTTCTGTGTTTCATACGATATTGTAATTGGCCTTACTTGAAGAACAACAATGACTTGCACTTCTACGTTTCCCTGAACAGAAGAAATAGGGTTCCACTATCCCTGCTCTCTGATGGTTCACAGGGGTTTAACCAGATAGAATTGTTTACCGGTCAAAGCATTTTTTATTTGGATTAGTGATCAAAAGCTTGGTTAAAGAAGGATGTTTAAGGAGGGTGTCAAAGGAGAGAGAGACGGGAAGACACATGTCAGGAGTTTAGTATCTATTTGGTTGGAAGCATGGTCATCAATGGTGGGAAGAATAAATGGAGCCCAAATTGTAGGAATGCAGGTATCCTAGAGGATGGAGGGTTGGAGATGCTTACAAAGGTAGGGATTGAGCAGTGTTATTGAAGATAACCATAAGGCATTTTAAAATCAAGGCTCTGGTCCCCTGGAAGCTAAGGAAATCTAGGATTTGATGTGAGTTAGAATTTGAGTTTTGAAAGACCTTAAGTTTCTGGAGAATGGAAGATAGAAGGAGGGAAAAAGAAATAGGCCTGATGATGATCCCTACTCCAAATTGACACATATGGAACATCAGTTGAAGAACAGTTGTGTTTGGTTACAAAATACATTGCCTGACAGTACTTAATATCTGGGTTCACTCATGAAAAATGGCACAAATGAGGTCCTATGAAACTGTGCGTCTTCAGGAAATAATATGTCACTGGGGAAGAAGGAGAAATGAATAAATTGGAAGCAGTAAAACCTTATTATATTACATGGCAAACTCAATACACTGAGTTCCCAATAAATGTGTTCTATGGTACATCTGCATATGGAAAATGTGCTTTACTTCACTTTGTTTTATGATATCAATAACTTTAACATGTGGGGTTTTATTGTACTTTCACATATTGATTTTAATTCTTTTGTGGAATAAATCTGCATTGGACTTCTCCCTAATCTCAGCAGGTAAAGGCAGTGCTTACTGCAGTTCTGAGCCAAAGAGACCAGAACAATTAATCCACGGTCTGTTTTGAATTAAGTTGTGTTAATTGCACTGGCCGAAGGAACAGTACAATTGGTTATAGCCTTCCTTGGCCTGAAGGGGAAAATATCCTGAAGAGTCTCAATGCCTGAAAAGAAAAGCACTGCATTAAGTGTTAGACCTTACCGCAAACAGAAGCCTCTTCATCAAAATAATAAACAACTTTTCACTTATTCTATCTTTTGTGATGGCTGTTTTAAATAAGGTTGTTTTATCAGTGCAGAGGCATAAGTAGGCACATGTCATGTTTTAAAATATTTAAATATATTTAATTTACTGAGAAAGAGAATAATGTTTCCTAATTGTAGAAGAAAGGGGATTGTACTCTAAGTATGGGTACTCAGCACGTGGGCAAGAAAGTATGTTTTATTGACACATCACATGGCACTGGATCACAGGTTTTCAGCTCCAAGTGTGATGTCCTCACTTAATGTCCTCTGGATCTAGTTATGTTCAATAGTGCCTGTTGCTGGACTCATAGACTAGTGCAAGCGCCCATCCATTGACCCATATTTGGTTGGTGCAAACATGTTATAACATACCTGCAGGGAAGGTGAGACATGAACTGACAGGTGTACGACAAGAACTTTTGGTTGGTGTAGTTAGTTCAATAATTCTGTTTGGACATATAATAACACAGCTGTAGGGCCAGTAGGAACTGAACCTGGAGCTGCTGGCCCAGAGATAGGAGCACTGCCACTGTGCCACAAGACCTTCTTTCCTGGTTGGTGTACACGTTATGACATGCCTTCAGGGAAGGTAGAACTTGAATCCAGACCTCTGACCGAGAGGTAGGGATTCTCTACCAATGTGCCTCAAGGTCATCATCAAAGGGAAGAGACCTTCAGTCTCTGACTAGGAATCAAACCTGGGCTGAGGTGGTGCGAACGCCAAATTCTAACCACTAGACAATAGCCTTTGGGTAACATTGATAATTTTCGTTGATCTGTTCAGAAATATTACACACCTCTGGAACAGGTGGGACTTGAACCTGGGCCGGAGGCAGGGACATACAGTGCTGTAAGAGTCCGTCCTTTGGTTAGTGTCAGTATTTTTGCCTCAAACTGCTCAGTCATGTTGTCACACACCTCTGGAGCAGGTAGGTCCTGCAACTGGCCTTCTGTTTCAAACCGTACCACGACAGCACTCTTTAGTTGTAAATGACTGTAATGTAATTGTTAATTATTCATATTGATGGAAGGCACAGAGCATAGGGACTGAGCATAATTTTGGGGGTAAACTGACGTAAATCAAATTGTTAATGTGTTGAAACAGTGACTAAAATTTCAAACTTTATGGGAAGATGGTGGCGGAGTGGTAATGTGACTGGACTAGTCAATCAGAGTCCTGGGCTAATATTCTGCAAACATGAGTTTGAATGCCAACGTGGTGAAAGTTTGATTTATCAAAAACCTGGGATAAAAAGCTTGACTAATGGTGAGAATGATATCATTGTCAATTATTGTAAAAACCATTTAGTCCTTCAGGGAAGGAAATCGGCCATCCTTATACAGTCTGGAACAAAAGTGACTCACAGCAATGTAGTTAACTCTTAACTGCTCTCTTGACAATTAGGAATGGGCAATAAATGTTGGGTAAGCCAGTGACGCCCACTCTCATGATGGAATTTAAAAAATCCATTGGCTATAACATGGGAAATCCTGAAATGCTGAAAGGCATCATGTAAATTGGACTCTACCCTGTTCTTGGAAAAAAAAATAAATCCAGTAAACTACCTTGAGTTAGATTGCAAGAACAGGACAAGGAGACATAAAAGCATGCAAGCAAAATTTAGGATAAACATAATGATATTCTTGTTATAAAGGCAAATCAGTTGCCTGTTAGAGCAGTGCAGAGTGAAAAAGTGTGGTAAAAGGAGATCTTTCAATGCTTCAATCATAGTCATACAGTCAAAGAGGTCTACAGCACAGTAAAAGACCATTTGGCCCATCACATCCGTGCTGGTCAAAAACAACCACCTAACTATTCTAATCCTTTTCTCTAACACTTGGCCTATAGCCTGTATGCCTTAGCATCACAAGTACACACGTAAAAACATCTTAAATATTATGAGGGCTTCTGCCTGCTCAACCCTTACAAGCAGTGATTTTCAGATTCCCATGACCCTCTGGGTGAAAACATTTTCCCTAACATCTCTTTGAAATCTTCTGCCCTTACTTTAAATCTGTGCTGACTGGTCCTTGAGCACTTCATCAAGGGGAATAGTTTCTTCAACAGGGCAGGTATAGGATCACTCTGCATGGATGAAGACAACTGAGCTAAATTACTTTTCTCGTTCATACCTTTGTGATTTATTCCCATCTTCAAATTACCTTCTGCCCTCAAACAAGAGGTCTACACCCATTATTACCTGTGGTTTACGCTTTTGGTAAATGGCTGAACCTCACTGTATAGCATCAGTGTAACATTCTTTAAATCGTATCTTGGTTAGGCTGGAAATGAACAGGAGTCTTTCAGACAGCTGCCTACCAGATTCTACAATTGGAAAAAAAAACCCACTGCTGTTGTACTAACATTACCTCACTTTCCACCAATCAGGACTGACAGAATGTGGTAAAATGGGATAAACAAATGTGGGAATGGAGAATGGCATGTACATACGGGAAATGTACAACAAGCAACCAGGCGACATGCTACCTGGAACAGCTCACCAGAAGGAATGTTTGAAAATTCTCCATGTGTAATTTATATTGGTTTGAAAAATAAGTTTGAACAGTGTGCAGTTCCTGTGGCCTGCTGGGTAAAAACACTGCCTCCTGTTGCAAAACTCAATACTGGCAAAGAAGTTCAGGGTTTCATTCCTGATTTATACAGAGTTGATTGATCTCTACTGACTGATGACAAGGATGATAATGGCCTCACCAGCAACAGGCAATCATTGAACACCTTGAATATAGAAAAATGTTTGTAAATGCATGATGAATGTTCTAGAAATTAATTAGCAGTTAAATGTTAGGGATCAGAACTCAGAAAAAGCCCCAGAGAGCTGATAAAGTGGGAAGTTTACTGGCTGTCTGTTGTAAGAACCATTAAGACTTCAATACAGCCAAGAGGGAGGAAGAAAAATCCAGGCAATATTAGAGCTCAGGGAAAAGGTTCAGGGCAGTTTTAGCTTGATGAGGCCAGCCGACGATGAAGAGATTGAGTTGTGCTTGTGAATGAGTTCTGGATCAGAATTTCAGGAGTCCAGAGAAGTATACATTCTGTTTGCTGAGGCAATCCATGACAAAGTGATTCTTGAGGGAGAATTTCAAAGCCAGGTCAGCAAAAGTGAGGATCAGAAGCCCCTTGTAAAATTTAATGAGGTACAATGATCCACTGTACCAATTGGGAGTTGCTGAGAAATCTGTGGGATCTTACTTGATCACATTTGTCATTAGATTTGTGCTCACGGGTTTTCAGTCACAGTCTATTCCCCATAGTTCATGCTGGGTGTTGTAAATCAGTGGTACATGAGCTGTAAATATTACTGCTTAACATTGCACAGTAAAATTTATTGCTTGTTTAAAACTGCGGAATCTTGTCTTTATTCTCTTAGTAAGACCCAGGTCTCACACATTTTCTGCTTTAAAATAAAAGTTACATCCCTAGCCAGTTCATAACATAAAATTTGTTGGTCTGGTCTGTGATGCTAACATCACTTCTTATGGCATTAGTTGCAATGGACAGCCAGCTGTCGACCTTTGATTTGCTGGCTGATTTGCTGATTTTTGGGAATGTGATGGCTCAGCCATTCTTAGGCTATTAATCCAGAAACCCCAGTAATGTCTGGGGATCCTAATCTTTCATGGCAAGTAGTGGAATTAGAATTCTAAAAAAAATCTGAAATTAAGTGTGTACCAACAATGATACCATTGTCAATTGTCAAACAAAAATCTGGTTCACTAGTGTCTTTTAGGGAAGGAAATCTGCTCTCCTTAGTTGATCTGACCTAATGTGACTCCAGACACACAGAAATGTAGCTGACCCGTATCTGCCCCTTTGGGCAATTAGGGATGGCCAATAAACAATGGCCTTGTCAGTGACACCACATCCCATGAATGAATTTTAAATAATCTTTCAGTGAGTAAGACTTTTGGCAGCAGAATCTGGATCTCTTGGAAGGGTTGACAATGACCTGTTAAATACCTGAAGGGCAGTTATTACTGTCAGGCCTCCACATAGAACTGAAGAGGCTTCCCTATGGTTTTCCAATGAGACCTGACCAGAACAAGTAACTCCAGCCCCAGATCTTGGACAGAAGAGATGAGTTTTAAAGGGGGAGCAGGAGGACATAGATAGACTCATAGAGTTATACAGCATGGAAACAGACTCTTTGGTCCAACTTTTCCATCCAATCTAAGCTAGTCCCATTTGCCAGCATTTGGTTCATTTCTCTCCAAGCACTTCATATTCATAAACCTATCCAGATGCCTTCTAAATAAAGGCGGTACCAGCCTCCACCACTTCCTCTGGCAGCTCATCCCATATACGCACCACACTCTGCATGAACAAGTTAAATTCAAGGACCTTTTTAAAATCTTTCTCCTTTCACCTTAAATCTAGGCCCTATAGTTTTGGACTCCCCCACCACAGGAAAAAGACCTTGCCTATTTACCCTATCCGTGCCCCTCATGATTTTATAAACGTTTATAAGGTCATGCCTCAACGTCTGATGCTCCAACAAAAAAAGCATCAGCCTATTCAGCCTTTCTTTATGACTCAAACTCTCCAGGCCTGGCAACATCTTTGTAAATCTGCATGGGGTTTAAGAAAGCAATGACTTGGGAGCAGGATTGCAGTAGTTGAAACTGCAGCAACTAACAGTGGGTGGAAAGCAAGAATACGGTACAAGAACTTGAACTAAACAGAATGAAGAACATGGAATGGGGGTTTGGGTGAGAGGCAAGGTTCATCCAAAAGTCAGACACTGATTGGTGCAATATGCCTCAATCAAAAACTGAAGTATCAGTCTGGATTACATGCGCATGTTTAAAGTTGTTTATTTTTTAAGTTTTTGCTCACCTTTTCACATTAAACTTTGTTGTCCTCTTTATCACAGAAGTTTTTTTTGCAGAAGGAGGCCATTTGGCCCATCAATACTGCACTATCCCATCATACGAGCTTCATTACCTACTGCCAATCTCCTTCTTTTTCCCCATTTTCACTTGATATTATTTCTATTCAAATGATCATCCTCTGCCCTACTAAATTCCTCAATTGAGCCTGTCTCTACCACACTTTCAGGCAGTGCATTCCATGCGCTATGTGAATCTACCAGTTAACAAAAATTAAAACTACAGAAAACAACTCACAGAGGGGATAAACAGACTCTTTGGATGTGATGAGATAATATTTTAGGGAATGGCTTTGACAGTGTTGGGAAAAACAGACTGGAGGGAGTGCTGCAAAATTGGAAGAGACAGGAGGCTTTAAATTAATAGATGGTAAAGGTATCGTGTGATGTTGTATTCAGCTAAAAAAAACAAGCCCAGTTTCACCCTTGCTTTTTGATGAGTAAGTACTGTTGTAACTGGTTTCAGAGTCTCTGGATGAGGGATGGGGAATATCTTGCTTTTCTTCCCTTGATTATTGCCATGGAAACACACAGCATTTGATGCAATTCATAGGTTAATAATTCAAACTCGCTGTCTAAACTTAAGTGCAAAATGTATCCATTTGGGTCAGGTAAAGGAGATGAAAGGCCTGAGATAGTATAATACGGTAGAATATCGAGTCCTGGTGAGAGCCCAACAATAATAATATTTCCAGTGCACTTGTTAGCTTTGACAGTTATTGCCCAGTGAAATACTGTCTGAAGTTAAAATTATAATCAGATACCTTTCATCAAACTAAAAAGATTTTTATACAAATGTTGATCAAAGTGTTGAAAGCTTCAAACGGCCCCAACACAGAAAATGTTGAAGTAAATATTTAACGACAGGGCAGTTAAATCATTGCCTTGTATAGTATCTTAACTTCACATGAGTGGAACATGTGAAATATAATGTGAGGCTGGATAAATATTATGCCAAGGGAGTGCCGAATAGACGTCAGAAGATCACTGTTAAAATTAAGGCACTTTTTCAACATTGTCAATTTGCATTTACATCTGAAAAACAGTTTCCATAAGCAACCTGAATCCATATGTCCTAACATAAGCCATATGAAGAATAGCAGACCATAGCACAATTCACCTCTCAACAAAGACATTGAGGTTAACTAAGAAACAACACACAAATTTTTTTGGCACCCAATTAGATTAATTAGAGCACGGTCCAAAAATATAACATTGAGTGCCCACTCCGGCTATTAGACAGTAACAACTGTTATAAGACCATAAGACCATAAGACATAGGAGTGGAAGTAAGGCCATTCGGCACATTGAGTCTACTCTGCCATTTAATCATGGCTGATGGGCATTTCAACTCCACTGACCCGCACGCTCCCCATAGCCCTTGATTCTTTGCGAGATCAAGAATTTATCAGTCTCTGCCTTGAAGACATTTAACGTCCCTACCTCCACTGTGCTCTACTTGGAGGATGATGCAGTTTTCAGACCAAGGCTCCATATCAATAAATGATGCAATTTACATTTGTTGGATACATAAACAGTAGTATTAGACAGTAAAAATAACATTATTCTATCTTCCTAGTATACCAATTATCATAGAATCCTTACAGTATGGAATCAGGCCATTTGGCCCATCAAGCCCACACTAAACCCCTGAATAGCATTCCACCCACACCCACCCCTCACTCCATCCCTGTAACCCTGCTAATCCTGTGTCCCATGGCTAATCCACCTAACCTGCTCATCCCTAGATTCTATGGGCAATTTAGCATGGCCAATCCACTTAGCCTGCACATCTTTGGGCTGTGGGGTGAAGCCAGAACACGCAGACACAGGGAGAATGTGCAAACTCCACACAGATGCACCCGAGGGTGGAATCAAACCTAGGTTCCTGGTGCTGTGAGGCAGCAGTGCTAACCACTGAGCCACCATGCTGCCCTTCAGTAGACATCATGTTCTTTTGCTCTAAATCTAGATTTTGAAAATGGGCTATCATTTGCTTTCCTTGAGGACCAGACCAACAGCAGGATCCTGCGCTGATGGTAGAGGCTGAAGGCCTGGCTCCAGTCCACCCGCTGCAGGAAAACCTGAGTTCTGCCCCCGGTGGGACATTCAGGGCCCTGGTCGTACAGGCCTGTAATGCCAGCACTGCCATCATTCACCTCTTCTACCCAGAGCCAAGCACCCAGCAATCCCTCAATATGGATAGCTTCAGTATGTGGTACTGGAGGCATCAGATGGAAAGGCTGCTGACCAAACTTGCTGAGACATTAAGGCATGCCAACATTGATTGTAATGATTGAACAACCAAAGCATGCTGAATTGAACTGAATTGAATTGAATTGTATTAGCTTTTTTGTCACTTGTACTCACATGAGTTTAGTGAAAAGCTTACAAGTCACCATTTACAGTACTGTCTTCGGTACAAGTTCTTAGAAAATAAGAATAGAATATATAAAAAAAAGTCCAATATTGTAGATTGTAGGAATACATTAGAAAATAGAGAAATAAAAGTTTTGGAACAAAGGTCCTTTGAACCTACACTTGGTCGGGCCTTGGCTCCAGACCCTGATGGGCTTCACCTTGAAGTTCTCAAGGCCAGGAGACTGCTCTGGAATCACCTAGAGACTGGAAGTCCATGCTGAGGCCATGCCTTGATGTGGCTATTTGCTTGGCCCTGAGGCACTGTCCCAAGAACCAGTTGCAGAAACTTATGAAGAAACTGAAGCTGTTGAAGTGAGTGGGGATGAAAGAACCATTTTCATCTAACCCCACATTACCACAGAGAACCATATCAGTTTCTCCGCACCCATTACACAGAACCATTTAAGCCTGATTGATCTGCAACTGAAATCCCAGCTTGCGTAAAACAACCTAAAAAATGCTATAAATGCTGGATGATGTGAAAAAATTAACTTGCTCAACTTCTTCTGCTGGTTGTCCAGAAACTTAGGACCTTACTCTGTACTGGGCTGAGATTTTCAATTGGATTGGGGGAGGGAGGTCTGGTCAGTAAATGCTGTGGAATATTGACTACATAGTGTCTGTTGATTTTCATTCAGAAGAAAGCCTAAGTTGCAAGCTTGGTTCCCTGTTGTGCCAGACCTTCCAGTGAAGACCAGGATTAAGTATGTTTCTGGCTCCTCAGTTAGTGATTGCTAATAGAGATGATGGAGGAATGGCAGGCACGATGCAAGTTAGAGTGTTAATGGGATGATTCCGGGGTATTTTGAGAGAAAGTTGAAATAGAAGTGAGAGTCAGTAATCATAGGTGGGATGGTGATTTCAGGGGGGGAGTCAGTAATGTAGGGAAGGGGGGATGAAGGAAGAGATGGAGAGGGTTGTTGATCAAAGGGTTCATTTGTGGAATCTTTGATGTAGGAAGTGGGGGGCAATGTAGAAAGGGAGTGGATGAGCTTGGAGGCTGGGTAGGATGCATTACTGCCCCTCCTTTTGGCCCTAAAGCAGTAAAAGTCATACTCTACTATTATGAACCAGGCCAACCCCCTCAAAATGTATTCAGTAGATAGTCTGGACCCGAACATTTTCTTATTTTAAAGGCAAGTGTAAGGTGTTGTGTTCCAAATGCAATTTGATTGGTCAAACCAGATTTGAAGCAAAATATGCTTTGTTCATCCAGCATTGTGTACGAATATAACAAAAGAAATTAAAATAACAACTATATTGGAAAACTTAACAGGATAATAGATTATTTTACCACTAAACAGTAATTGTCCCAATATTATAACATCCCATAAACATACCCTTGACAAGTCAAATTCAGAAAAACAGACTGTCTCAGGTGCAGCTCTAGCAGCAGGAAGAGAACCCCAGCTTTTAGCTGTAACCAAGAGGATAAGCAGCTTCTGTATCCAGTTTCAAGACCCCAGTAGCAACAATTACTACTCAAAACTAAACTAAAAAACTAAAAATCCTAGTTCTGTAGGAGTTTGACCCCAACTATTCAGGCTGCTTCTATTGTTCCAGCTTTTAACAAAAAACCCCAAGGCCTCAGAAACTGTTTATGCTAATGGCTCTGCATAGACCGACCATTACCCCTGCCTTGAAACCTTTCTTCAAAGAAAAAACAGGACAAGATAGACCTCTTAAAGCCATAGCATCCTCACACTGTGCTTGTCATTAGATAATGGGTTTCCTGAGGTCCAGGAAAACAAGCCAGATGGTATGAATGCTGGGAAAGAAGTAATAGCACAGGCATATATACATTGATGTTTGTAAATGGATAATCTAGCTCTTGAGACCAGGTTGGTCACCTGCACCACTGCCTGTCTCCATTAAAACCAAAGGTGAAGGGGTTTGAAGTGGCTTAGGTTCAGGTTGAAGTTTTAAAAACATTAACATTGCACCAGACCAAAACCATCAATTTTACATTCAAAATTAACCCTAACATACTGAGGTTAACTGCAGAGTCGTTTAAAATGGCAGGTTTTTTCTGGATGTGGGAAGATCTGACCAATTTCTGGCAGATCACACAGACAGGCAACCCAAGCTCAGCAGTGCCATTAGAAATTAGTGCTGAGATTCATCAGGTCTCACTTTCACTGTTCCACGAGCCTTAACCCTTAGTAGGGAAGTCACAGATTTGTGGAGGAGGCATAAGCACTCTTGAAATATAATATCTGTTTCAGTGATATAATTGGACGTGATTTAAATGCCGCAAATCTTAAAGAATAAAAAAAAAGGCTGTAGCTTGCAGTTGGAGTAAAAAGGCACCTGCTGCTGGACTTCATAATTTAACACGCAATTTGGCCTGGCTTAGGGAAAAAAGACATCTGTTTCTTCAATTTCTATAGGATTCATTATTGACGTTTTGCAAGGGCTGTTATTACAGCTGAATGCATTGTGAATGCTTGGTTGAGTTTCAATTGTTCCAGAACTACATTTTCAGTGTTGGTGGTATGGGTAGCTGGATTGTATTTTGAATGACATTTTTAAAAGGCTATTAAAGGATTACTTGTCATTGAAGTAGCTAGGGAATTGATGCTTGTTTGCTTTTGCAACAGATTTATACCTAAAGAGATTTAAAATTTTTGAATAAATTTCATGGATGAAATTTTTTTTCCCAGTATCAAGTGTGTGTGAGTGAGGGCTGTCTTAGGTTGTTCAAAGATTGTTCATGTCTCTATGGTTCCTGTTGTGAGCCAATGGTGGATGTGGGGTGAGTTGTTATGATAGCAGGATGGGTAAATATGGGCATTGAGATGGTATGGCAGCTGTGTGGGAGCATAAGTGGTGATGACTAGGCGGTTTAAACAGCTTTTTATACAAATGGGACAAAGTTTTAGAAAACCAGAGCAGACTTCTAACAAACACAACTTGACAATTACCCACATCTACGGCCACCTTCAGAGTGCCTTCAGAGGAAATATACCTATCAGAATTATAGCGCCAACAACTCTCTCCTTCTGCCTGCATGTCCAGACAGAATTATATTCATGAATGAGGGGATTATTTCTATGAAGATGGACATCTTCAGTAACATTTTCAACTTGATGGCAGTTCCTATCTCGATGGCCAAAATCTGATCCAGAGTTTTTAAAAGTCCAAGTGCTAAAATTGAAATAAACCTAATCTGATCATGAAACTCAAAGTACTTCCAAAATTGAAGACCATTATCAGGTAAATTATAGTCAATCAATTGCACTGTACCCTTCTCAAAATCTCACACAACTGTCAATCAAATCATGAATCACAGATTCTTTGTCACTGTGGCATTGAATTAACTATACAATTTAAAGTAGTTGATGATTACAGCTCTCAATTTTGCATGCAGTCAAACAATTGTTGTTCAATACTGAATAAGTAACCAATGTTTGATAATAGTAAAGATATTTGTGCCTGAAATTAAACAGCTCTGGGCAAAGTTACAGTTCTTAGAGAATCCATTGCATTGGTCAAAACCATGTCTTATCAGTCTTTTCCAGTCAATTTATGTGAGTTAATGGACCCATCTGTTGAAAACTATTTTGTGCTGCATTAAATGTTATATCTTCATTTATTGTTTTGCTGGAGAAAATGAGCAGGTGTTGCTCTATCTGCCAAAATTGGTTGCTGAAGAAGAGTCAAACAGACTTGAAACATTAACTCTGTTTCTCTTTCCATGGATGCTGCTAGACCTGCCGAATTTCTCCAGCAATTTTTGTTTCTATTTCAAATTTCCAGCATCTGTTGTATTTTGCTTAAAAATGGATGCATAGTTATGTGCATATATAATATATGTAGTGTAAATATTTCAATTCCACATCCAGTTGGTTAAAGTATGATCTGGTGCAGTGAATTTTCTGCCTAAACGGATATAATGACTCGGTCAGCAAACCTTCCACCTAGTATGGCACTAAACATTACAATAGAGATTATCCCAGAGTCCCAGAGTGTGCAGCACTGATCTTGGTGGGGACAGTCTTCATTGCCAAGCTTGCTGCTCCTGATCATTATCCAGTCATCTCTGTTGGAATTGCACTTACAGTCCAGTACACAAAACTTTGAAAGGAAATGATAATCCTATGGGTGGAAATGACATGTTTGACAAAGAAAGAGCTTCTCTGTTGGTTTCAGTTGAATTTAGTTTCCATGCTGCTATATGTGAACCCAGAAGTGAATCCACCCAAATATGATGATAAGAATATTTCCAAGACTCTGCCTTTTGATCTGGTTAGCCTTGTTTATTTATTGATATGCAGCCACATCCTTTTAATAAGCAGGGAAAGTACAGTTTGAATTTTAACTTCTAATATGATAGTGTTTTTAGATATATTTGCTCAAAACAGTTTATGTGCTACTGGAATAGATGATTTCTTTCCAAAAACAACACATTTTTCTGATAGTTTAAAGTGTACACTGTGTTTGATAGTTTTACAATGTAAGTCTTAAACCACATCATTTTTTAATTCTCTCCCGACTTTCTTGTGTTCTATCCCATTCTACCAGCCATCCCCCACACAACAAAGCCAGTACCTGGTCCCCCAGTGAGTCTGCAACAGGCTTTTAGCAGATGTGGATCAATTACTGGAGCAAATTCTCTGTGGCTTTCCTCATACTACATAGGGAAGGGGATACCAAAAGCTCCTGTGCAAACTAATATCTACCTTCGATAGACAAAGCATCTGAAATTATGTCATACAGGAGCTTTTGATTTTTTTCTGCTCTGTATCTGAACTTCCTCAGGCAAATTATGCCTAAATTCACTGGATAATATAACAGGTATTTTCTGAAGGGAATTGAGTGCATTCTTTATGTTATGTAGAAATACTGAAATTCTGATGAGCTTGGTCTGAAACTTTCAATGGATTTGTGAGCATTTGGGAACAGCCTGCTCACCAAAAGCTTAAACTGCTGACAAAGTTAGTTCATGATGTGCATGTTCCTCCTCCATCTAGAACCAACCATTGTTTTTCAAGAGTGAGACAAATGCAAACAAGCAGGGATTAACTAGCCCCAGATATTAAAAAAAAATTTAAGGTAATACATAGAAATGAATGTGCTGGTCATACTGATCTCCAATTTGAAGTACACAAGACAAGTCAGGCTAATATGTCTTATTTGCCAGATTTCATGGTTTTACCTTCAGGAAATCAAAGGATGTGATTTTTCTGTCATGCGGTATGGTCAGCTATGGTTTGACATGAACGATACAGCCCCGCCAATATTCCAAAAACTACTATGTGGCAATGGATAATGTCCTTATGTAGTGCATTGCACATATATATGAACATTATTCTCCTTGCCTGCCTGTTCCCTTACTTCAGTCTATTCCCCAATCATGTTACTGCTGACCCCCATTCTCCACCCTGTATACACTTCAGCTCATCCAACATGTCATGATTATTGACTAGAAGCTTGAAGTCTTATGGATATGTTGACTTTTTAATTCCAACATGTGATTTTTTAAAAAAGAGGGCTACTCCAATCGGAAACTGACTGCAGGTGTAAATTCAGTGATTATCTGGAAGAGTCATGTATGGATCATAGAATGTCCTACTTCTACAGAGTTAGGAAAACTTCAACCTCTCTCTTACTAGGAAGCCATCCCCTGCAGACTTGTTGTTGTTTTAATCTTCCAGGGATATACAAAACAATGTTAACAATCAATCATAGTCCAAGTGTGTGGACAAGTGTCCTATGAAGGTCACAGTTTGAGAACAGCGATTAAACATTCCTGCACTGCAGGTAAAGGAAGGAGAAAAACTCTGTCTCACTGAGTGCTGTCAACCAACCACCACTGAAAGGAATGAGGACAAAAGAAGTTTGATAACCTGCAAAGATTAGCCTGCAAAAACCTTCAAACTTGATTTCTTAAGAATCAGTACCATTCAATACAGCAGTCATAATATTCTATCATCCACTTACCATATACAACTCCGAAAATTATATGCATGTTTTAAAAATTATTTATTTTTGTGGATTCACATCTTATTCATAATCTCTGCGTATTGGGTTCCATTGTTTTCTCTTGCATTTAGTAATACGTAAACTCATTCTTTGTTAACTCATAGAAACCCAGTTAAAATGGCTCCTCTCGAAGCATAATTTCATTTGACTCCAGGGAGAAAGGTATCTACAAAGGAGGGGTTTCCTTTCAAATTAACCATGTTATGACCAACAGATGGAGTGGGTGTGAAAAGAGTGGGAGCCAGTTCATCCCTCCTCACCTGGGAGTTTAACGATTTGGGATATCCTGTCTGGAACCACAAGAAATTGGGAACCTCACCCAAAGACTTACAGCAAAAACTCTATAGCTTAAATCCTACACCACATTTTCCCTGTCACCTGCCTCATATGTCCTGCTTGCGTGCTTAAATTCTTCAATGGTGTTTCCCTGCATTCCAAATTCTATTTATTTACTGTTAGCTTTTTGAGTACCTTCTTTTCCCAGTATCTTCCTTCCACCTCTAGTAGCACCTATGCAAACAGCCATCAGGGCCCATTCTTAAACACTTTCATTGTAAAGTCTACACGGGAGGCTGTGTATACTATGGCGAATAAATTATTTCCTGACTCTCCACATCTTGCCCACCAACAAAGTATGAGTCAGGTGTGCAACGGAATCTGCTCCACTCGCATGGATGAGTGCAGTCCCGAAAGCACTCAAGAAGTTTCACACCATCGAGGACAAATCAGCCCAATTGATTGGCAAACAATCCATTCCATTGAGTATTCACTCCCTTCATCACCAACGCATATTGGCAGCAATGTGTACCATGTAGAACATGCACTTGAGCAACTCACCTTCTGCAGCATCTTCCAACTCCACTATTTGTACCACCTAGGAGGATAATTTGAGCATGTGCATGGGGACAACACCATATGAAAGTTCTCCTCCAAGCCACATGCCGTGCTCAACTGGACATATATTGCTGTTCTCTCATTGTTGCTAGGTTTCCACTGACCTCCCTCCTGAACAGCACTGTGAGAATAGCTTCACTATGCAGACAGCTATGGTTCAAGATAGTATCTCAGTGCTACCTTCTCAAAAGCAATGAGAGATGGCCAATAAATGTTGGCTTTAAATGCCTTCATCCCATTGAATGAATGTAATTCCCAACTGTCTCTGTATTTTAAGACACTTCTAAAATTCACAGAATTGGCCCAGCTGTTAGTTGCTCCTCTTAACCTCTCCTTTGTTAGTGTCCAAATTTTCTTTATGCTTCTGTTAAACATTTAGGGATGTTTTTCTAAGTTAAAAGTTCTACGTAAGTGTTGTTAGGTATTGATGTAGTACACACATTGCTATGAAGGGATTTAGATGGCTTGGGTATTGTTCCAGAATATACATCATGGTTTAGAAGTACCCTGGTGTCCAAGTACACAAATATGCCAGCTGTTTAATCAGGATCAAGAATTTCATATTCATAATAACCTAATTGTATATTTCTTCAAAATCTCCCAGGATTTTGCTAAAATGAAGAATAAATTCTACAACTCAGGCTGAATTGTTGTAAAGGATTGAATACCTGAAGAAACTGAACTTTCATAAACTAACAGCAACTGTTTGTTTTTAAGACAGTGACTCAACCCAAAATAATTCTCGGAGATAAAAGTTCAGCCTTCAAAGAAGTGTCAAAGGTAAATCTGTTAATGTTGCAATATTCAGGAATTTCACCTATCCAGCCTCTGTAGCATCTTGTTCATCTTCAAAAAATCACGTAATTACCTTACTTCAGTCCTATCATGCCTGGTACTCCTAAACCCTTCCAAAAGCCACAAACAACATTAATAGCTTTCAGACTTTATAAACATCACGTCTTATAGAGCTTTGTTCCCTGTGGAGCTCCATGATGCCCCAGAAGAATAAATTGACTTCTCAGGACTATTCCTCATCCATTTTCCAATCTTGGAAAGAACATAAAGGACACGGGGTTATTATCTCGTCGAATATGATGTAAATTATGACAATAATGTACCACTCTATTTACTACACACAATGGAGTGGCTCATTGTGACTCACTTTTCTCTGAGGTTGTTAATGGGCTCCAATCCTTCACAGTGAATACCTTAAGAACTGATGTCCCATGGCAACCTTTTGTCTCCCTGAGTGACGTTGCAAAAAAAGTAAAAAGCAGGTATGACACAGCGCTGAAATTCCATGAGGTGAGAGGATCTGATCTTAATAATTTATGTTGTGCACTGCAAACAGCACCAGAGAAATTCAGCTACTGATACAGCAAACAAATAACAAACAGCGCCACTATGTAGCGGATGCGAGGGAAGCGACAATGGGGGACATTTTAACCAGGGAAGTGTTTGGGAGCAAGTGAGGGTTAAAACCATCAAAACACCAATGCAAAGTAAAACTGGCTCCCACCTGCCAATTGTCATGTTTGAGCCCAAGCCAGTAAGGCCACACCCTTGGGTGAGGTGAGTTACCCATTAATATATGCTAATTGGTACATGATCTAAATTACGTTTTAAATGTAATGACACATCCATGGGTTTCCCAGGCTTCCTTAAACTTGACGGGTGAGAATACAAAGTAATTGAGGAAGCTAAATTTTGCCGATGGAAATTTTTATTAATTCGTGTGATCTGTGCGTCATTGACAACTGAAGTACTTTTGTCTGGGAGAATGTGTATAGCGCAACCACTTTGGACCTCTGGAACTTGTGTCCTGTACACCCAAGTATAGCTGTTATGTTCATATTGAGTGAGGTTCAAAATTTTGACCCAGTGACAATTTAGCAACAGTGTGATAATTCCAAATTAGAATAGTGAAAGCCTTAAAGGGGACTTGACATTAATGGAGTTTTCATGCAGCTGTCACCCTTGTTTGATTAGATGGTTGAGGGTACATTGAAGGAGGCTTACCGAGTTACTGCAGTGTGTTTTGGAGATGTTGTAATAATGTGAAACCTACTATTTGTGAAAGTACAGCAAACATGTTTTATTGAACACAATTATATACAGAAGGTGGTAAGAATTGGAAACCGACAGACCCAGGCTCCAATTCCACGTAATTTGATATTACTGAGGCACTGCTTCCCTTGCAGATGCTTAGTAGCAATATTTAGAATAAAGGTGCAATTCACTTTATCCTAAATTTCTCCCCAAGTTCTTCCTCAGTCCTGTTTTACCATGCGTAACCATGAATATTTAACAACGTTACACCCTTTCCACTCCCCAACACTTCCCAGCCCAATTTTCTGCTTCCTTCGCTCTCTGATGAATTTATTTCTCCTTCTGTAGATAGCAGTTGCCACTTCAACAGTTGCTGCAAGGCTGTCAAGATGCAGACAAGGACATTTCAGGGACTCCATAAGAAAGTAGGAAGGTACCATCATGGACAATAGAATAACTTGTGAAAACGGGCACTAAACAAACTCTTATGTGGAAATGATTTGCAATGCTGTGCTTCTGTTTGAAAGACAAGGTGATCACTCATTAAATGTATTCTTCAGATAGACATTCACTGTGATCTTGGAGTTCTGAATATTTCTGCAACAGCCATGTCCCTTCATCAAATTATCTCTCTGTTGCATGTCTTGTGTGAGAACGTTAATTTTCTGAATGGAAGACATTTGCAAGTTTTCTGCAAACTACTCATTTTCTTCCAGCAAGGCCCGAATGCACTGTTTAACTGCTAATAGCTAGATATTTATCTGAGTCATTTCATTGGATAGTTAAATGTTGCCCATTCTTATTGTGTTTTGAAGTATTCAGGCTCATTTCTATGTTCAATCTGAAACTTGGTAAAGACAATCTGTATCCCTATGAGCTTAATGAACGGATGTTGTAGGCTTTGGTTGAAAACAACTCTCTCGTGCTTTCGTTGCTTGCTGATGAATTTCTCTTGCAATTCCAGCTGCCCTCTTTGCAGATCAACAAATTTTGCACATTGAACATGAACGTTCTCCCTTTGGACTTAGGGATCTCTTTCTATTAAGATAGTTTCTTATCAACTAATTTTTACTGTTATACTTTTTGCTGATGGAACTTTACTAAGGGTTGACATTTTCCTCTAAACATGTCAAGCTTACATCGATGTTCTCTGTTCTTACTTGCAAAGATTTGACGTATACAAATGGCTTCTGTCCAAGTAGGCAGGATACCATCCGCTCTGTTGGAACTCCAGTGGCAATGATTATGTTTGAAACTCTGAGACTTCTCCTTGTATGACTGAAGCGCTCTTGGCATCTGTATAATTCATAAGAGCCCCGATCTGTGGTTATGTTACCAACAGTAGAAATTTCTGAATCTTTGCTTGCTTTAGTTACTGACTGAGTTAGCACGATAATGTGTTCTTTCATCTGCTATCGACTCTGGGAGGAACTTCTTCATCTAACTGTGACTGTGGATACTATTGCTGCATCCCTTGGACAGATTCCATGCTCGATGGGTGGTGTGGTACCCAATGCTAGACTCCTCAGGTCCTATGAGGAGAGAATCCTGGCACTTGCTGGGGAAGAGCAGGACCCACCCTAACAGAGATACCGAGATATGCATGTTCCACCACCAAGTAAGTCTCACGTTTCACTTCACTTTTTCACAGTAACTCCATTGTCAGGCTCATTCAATGTGCGCCGCTTCTAACCACTGGCCACGACACCCTCTCTCTGTCTTTGGCCTTGCAGGTGCTGCTGTGATATCCACTACCACTGCAGGGAAATGTTCTGCTCCACCAGAAGCCACATCCTCAATGTCTGAGGAAATGAGTATGGAGGCCACAGGGGAAGCATTGGCAATGCTGCCTCCTGCAGCCTGCACCAGCTCAGATACTGGTACCTCGACGGGAATGTTAGTGTTAGAAAGTGTGGGGACACAACCTGGTGAGTATCTCCCTCTTCAGCTAGCTGAGATAAAAATGCCCCAGATGGCTAGCGTTTGGAGGACTGGGGGAGACAGGCTCTCGCTCCACCCTAGGCAGGAGAGTTTGGGGTGGGCTATCAGGGGCTCTGTCTACATGTACAGGAGGAACAGGTATACGTGGGACACAGTGGTCCTCGTTGTCCAGAGGCTGCAGGAGTGCAGTGAAATTTGAAATTATCTAGTTGTCTCTGTGAACAGATTGGCAGCTGCCATGCACAGCCAGGTTCAGCACTGACAGGGTCTGTTGGAGAGGTGTGCTCAACTACACTGCATCACCATAGTCACTGTCCTCGAGACCAAAGGCATGGTAACAGGGGAGTGGGAACTGGCCCACACTCCTGGTGCCCTTCCTCACAAAGAAACGGGTCAGTGCCAGTAGGCAGCCAGCTGGAAGAGGGGTCACACATAGCCTCCTTCACAGTTTCCTGTCAAGACACTCCAGAAGTGGCTGGACCTTACACCTCCACCCTGTCTGCCTTCCGCCACTGTCCCTAGCCCTTGTAATTTGAAGCCAAGGACGGTTCACACCTTCAGCATGTCAGTGCCATCCAGGCACAAATGCCTCTGGGCTACCCAACCAGAGCCAGGGCCAATGGCCTTGACAGCCAAGTGGGCTTCCTCTACCCCAGCTGTAGAAGCAGGGACTGCACTAAGAGGGAGTGGAGGGGCGAAACAGAAGAAAACTGGTTGAGGACATGTTGATTGCTTGGGTGACGTTGCACTGTATATGAAGCTTGAGGTTTGTATAAATATGATTGCTTTTGGAATATATCTGTTTGATTGAATCTCTGTGTGGCCCCTAATGTAACTGTGTCAGCATGATGCCTAACTTCATGACCACACAGCATGAGCCACCAATTGATCGCTGTGTTGAGACAAGATGAACAAGACATTTACGGGGCAATATGTTCTGCAGGTACTTTTGCTCCTCGTCCTAAAATATCTCTATTCTTTTCCTGGCCTTTATGCCCAAAAGTGTTATGAAAATAGTGGTCAGTAACGTATGAAGCAGGTACTCAAACCAAAGAGAAATAATATACTCTGATTAGCAAAGAGTAGGGACACCACAGGTTTGAATAGTGTTCTTTATTCATTCACAGGATGAGGGCGTCGCTGGCCAGGCAGCATTTATTGCCCATCCCTAATTTCCAAGAGGGCAGTTCAGAGTCAACCACATCGCTGTGGGCCTGGAGTCACAGGTAGGCCAGACCAGGTAAGGATGGCAGTTTCCTTCCCTAAAGGACATTGGGTTATGTGTAATGTTGTTTCCCTTTAAAAGACCTCACATTGTTGGGGCCTACTGCACCCTCCATCAAAGTTCAAGATACTTAACCCTCCTATTCTGAGTGAGTGTGGTCGCAGCCATTTTCTCCCTAGTTGCTTATTTTTGATTTCCAGCACAATGGAAGGCAACAGTGAGCATTCTTCGGCCAGCAGCTTCCTACCTCTGCCTCTAACCATCACTAAAGTTCCAAAGATCCACATTCTCTTCCTCATAGTCCTTCCAGTGAACTTCATAGGCTTTGCACCACCACAGGTCTCCACCCAAACATCTATGAGGCTTCATCTGTCCATCTTGTGCCCCCTCCAAACACCCAGCCCTGCCATATGAGGTGACCGTGGTAATGCACTGTCCCCCTGTGGAAGCCTGGCTGCTCCTGACTATGGATGACCACCCCATCCTCCACATGACTCTCATCCCACTCATGCTTTCCCACACAAGCCACAGATCTCAATACATCCCACCACTCCCAGGGCAAAACCCCCACCCACACTTTGTTTGTGCACCTTGCCTTTAAGAGAGTCTACCTTGAAGGACTCTATGTATATAATGTTGCAACTCTGCTTGTCAGTTATCCTGCCCTGGGTTTGCAAGCTGAACACACCGAAACCACTGGTTTTGCTGCTATGTATGCTTCATGACTTGGAACATGTAACACGGACTTAACTGCTCACTCTTCTATCAATCTCTTGACATGAATTAAGGTCCAATCCAAAATGGCTTCTGGCCAGAGGAAAAAAAATCATTGACATACGCTAAAACCGCACAGCTTGGGGGAGGAGGTCAGATCAGTAAAAACAAATTGCTGTATGGTATAGGAATAGCAAAAATTTACTCTAGTCTTGGAGACAGTAATGGTGGAGTTAAAGTACTGGTTGATGTAGAATTGTTCTGGTTGTTTTGTGCAATAGCAGTAATTTTTAAAAATGCATTTCTGATTTACTTCACATGATAATGAGATCATTTCTTTCCTTACTGCTGGCAGGTACCTGAAAGAGAAAACAAGAAAAGCATAGTTTATATTAACTGGACGAATGAAAACTTAAATGTTTCCTGATCATTAGATAAATCTGCAGTCCACTCCCTGACTACAGCATGGAATTTCCAACAATAAAACACTGCAGGGTGAAATGGTATTTTGTAGCAGTCATTCCAAACTGTCCTTGGAAACAGAAACTCCTGTTATAATCAAGGACCAGCACATTGCTCATTCCATTCTTGAAATCTGATCACAAATAGTTTTAGGTGTTAGACTGACTCTGTTACACTCTGTAGATAAGTACACACAGAGGACTGGAGTGGTTGAAGTGTCCGGGGAGTGTGTGATTCAGGTCACACTGTATCTCTGTATAATTTAACTGAATGCAGCTTCTCTTAACTGCCTGCACTGCTCACATCTCCCTATGTATAAGCTATGTATAATCTGTAAATGTGTACTCAAGCCATATTTAGCTACAGTCAAAGGATTGGATGACAGAAATGCATTGAAACTGAAGTATTATTGACAGATCAGTCAGGCGAGTAGAATATGATGACAACTTTCTAAATTAGTAAAAGGTAAGTTCAAAATAGATTTGTTTACACAAAGGATGGTCTATCTATCAGAGAAGGATTAGGAGTGGAATCAAAAGCATCAGATACATCCCTGCCTTTGTTACCTCTACACTTGACTTTCAGATTCCCTCCTGGCTAGTCTCTCACATTCTACCCTCCATTAGGCTGAGGTCATCCAAGACTCTGTTGCCCATGTCTTTAATCATGCTAAGTTCCATCACCCTATGCTTGCTGACCCATATTGGTTCTTGATCAAACAAGATCAAACAAGCCTAGATTTGAAAATCCTCATCCTTGTTGAGCAAGTCCCTCCTTGGTTTGGCTCCTCCCACACTCTGTCACCTACTTCAACCCTACAACCCTCCAATTGTAGCATTTTGCTTATTCCTGATTTTAATTGCTGTCATGTTGGTGGTCATGCCTTAAATTGTTAACACCCAAAGCTCTGGAATACCCTCCCTAAACCTCGCAACCTCTTTTTTCCTTCCGTGAAGACATTCTTCAAAATTTAACTAATTGACCTTTTTTTTTGCCCATCTGCCCTAATATTGCCCTTTTGTAGTTCAAGTCTGCTTCACATTTTATTAGTGTAAATACACTATAAGTACAAAGTTGTGTAATGATGCACTTGATGCTAAATGGATGAGTTGAAATACAAGGGAATATGCTTATGGGTAAAATGGCTCATTTTTCTCATTGAACTTTCTTTATGCACTGAAGAATGGCTAATGAAAAGATATCACTGACATGGTTAGGGCTGCCGCGCACACGGATTTGGATAGGCAGCTGAATGTTCAGTAAAGCATCTGGTAAACTGGACATCAAGAGTGTAAAGTTTACTTATGTTGGTGTAGAGGAGTTGGTTGTAAGTGGCCGGGGTCCTGGCTCAGTATGTAAGCTGGATTCAGGTACGAAACATTTAAAACTGTCAGAAGGACTGGTTGTATAATATCTTTGAGTTCTAAACCCATGTAATCCACCTTAATTGTATTGAACAGTTGATTGATGGAAGATAAAAACAATTTGATCTTGTTCTCTGTAACAAATAGTGTCAACTAAACAGTAGAGTCCAGTTGCATCATTACTTTTCAATGTGTTGTTAGCTTATATGCTTTTCATAACTTCAATAATCTCGAGGAGACTTGAAGTCAGATTCAGGACTGAAGGGCAGCTCTTCAAATTATCAAAAACAAAGGTACTCGAAGAACTATTTGCTGATGGCTGTGCTCTTCTAACTCATTGTCAAGATGATAGGCAAACAATTATGAGCCACTTATGACACATCTTGTCTTAAATTTGGCATGACTATCAACCGTGAAAAGGGATGGTGCTCTTCAAACCACCCTTAGGCAAGGATTACACAATACCTATCATCACTACTGGTGATTGTACATTGCTTATACAGGCTTTGGGTGAATCACTCATGCCTCTGTAGCCCCTGGCCAAGTGCATATTGCTGCAAAAGCATCCTGCAGAATCCCTGAAACCAGCTTATCTTTCAGCAAACTAAGTGAGTGCATCTGAAATAAGAGAGGTATCTATCTGCAGTTCAATCTGAAAGTATACAGGGATGAAATTCAATTCAAAATGGCAGCAGGGTAACACGCTCCAGCCAGAGCGCCTGTGCTCCACCAGTTCTTTTTTCTCTTCTTATTGTCTTTTCTTTTCAAACTTTAACTTACTGGAGGTGGATGGAGGAGGCCGAAGGTTGTGGCAAGTCCCAGAGCCGGTCCCAAAGGCAACTCCCGGCCCAGGCCGGTGTTGGGGTAGGGAGCCCAGGTAAGTCCCAGGTCAGGCTGGTGTGGGGGTGGGAAGCCCAGGTAACTCCCGGCCCAGGCCGATGTGGGGGTGGGGAGCCCAAATAAGTCCCAGCCCAGGCCGTAGTGGGGATGGGGAGCCCAGGTAAGTCCTGGCCCAGGCCGGTGTGGGGGTGGGGAGCCCAGGTAAGTCCCGGCCCAGGCCGGTGTGGGGATGGGGAGCCCAGGTAAGTCCTGGCCCAGGCCGGTGTGGGGGCGGGGA
>JAHRHZ010000025.1:27048701-27090155 GCA_024137785.1 Ginglymostoma cirratum | reverse complement strand
CAGGCCGGTGTGGGGGCGGGGAGCCCAGGTAAGTCCCGGCCCAGGCCAGTGTGGGGACGGGAAGCCCAGGTAAGTCCTGGGCCAGGCTGGTGTGGGGGTGGGGAGCCCAGGTAAGCCCCAGATCAGGCCGGTGTGGGGGTGGGGAGCCCAGGTAAGTCCTGGCCCAGGCCGGTGTGGGGGTGGGGAGCCCAGGTAATTCCCAGGTCAGGCCGGTGTGGGGACAGGGAGCCCAGGTAAGTCCCAGGTCAGGCCGGTGTGGGGCGGTGAGTGCCAGAGGTGAGGCTGTTGGGGATTGGAAGCGAGGCCTTGAGGTTCAAAGTCCAATGTGTTCTAGAAACGTGGCCTGAGCTGTCTGAAGGCTAGCACGGAGTTGATGAAAATATTAAAATTCAAGTGCTTTTTAAAAAGAAAACTTTTTAATTCTTCATTCTTAGGCTGAACTTTTATACATACTTTAGTATTCTGTACCTAGGTACCCTGTACCTAAGATGGTGCCAAAGCGGTGACATTACAAACTTTACACTGCACTCATTCGAGTGCACGTGACAAAAAAGGCTAATTCAGTTATGGCAATCTTGCTTTATTCTGTGAAATTTGAACAACATTTACACATCAAATTAAGAAATTGAGATGATTAATGCGATTCAGATGTGAGACAAATCCCTGCCATCATAGCTCTTAGAGGAGTCATCAGAGCAAGTGTAGATGGTCTGACCAAGAAGGCATAGCAATATTGGTCAGATTGTGTGGTGCTAAAGAAGATCATTTATAATGACTACTGGAAAACGATCCGATGGTGGACAGAAACAGAGATGATATGTGAAAAATCATTCAGTATCAGGGCAAATAGACATCTGTGAGTAGGAAAAGATATTGAAGAAAAACCATCTATGAAGGTACGTCCGCCTGTGAGGCCGGTGGCATTGTTGATGTTGAATGTAAATTCCAAGCAAATGGTTTTAACTGGGAAGCTCACGGCAATGAATTTCCTACTGACATTTTTGATGTCAAATGGATGAAAATGATTGAAGCAATTGATTGTTCATAGCATGGTCCCATAAACAGCAGTGTGATACTGCCCAGAGAATCTGTTTTAGTTATGTTAATAGAGGATCAAATACCATAGAGGACCTCTTAGCTCTACTCCCAGTGTGGCCCAGGGATATTTTACACCCCTTTGAGGATGCTGTAGTTTAATCTCTCTCCAAATGATGACAACTCTAACAGTTCAACACTCTCAATATTGCACTGTTGTGTAAGTATAGTTTTTTTCCAAGACTCTGAACTATGGCTTGAACCTAAAAGCTTCTGACTCAAGAAGATCATCGCTACAAATTGAGCCACATCATGTAATTAAGATCAGTGTGATCTATTTTGAGCCAAAGTGATGCCAAGATGGTGTGCTTGGAAACCACATTAACCCACTCTGGCAGGTTATCATGAAATACATCAACCAGGCAGGTGGGCCATACACCTGGGCACTGTTCAAGATTGACCAGTCGGCTTGCTTCAGATACGAAACTGACTGAGATAGACTGGTTGCTGGAAGCTGGAATTCTCCCTGTTCTGCTCCAGACGAGTACATGAGCCAAAATTCTGAAATGTAAGATGCCTCGCTGGGTAAGCAACAAGAAGCTCACCAGTGAACGTTTTGATAAATTATGTAGTTTTAATTGGCTAAACTCCAGCAGTTCCTTTGGGAGTTTATAAATTCTACCTCTGCCAACTTATGCCAATGCCATCTACATTTTCAGATGAGAGATTAAACCAATGCCCTGCCTGCCCTCTCGGGAGTTGTAAAAGATTCCTCAGCACCACTGGAAGATTAATAGGGGAGCTCTCCACGGTGACTTAGACACTATTTATCCCCCAATCATGACATAAATGAAGACAAAATTAAATAAAGAGTGATTTGATTGTACAGAAACAGTATTCACATTCTACATCTGGCAAATAAAACAGCACCTGCAGTTTCTCCGTAATTGGCATGACTTAGCTAAACATGGCGATGGGCTTTCGTCAGCATGTCAGAATTCCAACTATCCACAAACAAAACATGGCCCTGCTCTGTGAGCCTTACGCCCCACCAGGGATATTTTAGTTAGAAAAAACAAACTTGATTTTGGATTTTTCCAGACTTATATGAAATTCACAACCCTTTTCTAAAGTTGATAAGGTAAAATTAATGCAAAATCCACACATTTTATCAATGTGTCCTAATTCACTTCTTTTAAGATAATTGATCAGTAAAGAAGAGGGTTAAAGCAAATTTTTGATAGCTGTGCTTGTTATGTCAACTCTTGGATGTGGCATATGGTACTTTAGAATGACAAATTAGATTAAAACTGGTTACAGTTAACTTATGATAGATCTTGAAGGGTTCTAAGACTATCAGTCATGAACAGGTGATCAAACATGCAGTCTGAAAAAAACAAGACTGGCCACAGTTTGCCATATGAGGTCTGTTGTCAGGATACCCTTAGATCACCTCAGTCAGTGCAAGACTGAGCCACCAGCAATGCCACAACCACATCCCTTGTTTTATTTGTGGATTCAATGGGAGGACCATCAAACAAACACTAGTGTTCTTTAAACCAGCTCCAAAAGCAAATCTCCCACAAAATAAAGGTTGCTGAACTGAACACTGTATCCAGACAGCTAAAAACCGTATTCTCTGCCTGACCCTGTTTTCTCAACTCAACAAATGGCCAATGTTCCAAGGAGCACAAATAAAATGCTTTAAAGATATTGTGAAGCTCTCCTTGAAGCACTGGCCTTACTGACTGTGGGGAGCTCATGACCAATCATTCAAAATGGTGACAACTTCTCAACCAAGTTACATCACGTTATGCCTCCCATTATCTCAATGACAAGGCAGAGTTAGTGTCAGAAAAGCAAGTGTATTCCATCTCCCACTACCATGTGAGATGTCCTGCCCCATATGTGGATCAAAAATTGTCCTGTTCAGGCACATGAAAACATATGGCCGAAACTGTGACCTTGCATAGCTATCATCTTCAAAATGACAGACATCCAAGGATAATGGGGTTTGCAGCATTTATACCACTGTAGACTTCAGGTTTCCAGAATACATCATTTGGAAGATCCAGACAGAGATTAAAAGAACTGTGATTCTTCATGCCAAACACCAGTTGTCTTCCTTATGTTAGGAAATTACTGTGTGGGTGGAAATTGTGCTGACAAATGCTCCTTGTTTATACCTTGCATGTCTCTGCATTTTTGTCACTGTAGCCTGATGGTGGGCAATGCAGGAATGGCAGAACATTGCTGGCCAACAGGTATGTGCTAAGCACTTGGAAACAAAATAACACAGGTCCCTCAATACGGTCAGAAGCATGCAGTGTAACAAAGAGTTTTGAAGTCTATGACAGCCTCACTTTTTTTTAGTGTTCTCTAGCCACTGTTGAATTAAAAGAGATAGGCCTCAGTACCTTTCATGCAATACAAAAGTGTTCATTCTAGTATGCAGTAACCATGTAACGTATGAGTCAGGGAAAAGAAACATTGAAAATTACATAAAATAAACTGTTTATGACTCTGCAATGGATAGATGCAATGCTAAATATGACCCAGGCCACAGAAAGTGGGGATTTGAGGATAATTCATTCTCAGATTTGTGTGGGATTTACTGAGAGCTTATAACAGTGAAAGGTTGCTAGGTGGCCCTAGTGACCTGGGCTGGGAAGGCAAATGATGCAAAAATGCCTTAATTCTCATTTTCCAATGTTCCTCGCAAAAATGCAATATATCCAAATGTCAAATGTAGTCACGATGCAACTGAATTTCCCATGCATAGTTAATCCCTAAGCTTTGCGGAGATGTTACAAAATATCTTTCTTCACACAGTCATCATTCTTTGGAATAGATTACCAAAGCATATGTTGAGAGTGGATTCCCAACAGCCCTTCAAAAGAAAGCAGCACAAGTTCTTGAAATAAAGACTTTTCAAGTTTTGGAATAGTAACTTGCCAATTAACAGGGATTAGAAAGAATTATGGGTTTCTGGCATCATCAGAAGATTTTACTGATTGCATTGGGGATCAGATTAAAATGTCTAAAGTACATTTCTTAAATTCAACTCCAGAGACTTTTTTATACTCTCAGGTTTTCTTTTGCCTCCACATGCAAAATTGTGCATTCAGGGAAGTGAAGGATAATAGTATTCAGTATCAGCTGAAGGATAATAGGTTGAGGTAGGTTCTTTGGACTGAATGCTTTCTTGTATGCTTGTATGACTGAATGGGCTAACTTGTTCTCATGTGAAGAACAATCATCTAGCCAGGGTTAGGGTTAGGGTTAGAGTTATCAGAGGACTTACAATGCTTATCTGTCTAAACTGCACCAAAATCAAGATGCGAGGGACAATGAAGCAAGAAAGGAATGAAATCAGAAGCTATAATTCAAAGGATCTTCTGAAAACTGACTGCCTGTGAATAATGCATGATAAAAAAAATGAAATTTTCACAGCATCCTTCACATCTTACCCAAGTGCTTAGTAGGGAAAGAATTCATTTGTGATTTTCATCATTTAGATCATTGAAGAGACATTCCTTCAGATATGATTTCCCCACGTTCGCTTGATTGTTCAGACTCTGAGCAAATCCAACTTCCAATTAATATAAATTAGCAACCAAAGCATTAATAAAATCATGAACTTTATCAAAACAGTAGAATAAAAGTCAGTGGAAGCTGAAACCAAAATGTACTTTGAACAAGCCACTCTCAAAGTAATATCCAGTTCTCTCATTCAAGCAATAAGGGAAACTTTCTAATACTGGAGGCAGTCCAGTGAAGGACCTTCAGGCTGATCTGAGAGTCAGGTGTATGAGTTATTAAGAAAGACTGTGAAGACCTCAACCTGAGAAAGAGACATTTATGAGGTAAATTTGCAGAGGTATAAAAGAGGAAGTGAATGGAAGAGAAGAAGAATAATTCTGCGCACAATTTTCAACAAAACTATAGAGAAAGTCAAGGAAATTGACTCCATCAGATCTAGAATTGAAATCAGGAAACTCTTCACGCATCAACACTAGGGATAGACTTTTAGACAGAGTGATAAAAGCAAAAATCCTAGAATTATTGAAGAAACTGTCACAAATGAAGGAATGTAGGGTTATTATGGATGGATTGAGGAGTGATAGGCCAAATTGGCTTCTGGTCCATGATTGTCTTGTGATGTGTGGTTCTTAACAATAGGGGTCAGGAATGCATTTGATCATTGATATTTCACAGCAGAAGCTGCTCATGTGCTCACATAATGTGTATCCTTACCTATACTTCTATCAGGGATTATTATATAGCAATCAGAAGTATAAAGTCCATTCAATTAATCACCAACCTTCACAGTGAATAATGACACCACAAGCATTGACAGACAACAGGGGACTAAGCCAGGGAATGGATCTGAATGTATCTGAATTATAAACTTTAACTATTTATATTGGAACCAAAAATGAATATTTCTTTAATACTGGTTATACACAACATTTTTTTTCTCTAATAGCAGTTTTTTTTTAGTTCCAAAAGGAAGCTTTCTTGGCATTAGTGGTTTACAGTGTCAAGTGCAAAAGGGGTTCTGCTCCATATATAATTCTGTTCCTAAGACCATTTCAAGAATAATGGTGTTAGATCACTGAAGCATGGCATAGAAACATAACGTATCTGTAGGTGAAACAGCAGGTCATCAGAAATTTAGTGCAGCAGACGGTTAAAAAGAGGATAAGGAGTGCAATAAAGGAAGAGATAGATTACATTTCCTTGAGAGCAGATCTTATCTGACTTGCAATGTGTACCAACAATTAAAGCAGCCATATTGGGAAACTGCTGGATGGGAGAGAGTTTCAAAGAGTGGGCAGACATCTGCCTGGGATTACATGGACTAGGAATGATTTGACAAATTGTAATCAAAGGGACAGCTGTCTACGTGAAACTATTTGAAATTCTAGCAGGAGAACTGTATCAAAGGGCTGCTAAACTGGAGAGGTCCAAGGAGAGAGCAGACTCTCTTACTGCCATTTTAATAGACTGAGAATATTTGCTCAAGTCAATTGAAAACAGATGAAAAACATTTGGCACTGACAATGCAATATTTCGATCCTAACCCCATGGAAACATAGTTTCATTTTAACTTTGAGTTTGCTTGTCTCTACAAATCCAACTTGGTTCTTCTTGAAAATTTTCATGCACAGTTATAGAGTATTGTTTTACTTAAAAGGTTAGAAGTGAAGTGAAATATGGGAGAAGCCAGGATTTCTGCACGTATTTGCAGATTACAACATTTGGTTTCAATTGAGAGATGAGTGTTCCATGTATAGCTTAATTTCAGCAGTGGAATAGAAACTTTGAATGAGTCATGCATTTGTTCACCATGAATCTACAGAATACATTACAGTAATGTGAAACTGCAAAAGGCAAGTTTTTTAACACTTCGAACGGCTCACAAAGCTTAGGGACACAAAATACACATTTTTTTTGTAAACTGCAGGGAATCCAATAACATCTGTGCCAACTTAGAAAATTAGTGGCTGGCTAAACAATTTGTAAAGTTGGCAAATATATGAAAACAGCAACAGCTCAGGAACATCCCGATTTATTAATCTGTTATCCGAACATAAACACATTTATCTATTTTTAAACTTGAACCAAACATTACCCCGTACTTCTTTGTGAGACGTTGTTCTGCATAAATTACATATATTACCAATAGCTACAATTCGAAGACATTTCACTGGCTGTGAACTGGGACATTCAAAGTTTGTGAAAAGCTCTATGTAAATGCGAGCTTGATTTATTTTGATTTTTTATTATTGTAAAATGGACCTAGGTACAGTAAAAAGTGTTGTTTTGCGTGCAGTGCAGGCAGATTGTACCATTCAAAGTGCATAAGGGTAATAGAACAGTACAAAGAATACAATATGATGGCTGCAGAGGTGGTGCACAAAGAGTGAGATCAACAGTAAATGTAAAATTTGAGAGGTCCATTCAGAAGTCTAATAACAACGGGGAAGAAAAAATTCTTGAATCTTTTAATACATGTGTTTAAGCTTTTGTAAACTTTTTACAATCGTTACATTTTTAAACATAGAACAGAGGTATATGAATTTTCCACAGCCCAGCCAGTCACCATAGCCCCAAACATTTACTGCAACAGTTACTCTCTTACATAACACTTTCAAAGGGATCTTTTATCTTCTTCTGTCACATCTGTGCACCAATATCTTTCTCCTTTCCATGTACCATTCAGACAGGCATCCATCTTCCCCTGCCCACATTCAAGCTCCTACCCTTTATTCACCTCATCCCCTCAATCCAGTCTTCCTGACCCCCTACCCAAGTTCATCTTGCCATCAAATCCCGCACTCTTCACCAAGTAATCCCCCATTACCCATCTGATTTCATGCTGAAACTGTTTTCCCCAAACCCACTCCATCAGTTCAAGATTGCACTCTAACCCACCCTTCCAATTCAAACTCACATTCCTCCTGCCCTACAGGTTAGGCTGCCACAGCCCTACACAACTAATGTACCTTAAAGTGCAGCTGTCAATTTCTATGTTCTTTCCTCTCCCACCGCACCCCTTCCAACCAATTTACAATGCTAATGGATGTGATTCTAAGCATTGCATGCTGTGAATAATGGTCTTATTTTATGAGATTGCCACCTCTAACAGAATGAATAAGATCACATCCAGGAGTAGCATCACTAAGATAGGATTTGGTACTCATGGTGGAAAAGTCTAAGCCTGTATTTGTTATTGACAGCGTGCCTCGGGCCACTGAAACATTGACAGTAAGCAGGAAACCAAAGAGTGAAAAGTAGATTGCAACAATGTTTCTCACTAAGCACAAAAAGAACAAGCACAGGGATTTTTCCTATGCCTAGAGTAATTAAGCCTATATACTTGTAGGCATCAAATGACAACAACCTCAACACCCCACCCCACCGCCCACCTCCCCCACCTACCCACCTAAGTCCTTTACCAGATGGCAGACCAATTTTCCTCATACCATACAAGGCATGAGCTTCGTAAGTCAGCTACTGTTCATTCTCTAGGTTTCTCATTTCTGTTTTCTTAGTGATTGCTTGCCTGTGCTTATTCGTGGGAATAAGTGATGATTGAAAGCAATGATTTTCTGGATAGAAGTGCAAGATTTCCATTGGCAGAACATAAGTTGGTGGTATTTTGATTTCAGTAAATGACTGCTGAATAAATTCCTGCGAAAAGGAAATTTAAAACAAATTGTTTGAAGTTAGTTGCTTAACTTCCATGTAAAATGGAGAGAACAAAATGTCACCATTTGAGATATGGAAACCTTGCCTTCTGTTTGTTTGTCCTTTGAGGCTATGAACTGCATTAATCACTTGGGATGTTTAGAAGGGTTCCAGAGGGTAGATCTGAAGGAAACTGCTACCTGGAAAGTACATCTGCAAATATGGCTGGATGCTGCTGATGATTGAATTTTGAATGAATTGTTGACTTGCAATTTCGTCTCCTTGTGTTTTCACTCTGCCTTTGATACATACTTGCTTACAAAGTAAGCTGTACGATTTTGTATTTGGTCGTGCCTGGTTTAGTGATCCTGTGCCAGTTTCTCCCAGGACTCAATATCAATATCAAATCTTCTCAATGAAACCTTCAGAAGTTCCTTGTAGCCCTTCATTTGATGTCATAACAGTGCAGCCCAGGCCATGTTATCCACAGGAGATTTGTTCCTATCAGTAAGTGTCAGACATCCTGGTACATGGCTACCTAAAATCAGTTGTGACGGTGACAATATGGTGTGGATGTTTGGCATACCAGCTCATGGGCACTCCTCCATGTCCGGCATTTTGTCCTACCATCTGGTCATCAGATACTGAAGAAGGAAGCTTAAGTGGAAGTGATGAAACTTCTTGGCAGGGCTATGATCCACAGTCCCAGCGTTGCATATAAGAGAACATCAGCAGGGCCATTTATATCATGGAATAAAATTCTGAAGGGACTATTCATTCCATGACAGCCTGATCCCATTCGTTTATCATGCCAAGCACCTCATTCTTCTCCCATAGCTCCTTCTCATGTACTCATGAAGGATGTAACACTTACACTTTTACTTCTTCCTTCCTCACTGTCCAAGAACACAAACTTCCTTTTGAAGCAGTGATTGTTTTCTGGCTAGTCTTTGGTATTCACTGCTCACAATGTGGGGCTCTGCAATGGAGAGACCAAACACAGACAGGGCGGCTGATTTATGGAATGGCGTGGCTCAGTCCACAAACCCTCTGGCCACTTTCCATTTCAATCCACCACCCTGCTGTCATGCTCACATTTCCATCCCTGGCCTGCCATGGTGCTCTAGTGAAGCCCGACACAAGCTGGATGAACAGCACCTTAGTTTCCAATTATCCAATTCACAGCCTTCTGGAGGAGGCTGTGATTCATCATGCACTCAGCATTTCTGGCTGAAGATGATTATAAATGTTTCAGATTTATCGTTGGCACATTGGACTGGGCTCCCTGATCACTGATGATAAGGATATTTGTGAAACAGCCTCTCCTTGTTAGTTGGCTAATTGTCCACTATGATTTGTGACTAGATATGGCGGGACTGCAGAATTTATACCTGATCCATTTCCTGTGGGATTGCTTAGCTCTGTCTATCACTTGCTACTTCTGATGCAAGTCGTTCTGTGTTATAGTTTCATCAGGGTGAAACCTCATTTTTAAGTGTGCCTGGTGCTGCGTGAAAATGGTAGAGCAGGGCCATGAGGTTACAGATTTTAGCTACTCCTGATGGTCCACAGAACCTCATGGATATCCAGTTTTGAGTTGCTGTATCTGTTTGAAATTTAACCCAATTAGCACATTGGTAATGCCACAAAACACAATGGGGGGAACTTGTCTCCAAAAGGATTGTGCAGTTGTCACTTCTCCAAGTGCTATCATCGATTTGCAACTGGTAAATTGGTGATGTTGAGATCAAAGAGATATTTCTCTCTTGCAGTTTACCACACTACCTGCCATAGTTATAGCCTAGCATCTATGTTCTTTAGGATGTGACCGGCTTGGTCTGTAGTCAAGCTACTGAGCCACTGTTGGTGTTGCAAGTTAAATGTTTCCACCCCAGAGTACATTCAGTCTCCTTGTTAGCCTCAGTGTTTTATCCACGTGGTGTTCAACATTGAGGAGTACAGATTCATCAACTAAGAGAATGGGGATGCAACACATGGTAATAAGCAGGAGGTTTCCTCACTCATGTTTGACCTGATGTCATGTGACTTCAGGGGGTTTGAGGACTTCCAGATCAACTCCCTTCTGACTGTGTACCACTGTGCTGTCACCTCAGCTGGCTCCGTCCTGTTGATATGATAGGACATATCTAGGGATGGTGATGGTGGTGTCTGGAGCATTGTCTGTAAGGTATAATTTACTGAGCATGATTATAGCAGGCTGTTGCATGATAAATCCTTTTGGAAATCTCTCCCAATGTTGGCACAAATCCCCAGTTGTTAGTAAGAGTTAGATTTGCCACTTGTGATTCTGATACCAAGGTCAATGCTGATGGTCCATCTGGTTTCATTTCCTTTTGCAGATTTTGTAGCAAATTGATATAACGTAGTGGCATTCCATTATCACTCCTGTTGGTATTTAAGAGTCAACCACATTGCCGTGGGTCTGGAGTCACACGTAGGCCAAACCAGGTAAGGACAGAAGAACTCCTTGCTGAAAGGAGATTAGCAAACCACATGGTTTATTTTCAATAGTCAGCAATGGTTTCATTGTGGTCACTAGACTGGCTTTAAATTTCAGGTTAACTAATAAAATTTCAGTTTCACCAGCTGTCCCTGAGATTCAGAGCTGTCACTGTGTCTGATATCTGAACCAATAGCCTGGATCTCTAGGCTAGTCCAGTGACACAACTACCACACTGTATAGATTTGCAGTTATTAAGCAGTTTACTTCCTCTCTATTTTCAGACTGATCTTCAAAGTCTATCAAAGACTACACTAGCTTTGGTAACTCTTGCATGTGCCTTGTTATCAATATAGATGCACAAGTTAATGTGTTATCAAAATAAATAAATTGTCGACTGCTAACAGATTCTGGTCATTGTAGAAATACTGAACTTAATATCTGGCCTTTCTAGGGCAAGCCAGTACATTGCTTCCATTTACTCATGTTGTTTGCAAGACCAATGTTGGCACTTGCATTGGAGAATTTATTTCATGCTATGTTATACGTCCATCTCTGAACTAGGAGCTAGTGCACAGTCATCACCAAATAGGAGTTTACAAATTCTGCCCTTGGATTTGGACTTCTGATATGAAAAGAGCACAGTGCAAATGATATCCTTTGTCATTGTGATCTGCTACACTCATAAAGTTAGCTCTAGATCTCAGTAATGTGGTAATCTCAGTAACTAAGTAGATCTTGGTCTAAATATATCTGTGGGATTGTGCTGTTGAGGGTATTTAAAAGGATCATTTTATTAACTTTCTGATGAATCTTATACCAATCATTCTTTGTTGATACTGCCATACTGAGAACCATATGTGAGAAGCTCCTAGGCTCATACTGTTGGACATGATCTTTTGAGGAGTGTAGGAGATAAATCAGTCATTGGATTTTGCCAAGTTTGGATTTTCAAAGCCTGTAAACTGTAGGAAGTAAGAGAATTTGCACACCCCTTTTCTGCAAACACATCCTGTTTCACTACAAAGTGGCAAAATGGTTACAATACCACTGAGACTCATATGGAGCTCACTCTGGGAAATGGACCGAGAATGATCAAAGTCACCTTTATCATATTGGTTTCATGATGGTTTAATCGAGATGAGGGATTACTGGCAGCACCGATCCATTTTACTTTAATGAAATGAAAAGACACACCTCCCACACTCTCTTTGTTGATATCAATAATGCTAAGCAACGACCAGCTCTTGGTGAAGAATAGTTGAGGGATAATTTATCCTGCATCAGGTATTCTTATTGAAAGGGAATGAATGATACTTAAACCCCCAGGCTTCAAATTTTATACATTATCAACTTTGTGCAATGCTGGTTTTATGATCTAAGTTAGAAATGATATATGGAAAAAATTAAGCGTTTTGAGGCATTTGAGGTAACTGCAAGCCTTTTGTCCTCAGGTTAAATACAATTCTTATAATTGCTCCCTCTCTTTCTCACTCTTGCTGTATGTCTCCCCCCATGGCCTAAACATTCCTTTCTTGCCTTTCAATCCAATACTTTGCTGTGCTCTCCTGAAAACAAGGACTCTTGAAAGAATAAATCCAGCCCATTACCTCAGCATTGAAACATGGGAAGTACTGAGAACAGGAATAAGAAGCAAAGTGACAAAACGTTATGTTACTTGAGGGAAAGCTAATCCAGCCTAATATGAGGGACCTCAAATTCAGCTGACCACCTAACTTTGTATTGGGCTACTCAAAAAGAGGCATTCATGGGATCTGCAGGAAGGTTTTAGGGCATCCTTTCACTCCTCCATTAATTAGTCCTGGGATCAGAGCAGTTCATACTGCCCCCTGGTCAGGACCCATCACTGTCAGCACCATATCGGAGAAATGGGTGACTCTGCGTATCGGAGATGGTACTGTTATGTTATTGCACAGATCTTCAACTCTCAATAAAGGCAACCAATAGCTAATATTGACAGGAATTATTTTATCACAGCAATAGGTAAAAGAGGCTCCATGAGGCTGGTTGCAAGTTATCTTGGAGCTAACCCTAGTCTTTCCACCAGGAAATCTTTCGATGGGTGGCAGGACAGGGAGGGAGTATGGGTGGATGCAAGGCTGTAGTAAATGTACTGCCCCTCCAGCTACAATGCAGGGAGGTAAATCAGTATCCAGGGCTCTAGAGTCGATTCCAGCCTTGGGAGACTTTCTTTGTGGAGTTTGTACATTCTCTCTGTGTCTGCGTGAATTTCCGCCAGGTGTCCCAATTTCCTCCCACAGTCCAAAGATGTGCAGGTTAGCTGGATTAGCCATGGGGAAATGCAGAGTTGCAGGGTGGGAGTCGGGGCCTGGGTTTGTGCAGACTCGACAGACCGAATGGCCTCTTTCAGCACTGTAGGGATTCTATGACTCTCTCTCCAGAACCAGAGCACTGTTAATAGATGTGAATTGGGGTCCTGTGACATGCATTATTGCAATTTAAAATTACTTGAATGAATGCATATGCCCTTTATTAGAAGGCTACACAAAATGGCTGTCGGCATGACTGCACCTCCTCTACCTGGACACAGTGTCAGGCTAGATTAGGCCATCATAAGGACCTGGTCCATCCACTGAAATTACAATGATCCACTCAACTTATTTACAGAGCAGTGGTGGGATTTCTAGCTTCACCGGAAACCCCACACTTTCTTTCCCTACTCTTCCTACACCCCAGTAGATAATCTTTTTGCTAGCATTTCTATTACTCGCTGGCAATTTCTCAATTGTATTTTACTGATGCTGGGCCATGAAAACGGCTTAGGCCTCCGATGAACCACAGCGGAAAGTGGACTCCAACCACATCCTACCTATATAATGAACTCCTCATCTCTTCCAGGCATACCCACCTTGAAGAAGTTCTGCTCCTCCCTCCGATGGGATTTCTGTTCTAATTTTTATTCTGGTCCATCGACATTAATTTCACTGCCACTCCTGGTGTTTGCTGAGTAAGGGTCACCAGACCCGAAACTTTAACTCTGTTTTTTCCCTTCACAGATTCTGCCACACACGCTGAGCTTTTCCAGCAACTTTGATTTTGCACCTGACATTAAAACAGTTCTCAATTCTGACTAACGTCTACACTTTTCAGGAACTAATTGTACACAAGAGTGACCTCTATAAAGCTGCATATAGTGTCAGTTTGCTTAGTTAATGTCATTCCTGTCTCTGAATCAGATGATTATAAATTCCAGCCCTCTACTGAGTTCGTAAAACTCGGTTCTTAGCCTCATAAGATGCGGAATGAACGTTGCTTGTTGATGTTATCTTACCTTGGATCAGAAGCTAAACTAATCTTTTGTCAAGTAGATGTTAACATCCTCTGACAGCAATTGATGAAGAGCAAAATTTCTCTCAATGTTCTGACCAATATCATTAAAGCAGCCAGGAATTTGTTTCATTTACAGTGAGAACAATATTGCTGGTGCAGAATGGCTCCAACATAAATGCATTCACAATTCAGAATGACAGGCTTTGCCGCATTAATTCATTTCATAACTGCAAGTATGAATATGAATCTGGATAATAGCTCTTATTCATTCTGAATCTCCTTTGTATCCACACAATGTGTTCTATTAATATTTCCTGTGGAATCTTTGCATTTCTTGTCTAGCTGGTTCACTCCCATGGCAGCAAAGATGTGCTTCTACTTCTCATTTCCTTCATTAATGGCATGTCAAAAGCTGAAAAAGAAGATTCATTTTATTTCTCCTTCAAGTTTCACTTTGATCTTTTCTCTCCTGTAGTAAAAACCATGTACATGTGGATGACAGATCAGAAGGCAATGGGCTTAGATGTGATGTTTGCCATGGCTTGTCACAAATCATGGTCAACATGCACAAATGAAAAATTGGCAGTAGGACGAGGTACATGCATTGTCTTAATGCTATAACTGGGGTCTGCATGCCTTTAGTGGGAGACAACTGAAAACCATGCTGTCATTTTCATTTATCAGTCATTCATGCTATTTGCAACGTAGACTGTTGTAGGACTTCACCAGAACCTTTCTCAATCAGATTCCAGCTACATGGGACCTAACTTCACTGATGGTACACTCTAATAATTAACATAATAGTCATTAACCCCTTATGCTACACCCACTGGACACCAGAAAAGCACGGTTGGGGATAATTCTCAAATTATCACTGGAACATTCAGTTGGCTTTGCTCATCACGTGGTTATTAAAAAAAACAATTAATGAAAAGGAGCGTTAGGCGCTTTCTATAATGAGTGCCTGACTTTTATTATCAACGTTAACTCCAATGGTATAGAAAATTACCCACAAGGTCTTCAAATGGGAAACACAACAACAGCAACTTGCATTTATATAGCAGCTGTGATGCAATAGAACATCCCAAAGCACTTCACAGGAAGGTAACTTGACAAGTATTGTTACAAAACGAAAGCAGGAGCTATGAGGACAGGTGTCCAAACATTTGTTTGAAGGGACAAAAGCGATTTGAAATCAAATAGAACACACTGGAAATGGTCAGCATGGCCAGGCAGCATCAGTGGAATGAGAAATGTTCCTGTTCTCTCTGCTGCCAGATTGTTGGTTAGGCTTGCCTCCAGCTAAAGGCACATCCACCAATGGTAAAGCAAAGCCAGTGGGAGTGGCATAAGGTGCCAAGAATTGGATGAACCGAGTTCTTAGAGATTGTAGAGGTGAAGGAGATTACAGAGAAAGTGAGAGGTGAAATTAAGGAGGAACTTTAGAATATCAGAAGCTATATGTTTGTGTGACAGGGCCATACGAACTCTGATCAGGATCTAATGTAGTGTCAGAGGCACAAGGAAAGCAGATGTGACAGACACACATGTTGTGTGTTTCTGCTCCCATTTCTTATGCTGTTGAGTTGTGGTGAACAGGATAACTTTGACAGGCTTCAGTGAGGGATAAGGGACTGAGAATAAAAAGCTGGTGAGTGGGCAGTTGAGATTTCTCAAGAGGTGAGGCATTTGTCACTAAGGGACCCTCAACTGGGCACAGCATACTCAAACAGGGCAGAACCCCTTCCCTTAGGCCTATATGAATGTCAATAAGATATGCATGAGAGCCTTAAAATATAGCCAAGGCCTCCCCAACCACCATAGATAGAATACCAGCTGGGGTGTTGGAATGGCAGGCAACAGGCACTACAAAACCCTCTCATCCCCCTATGATACGCACCTGCACATTCCCCTCCACCCCGATCCTGAGAGCCCATCGAAACACAATATTCACCTTCCTCTATTTACCGAGCTATATTATTTGATGGATATCTCCCCTTCAGTAGAGCAATGAGTTTTAAGGAAGCTAACAGACCAGTTGTTTTCCAGGTTTCATCCAGTGTCAGAGTAGAGGTCACAGTACTCAGATACTGATCAGGTTTACCAGTGAGGCTCTGTACGTTCCTCTGCAGCTGTCAAATGCTTTCAGTCCTTTTGCTTCCAACTTACTGTCATAAATCTCAAAGCTGCCTCAAAAGAAATTGAAACGTTAGTAATCCTTGTGACCTTTTCCAATCTCTTCTCCACTGCTCCCTTTTTGATAAGTATTTCTAATGTTCTGTTATTTCCTTCATGTAGTGTTGCTCTCTTCGTGGTGCAAGTCATACAAGACACATGTAACAGGGCTGAGCTAGGATATAGCCTCATACTTGCATGTTCTTATTTTCAGCATGACTCACTGCATTACAAGGAGGAATAGGAATGGGTGCCAATGATTCCCTTTCTCAGTCCATGGCACTGGATTTCTGCATAATTCATCAGTGCCCTTACCAACATTCCCTGACTCAGCAAAGGCATGGACAAAAATCTGGCCACTGTATATCCAATTCATGTCACCATGTTGAATCATTGCTAACACTCATTCATAGATCATAGAATCCCTACTGTGTGGAAACAGACATTTCAGCCCAACAAGTCAATACCGACCCTCACAGCATCCCAGTCAGACCCATCCCTATAACTCACCTAACCTACACATCCCCAAGCACTACGGGCAATTTCGCACAGCCAATCCACCTAGCCTGCACATCTTTGGTCTGTGGGAGGAAACCAGAGCACCCGAAGGAAACCCACACAGACATGGGGAGAAGGTGCAAACTCCACACAGACAGTCACCTGAGCTTGGAATTGAACCCGGGTCCCTGGTGCTGGGAGGCAGCAGTGCTAACCACCGAGCCACCGCACCACTATTAAGCCACCGTGCTGCCCGTTATGGTAGTACAGAAAAGTTACAGTTTGGTGCAACAAGTTCAAATCGTTGGTGCTCTGTGGCTAATTGTAAACCAAAGGGGCTATCAACAATAATGGTTATGTCAGTGCATAAAGTGTGGCTTTGTGCAGATCATCATATCACAGCTACAGTAGGTTTCCACTCGGACATAACAACTCGCAGATGCTGGGGTCAGAGACAACACCATGTGGAGCTGGAGGAAGGAGTGTTCTGACCCAAAATGTCGACTTTCCTGCTCCTCTGATGCTGCTTGGCCTGCTGTGTTCCTCCAGCTCCACACTGTGTTGTCACAGTAGGTGTCCAGCTGTCCATGGTGCACTGAGGCAGTCTTATTTCCCTGTTCTGCAGCACACTGTGCTTACAGAGGGACTGTGATACCACCTTTGCATTCCACGATTGGTTTAACCTGAAGTGTGCTTTGCAATGTTTGGGTACCTGACTGCTAAGAGGTTTCCATTCCAACGTTAGCAACAACATAAAGTGTACTTATATGATTGTTTAAGGATCACAAGATTTAGACAGATGTTAGAAAGAGATTTTGGAGATGCCAGCATAAGAATAATTAACCTGGGGAGAGCCGACATCTATGGGATAATAATGGAGCTGGGCCAGATAGACTGGAGACAAAAATTGGTTGGGAAAACTCCATCTGGACAATGGGTTACCTTAAAAGAGGAGATGGTTTGGATACAGTTGAGGTACATTCCCTCAAATGGGAAAGATGGGACAAACAAACCCAGAACTCCCTGGATGAAATTAAAGTAAAGAAGGGAAAGGGTCTCAAGTAAAAATACAATTGAGATTCAAGCTGAGTATAACATGTTCAGAAGATAAGTGAAAAAGCAAGAAAGAAAAACAAAGAGGGCTGACATAATGAGGAATACTAAAGTCTTTTATTGGCACAGAAGTAGTAAAAAGGATTGTAAAAGGAGAAGTAGGGCCAATTAAGTACAAAGGCTACAGAGCAAGATGGACCCAGAGTAGAACGCTGCTGTCAGAGCTCCTCTGCTCCGCCTGATATTTTTCCTGCTTTTTCCTTTTTTATCCTTTTCTTTTTCTTCTTCTCTCCCCTCAGCACCGGAGCTGGCAACAAGTCCAGAGCAATGATCCCCTGTGCCCTGAACTTCATAAGCAGTGAGCCCTGCAGCAGCGCTTCGGCTGGGAGCCCCAGAGCAGCACGTGGGGAAGAGTCCCGGAGCATCACGGGGGAAGAACGCTGGAGCAGCGTGTGGGGTAGAGCTCCGGAGCAGCGCGTGGGGAAGAGTCCCTGAGTATCACGTGGGGAAGAGCCCTGGAGCAGTGCATGGGGAAGAGCCCCAGAGCAGCGTGTGGGGTAGAGCCCCGGAGCAGCGCGTGGGGAAGAGTCCCTGAGTATCACGTCGGGAAGAGCCCTGGAGCAGAGTGTGGGGAAGAGCCCCAGAGCAGCGTGTAGGGAAGAGTCCTGGAGCATCACGGGGGGAAGAGTGCTGGACCAGTGTGTGGGGAAGAGCCCCGGAGCATCATGTGTGGAACATCCCCGGAGCATCACGTGGGGAAGAGCCCCGGAGCAGCACGTGGGGAAGAGCCCCGGAGCAGCGCGTTGTGAAGACCCCCGGAGCAGTGCGTGGGGAAGAGCCCCGCAGCAGCATGTGGGGAAGAGCACTGGAGCAGCGCGTGGGGAAGAGTCCCGGATCAGTGCATGGGGAAGAAGCCCCGGAGCATCATGCAGGCAGTGAGCGTGAGCCGGCAGTGTGAGTGGGTGCAGGCGGGAGAAAGCAGCCTGAGGGGGCCGATGGTGAGTGCAGGAGTAGGCAGCCCAGGGTGGCGATGGAGAGCTTGCATCCCCATACTGTTGGAGAGGCTGAGTCCTTGAGAGATTGCTGGGCCGAGGCATGAATCCCGGTAAAGCACGACTTACCTGGTTGCTGCTGAGTGCCAGTGTCGAGCAGATTGGACGGTGGAGCGATGTGGGACAATTGCTGGACGTGAGCCTGTCACCACATGCTAAGCTGCTGTTATTGGACTTTAATTTAAACGTTTTCACTATGTTGTAACTATCTCTGTCAGTAATGCTTATGCTTTCTTTTAATCTTCTTTGAATAAGACCACTATATTCTTTTTACTCTGTAAGATTTGTACCTCGGTACTTGTACCTCAGATCGTGTCATTAAAAGGCAGCCATTGTAAAAACTTTTCAGTGTACTCCTCTCCCTCTGTATTGGAGTACAAGTGACAATAAAGGATATTCTATATTCCATATTCTAAAAGGAGGTAGACAAAGGTGGAGGCATTACTGAGGCATTAAATGTATATTTTGCATTTTTCTTTCCCAAGAAAGTAAGTATTATCCAGGCCATGGGCCAAAGGAGGAAACTCAGTCACTATAATGGTTCAAAAAAGAAAGAGGTATTGGAAAAGCTGCCAGAATTTAGAGTTGACAAGATACCTGAACCAGATGAGATGCATCCAAGGATAGAATTAGAATTAGTATTAGAATTAGATTTTATTGTCATGTGTTCTCAAGTACAGAAGTATTCTGTACAGTGAAAGTGTACAATGTCACCATTCCTGGCGTGATCTTAGGTACAAAGGTACCCAGGGACAAAATCTTAGGAACAAAGTAGAAAAATAAAGAAACAAAGTTAAAAGTTAGACACAACTGTCCCTCTTAGTATAAAGTAGAAAACAAACAAATGAAGTTAGAAGTTAAACATCACAGTCCTTCTTAACAGAGTCATAGAGTTATACATCATGGAAACAGACCCTTTGGTCCAATACATCCATGCCGACCTGATATCCTCTATACATCTAGGCCCATTTTCCAGCATTTGCCCCATTTCCCTCTAAACCCTTCCTATTCATGTACCCATCCAGATGCCTTTTAAATGTTGTAATTGTACCAGCCTCCATCACCTCCTCTGGCAGATCATTCCATACATACACCACCCTCTGTGTGAAAAGGTTACCCCTCAGGTCCCTTTTAAATTTTCCCTCTCACCTTAAACATATGCCCTCTAGTTTTGGACTCCCCCACACCCTATCCATGCCCCTCATGATTTTATAAACCCCTATAAGGCCACCCCTCAGCCTCCAATGCTCTGGGGAAAATAGCGCCAGCCTATTCAGCCTCTTCCTATAGTTCAAAATCTCCAATCCTGGCAACATCCTTGTAAATCCTTTCTGAACCTTTTTAAGCTTAATAACATGTTTCCTATAGTAGGGAGTCCACGATTGAATGCAGTATTCTAAAAGCAGCCTAACCAATGTACTGTGCAGCCGTAACATGACCAATGGAGGCAAGTGTGCCAAAGACCCTCTTCACTATCCTGTTTACCTGAACACCCCACTTTCGAGGAACTATGCACCTGCATGCCTAAGTCCTTTTGTTTGGCAACAGTCCCCAGTGCCCTACCATTATTTGTATAAGTCCTGCCCTGATTTGGCTTTCCAAAATGCAACTCCTCACAGTTATCTAAATTAAACTCCGCCTATCACTCCTCGGCCCATCAGTCCATCTGTTCAAAATCCGTTGTACTTTGAGATAATCTTTTTCAGTGTCTATCACACGTCCAATTTTGGTGCCATCTGCAAACTTACTAACTATACCTTATATATTCATGTCCAAATCATTTATATAAATGACAAAAAGCTGTGGAGCCAGCACTGATCCTCGCGGCACATCACTGGTCACAATCCTCCAGTCTGAAAAACAACACTCCACCACCACCTTCTGTCTCCTATCTTCAAAACAATTTTGTATCCAGTTAGCTAGCTTCCCTGGATTCCATGTGATCAACCTTACTAATCAATCTACCATGCATTAGGTAGGAAAATAAAGAAATAAAGTTAAAAGTTCTACAGTCTTTCTTAAGTGCTTAGGCATGCCAAGCTCACAATCCCTACTAGGGTTTGATCTCCTCTGCTTTGGCCCACTGTCCAGGAGATTTTGGGCTGTTTGATCTCACTGTCAGTGCAGATGCCTGGGGACATCTCTCACCACTGTGTCGGGCTTGAAAAGAAAAGAAAACAGTGAAAGAAGAAAAAAAATGTTAAAGTGAATGGAGCAGATGAGCTCCGGGCATGAGCCCTCACACTATGCTGCTACTCCGTCGCCATCTTGAGACATTCAGGGAGGTCACAGTGAAAATTGCAGAGGCAGAGTTGGTCATAACATTTCAGTCTTCCATAGACACACAGGTGATACCAAAGGATTGGAAAATTGAAAATGTTACAACCTTGTCTTAAAATGTTTGTGAGGAAAATCCGAGAAGTTACAAACTAGTCAGTTTAACTTTGGTACTGAAGAAATTTCCTGAAACAATAATTCAGGTTAGAATAAATAGTCACATGGTTTTCTTAAGGGAAAACCATGTTTCACTAACTTTGAAGAGGTACCCGAGAGGTTAAAGGGGGTAATAAAGTTGAAGTGGTGTACTGGGACCTTTAATTGCAATGATACTACAAGGACATTTTACCCAGGGTCAAGGAACCCAGCTCATTGACTGGACCAGGGACCATTTCAGGGCTGCTTGCTTGCTTTCTGAGCACCTAATCACATTATGTGGATTTTTTTATCATTGATCCCTGCTTTACTTTTTTGCGCTTTCCCCCTTCAACCAGTGCTTAAAGATTCACTTTACATCAGTCTGCTGTTTAACACAGCATGTTATGGTTGTCAGCAGTGATCAGTCAAGGAGGAGGATATGTTGCTGCAGGCCACTGTCCTATCTCAATGGTGCACCAGCAGCTTATATGGTAAGCACACTACATATGTACCAACCAAATGGCCATATCTCAAAGTTAAAGGGCAGTAGTCTTCAGTCTGTCAGGATTTGTTCCCACGCAATCAGTCCATAAGACCATAAGACATAGGAGCAGAAATTAGGCCATTCGGTCCATCGAGTCTGCTTTGCCATTCAATCATGGCTGATAAATTTCTCAACCCTATCATCCCACTTTCTCCTTGTAACCTTTGATCCCCTTAACAATCAAGAACCTATCTATTTCACAATGACCTGGCCTCCCAGGCTTCTGTGGCAATGATTTCCATAGATTCACCACTCTCTGGCTGAAGACGTCTCTCCTCATCTCCATTTTAAAGGGCCTTCCTTTTACTCTAAGTCTGTGCCCTCGGGTCCTAGTCTGTCCTGCTGATGGAGACATCTTCCCAACATCCACTCTATCCAGGCCTTTCAGTATTCTGGGTGTTTCAATTAGATCGCCTCTCATCCTTCTAAACTCCATCAAGTATAGACCCAGAGTCCTCAAACGTTCCTCATATGTTAACTTTTTCATTTCTGGGATCATTTTTGTGAACCCCTACTCTGGACCCATTCCAGGGCTAATATATCCTTCCTGAGATATGGGGGCCAAACTTGCTCACAATAGTCTAAATGTGGTCTGACTAGACACTGATAAAGCCTCAGAAGTACATCTCTGCTTTGATATTCTAGTCCTCTTAAAATAAACACCAACATTGTATGTGCCTTCCTAACTGTCAACTCAACCCACAAGTTAACTTTAAGAGAATCATGGACTAGGACTCTCAAGTCCCTTTGCACTTCAGATTTCTGAATTTTTCCCCATTTAGAAAATAGTCTATGCCTCTGTTCTTCCTACCAAAATGCATAACCTCACATTTTCCCACATCGTATTCCTTTTGTCACTTTTTTGCCCATATTCCTAACATGTCTAAGTCCTTCTGCAGCCTCCCTGCCTCCTCAGTACTATCTGTCCCTCCACCCATCTTTGTGTCGTCTGCAAACTTAGCCAGAATGCCTTCCGTTCCTTCGTCTAGATAATTAATGTATAAAGTGAAAAGTTGTGGCCCCAACACGGACCCTTGTGGAACACCACTTGTTCCTAGTGGAGCACCACTAGGCTGCCATCCTAAGAAAGACCCTTTTATCCCCATTCTCTGCTTTCTGCCAGACAGCCAATCTTCTATCCATGCTAGTATCTTGCCTCTAACACCATGGGCCCCTTTCTTACCCAGCAGCCATCTGTGCAGCATATTGTCAAAGGCCTTCTGGAAGTCCAAATAGATAACATCCATTGGCTCTCTTTTGTCTAACCTGCTCGTTACCTCCTCAAAGAAGGAATCCTAGCAGATTCGCCATGCTTGACCTCCCCTTGATAAAACCATGCTGACTTCGCCCTATTTTACTATACAATTCCAAGTATTTAGAAATCTCATCCTTCACAATGGACTCCTAAATCTTACCAACAGCCGAGGTCAGGCTAATCGGCCCGTAATTTCCCACCTTTTGCCTCACTCCCTTCTTAAACAGGGGGTTACATTAATGATTTTTCAGTCCTCTAGGACCTTCCCTGCCTCCAGCGATCCCTGAAAAATCACCAGTAATGCCTCCACTATCTTGTCAGCTATCTTCTTCAGAACTCCAGGATGCAGTCGATCTGGTCCAGGTAATTTATCCAACTTCAGACCTTTCATTTTTTTCTAGCACCTCTCCTTGGTAATGGTCAAAGGTTCTGTCTGATATCAGTCCAGGGGCATAAGCTTGGACATTTGGCTACTTGGGTCAACTGTAGTTAGGATCCTCCTCTCAGCAGAGGTGAGCAGTTGAATATAGGGCAGTCAGCACTCACTCTGGCTGTTTCTGCTCTACTGTGGGCATTTTTTTTCCTGTAATGAGCCAAAGGGAGGAATTAAGTGAGATGGAGGTGGAGCAGCTGTTGGTGCTGTCGTAGGTGGGGGAAAGGTAGTGAGATGTCCTGAGTGAGTAAGTTGGAGGTGTAGATGCCATACAGGGCTGGTTGTCTGGGGGATTAGCTGAGTGAGAGCAAGTGAGGTAGATGTTGCACACAACAATGGGAGAGATGGAGCAAGAGCATTCTCATGAGGTGTGTGCTATAGGAGAGACAGAGTTTAAGGTAGCACAGAGAAGATGGTAGCACTTACCTTGGTGGAATGGAGAATGTCAATGTTCCTCCTTTGGCATTCCTTTAGATAGTTCAGTTGGCACTGACTCAGTGGCAACGTCAGATGAGGCTGATAGGGTCTAGTGGTGTGCTCTCCTCTGCCTCTTCTGGGGGAAGAGAATTGTAGGGCAACTCTGGTCTGCCAGCACTTGGCTCGGTGCACAATGGACTTTTTAAGATGGCACCAATACTAAGAATCCTGGGATGTCCCCGTAGTGGTGAGTATTTACAGCTACAGTGAGTGGGAGAATCAGGCTAGCATCAGAAGAGAAATACAATTGCAGTGTGGTCGATCATTACTGAGGCAATGAGAAAACTAGCTAGACCTCATGGAAATGAAACTCAGCTAAAATGACCATTAAGCAGAATATAGGAAGATTCTGCCCTCACAACTGCAACATTTGTTGGAAAATACTGGAGCTCATATGCTCGTAATTAGTCCCAATTGCCCATTATATTTGGACTCACTGATTTGCATCAACTGTCAGCTCAGCACAGCCTTGACTCTAAAATTCTTATCCCTGTTTTCAAACATCCTTGTTATTCCCTATCTTTGTAATTTCCTCCAGCCATACTCTTCGCTTCATCAACTCTGATCTTTTATTGCACTAGTAGCAGCTGTTGCAACAGCTATCTACTCCCTGAGATCTTGCAGTCCATCACAATACCTCTGCATCTCTCTACTTCTCACTTCTTAAAGACACTCCTACCTCTTCATCTAAGGTTTTGGTCACCTGTCCTAACACTTCCTCACGTAACCCTGTATTAACTCATGTAACTGTATTAAATTTAGTTTGGTAAGGTTTCCTGCAAAGTAGAAACACTGAGGCGTTTAACTGGTGCTACTTAAATGCACGCTCTTGTTATTATTTAGAAGACTAAACGTTAAGCACGCAGTTCAAATGTGGAGCTAAAAGGACAAACCAGTGAGTCAGCCTCTCCGTACCACCTAATGGAAAGATTCCAATTCTCCTCTGATTTATATCAAATATATACTCAAGGAGCAAGAAGGGTCGTGTTTGCTGTTCCATAAAAATCATCTGGTGGGAAAAGTAAAACAAAAGACTTAGAGGCTGCCGAAACTGAGTATTTTGAGTGACTGGGTGACTTCCAGATATATCCAGAGCAAGTGTCACAACCCTTCAATGTGACTTCCCACCCAGCAACTTATTGAAACTGAATAGGCAAATACTTCAAACAACAGAGAAAAATAGACTGGGACTGCATCTCGTTTGAGAGCAAAGTTAACCGTTAAATGAAAATATTATTCACTGCCAGGCAAGTAGTGGAAATTCATAATTTTCCCATTTAAGGAATAGCAGCACTGACAAAAATGTGTTAATATAATGAACAGATCTTTCAGCTGCATGGTGAAAGATGAAAATGAGTAAAATAACATCGTTCTAATTTAAGCATGCTGATCCCTAACAGCAGAAGGCTTAGTTATAATGAAAGATCTTTGGCATTTTAGCTGAGAATTGAGATAATTAATGCAAAGAAGTTGCAAGGAAGTTAAAAGTACGTGGACAGTTCAGGGTTCTGCAAAAGAGAAAAAGGGGAAACAAACTTATACGAAAGTAAATTGCAGAGGGATTACACACCATTCATCCTTTCTCATGTCATTGACTATTAACGGAGGCTGGGGGACCACTTTGTGGAACACCTACGATCGGTTCGCAACAAACAACTACACCTCTCAGTCGCGAACCATTTCAACTCCCCCTCCCACTCCTTGAACAACATGCCCATCCTGGGCCTCCTGCATTGCCACAACGATGCCACCCGAAGGTTGCAGGAACAGCATCTCATATTTCACTTGGGAACCCTACAGCCCAATGGTATCAATGTGGACTTCACAAGCTTCAAAATCTCCCCTCCCCTGGCTGCATCCCAAAACCAGCCCAGCTCGTACCCGCCTCCCTAACCTGTCCTCCCACTATCCACTCCTCCCACCTCAAGCCCCGCCCCCATCTCCTACCTAGTGGCCTCATCCCCCCTCCTTGACCTGTCCTTCCTCCCTGGACCGACTTATCTGCTCCCTAACTCCCCAACTGCTCTCACCTTTACTGGCTTCAACCCCACTTCCTTGACCTGTCTGTCTCCTCTCCACCTATCTTCTCCTTTATCCATCTTCTATCTACCTCCCCCTTTCTCCCTATTTATTTCAGAATCCCCTTCCCCTTCCCCATTTCTGAAGAAGGGTCTAGACCCAAAACATCAGCTTTCCTGCTCCTCTGATGCTGCTTGGCCTGCTGTGTTCATCCAGCTCTACACCTTGTTATCTCAGATTCTCCAGCTTCGGCAGTTCCTACTATCTCATTGACTATTCTTTGTTTAAGCAATTGTGGGTTTCGGATGGATTGAAAATCAAGAAGATGATGCATTTAGCAAGTATTTTTGAGGTACCATCTCCAGGAAAGCTTTTATCAGCTGCTTGTTTTCTTACATCAGACAGAAGAGTCACTCACACAAGTAGAGAGAATGACATGAAAGAGAATCTACTTGCTGAATTGTTTACATATCTGGTTTAGATTTATTATGCCTTGATAACAATACATTGTTCATTGTTCAGCATAAATACATCTCTTGTTTTAACTCAATGTCGGTGATGTCATTGGAGATCTACCACTGTTATTAAGTTCCCATTTAGCATGTGCTGGATTTTACAGGGCTGCCTCCCAGAGATAAAGTTCTCTCAAATCTAACATTTTTTTTTATAAAAAGCCTGCCTTTGCAGAGTGATAAGACACTGGGAGGCTGTCTAAACAAGTTGAGGATTGGACTTTCACCTCTCCCTGAATAGGAAGTCCCACCCTCAGAAGCTGGGAGTGTGAGGGGGAAAGGGAACAGGTGTTTGCATGTAGTGGGTGTAGAGGTCAGGAAGATCCTGAAAGGGTTAATATTTGATTAAGTGCTGTAAGCACCACCTACTGTGATGATGTCATGAGATGGTGGGGTGTGTAGGATCTTGTGGGAGACAGACTTAAGGCTAGATCCTCCCAACAGTCTTGTAGTAATGTACAGCCTGTTCTTATAATCTTTAAATAGTTGCAGAGAAGAAATGAACAGCATCTTGTTTACAAGACTCTTCTCATTAGACCATAGTTGGCTATCCTCATACATAGTAGACCACATTACCCACAGTTAGCAATGGGAAAAAGATCATCCTATATGGAACAGGTTTCATTAGAGGTTGTTGCTCAACAAATTGTTATCTGCATTATCGTGCGGCAAAAAAGTCTTTATTTGATTGCATAGCCAGCAAACTGAACCTTTCTGTGGTCATTCAAACAAGGTGTTTGCTTTTTGTTTGGTTCTGCTGCTACAGACAGTATTCAAATAAGAAAATAAATCAAGGTTCTATTCGAATTGGGCACAGCCACAAACTCTGCTGAAGTTTCACAATTAGTGTAACTATTTCGGTAAATTCCACCATCTGATGGTGCTTGTTAATCTTTAATTGATTTTGATCACAAAAGACTTTTTTTATGAAACTATTCTTGTATCAGACATTAAATGCAATTTGGACATCAATGCAATTTGTAGATGTTATAAAATTAAACGCTTAAAAGTACACTTGACATATAATCAAGTAGTCTTCAGTTATATAATGAATAGCTGGAATGATTAGAAGGCTGATATGTAATTGAGGGCTAAAGGTGATTAATATGGGAATAATGGATACTTAGACTGAATTAGAATTCAACAATTTTATCTTCAACTTTAATTGCTTTGGACAGAAACAAATACATAATGGACAGTTTTTTCTGAAAAGTGAATTCAACAGGTTTCAATAGCATGGAAAGATGGAAGCATAAAAATTACATAAATAGCTGTTATTCAAAGCTTAAGTGGTCACTTTCACATTACTCCTGGATCCTGTGATTTTCAAACAACAGCAGCACAGAATGGTTAACATAATGACAAGCCTCAAAGAAGACAGTTAGACACTATATTTATATGAATAACTTTATGAATAATTCGATTCGATCTGGCACACTCATAAAGACAATACTAGTTATCAATGCACTGTACATTACTATAATAAGGGGTTTATGGTTCAGTTGGGTATCCATAAAGTTTTAGGCCAGGTGGACCAATGTTGAGTTGATTGGCTTGATTTTCACCCGAGAAGCATGGGAGTTGAGAATGTTCCCAGCTCTGTATGCCAACATTAGAAGAAAGTGCCTGCAAAGCGGGACTTTTGTTCAAATGTTGCTGATCATTGGAGTTTGCCTGGCAAACCCAGGAGTGGTGCAGAGGCAGCCACTGGATTTGCTAGGCCATATAATGGACTGGTTAAAAGGCCTTCCTCAATGCTGTAGGACTTTACTCCAATTGTAATGGTAACTGTAAAACAAAAAAACACCACTCTGACCCTAATCCCTTATCTGGCCCCTCCACCAGGAAGCTCTGTACAGAACCAATATGTAAAGAAGTTTTCTTGAAAACTATCATATATTCATAATTTCAAATTTCCTTCAAAGAGGTCCTTTTACTACAGTCCTAAAATGGTATCAATTATCCAGGCCTTTACATTTCTGATAACAGAAAATAGAAGCATTTTTCATCTATTTATCCTGTATAAATAAATTTTATGCAACTGACTGAATACATCACAGATAAGAAGCTGTTAATCCATCAATGTTTTCCCTTGGCTCCAACTGTTTCAACAGTCTAACAGTAGTCTGATGTCTTAGCCAATCTTGAACACTTTTATGGGGCTGTTGCAAAATGAGTTTTGCAAAAGAAAGTTGCAAGTAATGCTAAGATTACTTTTCTTTAAGAAAAGACTTTTCCACGCATGCTATTGTTACTTCAGAGTTTATTGGTCCTTTGCAGTGGGTACACTGGGTGAATGGGCATAGAAGGGTCATAGGTTTGCACTGTGGAAATGTGGAGCCTGAATTCCTGAAAATTGCAGTCAAAGGTGCCTATCCCCAATACGGAGGCAGCCAAGTGAGGCATGTAAGGTGCCAGCTCATGACTTGCAACAGACCATAACCTTTTCCCAGAATGGTGAAAGTTGGAATGAAGGTGGGAACCCTGGAATTAGATCCTGGTCTCTACTTTTAAATATCCCTAATTCCACGAAAATCCAAGCCACATTTCTAAACTTTTTTTTCTTTTAAGTCCAGGTTTTCCATTTATTTCTTTATTTGATGATGAAGTTTTTTTTTGTTTAAATGCAATGATGTGTAGCTGAGTGAACCACAAGATCCAAAAGCATTTGAGAAACGAAATCCTGGCACAGCTGTCACATAATTCAAGTGAATGAGTTTGGATTGAATGGAGGGTCCTGCCTGTATTTGGTCCAGAAATCAGAACTGCCTCTCCACTGCTATAACTATGGAAGAGATAGGATTGTGTGTCTGACCAGTGCGAAGAAAATGGGAGACTTTCAGAGTTTCAGCAAGAAAGAATGGGATTATTTATCAAACCAGATAATTTTCAGATTGGCTATCTTTATTAGAATACCATTTTTTAGTTGCAGTTTTTAAACTTCTAGAATGTTACATTTCATGATCCCAGCCTGAAAAGCCTGGGGTGAATTCACTTACATCATTTTAATAGACCATTGTCCAATTCATTTGGAAGTCAGGAGGTAAGGGCATCAGGAAATCCAACAGACAATGCCATCTTGCCAGCCTGGCCACTTTGAACAACGCTAAACCTACAGGAGCTGGATAAAACTTTCAACCACCGCAGCTCCCATAGGAAATTCCCACAGTCTGCTCTTTGGGACTGAGTCCCAGTATAATATCCTATCCTTAATGGCTGGGGATATTCTGATCCCTTTTTTGTAACATTCTCTTGAATGGTTACATCAGACATTATTTTTCATCACACAGCTTTGATTAAAAAGTATAAATGGCAGTATGTCTGGTAGAGGCAAGAATAATAAAGGTTACTTAGTTTTAAAAGAATGTCGATTGACGTCTCCAAAAAAAATCTCTCAGCACACTTGTGCAAAGCATGCATGTGCCAGTGATGTCATTACATCCCATTCACTCATATTTGGAAAAGCTCAATATACCACAGTGCCTTATCAACAGATAAAGAAAAGGCCATTTTTGCGTGTGGAAGGACAATATACAGCATCCATAAAAAGCAAAGCATTTGGAATATTCCCCTTAAAACTTGTCTTTTGAAGGCACAAGTGATTGATAGATGGCTGCAATCCTTCCTCAAAAATTGAAGATTTTTAGGGCAAAACCTGCATTCATGCTCAGCAGGGAAGCTTTCTTGGTTCTGCATGACATAAACATTTTCTGTGAACTGATGTTCTTTAGTCTAAAAGAAAATTTGAATATTCCTTTAATCTCAGGGATTGTTTCACCTGCACCATGTCACATTGTATCAGCAGCTTGTAACATTATGTTGTTCAACAATGGATTTTTATTGGATAATACAATGATGTTTGCTTAAGCCTGAGTGGAGTTGGATGTCACTGATGTAGAGGAGCTCTAGTCAGGTCTGTTCAAATGGGCAGCCTGTTTCACTGAGAGGGGTAGCCTGTTTCACTGAGAAATGGCTGTGGTATTTCTTCTAAGGAAGTATATCATCATCCTAATGGAGGGATATCTTGGGAGTCAGAAATATTTTCCAATGATGCTTTACTCAGTATTGCCTTCTTTGCAAATGTAATCAGCATTGTCTCTGTTGCTGCAGGGGCTGTTGGTGGATTTTGCACATCTTTTGAAAATGTCCCACTTTCTTTCCAAAGTAACAATTATGTTGCAGAGCTGGAGAATGCTTTCTTTCTCGTTGAGAGAGTGCAGAAAGGATTTACAAGGATGTTGCCAGGATTGGAGGGTTTGAGCTATAGGAAGAGGCTGAATAGGCTGGGGCTTTTTTTCCCCAGGAGCATCGGAAGCTGAGGACTGACCTTATAGAGATTCATAAAATCATGAAGGGCATGGATAGGGTGAATAACCAAGGGGTTTTTTTTCTACCCAGGGCGGGGGAGTCCAAAACTAGCCCATCTTGGTTTAATGTGAGAGGGGAAATATTTAAAAAGGACCTGAGGTGTGAATTTTTCATGCAGAGAGTGGTGTGTGGATGGAACGAGCTGCCATTTAAAAGGTATCTGGATGGGTACACGAGCAGGAAGGGTTTAAAGAGATATGGGCCAAATGCTGGTGAATGGGATTAGGCCAGATTGGGACATCTGGTTGGCATGGATGAGTTAGACCAAAGGATTTGTTTCCATGCTACATGACTCTATATATTGTTTTGCACCATATCCTGGACACAGATTCCTAGCAAAATGATTTGAACACATTTTGTGATAGTTTGTCAGATGATTGTTTGGAGTCCTTGTACTTTGTGAAATTAATGGGTTCTAATCATCTTCTGGAATAAGCATATCCAACCGTTCCCCAGATTTCTCTGTGGATTTTCTGAATTTGAGCTTCTAATGCAATCCAAGTAGCCATTGCCAGCATGAAATCTCCCTTCAATTGTGAAAGACATGAAAGAAATAAATCAGAAATTCCAATGATAATTCTGCCGCTGGTTCATTCTGGTTGTTTTGTCCCATATTCACAAGATTCATAAAAGGTAGAAAGATCATTGATGAGGTTGGCAGCAGGTTCTCCTGGAAACTATTTTTAAAAAGCATCAAAAGGCATCAATATCTTCTTTAACTTTTTAAATCTTTAATAATCTGGTCTAGTAATTGTCCTGCAGAATAAAGTACTTGTTCTGGTGGTAATTGGGCATGTTGACCTGAAGTAATTTTGTAGTTTATAAGTTGTTTCTTTATTGCTAACCAATTTAGTTCTTGGTCTGAAGTATCTGTAACATTGAAACTGCCTGAAGATGTGATATCATTCTTTTTTAACTTATATTAAATTCTGGAATCTTTTAGCAATTATTTCAATTCTACTGCATCTTCTTTAAGGTGATTTCTGGTTTCAAATCAATTACTTTAAAACTTGATGGAGAATTTCTGGCCCTTTTTGCTTTTGAAAATTGAAAGCTTTCAATTGTAATTGATTGTTGTTTTGTACTGTCTTCAATTCTTCTTTGGATTTTTCTTCCGTGTTCTCTAAATTGTACAAGTTCTTTGTAAAGTGATGAACAGATATTTCTTCAGAGATAATAGGTACCGTACATGCTGGAGAATCCAAGATAACAAGGTGTGGAACTGGATGAACACAGGAGGCCAAGCAGCATCATAGGAGCAGGAAAGCTTGACGTTTTGGGCCTAGACCCTTCATTTTTAACCATTTGAAGTGTTATAAATCATTTAATAAATGAAACTTTATCTTCCTGATAGGAAAAGGCTAAGAGATAGTTGGTTTCATGCCTTTTTTGACAAGATAGATAATTCATGTCATTTCTCCAACTTCCCCAAACGCTTTGTACCATTTTTAACAGAAACAATGTGTTTTGCAAGTTTTGTCACCTTTAAATAATTTCTGGTACATAAATAAAAACAAATCAATGAAAGTTCTCTTTGGTGTCAGTGGAATAATGTACTGTGCTGTATCTGTGCTTGATATCGATCAGGGAGTTGCTAACAGAAGCATGGTGGCAGAGGATCACCCTTGACCCCTTCTAACCATCCTTGCAACACTCTTGAAATGAAAAGAAATAGCAGAGTTATAAGGTCATAAGTATCCTGTTAGCTGCCAGGTACCTGGCACAGACTTCTAAGATGTGGTACTGATGATCACAAGTGACTTGCACATTGATAGAATCCGTTCCTGTTAATAAAGTCAACTATATTATGATGTGGCACTTTCAATGTGGTGTGTATACCATCTATAGCCCACAGAACTGGGGTAAGCCGGCTACGTTGGCAAAACCGTCTGCCTGCACTGCGTCTCCGACCTCATCATAGGTAAATGAGAGAGAGTGATGTGATCTTTCACAAGTTGCCTCAGTAACTGCCTTGATACATTTGCAGTTTGAGGTTTGTGAGATCCCACACCAGCTGTTGGAGGCAGCCAGTTGCATAACAATTCAGCACAGCTGTTGCCTTGATGACCACCGAGTTTTGATGGCCACCTAGCCAATCCTAGGTCACAGGACCCACTCCAGGAGTTGGTATTGTTCTATGCCAATGTCTTGGGACATCTATAGTCTGCCACAAGACTGTGTCTCCCTCATCTAGAGAAAATGACACCAGGACAATAGTCTCCGGGCTTTCTGTACCACATGCACATCCTGAGGGAAGGTACAGTTGCAGCGTCTTCAGTTGGAGGCAGTTTGACAGCTGCTGGAAATTGCTCCTGATGCTGGTGGACCTGATCTTCTTCCATTTCTCTGACCCACTGTGGCACCATGGCTAATGTGATAATGAGGCCAGCGGTAGTGGGATCCTTTGGTCATGGTTCCAATGTAGGGAACCAGGATAGGGAGACGGTTCTTAATAATGTGAGCTGTCAACACTTGTATCACAAACGAATGTTAAGCATATTGCCCCATACAGTGGGACATGAAGGACTCTCACAAAAAGGGGCCTCGACATGGATTTGGAGACCTTATTCAAATGAATTCAGCACATTGCACACAAACATAGGAACAGGATCTAGGTGATGTGTGATTAGTGATACCTTGTTCACTCAACTCTACATCACCCAAGAAAGACAGGATGGCACAGTAGCTCAGTGGTTAGCACTGCTGCCTCACAGCACCAGGGACCCATGTTCGATTCCAGCCTTGGGTGACTGTCTGTGTGGAGCTTGCACATTCTCGCCGTGTCTGTGTGAGTTTGCTCTGGTTGCTCTGCTCCCACAGTCCAAAGATGTGCAGGCTAGGTGGATTGGCCATGCTAAATTACCCGTAGTGTTCAGGGATGTGTAGATTAGGTGGGTTACAGTGGGGAGGGTCTGGGTGGGATTTTTTGAGCTTCGGTGTGGACTTGTTGGGCCAAAAGGCCTGTTTCCACACCGTTGGGATTCAATGAAAGACAGCGTTGTATATAAAGAGCATGATGGCAAATACTTACAGTTCAAGGAGAGAAGAAATGAGCTCTTCGTGAATTGTGGCTATCAGATGAAGTAGTAAATGCAAAAGACAAGAGAAGACGGGGATGCTGTAAGCATCCGTGTTGGTGCAAAGGGAATGAGTGCCAAGGGAGCAAGTGATGTGCCGTAAGATGAACCCTGGTCCAATAATCCATAGGTTATCCTGTCCTGGCAGCAGCATTCCAATGAAAGGTGCTGATGTGCTCTAAAATGTAATATTGAAGTGCAGACTGTATTTTAAGTGGGTTGGAGATGTGCTGCAATGAGGTAGTGAGGCTGATACATGTCAGATGCCAACCTCCTTGGATAAGGGCTGTGGGCAGTCATTGCCTATGGAGAGTGCCCTAAGATGTTGGTGACTGCTGTCCAAGATGGAGGCATAAAGGAGCAAGCAGCCAGGTATTTCTGACTTCCATTGTCAGGAATTGATGACATCTAGTTTCTATTCATGAATAGGAAACTGCGTATCAATGAGGTGAGATTAGACAGTAATGGCATGCGAAAGGTTCAAACAGGCTTCTTGACACTCACTAGTAAGATCCTCATCTGGCTGTTCAAAACTTTGCTACAGAATCATACATTTTTTTTTCAATGTCCAGATTCTCAATTCTTCCAACCTCACCACGTTTACCCCCCTCTCTGTTGCTTATGCCACCCTGGGAAGCTTCCACTCTTTGTTTGAATATATTCCACACAATGAAGCCAAGTTACAAGGTCTGGAAAGTCCGAGGCTTCAAGATCAATAAAGCAGCAACGAATGAGTTGAAAACAAGAGGAAAATAATTAAAAGAGAAAGATCTCAAGGGAATGCATTCTGTTGTTTTATTTTTCCACTTTCCTCAGTTGTGCAATGTGGAGACGCTGCAGGAACTTACTTGGATGTTGCTAGGTATAAATCATCAGATATATTTTCTTAACTTCAAACCCACAAATTTAAGGAATACGCATTGTTGGTCCGAATGCAACTCCTAATCGCAATTCATTCCAGTAAATTAGGCGGATTAAAGCTTTTTCTTGCTTGAATGGCTGACAAACACTGACACCTGTTGGTGGACCCAAGAATTGTAATTGTTACCTTGAGATTATTTTGGTCACATAACTTCAATCTTTGAGCTGATCTTTCACTCAAAGCAGTGAATCCACAATCTAGTTTTTATTTTCAAATAAAATGCAATTACAAACTTTCTTTTCCTCAGTTATTATGGCCCCTTAGTTTCACAACTCGGTCCACAGATTTCAAAGAATCAGAAAGTTTCACAGTACAAAATAAGTACAAAATGAACTCAGTAAGAGAACCATGTCCATCCACAATTACCCTGGAGAAGCTGCAAATGTGTCAACCACCGAATACTTGGAGGCGAGGGACACTGGCAGTGCTTTGCAAGAGAAGTTCCAGGATTTTGATCCATTGACAATGAAGGAATGGTAGTATAGTTCCAAGTTATCATGTTGTGTGACTTAGAGGAGAACATTCTGGTGGTGATTTTTCCATGCATCTGCTGTCCTTGTCTTTCTAAGTGATAGAGTCCATGAGTTTGGAAAGTGCTATTGAAGGAACTTCGGAGTTACTGTAGTGTGCCTCGTAATGTTATACACTGCTGCCGCTGTGCGCAGGTGGTAGAGGGAATGAATGTTGAAATTGTTGGATATGGTGTCAATCAAATGAACACTTTTGTCCAAGTGATACTGAGCTTCTTGAGTGTTGTTGGACCTACAGCCATCTAAGCCAATGAAGAGTATTTCATCACAGTCTTAATTTCTGCCTTACCGATAGTGGACAGGCTTTGGGAGACAGGAGGTGAGTTACTCACTGCAGAATTCCTAGGCTCTAACCTGCTCTTGCAGTCACGGTATTTGGACGGCATGTCCAGTTCAGTTTCTGGTCATTGGTAACCCTGGTATGTTGATAGTGAAGAATTTGGCAATGGCCGTGCCATTACACATCAAGTGCTGATGGTTAGATTCTCTCTTACTGCAGGTGGACATTGCGTGGTACTTGTTATTTTTCAGCCAAAACCTAGATAATTCAAAATTAAACACTGCTAAGCAAAGAAAATAAGGAATCCTACAAGAAAAACATTGCTGCAGAAGTAATATTGCCAGGAAGATGTAGCTTCGGAAATGAGGCAAATAGAAAACAGAATTGGACATCTTGGAGAAAATAAAACTTAAGTTACAGAATAGCTTCCAAATTTGACACTAAATCAGAAGATAAACAAGTTTATACATTTTTATATTTGTTTGGGATAATAGCTTATGTCAGTGCACAAAGGAGGAAAAGAAGCAACAGATACTTTTATTTGAGTTCTACAAGCTATGGACAATTACTATAACATCAGATCAAATACAACGCTTGAAGGAGAAAGTTTTAGTAGAGGAGTCGAGCATCATGGGGAATCCATCAATAATTTCAATAATGATCGCTATATGGTAGTGAAAACTGTGACTTTGGAGCTTTAAGTTTAGAATTCCTAATAGACAGGATTGTTGTCGGAGTTGCTGATGAGTCCTTGTCAGATTTATTACAGTAGAGTGGATTTGTTCTGGACAGAGACATTGAGAAGGTAAATGAAGCAGAGTTCAGACACAACACAGGTCAATACTAATAGGAGAGGATCAACCTTATCACATGAGATCAGAAGAATCCAACCAGTTCCTAAGGAACAAAATCCCGAAGTCACATGAAAAAAAACAGCTCAGAGTGTGGGATAAATACCAGATACTAAAAGCCAATTTCTGCAGTGTGAAGCAAGAAAACCTCACAGGCACAAAGTACCCAATTATTAAAAGAAAATTCTACATCTGTAAATCACTTTCAGAAAATGTGCTGAAGTAAGAAAGTTACAGAGCAAAGAGAAGACAAATAGCTGCTCACACAAAGAAACTAATGAGGTAGAACAGCACGCAAAAAAAGTCTAAAGTATTCCCAGGGGAAATAAATGATCCAGACCTAGCCTTTATTTGGCAAGAAGATATTTATGTCAAAGGATATCTTTTCAGTGTAATTTGAAGTTTGAACCGGAGACAAGGTCCTTTTTTCTCTCTCTTTCTCTCTCGAATCCTGGCAGACTAATCTGTCAGTTTCAGGAATATGTTGTAAATTCCCCTGGCTGAAAGAAAGGGTTATTCTCAAGAGTTACCACTACTACTATCCATCCGAATGCTACAAGGTGAGCGAGGGAGTGAGTTGCCCATCAGATTTCAGGCAATTCAGCACAGGAGAAGCTTTTCTAAGATCCAGGTTAACCTGCTTCATGATTGTGGTGGTTTTGTTTCATTAAGTCTATTTTAGTCAATTACTTACTTTATCAACAACTTGATCTAGCTGTGTCAGTGCCCCCCATGTCAATGGGCCTGGTACCACTGACCCGAGTATTCCTGGGTTAATGTGGGCAATGAACCAGCAATAATTTGTCATGCTATCCAAAGGCACCACTGCATTCGGGAATGTTAGGTGAGGATATTAATCACACTGAGCTATTTACTCAGTCACAGCAGAATGGAGTTTGCCAATATTTACCGTTGAGGCTGACATTAAATAAAACAGGCCCAAACCCTGAAGAAGGACAGCAACCAAGCATTAACTCCAGCAAATGGCAGAGAAAGTGAAGTAGAATGACCCCACTTGAACTTATTCAAACTAGCAGAAAGAGAGATTTTCCTTTAAAATGGAGAAGGTTCCAAAATTGGGAACAGTCCAAGTTAAGGAGAATACTGCCATCTAGTGCTTAAGCGATATATTGCACAGGACTGGAACAGTCTCACAATAAGATCAGACCTAACAAAGTAAATTTTATAATACGTTGAAGTAAATTTTCCTCTTGATCATATTTTCAATCCACTCAAGTTTCATTCTTTGGAAATGGATAAGCCTATGTAATTGATACACAAGAAGCCACCAAATCATCAAAGTGAGGTAGGGGAAATATACTGACCTATCTCCTCCCTACCCTCCTACCTACACTCACCTTTACTGGCTCCATCCCTGCCCCTTCGACTTGTCTGCCTCCTCTCCACCTATCCTCTCCTCTATCCATCCTCTATCCGCCTGCCCCTCTCTCCCTATTTATTTCAGAACCCTCTTTCCCTCCCCCATTTCTGATGAAGGGTTTAGGCCCGAAACGTCAAGTTTTCCTGCTCCTATGATGCTGCTTGACCTGCTGTGTTCATCCAGCCCCATGCTTGTTATCTCGGATTCTCCAGCATCTGCAGTACCTTTTATCTCTGAAATATAACCTTCAGATGGTTTAATACAGTTGGTGGAGTCATGTATTGAATGGTGTCAAATATTCAAAAAGCTTTCTCTGGTTCCTATTTCTTATGAGTGAATTTCATTGTACAGTACACCCTAGAATCAAACCTTGATACCTATGTGGTTTTGTGGTACTTCAGACAGCACCTTTATCCAGGCCTTAGCTCAGTAACGTTAGCACACTTTGTTTCAACATCCTTTAAAGACACACTCCTGAAAGATAACAACTTCACAGTTATGATGTTCCAAATTTCCCCATCTATGTCTGTAGCATTGCCACCTTACTTCTGAAAACCCGCCTTTCCGACCAAGAGATTGCTGACATCCATCATTCCTTCCAAGACTGAAACTTGTTTAAAATATTCCTTTGGGTTGAAGTTTACATTGTTTTGTCCTCACTTGTTCCTAACCACCCAGTTCCTTCTCTGCTATTCCTGCCTGGTCTCCATGCTGCTGACTCATTCTCATGGGGCATCTCCCCAGCTCTCAGTGACATGTCCCAGCACTAACAGCCAGGTCATCCACTTTCACCTCACTCAGTTCCTCCCGTTCTGTCACTGTAGATCAAGGCAGCACACAGTATGGCAGACAGGACCTGTAAGGCTGGAGGGGTGCCTGATATTGCAAACCCCACCCACTATGAGGAGAGAATCTATGCCCTCATAGGGATCACTCGTGCAGCAATGCCAAGATTACTAACACCCGCCAACTGAGGAAATACCATACTGCATGCCTCTGCAACTCTCACAGTAACCCCACTGTCAGTCTCAATCATTGCTCACCACATTCTAACAACCAACCACGACACCTTCTCCCTCTTTTATCTTGCATGTACTAGCAGGATGTCCACCACCATCTCTGATAAATGGCTGTCTCTGCCACCTTCTCAATCTCTGATGATGACAGTACTGAAGCCCTAGTAAGACATCGGTAAGGCTGCCTCCTGCAGCCCTCTCCACCTCAGATATCGACACCGTTGGGGGAATATCAGTGTTAGAGAGTGTGGGAGCACAAACTAGGGAGCACCTTCCTGCAACAACTCTGCAGCTGGTTAAGTAAAAGTCACCAGGGCCTCTAGCACTTGGGGGACTGCTGGAGACCACACATATGCTTAGCTCTAGGCAGGAGGATACTACCATATGGTGCCAGTAGTCAGGGAGTTTGTCCACAGGCACAAGGAGGAACAGGAGCACAGACTGGAATGTGGGACACAATGGTCCTCATTGGCCACAGGCTGCAGAAGAATCTGGCTGCCTCTGTGTACAGGTTGGCGGTTGCCTTGGAGAGCCAGATGTAGCACGCTTGAGATGTTAATGGGATAACATTCCATTAATATTTATGCTCCTTATCTTCCTACTCAGGGGTATGTGGAATTTATGCTCCATATCTTTCTACACAGGGGTATGTGGAAACAGTCTTAAACTTCCTGCCTGAATAGGATTCGGTGGGAAACATTTGTAAAGGTGTGAGACATCTGTAACTCTGTAAGGGGATGAAACTTCTATAAGAGGGTGAAACTTCTGTAAAGGTATGAAACTTCTGTTTATACTGAAGTGGCTAGGTCAGTGACCTTTTGTTCAAGCCAGACACTTCAGCAGCTTGAAATCGCATTCTGTCACTTCGGCGACTTGAAAACGCATCCTGCCGTTATCAGTCACTTCGCGAACGATCAATGCTGTATCCTGTTCTGTTTATGTTCCGAATGTAGTAATTGTTTTTTCTGTATTAGCCAATTCATACATAGAGTATAAAAAGCGGGGACGGTCCGCTGTTCGGGGAGAATCGCTTACTGAACTCAGCACTCTGTGCTGGGTTGAGTACAGCGATCCTCCACAGCTTGTACTTGCTTCATAATAAAGGATTGTGTTTTTGTAGCCAGGTCAGTGTTTTGCTATTGCATCAAGTCCGTGAGGGTCTCTGAAAAACGAACCTAGCACACTCAGGGTTAGCTGGAGAGGCACACTCCATTTCTTGATGCACTGGTCCTTAGGCATGCACTCCTGGTGCCCCTTCCTCACTAGAAGACAGGGCAGTGCCAAGAGATACCCAGCCAGGCAAGGAACCACTACCTGCTCGCCTAGAAATTTCATTTCCAGACACATCAGAGATGGTGGTTACCTCTGCCTCCACCCTGCCTGCCCCCACTGACCCTTGAAAGTTGTGGCTGTAGAATGTTCACTTGCCTCTGGCAATGTCTACCCCAACCAGATGCAAATGTGCACTTGGCCACCCAACCAAACTTCTGGGGCCAACATAATGTACACTGAATGTGGTGGGAAGGAGAAGAAGCACTATTGCGGGAATGCTGGTGACATGGGTGACATTGCAATGTATGTTATTTGTTACATTTCTACAAATGTCATTGTTTTGCCTCTATGTCTGTTTGAGTCTCCAGCAAACTGCTATGGAGCCACAGGACTGACCATGACCCACTCAATGGGCTGCAGAGGCGCAGACTCTCTGAACAAGAACATCCCGACTGGATGCCCGATCATTGCTAATCGTCTGCACTGGGGTAGAAAGCTGCCCTTGACTTACTGTGCCAGGTTGCCCTGGCTGACAGATGCCTCCATGGACTCCGGTGAGGACTGCTCCCTTCAGACATTGGCAGCCTTCTTGCTACATATTTAGTGTGTTTGCTGCATAAGCTGCTGGTACATGGTACAGGTGTGAGACTAATGTCACACAGCAAGATGTACATCCTTGATTGAGGACTGCTGACAGCAAGGCAAGCTGCCCCTGGTTGTTTGACTGCACCAATTTGCATGGCCAATAAGGCCATAAGATATAGGAGAAGAATTAAGCCATTTGGCCCATTGAGTCTATTCCATCACTCGATCATGGCTGATGTTTTTCACAACCATGCCTTCTCCCCATAGTCCTTAATCCCCTTACTCATCAAGGCAGGGCAAGACGTGATCAATGTGAGTATGCAGGTAAGCTCTATGGCAGCGACCACTAAGACAGCAAGTGAGCAGCATCAAGATGCAGTCTGGTCCAATCCATGAACCAGGTGCCAATCTGTGCATTCACGGTGTCCTTACAGCAGCTTCTCAATGCTGGCGACTGATGTGCCCTGCGGTATGTATCTGTCCTTCCTGTAAGTGGATCACGGGAGTGCCATGATGTTCATGAAGGATTGGCATCGGATACCAATGCCCATGGACATGCGTCGTGTGGCCGGTGCCTCTGGATTCATGTCCTGAGATGCAGTTTGGTGCTGAGCAACATGGAGACTACCTCGCAGCCTGTAGTGAGCTGAAGTCACTAGATACCAGAGATAACAAGCATGGGGCTGGATGAACACAGCAGGTCAAGCAGCATCATAGGAGCAGGACTCCTGACA
>JAHRHZ010000025.1:26947993-27038701 GCA_024137785.1 Ginglymostoma cirratum | reverse complement strand
GCCCCCTTGACCTGTCCGTCCTCCCTGGACTGACCTATCTCCTCCCTTCCCCCCTACCTACACTCACCTTTACTGGCTCCATCCCCGCCTCTTCGACTTGTCTGCCTCCTCTCCACCTATCCTCTCCTCTATCCATCCTCTATCCGCCTGCCCCTCTCTCCCTATTTATTTCAGAACCCTCTTCCCCTCCCCCATTTCTGATGAAGGGTTTAGGCCCGAAACGTCAAGTTTTCCTGCTCCTATGATGCTGCTTGACCTGCTGTGTTCATCCAGCCCCATGCTTGTTATCTCGGATTCTCCAGCATCTGCAGTACCTTTTATCTGTGTATTTTGAGCATTTGCAGGTTTTATTTCACATTTCCAATATTCATATTTGCTTCTAACTTGCTTTTTAAATTACTTTTCAAAACAGTTGCTATAAAGTACCAGAGGAAAAAGTCTGGCATTAATTCTGCACCCATTTTAAAACTGGCTAATTGCAGGAAATTCACACAGCTGCCTTTTTTTAGTCTAATGGAAGTAAGGAGGTTTTGGGGTAGAGCCATTAACAATGGTATAGCGTAGTTACTTGTGAGACACACGCTTGCACCCAAATTTCCTTGATCCTTTACGCTGAGTATTTGCTTCTCATCTCAATTGTTCAAGCGTCTGGGTGCAATAACACCACAAATTTCCACTTGTGTTGCTGGGTTCCAGACGTAAAAAGCAATCTCTTGTGATTAGGAGAAATTCACTCACTGGCCTAAAGTTCACAAGCATTTTACAATCTGGATATTCAGCTCATTAATCAATTAACTTCTGGCCCAAGTCTATTTTACTTTGTTTGTTAGACTTGTCTTTAAAGGCACATATCCCCATCTTAGCAGCGGACTCAAGATACCTAGTGCAATATATGGCATAACATTAATATCTTTGTGAAGAATAGTGTATCATTCTTATATAATGTTAAAAATCCTTTTGAATATGTGCATTGAAAAGTAAATTGCCTTTCAATTATTTATGGGTACAGTTCCAACCCTGATATTTTCTCGTAACATTATTTCTTTTACCCATTTTGCACAGCCTGGATTTCGAAGGCGACTGGGTCTGTTGGAAAAGAAGAAAGACTACAAGCTACGTGCACAGTGAGTATTTCATAAAGTGAAGGTATAAGGCACTTGTCTTCAATTAAGTGCAATGTGGGCATACTACTGAACGGACAGAACTCTGCAAAACTCTACAGGATATCAAATTTACCTATAGACTGTACCTGCGACTCTTTCAAGTTACTCAAAGTTCTAGGAAAAAAAGAACAAGAATAGGCCATTCAGCATGTCGAACGTTTACCCACCCCATCCCCATAACCCTGTACACTATGTGTAATCAGAAATCCTTGTCCTCTAAAATATGTTCAAAGACTGAGATTCCACAACCTTCTGTGGTGGAGAATTCCAAAGGTACCCATCCCTCCGAGCAAAACAATTTCTCCATACTTCGGACCTGAGTGGCAACTCCCTTTTTATTAATTGTGCGTCTGATTCTGAATTCCCCAGAATCTGCATCTACCCAGTCCATTTAGTATTTTGTAAGTTTTGATGCAATCATCTCTCATTCTTCAAAACTTGAGAATAAATGCCTGGTTTGCAGAAGCGCTCTTCACAGGACACTCCTGCCATTCTGGGGACAAATCTGGTGAGTTTTTGTCCTGCTCCTTCTATGGCAATAATATCTTTCCTGATATAAGGAGATCAAAACTGCAGACAGTACTCCCAAGGTGCAGTCCAACCAATCTCCTACACAATTGAAGCAAGACTTCATTTCTCCTATATGCAAATCCTTTAGTGATAAATGCTAACAATCCACTAACCTTTCTAGTAGCTTGCAGCACTTGCATCATAGCCTTCAGTGACTTATTGACAATGACATCTAGATCCCTTTGTTCATCTACACTTTTATCTCAGCATTTCAGAAGTGTGCTTCAAAGAAGGTAGGACCTAGGAGCTGGGTAGACAATTTGGCCTTTCAACCCTGTTCCACCATTCAGTCAGATCGTGAGCAATCTGGTTGTGGTCTCAGCTCCTCTTTCTGTTAGCATCCCATAATCCTCGACTCTCTTGTCCATCAGGAATCTATCTATCCCTGCTTTGAATAAATTTAATGGTCTAGTCTCCATTATCTTCAAAACTCTACCAACCCTCTGATGTTGTTCATTTCCCTTTTAAAATGGAAGCCACCTTTTCTTATACTGTCTTCCATAGTGTTAGTCTCCCCCACAAGAGGGAACACCCTCTTGATATCCACCCTATACAATCCCTTTCAACATTTGTTTCAATAAGATCATCTCTTATTCGTCTCAACTCCAGTGGATTTAGGCCTAACTTACTCAGGCTTATCTTATGCATGAAGGTTATCATCCCAGGCATCCGTCAAATGAACCATCTCTGGTGAAGCGTTAATTTATATTATTCATTGTTACTAATTACCATTTACATCATATCAAATATGGCACTTGTTCTTTTATTCCATCTCTGTTGAAAAATTTAACTTACTTTTCTTGACTAGAATTGTTTAAATTGCCATATTTGAGATAACTTGGTGTCATGTTTCAGGTTTATTATTTTTGTAATACCAAAAGTCATGTAGAGTAAGCTATTTATGCATATTTTAGGGATTATCATCGCAAGCAGAACACTCTAAAGGCATTAAGACAGAAGGCATTAGACAAAAATCCAGATGAGTTCTATTTTCGAATGACCAGCACCAAACTCCAGGTGAGGCTTGTTCAGTAATGTAAACTAATTTTTTTTTTCCTGATGTGCAGTTTCTGTATATTGGGCAAGGCATGGCTTTTACTTCGATTCAGCCTCCCATTCATTTTGACTGTATATGATTAGTACCTAATCTTTGGAAAGAACCATTAGAAATGTAATACCGTTTCAAAGTAATGTGTTTTTTAAAAATATACATACTGGATGTGTTTGAATTACAGGACACACATGGTACACAAGGTCATCTTGCGCTGCTAATGACACATTTTGGAGCACAACTCCAACCAAGCAGTTAGAGCCATAGAGCTGTACAGCATGGAAACAGACCCCCTCAGTCCAACTTGTCTATGCTGACCACACATCCTAAATAAATAGTCCCATTTGCCAGCATTTGGCCCATACCCCCCTCAACCCTTCTTATTCATGTGCCCATCCAGATGCCTTTAAAATGTTGTAATTGTAACAGCCTCCACCACTTTCTGTGGCAGCTCATTCCATACATGCAGCACCCTTTGTGTGAAAAAGTTGCCCCTCAGATCCCTTTTAAATCTTTCCCCTCTCACCTTAAACCTGGACTTTCTCGGTTTGGGCCCCCCCCCCCCACCTCCAAGAAAAGACCTTGTCTATTCATCCTGTCCAGGCTCCTCATGACTTTATAAACCTCTATAAGGTCACCCCTCAGCCTCAGATGCTCCAGGGAAAAAAGCCCTTGCCTATTCGGCCTGAACCCTATAGCTCAAACTCCCCAACCATGGCAACAAACTTGTACATCTTTTCTGAATCCTTTCAAGTTTTACAACACCCTTTTAAAACAGGGAGATCAGAATTGCACGCAGTATTCCAAAAGTTGCCTAACCGATGTCCTGTACAGCCACAACATGACCTCCCAACTCCTATACTCAGTGCACTGACTAATAAAGGCACAATACCAAGTTCACCAAGCTTCTTCAGTGACGGCTTTAAATTATGCACATGGTATTTGGCATTCTTTCTAAAGCAGGCAGCAACTCTCTCCAAACAAAATGAACATTCATGGCATCCCTTTCAATCTACACAATAACTGTCAGACTAAATATGTTCAACACACGATCTTCAGATTATTCGATTCCAGTCAATCATCATAATGCACATTGAATTGATTGTTTATTTGACATGCTGCTTCCATAATCTTATTTCTAGAAAGAATGGCTCCCCTTTGATATAAGTGAGCAAAGATTAAATGACTTATTTCAAGTCCTTTTTTGTATATGTAAGTGTTCACAAGGAGTAGTTTGAAGAAAATGGTGTCATGTACAAGTTAGTATCCCTTCGTGCACATCTTGGGTTGTGTGGTACGTTGTGTGCTGTACATCACCCCAAGGCTAATTTAGATTACCCACATAAGTGAAAGCTGCTTGACATCCTGGACTCTGATGCATTATTGTAGCATCACTGCCATGTTGGTGTTGTGTAATACTGCAGATGAATTCACTGATGGAACTGCATATTATGTAATCCTTAACACATATTATGCAAATATTCCTTATCTGTGCTGGACTTGCTTCTGTTCATGAGTCAATTTCAGGAATTATAGATATTAGTTGTGATCTATCAGTCACTCTTCCTCACTAATGGACAGTGCAGTCATCATAATGGACCATAATCTATAAACAAAGAAATAGATGTCACTTTTATTTCACTGTAATGTATTTTTATAATTTTTTTTGTCCTTTGAATACTCGCTGTACCTACATTATTTGTGTGTGACTTATGTTTACTCTCATTCAGATTTTTTTCTCTATCTATAAAATAGTGTCTGTTCTCTTCTCTTTCACTGTATATTTTTAGACTAATTATCCTGTTTACTGTTTAGGATGGAGTTCATGTCATCAAGCAGCCTAGAGAGGAAGTAACAGAGGAGCAGCTGAAGATCATACGAACTCAAGACCTTAAATATGTGGAAATGAAACGGGTTGCAGAGTCAAAGGTGACTTAATTGTTATTGTTTTCACACCTTGCCAATGGTTTCCGAAGAATGCCTCTCTAGTGCAACGAAATGTACCAGTACAGACGTTTTAGAAAGAAGTGAATTTGTTGCAGCATTTTTCAGTACAACCTTTCTGATATTCACAGTTATGGAATGTATTACATCTATTCCTTGGTTTGAAGGGAAGTGGGAAGCTGTATCTTCTACAAAAATCTTCTTGTGACTTTTGCAGAAACATTTCTTGTTGATTAACTACTGTAACTTCACCAGTTCTGCACCCTTTTGGGGAATGTTTATTTTATTGTAGTTGTGACAGTGGCCATTGGGTGGCATTAGAGCATTTTTCTATAAATGCTGAAATATTTTGCTGCGTGGGAAGATCCATAGGTTCAGTTGCTCTTTAAAAAATACATATGTATCAATTTCTGCTTTATAATGTTGCCTTGGCAAGTTGAAGTGGGAAAGTTTTATGCATTGCACTGGGGCAGTTTATAAGGGAAGGAAGAGGGTATATGAGAGCAAGTATGCAATTGAACTTCCTACTGGAAATGATTTGGCTAACTGTCTATTATTAGCATTTTGCCTACTGCATAGAATTCCCAAACTCTGACTTGTTCTTGTAGTTACATCGCTGGGTCCATTTCAGTTTCTGGTCAATAGTAACAACAGGTAATGATAGAAATGCCATTGAACATCAAGCGGAAACATTTAGATTCTGTCTTGTTGGAGATGGCAATTGCCTGGAATTTGTGTGGTATGAATGTTATTTGCCTTAACAGCCCAAGTGTGATTATTGTCCTGCTGTTACTGCATATGGACAGACTATTTCATTATCTGAGGAATTGCAAATAGTGGCGCAATCTTCAGTGAACACCTCCACCTTATGATGGAGGAGGATCATTGAAACAGCTAAAGATGGTTGGGCCTGGGACACTACCCCGAGGAAATGCGGCAGAGATGTCTGGAACTGAGGTGACTGACTTCCAACACCCACAACCATCTTCCTCTGTGTTAGGTGCGACTTCAGCTAGTGGAGAGTTCTCCCCTTGATTCTTATTGACTTCAATTTTATTAGGGGTCCTTAATGTCAAACTCTGTCTAATGCTGCCTCGCTTGTAAGGGTAGTCACTCTCACCTCACCTGAGTTTAGCTCTTCAGACCATGTTAGGATCAAGACTAGAATGAAGTGAAGAGCTAAGTAGGGCATCCATTCCCTGGTAGAACCAAAACTGAACATTCCTGCTGAACAACTGTTGAGTGACAGTCATTTTGATGCTGGAATGTTGGCTAGGTTGCATTTGTCCTGCTTGACCTTGATAGAACCCATTGTTGTTGTACTGGAACAGCTTGGCTAACACCATGGCTAGTTGTGGAAAATAAATTTTCATTACTATTGCCAAAATATTTTCCAGCTCCTTGTTCTTTGCAGTATTGACTTCCTTCATCCTCATCTTCGTATTAAATACTCTGAAACTACGTAGCTGAAGACTAGCATCTGTGAAGCTGGGGACCTCAGCACTTGGAGCTGAGGATAGTTGCAAACACTTGTTCTTTGAGAAACCCAGAATATCAGTTCAATCATTGAGGATGTAAATATTTGTGCAGCATGCCTGTTTAATTATTTACCACATTTACAACTGGATGTGGCCATGCAGAGCTTAGATCTGATCTATCCCTTGTGATTTAACTTTACCTAAACATGTTGCTTATGCTGTTTCACATGCAAGAAGTTCCTCTATTCTACGTTCACCAGATTAACATCTCATGCTCTTGGCATGCCCTCCTGCAGCGTTCAGTGAAGCAGGATTGAAACATCGATGGTCATGGTAGAGTGGGGAGTATGCAATGCCGAGAGGTTACAGATTGTGATTGAGTACAGTTCTTGTATTGTTGATGTTTCACAGTGCTTCATTGATGGCCAGCTTTTTGTTATTAGATCTGTTCAAACTCCATGCCATGTAACACGGCGGTAGTGCCACACAACATGATGATAGGTATCCTCACTGTGCAGTGGTCACCTCTACCAATACTGTCAAGAATGGCTGCATCTATGATAATCTTATCCTCACTAAGTTATGTAGGTTTTTCTCTCTTGGTTCCCTTACTACCTGCTACAGACCCAGACTAGCAGCTATATCCTTTAAGATTTATACAGCTGGGTCAGTAGTGGTATTACTGAGCCACTCTTGGAATGGAAATGTAAATCATCCAGACTGCATTTCTGTATTTATGCTACCCTTCTTTTATTTTGTATTTAACATGGAGGAATACTTGATTCATTAGCTGAGGGGGAGCAGTTTGTGACAGTCAAGAGATTTCATGGAGTTAGAGAAATACAGCATGGAAACAGACCCTTTGGTCCAACTAGTCCACACTGACCATGTTCCCAAACTAAACTAGTCCCACTGCCTGCGCTTGGCCCATAACCTTTCTTATTCATGTACTTATCCAGGCGTCTTTTAAATGTTGTAACTGTACCTGCATGCACCATTTCCTCTGGCAGTTTATTCCATACATGAACCACCGTTTAAAAAAAAGTTGCCCCCATGTCCTTTTTAAAACTTCCTCCTCTCACCTTAAAAGTATGCCCCTTAGTTTTGAACTCCCCCACTTTGGAGAAAAGACCATTGCTATTCACCTTACCTATGCTCTTCATGATTTTATAAATCTCTGTAAGATCTCCCCTCAACTTCCTATGCATCCTTACCCATGTTTGACCTGATGCCTTGAGCATTCGTGGATTTGGACTGAATATTGAAGAGAGAGCTTCCTTTTGACTAAATACCACTAAGTGGCTACTTATGTGGCTGTGTCCTGCCAATGGAACAGGACATATCCAGGGATGGTAATGATGCTGTCTGGGATCTTGACTATAAGTTATGATTCAGTGACTCTACTGTGCCAGACTGGTTGTGTAGTGTGTGAAGCAACTCTTCCATTTTAGGCACAAGCTCCCAAACGTTAGGAAGGAAGACATTTCAGGTTCTCAGAGATGGGTTTTATGTTATCACTTCTGGTGCCTGGGAAGATGCTGAATGGTCAGTCCAAATTTTATTCCTTTTAGCCCCATAATGCTGTGATCCAGTTATTAGCGAGGGCATTTCAGTGTCAAGCGTGGTGCTATGTCAGACGGGTAAGGACAACAGATTTTTGTCTTGTAAAGGAAATGGTGTATCAGATGAATTTCTACAACAACTGACAATGGTTTTGTGGTCTTGTGTGATAGTTTGGGTTCTGCTTTTAATAAAAAGAAATCTGATCTTGTGAATTTTCTACATTCATGGTGCTTTCATACAGTTTGCTTGCTATCTTGGGTACACATCACATTTAGGACATCACGTTTCAAAGTGTCAAATTTATATAATGGAACATAAGGCCGTGATTTTGTGCTGACTTTGTCTGGCTTGTACCGCAGATATTTTCAAGCACTGGCCAAAATGTAAGCATGTGTCACCAACAATAATTAACCTAAAATTGACCCCAAGATTTCAAGCCATTCAGTGTTCTAGTTTTAGAGACAGAAGTAAACTTGCACTTTAATATATATTACGGTATCAAATGCATTTTTGCATATTTAAAAAATAGCTTTTATTCTGGGAGTGCAAATGGGAATATTAAGCCTGCTGTAAAGGTCCACATGCATTGTTTCAATAATATATATTTGCAATACACTTACAGAAAATTGAACGACTCAAGTCTGAACTCCATCTTTTAGAAGCTGATGGCAAACCACGCAATAAACACGTTTTCTTCTGTGACTCTAAGAAGGAAGGTACTGTATCTCATTATGTATTTTATGGTCTGTTTAAAAAAAAAAAAAAAATTCAGTTCTATTCCTCTTACTGTTTAGTTCTTGGAAGGCTGGCACTCTTTCTCCTGGTTTGCTTTACTGTAAGCTGATTTCTGTGTGATTTACTGCACGGCTGAGCGTCCTCTAAAATTGGAGGAGGTACGCCATGGTCAATCCTAGTGATGGCCTCACTCCCTCTGTGCAAAGCCAACAAGATGTGTTCGGAAGTGATTAATAGTATAAACCCTGGTTGCTTTCTTTTCCACTCCTTAACCTAGGAGCACCAAGGCCAGCCGACATCACCTGAGTCAACTCAGCCCAGAGACTGAGTAAGTTTCTTTGTGCAGTCATTGTACTCGCTGGATAACCTTCCTGAGCCATACTGACAACTTAATTATTTCTTTCAGGCTACAGCAATATTTCTTTTGCATTCAACATTAGACCAATGCATTCAATTGCAGGCAAAATAAAACAATGGACAGGGCAATTTTCTATACAATTCTACACAAGTATCTGAACCTGCTATGGGAAGCTAAAAATAATACAATCTTCTTTCACATAAAGCTTTATTTTGAAAGCAGAAAATGCCTTTCAGCTCTCAAAGAATTGGTCCTTCAGTAGAGTATATCAGTTCAGCTGTGAGTGGCTAATTTACAAGGCCTTGTTGACAAAATCAGGATGGAAGTGACTGGTAGTTATGGAAACAAGGCATAGCAGCTAATAAGAAGTGGTGTGAAGGTGAAATGGAGGATTATTTGTTGGAACAATGAGGAAACTTTTTTTGTATCTGACCTGGAAGAGAATATTATATGGCGATAAAACATAAAATGAATAAATGCTCTGTTGCCCAACACTATTGTCCATTGCCTCCAGAAGACCAATATTTGAAAATATTAGTAGAAAGAATTAATATTACATCCTACCTGTTTTACGTTCAGGCTTCAGAAGTTACTTTAGTTATCATGGTTGATTATGGGGCAGCATGGTGGCTCAGTGGTTAGCCCTGCATCCTCACAGCATCAGGGACCTGGGTTCAATTACAGCCATGGGTGACTGTCTGTGTGGAGTTTGCACATTCTCCCTGTGTCTGCGTGGGTTCCTCCGTTGCTCAGGTTTCCTCCCGCAGTCCAACTCAAATGTGCGGGTTAGGTAGATTGGCCATGCTAAGTTACTCATAGTGACCGGGGTTGTACAGGCTAGATGAATTACCCATGGGAAGTACAGGGATCAGGTAGCGGGGAGGGTCTGGGTGGGATTCTCTGTGGAGGGTCAGTGTGGAGTCGATGGGATGAATGGCCTGCTTTCACACTGTAGGGATTCTGTGATTGTAGTGTCTAAATTGTGTATATTGCCCTCTGTTTTATTACTTAATGCACTCCAATCCTGCTACTAAAAGTTAGAATACCAACGTAAGTTTCTAACATTTCATAAATTGTACTGAGTACTGACACATGAAAGCCAAGTTTATCATGGTCTCTGACCCCTGAAAGAATGATTTCTGCATTTTAGTTGCATTTCTGTTACAGTTCACTATGTTTTATATTTATAATATTGATTTTTCCTAAATTTGTCTGTTTTTGTTCCCTACTCATAGTAATATTGCTCATGGTTTCATGTTGTTTGAGTCATTGTCTAACCAGAACTCTGTAGCTGAGGTGATAGTGCCTCCCTTTTTATTGAAAAAGAAATGAAAAGTTGTTTTGATCCAACACGAACGATTTTTCATTTACCTATACTGAAACTTTTCTGTCACAGTTTTGCCCATTACTCAAGTTATCAATGCCTTGTCATAGTTTTCCACTCGACCCTGTGATACTTACTACATCTTCCTCTTGTGTCATTGGAAATCTTGCATACATGTCTCTCTCTTATCACTGACTCAGAACAAATATGATTTATAATTAAGGCTCCAGCATTGATCCTTATGGGATTCTACTTCCAAATCATACTCCTGTTATCTGAATTTTGAGTTCTCATTCGAGCAGTCTCCTAACCAATTCAATAATTTGTCTTTAATTCCATGACTTTTAATTTGAGTTAATTATCTTATTGGTTGTCTTTGGGAAAGTCAGATAAACTACAGCGTAGACATGATCTTAAAATCCTTGCAGGCTTTCCAAGTGACTAAAGTTCGTTGAAGTCATCCTGTCCTGAAATGTGGGTTTCAGTAAATTCCGCTGTTGAGACCCTTACTAATTTTTCTTAATTTTTCTGTTTTATTTTTGGTGGAACTAAGAGTTGATTTTTTAACAGCAGTGTATTCTAAAAGAGAAAACAAATGCTGATGTTTGCTGTTGGTGACTGGTCTGGAGGATAATGAAACTTAATTACTAAGCTAAGGAATACTGTGGACAATTTGTCATCGATTGTTGTTATGCCCAAGGTTGGCAACTGGTTGGATGTCGAGTTGGTCAATCAAGGGAGAACTGCTGCTCTAGCCAACCATAGAAAATATTGATTTTAAAAAAAGAGAAAAATGGTTCTGACAGGTTTTGGTAGATGCAGTGTGATTTTGGGAAGCTTCAGGACTGGCTGCTTTTTTAAAAACTGTCGTTTTCTAGGTAGTTAATTGAATTGTTGAATGTTCTGAGAAAATAATCCCAGTCTGTAAGGATTAAGTAAATATTTCTGGAAGTCTACTGAAACTGTTCGCATTCACTGGTGACTTTGAAATTAGATATACAGTTATGTGCCTTTGAATAACTCTTTATCCAAGGATTATGTGAAGATGTGGCATCTATCATTTGACACACTTTAACTGAACTCGGAAATTACAATTATTTTCTTTTTAATTTATTCCTTAACTATGTATGTCTGTCTGTGTGTAGAGTGGTGGTTATGATAAAGGAAGGTTGAGTTTAAATCATAGATACTCATATCAATGTAGTTATCTTTGTCCTGCTAAAGTTATAGTGCTAATAAATTGGTGTCGAAGGTGTTTTATACATAAAGTCTGGTTAGAAGTAATTGGGCAATTTTGAGGGTCATTGAATTTTTTTTCACTGTTGCGAATCCAGTGATAGTAAGCCAGATTTGGTTTGGCTTGCTATTCCTGGGTCGTAACACCTCCATAATTGCTTCTAAATGAGTCAAGTCTATGATTTCCTGGTTTTGAAGTATCGCCTTTTTTTTAGGTAGCGGAATTGAGTTTATACGTTTCTAGTTTGAAAAGGTAATTTCTGAATTGGGTGTGCATTTCAGCTAAAGAGCCTGCTGTGTTCTCACTAATTTCCTCTAAAAACCTGAGGTGGAATTTAATGTCCTTCCCCGTGTCAAGCTTGGTAGTGGGGGACATCAGATCAACAGGAGAGCAGGGGCAGGACCTCTGTGCCTCTTGAATCCATCCCAATTAAACCCGTGGCAGAAATGTCCGTGGCTTGAATGCCATCGGACAGCCTTTATACCGTGTTGCTTATTGTCCGATTAAAAGCCTTAACATGCCACGGCTGGTATTAATGTAGGGGAAGCTGGCATGCGTGGACAATTACAAACGTTCAGACTCCTCAGCAACTGGAGCTTCCTTGATCCCAGAGGCATTCCGCTGCCTGTCTGGTTATTTAATTCAATTAGCTTTCCCTCAAAGAGGTGGTGCAGCTCTCCAGCTGGTGGGAGAGACCCCTGTCACCTCCAATAAACACTGTCTCTGAAGTAGAAGTTATCAAGTTCTGGGGGTTTGCCAGTCTTTAGTGTCATTATGTTTTCCTCTTTTTATCATTTTCCACCGTGAAGAAAGACACACAAGTAATTAGGCTACAAGTCTGGTATTTCTTTATATCTTTTACACAACATTTTATTTGACCTGCTTTTTTCAAATCAACCTGTTCAGAGATGTTATTACACACATCTGGTGTAGGTGGGACTTGAACCGGGGTCTCCTGGTCCAGGGGTAGGGACACTACCATTGTGCCACAGAGCCCCTTCTTCTGGTGTTTCTTTATTTTTATTTGCAGTATTACTTGCACCTATATTTAAAATGTTTGCATTACCCTTGGCAAGCCTTTTTCTTTTGAACATGTACCCTCCTCTAACCATACTCCCCAGTTCCTCTTTCATGCCCGTAAAACAAAGCCAACTGTAGTGTTCCACACTCATTTGCTAGCTGTAATAATGAACTTGGCTATCATTATTGTGTCTGAGCTTTCTTTGCTCTTTCGGGCATCTTACTAGCCCTGACAGATCTTTGCGTAATTGTACAATTCGAATTCTTCACAATGTTTGTTGATGGATTGTAGATGTTTTGTTTTCATCAATCATTAGTTGCACAGTTATAATATTTTTAAGATGATCTCCTTTAAATTTGTGCACAGTTGATGAATTTGATTTGGCAAAACGCCTCAATACTGTACCAGAGCTTGTAGACCGGGTATACAATCGACCAACGATCGAAACTTTACAGAAGGAAAAAATTAAAGGAGCCACACATTCCCGGGATCTTAAGGTAATAGCAAATGATATTCAAATTAAAATGTACCTAAAATGCGAGCGATCATGTAGCCACCAAGCATTGTTGGCATTTCAGAAAGCTGATTGGGGTTATTTTAGCATTTATATAGTCTGACAGTCACTTGAAACTTGTGATTGTTAATTTGCACAGGGTCATTGTTCTAGCTGTGAGAAACAGCATAGACACGTTTTACAGGGCCATTGTTCTTACTCTAAAATACAGTATTGCAGAATTTGTCAGTATTCATTCATTTGGCCCATCAAGTAGGCTCAAGAGGTCAAATGGCCTACTCCTAACCTGTTCATATTAGTTCATATTTTTCAATCTTCAGCCAGATTAAAGTATACTCCTTCACAGGAATTTTGTGATACTGCAATAATTTTTGAAGTGAAGGAAAAATCGGCAGTTAATCAATTCTTATATATCTCGAGCTTTTCTCTCTCTTTTGCACTTGCTTTGTTATTTGCCTGAACAATGATTATCACTTTCTTCTTTCAATGATTTGTAATTTGTCCTTTTCAGAAACTTGCTCGACAGAGAAAGCACCAATATAATCTGCTACAACAGCACATTGGGAGAGAAAAGCAGCTGTTTGTAGTGGCCCAGAAAATACAGACCAGAAAAGACCTCATGGTAAGTATATAGAGTTCATAATTTTACAATATTTTAATGTATTGTGGATTTTAATAGATTTATACACAGCATTTGGGGGAAACCATTATTAATTACTACAACTATTTCTGTAATTTCAAGACTAAGGTTAGGTGTTAAATGTTGACCATCTCTAACGAGAATCTAGCTGTCACCCCATGACATTCAATAGAATTGACATCACTGAATTCCCCACTATCAAAATCCTGGGGTGGGGTTACCAATGACATGAAAGTGAACTGAGCTAGCCATACAAGTACGGTGGCTACAAGATCTAAGAAACTTGCATAGATGCTCATCTTCTGATTTCTAAAGCCTGTCCACCATCTATAAGGCATAAGTCAGGAGTGTGATGCAATACTCACCACTTGTCTGAATGGGTGCAGCTCCAACCACACTCCAGAACCTGAACAACATGCAGGACAAAGCAGGCCACTTGATTGACACCACATCCTCGAGCATTCACTCCCTCATAGGAACAGGAGTATTCACCATTCAGTGAGATCATGGCTGATCTGTGGCCGAACTCCATCTTCCTGCCTTTGGCCCATATCCCTTAACATCTTTGTTTTAAAAAAAAAGTTTCGTAGCAGCAGTGTGTAAGAATCTATAAGATGCCCTCCAGAAATTCTTCAAGGCTTATTAGAGAAAACCTTCCAACACACAACCACTACCATCTAGAAGGACATGGGCAGCAGATGCATGGGATCACCACCACCTGCAGGTTCCCCCCAAGCCACACATCATCTAGACTACAGTATCAGTGGGTAAAACTTGTGGAACTCTATATACTGACTGTATACTGACTGTATTGTGAGTCTGACTGCAGCAGTTCAAGAAGCCAGCATCACCTTCTCAAGGATATATAGGTATAACCAATAAATACTGGCCCAGCCAGCATCAATGTGTGCTTTATATCAAATCAAGATCCTTTGTATCTTGGATAATCTTCCTCGGACAAACCAGAAGGAAACTAACAACAAGGGTACACGAACACCAACTGGCTACAAAAAGACACGACCAATACTCACTCATCTCTATCCACATGGATAAGGAGATATCATACCACAAATGTGTGCTTTATATCAAAAAAGTCTAATTTGAGGCCCTGAGTTCATCTGCCTTACCTGTAAGACCGCTTGCATTGAAATAAATGCACTTTAATTCTTCAGAGTTACCTCGCTCTGTAACTTGCTCTTGCCTGCCTTTTCTAATGAACTTGCTCTTTTTTAACTTCAGAACCATTCTCATTTGTTTCTCCTCTAACTTCTGCTGAGGATCAAAAAGATTGAAGAGAGTAGAGGGGTAGACATTGTCTACCTGGACTTTACTAAAGCCTTTGACGAGGTTTCACATGGTAGACTGATTAGTTAAGTTAGATCACATTAGATTCGGGGAGAGCTTGTCAGTTGGATATAAAATTGACTTGATGATAGGAGCTAGGGTGGTGGTGGATGGTTGTTTTTTTGAACTGGAGGCCTGTGACCAGTGGTGTGCCGCAAGGATGGGTGCTAGGTCCACTGTTGTTTACCATTTGTCTAAACGATTTGGATGAGAATTTAGGAAGAATGGTTAGTAAGTTTGCGGATGAAACCAAATTTAGTGATATAGTCAACAGTGAGGAAGATTTCTAAGGTTTTGGTGTAGAATTGTAGCTCGGGTTGTGGATGTTGTGGTTGGTTGGCTCGCTGAGCTGGTTCATTGTTCTGCAGATGTTTCGTTACCGTGCTGGGTAACATCATCAGTGCAGCCTCCGATGAAGCGCTGGTGAGTTTTCCTGCCTGGTTTTTTAACTCTGGAGTCCGTTGAGCTGGATTGCCTCACTTCCGGTTTTCCTTCGTTGTGGAGTATATATGGGGTCGAGTTTTATGTGTTTATTAATGGCTTTCTTCGTGGAGTGCCAGGCTTCTGGGAATTCCCATGTCATCTCTGCTTTGCTTGTCCCAGGATTTTGGTTTTGTCCCAGTCGGATTGGTGGTTCTCCTTATCCATGTGGATAGAGATGAGTGAGTATTGGTCGTGTCTTTTTGTAGCCAGTTGGTGTTCGTGTACCCTTGTTGTTAGTTTCCTTCTGGTTTGTCCGAGGAAGATTATCCAAGATACAAAGGATCTTGATCAATTGGGCCAATGGGCTGAGGAATGTCAAATGGAAAATAATTTGGGTAAATGCGAGGTATTGCACTTTACCAAAGTGAACAAGGGCAGGACTTAAACAGTTAATGGTAGGGCCCTGGGTAGTGTTGTCGAACAGAGACCTGGGGGTTCAGTTATGTCGTTGTTTGAAAGTTGCGTCACAGTTAGGGTGATTAAGAAGGCGGTTAGCATGCTTGCGTTCGTTGCTCTGATCATTCTGTACAGGAGTTGGGATGCCATGTTGTGGTTGTACACGATGTTGCTGAGGCCACTTTTGGAGTACTGTTTACAGTTTTGGTTTCCCTGCTTCTGTTATTAAATGGGAGAGGATTCTGTAAAGATTTACCAGGATGTTGCTAGGATTGGAGGGTTTGAGTTATACGGAGAGACTGGATAGGCTGGGATTTTTTCCGCTGGAACGTGGGAGGTTGAAGAGTGACCTTTTAGAGGTTATAAAATCATGAACATATATTTAGGGTGACTAGCAAAGGTCTTTTCCCTAGGAGGGGGAAAACTAGAATACATATATTTAAGGTGAGTGGAATATGATTTAAAAGGGACCTGAAGAGCATGATTTTCACACAGGGTCATTTGTATATGGAACGAATTGCCAGGGGAAGTGGTAGATCTCAGTACAGTCACAATAATTAAAAGACATTTGGACAGGTAAATGAATAGGAATGGTTTAGCCAAATATGGGCCAAACACAAGTAAGTGGAATTAGTTTAGTTTGGGAAACTTGGTTGGCATGGACGAGTTGGACCGAAGAGTCAGTTTCTGTGCTTCATGACTTCATGACAGCAGTCGATGAAAGGTGGAAAATTCCCTTGCTGTATGAAATTTAATTTAAGGTTCCAAAGTAAGTCGCTGTTGTAACATAACAACTAATCGGACTTTACTAGAAACTGAGTCTTACTTCTAAGCATGTTATAGGTAGCTTTTTTAAGAAAGCACTAATTGTATTCATAGATGAGATTGTGAAGGAAAGGTATTGCAAGTGAACGGTTTAAGCAGATGAATTGGCTGTGTTGTGTAACTTTGACATTTTGCCTTCAATTTGCTTTCCGTTTCCTAATTAATTCATTTGTGTAAAATTTCTTTATGTGCTATTTTGTTTCAGCCTTTAGGCAGAGGAGAATAAATCTGATCTGTATTTTACAGGGTAGCTGTTACCTTATAGAAGCAATAACTACAGATTAGATGTGCTTTATGAAATCTTACTAACTTCAGAACATGAAGCTTATAGATATCCAAAATTAAATGAATTCGCATGTTGAATTGGCTGTGTTTCCACGTTTTGTGTGTCTATCATTTTTTTTTTACCTGAATGGCCTCCTTTTACAGGACAAGACCCGGAAGGTGAAAGTAAAGAAGGAAACTGTAAACTCTCCGGCCATTTACAAATTCCAATTTAAGAGAAAACGTTGACATCTCTCCAATGGGCCGTAAAAATATTGCACAATGAGCTACCCTTTTCATGGAGGTTTTCGGAGAAGATTGGGTTGTGAGCTCATATGCTTTTTGTGACATTTAAGGTTTTATTGACTGGCTGTTGTCCCTGTCACATTAAATGAATGTGAAGAGAACACTTTATTTTGGGTGACGTGCTTTTTGTTGAATGCTGTTAATCGGTCACCGGAAAGTGAAGAGTTAGAATTTACATGAAGTTCAGATTCAGTTTAGAAGAATGGCATCAATCTTCAAATAAAGAAACAACATGACGTTAAGTTCCAAAAGCAGTATTTTTCCAATAAATTCTTTTTCACTCTCGGTGGATTTTCTGAAGGTACTGTTTGGGGATAAGAAAAACGCATGGGTATACTTCCAGCAGAGGCACAGTTTAAAAATTGTTATAACTCGAATATCCTGATGTTTTTTAAAAAAATTTTTTTTTTAAGGAAAAGCAGTTCTGTGCTGATTTGCCTAATTATATCCCTCTTGTATGTGGCCTTCATCTCATTAGGGAAAGAGGGGAGAAAAACACCTATTTTGGGATTAATATCCAATGATCTCTGTTGGAGAATTATTTTCAGCTTGGCCATTAGTTCATTCTTCCATCTTTCTATTGAATAGCATACCAACACTCACTGGAACCAAATCCACTATGTTGGCATATTTAGAAGAGCTGCAAAAATTTGTCACAGAAAACAGATTGCTGTGATAACTTGAAGTCTAGTAAGTGAATGATAATTTGAAACGCATAATTGTTAGCTCTTACTTCCAAACAAGAAAATTGAATGCAGTGATCCGTATTTAGCATATACTCCATCGTACCATTTTGTACAGTGTAAGCTGAGATGTGTGAAAAGCACAGCTAACATCTCCGGCTTCCTTGCACACTGGTGTGTAACAATGTTCTTGTTTTACTGCAAGTGTTTTCTCATACTTAATCACACCACAGCAAATCTCTGGATGCAACACTGGATTTTTGTTGGCTTTCAGACAAGTTTGTTGTCCCACCCTTCTTTCTAAATGGATTTGATTACCCAAGCAGTAATCCCAGTGTCCCTTACCTGAGAAATACCAATTTATTATTCATTGTCGTCGTGGAGCAGCTAGAGTCTTCATTAGAGTCGAAGGAAGATGTGTTTTGTCTGCCTCGTCAGCATCACTGAACCTCATCCCCAGGAGGCTTGGTACAAATTAATTAACCTAATTAAAAACACTGATTGCTGAGATGATTGGTGTGGTGCTGGCAGCAGTTGCATATAAGCTGTATGGGGCGGAACTGCAGCCAACTGATGTGTGACACTGAGATAATGCTGCAGAACTAAGCAAACCTCATAAAACCAGATTAATTTTGTATAATTTGGTCATCTTTTATTTATAAATACAAAGTTTGATCTGGTCAATATTCTATTCCATCAAATAATGCTAACTGATCCATGGGAGTTCCAACTCTGACACAATCCATTGCAGAAAATGGTGCAAAAGTCACCATTTGTAATTTGTTTTTCAGCAACTAAGCAAAGTAAAACGGTATTTCAATTTCTTAAGTGTTCTCATTTATGGTCATTAAGGAGATTTATGGTTTAAAGTCCACAATTAAAGATGTAAATGCCCTTTTGTCATTCCTGACCTGCAGTTGTGGTATGCTTAGAATAAACAGGTTACTGGATAGTTCGGGACTCATTATCTATGAGTAGCAGACAGGAGTTTAGCGCCGTTATGTACACAAATAGAACAGCCAATGAGGGCCCACCCACACTTCAGTAATTCATCATTTAGCAGCTCTTTTGTGTAATCATTTTGATAAATGTGATGGTTTTACCAGAATGTAGTGTATGAATTGATTATCATTGTAAGCAGACTACACAGGTAAGCAGGCGATAATAGGGTTGCTATTTTCAAAAATAGATGAATTATGTTGGAAGGTGAAATGAGCAGTTCATTCCGGTCTAATATTCTGAGAACTGAATCTGAAATTTACAGGGGTTTCTTTGTTCAATTTTACCTGAAGACATGCTGCGACATAAGTACTGCACTGAATGCCAACAGGCCACTCATCTTTAGATTTTGATCTACCCTATTATTTTATGCCTCATCAATCGAGGACTTGAATGGAATATTTCATTGTAGTAGTTGTGCAAAACTTCATAACGAAATAATCTTTTTGTGGTTACATATGTTAAATTTAATGGGCTGTTCTCATTTACACAATGCAGTTTTCTTCCAAATGCCATTTTTTTAAAAAAATCATACACAAAATTATTATACAAGTTAATATTATTTTGTTTAAGTCAACAAATGAATGATGGTGCATGGTGAGTGAAAGGATTTCTGCATCTAGGCACATTCATTACCTTGCAAGCATAAATGTGCATTGTTATGTTAAGTGGCGCATTTTAACATTTTCAAGATTGACCAAATTGTTTTGCAATGAATAAACCTGTGAGCACAGAAACAAAATATTGTGGATACCTGAAATCTGAAATAAAAAATTGGAAATGCTGAGTAGGAGAAGCAATTAACATTTCATCAGAACAGTGGTTGCAAGGTCACAGACCTGAATGGTTAATTCTGTTTCAATCTCAGCAGAAGTTATTTTTGAAGTTTCATCAATGAAAGCAACAGCCTGTTTGCGCACACTGTCCCAACAACCTGCAGCCAAGTCTGTGATGGCGACCGGAGAAGTTTGTGATTTCCCCGTTCTAGTGCACAGGCAATTTACAGTTGATTGAATGTTGATTGTGGACAGTTATCTTATCTAGTTTCAGCTTCTTGCCCTGAGTAACCAGTTGACACAAGCACGGTATCACTTTAGTCTCTGCCTCAGTCCATGTTGGATGTGAGGAGCTGGGAAACCTTGACCTGATGTTAAGACTGATGATAGTCAGTTCACGATGTTGTCCGGGAGATAGTGTCCAGTCTTAGATACTTTTCAGTAGCCAGAGAAGAAAGTGAATTTGTTAATTCTGTCAGCTCCAGTAACACTTTATTTGACCTTAGAAACAGTTGTGTAACATCAGCACAAACATAGGTTTCATAAGTTGTCAAGAAGACCGATGCCTGCAAAGAGAAATGGGCGAAGTAAGTGGAAAAAATTAGTGTATAATGTGGGAAAATATGAATATTGTAAGAAAATAGGAGTATAGTGTATTTAAATACAGATTGCAGAACTTTGAGATACAGAGGGATCTGAGTGTCCCTCATCAAAGTGTTAGTCTGCAAGTATTGTGAGTGATTAGAAATGCAAATGGTATGTTGTTGTTTATTGCAAAGGGAATAAAATATTAAAGTAGGGATTGCCACAGTTGTACAGAGCTTTGGTGAGGTCATAGCAGGAGTACCACATACAGTTTTGTCTCTTCCTTTTTAAGAAAGGATATAAATATATTAGAAACGGTTCAGAGAAGATCCACCTGACTGATACCTGGGCTGGTGTGATGAGGAAAGGTTGAACAAACGGGGCATGTATCTACTGGGATTTAGAAGAATTCAGTGTTATCTTATTGAGACGTAAAAGATCGCCGGGGGACTTGGCAGGGTAGTCACTGAAAGGATGTCCTCCCCTGGGGATGGACTAGTATAAAGGGATTTTGTTTAAAAATCAGGAGACTCAGGGAGAAATGGGGAGGATTTTTTAAGATGAGGGTTGAGAATATTTGGAATGCCCTTCTCAAACAAGTAGTGGAGGGTCATTGAATATTTTTAAGGCAGAAGTAGATTAATTTTTGACCACCAAGGGAATTAATAGTTGCGGTAAATGGGAACTTGGAATCCAGAATACAAATCAGCCACAATCCTATTGAATGACAGAGAGGGCTAGAGGGGCCAAATGGTTTACAGTTCATCCTCATTCACATGAATAGATAACTCCATGTCTTGTCAGGATTGTTGTTCAGCAATAAGTTTCAATTTAAGTAAGTAAGAGGAACAACAATTGTTTAATTGTATAACATATTTATACACTAGAAAGGAAAAGAGCCTTGCCTTTCCTAACTCAGTTTCTCAAACGCACCGTGCCATCCTTAACAATTGTCCCAAGAGGCACTGGAGTAAAATGTAAGCTAAGCAGAGTCAGCATTGCTTCATGAAAGAGAAATCATGTCTCATTAATTTATTAGAGTTTTCCACAGAAGTCTCAACCAGAGTGGGTGGAGGGAAAGCAGTAGATGCATTGAATTTTGAATTTGAAGGCTTTGAACAATGTATCTTACAAAAGATTATGTCATAAGAGAAGAGCCCACAGTATTGGAGATGGTATATGAGCATGGATAGAGAATTGGCCAATGGACAGAAAAGAGCAAATGGGTCTAAGAGGTACTTTATCAGGTTGGCAACCTGTGACCAGTGGGTACCACGATGATCAGTGCTGGGCTTGCATCTGTTTACAATATATATTAATGACTTTGAGCAAGGAAGCAAATGCACTGTAGCCAAATTTGCAGGTGACATAAAAGTAGGTGGAAGGGCAGCTTGTGAGAGGGATACAATCAGTCTACAGAGAGATATCGATAGGTTAAGTAAGTGAGAAGAAGATGGCAAATGGAATATAATATGAAAAATTGTGAAATTATTAATTTTGGAAGGGAGAACAAAAGAATGGACTATTTAAATAGAGAAAAGCCGCAACACATAGGTACTTGGGGTACTTGCAGGTAATCAGGGAGTGGAATGTTGGCCCTTATTCAAGGGGCTGGAGCATAAAAGCGACTGTATAAGGTATTAGCGAAGCCACATCTGGAGTACTGTGAGCAATTTTGGTCCCTTTATTTAAGAAAAGATTGAATTGCTTCCAACGAAATTATGAGAAGGTTCACTCAGATGAGCCCTGTAACGGAGGTCTTATGAGCAAAGGCTAACAGGTTGGGACTCTACTCACTGGAGTTTAAAAGAATGAGATCTCCTGGAAACATATAGGGTTCTTATGGCATTTGATAGGGTAAATGCTGAGAGGGCACCACCTCAGAATAAAGGGGCACCAATTAAGACTGAGATGAAGAAGCATTTTTTTCTGAGTGTTCAGAGTCTTTGGAACTCGTCACACAGAGCTGTGGGGACAGAGTCCTTGTGTATATTTAAGACTGTGATAGATTCTTGATGAGTGAGGAATCAAGGATTATGGGGAAAGTGCACGAAAGAGGACGTGAGGAATGTTAGATCAGCCATAATCCTATTGAATGGCAAAGCAGGGTCCAGGAGCCAAACGCCTACTCCAATTCCTATTTTTTGTAGTGTTATGGTCTTACGATAAGCTCATCTTGCAGTAGGACTTCTATCCTCAGCTTTTTGACTCAATCAATATTGTTACCAGCAGGAAAAGCTGAAACTTTGTGTGGAAGATTTGAAGTGCAGCTAAAACTTCCTACCCTTAAATTTCTGTTCAGTATTTTCTACTAGGTTGGAGAAGTATCATGGATGATTTACTGCGATGCCACCTAGAATGAAGGGCCTTAACTATGGTTGGAAATCATCATTCCTATGAATGAGGAGATTGAGGTTTTTTCAAAAAAAGGGATTAAAAACCGTAAGAAATGACTCTTCTGTCTGAACATGAAACAACAATTTTTTCCTTTTATCTCAGTACTATTTCGATATTCGTGTGTGATTAAGTACTATTTATTTGCACAATGAACAAACATGTATTAAAAAGTTCATAAATTCTGCTAATATATCTTGCCATACTAACAAAATATACTTGGGTGTTAGGCTGGGAGAAAATGGTGTTGCAATCTCAATTACAAGTTGCAAGGCTGGGGAAACACAAATGAAATACTGCTACAGTGAAAGATCGAGTTTAATATGTGGAAATATAATGTAGACAAACACTCAGCTAGCTTATGCATAGCTGACCTAGGCATATTCAAATCTTTTGTTGTGTGTAAACTTCCATTAATATTATCGCCTCATAATGCCGTAGTCAAAACTAAGTTGAAAACTAGCAACATCCCTAATGACGTGTGTTCCTGAATGCTACCCTATGCATGAAATGTCCCGGGGCATAATAATGAAATGTGACTTAGTGTTCTCTTCCTTTGGAGGCAGCTGGTCGGTGCAAGGGTCTAATATGCAGTGTACGTGCCAATCTGAACTTTGCAACCCTGAACTTAAAAAGAAAATGGGTCATTGGCTGAAATACAGAGAACAAGACAGTTCCCTTTGTGCACTTGTTGTACAATAAGTTAAAGAAGTAAAAATTAATTTAATGAAAGCTTCAGCCTCTGCGTGTTTGGCTTTATGTACAGTAATGAATTTGAACTTGCCTAAAGAGATAATGTTTCCTTCTAGTCCATTGCCATCCACCTACACAAGGGTCCAGTGCATAATATTTCAAAACAAGCCCCCATTCTTTCAACTTTTCTCAAGTCAAAATGCCTCTCTTGAGTATAATTGTCACATGTATTAAGAGATAATGTGGCATGTCTTATTACAACCCACACTCATTGCAGTATCCAGCTGAAGTCTGCACGAGCCAGGTCACAAGGCTGCATACTTTTTATGAGTCCTCTTTTGTGTGTATTTGACTATTATTCAGGCAGAATACATCTTTTGTTATCTTTGAACCAGAGTGAAAGATCTGAATGGTTTAAATATAAAGCAATGCTTCTAATCCTTTTTCTTTAAACTATCTTACCTGAATGCACACTATTTGTTCCATTAGCCTTTCATGTGATAGGGTGTAACTAAACCTGGTTGCACAGTATTTACTAACGTTTTGGGGTTTTACTATGAATTAATGCTTCAGTTCTTTATTTAATTTAACTCAAGAACACATAGTTTATATACATATGTGTCACCATGTTAACCCTTCAATTGTAACAAATTCAGAGAAATTCCAGCTCTCTCAGTCTGTCAGCATAAAGCTAATGAAGTATCAGGAGAAGCTTTTATAGTGACATATTGGCTGAAATAATAATACAAAATAATAATACAAAATATAAATTAGCATTTTGTAAATAAGCCACTTCACTTTCCTACAGTCTTTCCTACAACTTCCTTGGTGAGGTTTCCCAGTTCATTACGGTTCCAGGCCGGATGTCCTAGAGTATTGAATTCACAGCTGAGAAACAATGAACGGCTTCCCTTTTAGAGTCATAGAGTAATACAGCACAGAAACAGGCCCTTCGGTCCAACCAGTCCATGCCTACCATAATCCCAAACTAAATTAGTCCCACGTGGCTGCATTTTAGACCATATTCCTCAAAAATTTCTTATTCAAGTACTTATCCAAATGTCTTTTAAACGTTGTAACTGTGTCCGCATCCACCTCACTTAACCCCTCAAGTTGGTTGCAACAAATAATTTAAAAATTATCCCTTCCCTTGTAGATACCTGTCTGCCAGGCCCAAATGCACTTATGTTCTAGAAGGAACCAATTTAACCAGCCTTTGTTGAATTAATAAAAAGAGTGTGTTTATTAATTACGACACGGAGAAGAAATACTAATACAATACACGCACACCAAGATTAGAAATGAGGACAGTCCAAAAAGGTTAAACAATTTAAGAAAAGATTCATGGATCAATGTCTGAATTGTTCACGAAAAGAAGATAATTTAATGTTGTGGCTATTGCAGTGAAGGTTACTGGTAGTGTGGTGATCTTTATTAGTGAAAATACAGTTTCACAATCCTTAATTTTACAAATTGGTTGAGGTTCTGAATCCTTTCTGTTGTGATTGAATTCCAGTATTCAGGGTGAAAGAGAGTCCTTTTGTCGTCCTACTTCTTTTTGTATGACTGTTATTTTGCTAATGTCTAACACACCGAGTGGGGAAGAGTCTTTACCTGCAATATGGTGATAACTTCTTTGACTGTATCCTTCACACCATGCTAACGACTGTATCCTTCACACCATGCTAACGACTGTATCCTTCACACCATGCTAACGCTTGAAACCAGGGTGGTACATACGTGAACATTCAGTCCCACTAAGACTCCGCTGTAGAGTTGAAACTGGCTTTTTAACTACTATTCTTTAAATGCAAAAATACAATGCATCTGCAGACCAGGACATAATCTGCAAGGAATAGCATGCTGTGAGCAAGGGTCATCAGCCCCCTCATTATCTTTACAGTCACAAGAGATTTCAGTCCAGTCCATTGTTTTGCCCATTCTTCCCCTTTGAGGGGCTATAGTTTAAAATTCATTTCACATACATACGTTTGAAAATCCCACATGTCTCTCTTTCCAGACAGCCACTTAATTTACATCTGCAGCCATTTTGGTCCTATCTTCGAAAAGAAAGCATTTTGAAATTATAGGTAAAAATGTCCGACAGTTTTTCAGGGTTCTGACTTGTTTTGACACTATTACCATTTTTTCTAACTGAAGGTAGGTATCTTTTTAAAATAGAAATATTAAAAGCTATTAAGAGTTAATATTGACATGACCAAAATGTAAACATGATCAGATTAACAACAGCTTGCATTTATATAGTGCCTAAACAGAATGAAACATTCTACAGTGCTTTACAGATCAAAACAGGACTGAGCTAAGCCTTAAATGTGTTACGCAGTTCAAACATATCTGATTTCATTTTGCAAGCAAACATTTTCAAATTCATTTTCAATGAAAAATGGACCTGATAGTAAGTGAAAACTGGGGATCTGAATGGTAGATTTCTTTTTGATGTGGCCTGTCTGTCATTCAGAAATAGATTGATGTCAACAGCAGTAGTTACTTAAAAAACTGCAAATATTATCCAACTTTTTGTATAAAAAGTTCTCCCTGGTTTTGTGGTCATTATTTATACAACCACCAACATCCCTATAAAACAGATTATTTGGTTATTGTTGTTTATGGGAAATTGATGCGAAAATATTGGGTACTGTTTCCCAGACACCTGTGGTTTTCTTTCCATGATTTTCATTGGCTGTGAAGTGGCCTTAGACATGCTGAACTCATGATCAATGTTATATCAAGGTCATTTCAGTCCACCATTTTGAATTTCTTGTCCCGGTAGATGGTTTATATATAAGCCTACTAAATTATCTATTTTGTATTGTTCAGCACAAATTATATTCAATCACTTGTGGCATTTACTCTGGAGACGACTAAGATATTTTAGAATTGTTATTAGATATTTCTGGGTAGGAATTTCTTCAAGTCTTGAGTTTTTATTCCCTCTGTCTTGTTGGTTTCACCTGGAATTTCTCCCAGTGCTAAATTCATCAGTCATGAATTTAACAAAGATAAATGAACACAAAGTGTAAGAGAAGCATTTACTTTTCTCCATCCATGTTTCCAGGTATTAAACTCGCACTATTTGACAAAATGTAGAGATGAGCATTAGGTCTTTGGTCACGTTTTTCATTTCTTGCCTTTTAAAGATTCTTCCCCGGAACTGGATACAGGTATCCACAGTGCACAGCACTGGGATTTGGCTACTATTGAGAGATGCAATGTCACTGCAACTTCAGTGAGCTCAAATGCTCCCACCATTTCTATTGAATAAAACGACAGGGACAATTTGTTTGGAGGCTTTGCCTGTTTGCACTTAACTCCCACAACTCATTCCGGCAAAATAGTACAGCTGAGAATCACTGTGTAAATTGGGAAGCATCCTCTACGTTAAGAGAACAAATGCAGCAAGCACGTGGGTGTATCACCCACCAACAAGTTCCCACAGTAACCTGCTTTGGAACAATGTTGCTCAGTCACAGTACTGGAACTTCTTCCCCTAACAGCCCTGCAATTGGATCTACACCACAGCACAGCAACTATTTTCTAGGGCCATTAGTGAGAGGCAATAAATATTGACATTATGATACTCAAACTATAAATGAATTTAAAATTCATTTAGCGTAAATTTAGTGAGGTCAATGTTTAGCTAGTCTTGCGTTTCTGCCACTTACCCCCTCTGTAGGTTCCGTATAACCTAATAATTGCTAAACACGTGTAGTATGCATAGGAACTGCAGCTGATATACGAACTGTTATCAGGCTGAAAATTTAAGGAATTCACACAGTAAATACTTACGGCTCACCTTAGCTGCACGACGCACATTCAGTTCCGGACAGGCAGTATAGGACACAAGTTAGACATTAAAACCCCCAAATTACTTTCCTGCTTGTAAGACAAGATGTGGAATACTACGAGGAAAGCAACCTGAACTGGAGCAGTGCCCACAAATTGCGAATACTGAACCTTTCAACCATAAACACCTCGCAGAACCTGAGAACTAATGACTTCACACTTACTGACACACAAGCATGGAGCATCCTGCACTATAAGACCAGTCTGAAAGACTTTTTCTAACGCGTTTCTCTTGATATTGTGGGTCTGTATGTGTTATCTGAAATCTAGCGCTTGCTGACAAGATGGGTATTTGCATGAAAGCGAAACTCCAATGTTGCAATAGATTAGTAGGTGAAAAAAATATGTTCCTTTAAGAGATTCTTTATTGACAGATGTTAACGTTGCTGGGTTTTAAAAGGGCAGTTTGAATGATGCATTTTAGTGCTGGATAGAAACTGGACAGGAAGCCAAGAAAATTTAAGTTTTCATTTTAATACATCACTAGTGAATGAAACTCTGGTCAGTTATTTTTTGTATAAGTCTGAATAACACAGCAGAGAATCAAATCTGATACATTAGCATTACAAAAGCCATTGTCTCCAAACTCATCTATTCACCATCATTATTTTATCCAGATCTACTAGTAAACCCACATTCACCAACCTATATATTTACCTTTTATACAGAGGACTAATTTTCTTTGTATCTGATTTTTAAAAAATTCATTTATTGTGTACTAATCATCAAGATAATTTGCTATATTCTTTGCATCTCATAAACTTCTGACTATGCAATGATCAGTCCCTTCTATATGCACCCAATGCACAACAAAATGAGTCTACATGCTGTGGAAATATTGAAGTCTGATGCATATAGTAGAATATCAGATGAGATAGCTTAATAAATTTTTACGAAACTTGTACTACCTCCCTCACAAAGAAGAAAAGTGTGCATTTCCAAACATAACAAATTGGCACAGTAGGGAGGGGTAGGCACGTTTGAAGACTTAAAACTACATGCACTAATATACCTGATTAACATAGGCAACTTGTCAGAGGGAAGATTAATTAAATAACTGGACAGCAAGCTACTGAGATAGAGATAGAAAAGATGACTAAAACTGGCTCAGAAGAAAGTCTGCGACTTTCTAAGATTTTTTTAATGTCAGATTTCGATTTGAGCCCTTTGACTATAATAAAGAATGCTCAGGGACATTCAAATTAATCCAGTTTGGGTGGGACAAGCTTCCCAAAACCTATTGCCCACACAGTACTGATCACTAATGGGAATTTCAATGGACCATTACTGAAAGGCCACCTTAGGACAATGTCTTTGACACTTCATTCATTTAAAATATACATTCCTTAAACTCTTCTGTCTCTGGTGAAAATGAATGGGTGTTTGTCTTCAGCTGTGTAATTGGATGGGAGTGCTGTAACATCTCTGAATGGATCACAGCATTTAAAGCAAGAGTACAATGAGGTTCTACTCTTAAGAAGTGATACTACAGGCTGGTATAGACTGAATATCCATTTCAGGCCCAGATTACTTTTAAACTGAATATCAATATTTTACAATCCAGTAAAAACACTAAATGCACATTATTGTGACCAGCTAAATTACAAGAAACTCTGAAAAATCTAACATTCTTTTCCCTAGCTCTGATGAAAGCCATTTGAATAGAAAGATTAATTCAGTTACTTCCTCCACAGGGGTTTCTTGACTGAGTGAATATTCCTGGCAATTTTGTTATAAATATTTCTCTTCTCCCCTGTTTTCCTGGGATAACAGTGCACAGGCCTTATCAAAACCCCATTACCTCACAAATAACCATTCTTCATGTGTAACCCTAATGCTGGGTTTGATGAACAATAAGATTGCAGTGTGGTCTCTGTGAGTGTAGAACCATATCCAAACACACCCTCTCTTCCCAGGCTAATGTTGTGGTGGGTGGATGAATGGGGAACTAGAGAGCCACACTCTGGTTAATTTTTCATCTCTGTAGCTAGATAGTTACTAATCAATCTGTTCAGAGATGTCATTACACACCTTTGAAGCAGGTTGGACGTAAGCCCAGGCCTCCTGGCTCAGAGGAAAGGACACTAGCACTGCAGCACAGCAGCCCTTTATACCTCTATAGCTAAATGATCAACTGTAGAAGCTAATTGCTGTGCCCAACAAAATCAGCTAACATAGGCTTTCTGCCTTGTATAAACCACACCACAAGCTCTATACGGTTACTAAGCCACACGGAAATAATAGGATTTCTTATATTTCTTATAGAATAATGTATTTACAGAATTAGACCATTCGGCCTTCCCCTTTGCACTAACAGAGAGGAATATCCAGATACTCTCTGCACTTCCCCAAAGTCATTTTCCCCCTTTTGATGAACACATTCAAATCTCTTTTGAAAGCCACTATTGAACCATTTCCATTGCCATTTCAAGGAGACCAAATTATTGCATGCAACATTTCTCGTCACCTTCTTTCCGATTTATTTTTACAAATTAACTGAAGTGAATAGGTTATTCTGAGAGTGGAGTATTATTTTTACATTCATAATCTTTTGAATGATTTATTTTCTGAGCTTTACTCAGAAGCTAATTTGGAACTTTTAAATTGCCAAGTATGTTCCAGTTTTGTCCAATTAATTTGAGATATTTCACATAACTGCTGCAGTCATTTTCTAACTTGAATGAATAATTAGAACTTTTTAAATCATACTTTGAAATGGCATTTCATCTGCAAATATGCTAATACCTTAATGTGTTGTTATCTTTTGTCCTGAGCTCAATTAATCCCAGTAATCATTTGTGCTCTATGTGGTGCTTTCATTGAACAAGTGGCCATTGTACCTTTCAGTATGTCTAAAAGAGGCACTTTTCCTTTTCAAATATGAATTGTGATTGTCAAAATATCATGAAAGAGGAATTAAAAACAAGACACCAGGAATAGCAAAGTCCTACAAATTGTGGCTCTTTAGAGTGCGTAAAGTGCGTAAACTATGAGTGTTTGGTTTAAATAGGATCCCACTACTCAGTCGCTCAGGAACCCGAGAATCTCAGCCAATTGATTATTCTGCATGCATAAGGTCAGGCAGTGAATGTTGGTCTTATAGCGCTGGATGATGATGGCCAACTGGAGTATCCCTGTTGTTGTATTGGATGAGATCAGCTTAGTACAGTCTGGGGGTCTAACTGACTTTAGCTTCATACTTCATACTCACAAAATCAGTGCGCAAGCCCCAAGAAGAACCCCTTCAGATTGCTTCAAGAGTTCCAGACCTGGTGGGAAGCTAGAACTGTACTCAGCTGTTAAGAGATTAGTTAGTGGACTTTATTTAATGAATGCATACGCGCAAACAGAATCGAAAAGCTTGAGGCTGCCCTTGAATTACTCCTTGCGGCTGGAGCAGGAGAAAAATGACTGACATGGTTAATGAAGATCGTGGGTGCGGAGGAATTTGGCGAACATCCAGCCTGACGCAGGAAGCCGCTGTGATATACAAAGGACACTTCACATGCTGCTGCAGGTTATAAGTACCATTTTCCCGTCAACACACTGCCCTGATACATTCTCATTTTATTCTCCAAACGAAAAGAACTTAAGCTCTGTTTGCAGCTTTATATTCAAAGAAAAGTGTTGGCAAACATATGGTTGCTTGAAGCATACATGCTGCATTTTTTGATAAAGTTTAGAAAGAAGCCTTCAAGGGTTTTTAACGGGTAGAGATCTTTCAAATTCTGCTTATTGGAACGTATGTAGGAATAGAAAATATGATGAAAGTAATGAACAAAACATACTTTAGCATAATGGCGAAAAGAAAACAGTCCGGTGTCAGCGGAAAAAAAAGATTAGTTGCCTAAATTTTTTTAATCAATATTAATTCAGTACTAACCTCTCTGAGGTGGCAAGATTAATGGCAAGTGGGATAACTGAATCAGGAAAGGGTCTAAACATCAGTTTCTCAATGTTGAGAAAAACCCACCTGATTTCCTGCTCAAGCCTTAGGTATTGAGTTCGGAATGTTGCCATTAGCCAGTGAGCAGTTTACTAGCCATGCATTTGTACCGCAGTAATGCCTCCACCTCACTCTATTAACTTTCAATCTTCCTCTCCACAATGAGGAAATTCGATGATGCACAAACCTGACAGGTGGTAGAATGGTTCAGCTGGCAGCTTGTGCCATCAGTGGGCAGTGCAGCTCACAGAATGGACATCCCAGCCTCTCACCTCCCAAGGGAAGGTAATGACCTAGTGGTATTAACGCTGGACTGTTACTCCAGAGACCCAGATAATATTCTGGGGACCTGGGTTCAAATCCTGCCATGGCAGATGGTGGAATTCGAATTCAATAAATATCTGGAATTAAGAATCTAATGATGACCGTAAATCCATTGTTGATTGTCGGGGAAAAACCCATCTGATTCAATAATGTCCTTTAGGGAAGGAAACTGCCATCCTTACCTGGTTTGGCTTACATGTGACTCCAGACCCACAGCAATGTGGTTGACTCTTAACTGCCCTCTGGGCAATTAGGGATGGGCAAAAATTACTGCCCAGCTAGCAGCACCCTTATCCTGTGAATGAATAAAGAAATTTTTGATTTTTTAAAAATTTTATTGTCATATGTACTCAAAAGTACAGGAGAACAGTGAAAAGTGTATAATGTCACCACATGTGGCACCATCTTAGGTACAAGTACCTAGATACAGAATCTTAAGAACAAGGTCGAAAGAAAGAGCAAAGTTAAAAGTTAAACATTGCAGTAACTATAGTGTAGCATAAGGTTAAAAAGGTTAAAATAAGGCTAAAAATTACACATTGCAAACCTTCTTAGTTTTAAGCAGAAAATAAAGAAATAAAGATGAAAGTTCAAACATTGCAGTCTTTCCTTAGGTGCTTAGCCACTGTGGGACCACACTTCGAGGAATCACCTTGGGATAGGGAGCCCATGCTGAGGCCACATTGAGTAGAGAAACCGCCATGTCCCACCAAAAGAGCACCACGCTGGGTCAAGCGAATGGTCACACCAAATTAGGAGTTTGCCTCGCTGGCTCTGCTCTAGGTCCAATGCCAGGAGTCTGAGGCTGGGAGCCCATGGCCCGAATTACGTTGCCAGGAGAAGAAAGAAAAGGAAACGCAAGGAGCAGATGAGTTCCATCTGAACATCCTACTCTTGTGTATATATTCATTGCTTCTTCCACACAAGGTTCCTGCATGATCGATGGCCCAAACTCTTCCTGGCCTCTTCATTTATACATTCAGCATCAGTAAAACACCAACCTCATACCATTGTCATGGTTGGCTTTGGCCCAACTTAGCCACAGCTTAATTGCTTCAGGCATCTATTTTGGATCCTTAGGGGACACCCAGAAAATGCATGCTTCTCCCAGGTGGCTTTAAACTGAGGGATAGCCAGGCATTTTATCTATCTTTATGGGATTTTTGACACTGACATAGAGACAGTCATCTCCTCTGCATTGGCCTCATTGTTAGTTCACTTAGAGGCAAGCATCCTTCATGGTTCAGTTTGTGTTTTGACACACAATGTTTTTAGTGCTGAGTTAGAAGCTGGCTGGCTGTTAGTGTGGGTTACATCTGCTCTAAAGAGCAGGAGGAGAGGCAGGCAGTATATGGGTATGGGGAGTACTGAAGAGTAAATGTATCAGACAGACAGGGGATGGGACAAATGACCAAATCGCTCGGTGCTTTTTCAACATCAGAGCTGCACCATTGCTCGCAGCTTGGTTGCGAACACACTGCATGTGCTTACAGAAAACGATGATGTGTGAAGCTTAAAGAGGATGAGTGTTTAGAGGGGTGAGGGTGGACTGCAGTCAGTCAGGGACACCACTACAGTCAGCGCCATGGGGCTGGTCTGAATTCAGTTCAAGGGCATGACCATGTTCATTTTGGTTCTTGGTCCTGTGTGGGTCTGGGTATCCATGTCCTTGCAGTCCAGGGATTGGGCCAAGTACGAGCAGTAAGTGGATTACATGTAGTTCAGTTGGAGACGTCAGTTTAGGGGTTGGGTTGTGCTCATTCAGGGCAGTCCACCAAGTCAATCCAAGGGTTGGGCCATGTCACTTATGGGGATTTGTTTGATAACAGTCAAAGGTCCTGTCAGGGGACTGTCATGGCATCCTGGGGAAAGTGGCAACTCAAGGCTGGGAACTGGCACCACTGTACTGAGTAACTGAGGGGATGATAACAGGGAGAGGGCGCAATTGCAAGTCGTGAATGGATACTGGGAGCTTTCAAATTTGCTGGTTCAAGCAAATTGCAGTTCTGGACTCTAGCTGGGAGGGTATAGAGCCAGCAAGGACATAGTAACCCCCAGAGTCATGGCAACTGGGCTTGTAAAGTGGGTACATTAACAGTAATGTAAAGGGACTGAATCCTGATGAGTCATTGGGAGCACAGGTACAGCGATGTGAAAAATGGGAGGAAACTGGTGGGTCACAGGCGAAGCCTGCAAGCCACTCACATGAACCTTGCCAACTTAGATCGACGGTCAACTATGAAAGAAGCTCACAAATGCTTGGGACCACATGCAAAGTTGGAGCAGTGAGTTACTGTTTTTCTCTGCAGGGGTGGAGTCAGTAACATTCACTGTGAGACCCTGCAAGGGGCAATTACAGTAACCGTGCCTCCATTGACTGAGCGATGCTATCCATCTGTCTTCAACTGTCATTACATCTGGAGGTTAGCAATTGTCATTGATAGCAAGTAACAAATTATGGCCTCAAGCAATCATGATCATTATAATGTGCCCACTGATTGCGTCCTTGTCACGTAAGCTCAACAGGTTTTATTGGACAGTGAAATTAAAATCGGAACTTGATGTTGCCATTTGGCAATTGCAGTCTATATTAATGACTGGAACTACGCTGGACTACGCACAGCAGCTGCCATATACTCACACAGAAAAGTAAGTCTGCAAGAACATGGGCTGTGATGTTGAATGGAGGGAGGCCAACTGTCAGATGTCTACTTCAACTGGAGTATTATAGATACATTGGGTTGTCCACTATGCAAATGGTATGGTCACATATATCACAGCTTCTTATCTAGCCATGACAATGACCTTCTTCGAGAATTACCATGAGCCACAATGTGAGAGTAAAATACACAGCCTGATAGTTAATGGCGTGTGGGCTCAGACACTCTTCAATAACGTTGCATGATATCCCTCAATTTCCCTTACAGCCTATCTGCTCATGGAGCTGAAATGTCCAGTGTACTGCCTGACTGTATTTGTGACCTTGCTCTTTGATTAAGAAAACACCAGAGAAGGTGATTGTAATGACAAAAGCTTCAGTGAGCTCCAGCAGCTGCCACTCAGCCCCGCAAAGGAGGAGCAGCCAGAGAACATCTGCCAAAACAGCACGGAGAAATGGCGAGGCCAGGTTTCATTAACTTTGCTGTAGTTATCCACAAGTATCTGAATGGCAATGCCCCCAAACAGTGATGATGTTCTATCATCTCTGGACATCACAAACTGCTGAAAGAAGACTTGAGTCTTAATTTTTATTCTGGCAGCTCATTTCAGGGAGCAACTGGGCTCATTTGACCTCTGACACCTCTTCCAGTGTTGAGAAATGATCAGACATATAGATACAGCTTCTCACTCCCTGCTTCTCACTCTCACTGACAGACCTGCTGCATATTTCTGAAGTTATCTGTTTTTATGTCAGATTTCCAGCATCAGCAGCATTTTGATTTTTGTGCTAGGAATTTCCTGTGGTTTCCATGTATATTTGCAAAGTGCGCTAGTTGAGCTTTTAATATGCAAGAGGAGAGAGACATAAAAGGAATGAGCATCAGGTGAGACAAAGTGGAAGCAAAAGAATTAAATTCCCAAGGAGGAAGAGTTTGAATGCCAGGCTGCATTTTCCAAATAGGCTACTGTCAATCAAATCCCATCAGCGTCACTGAATAGACAGCTCATACTGAGATTTGATTGGCAACATTGCAAGATATGCGGCTGTGACCATGCCATTTAATGACATTGTTTTGATTTAAAAGTATCCAGGCTCCACCATTCTATCGTTTTAATATACAGCACCATCTTGAGCTCCTATTTTACTATTAATTCAAACACCTTTCTGTTCCCCAGGCTCCCAAATGAAACAAGGCAGCCACCATTTATAAAACACCTATAACAATATCTTTATCTGTAATTAATTGTGTTAGAATTTCAAAAGTCATTCCCTGAATTTTCCCTGGAATGCTTCCAAGTTTTATTACTCAAAATATGGTAAAAGTGGCGTTCACACACAAAATCCAATGATTCTTTGATTAGTGGCATGGATTATAGTTTATAGATTTTGTGTTCAGCGTAACATTGTGGAATGAATGCTCATTGTTATTATGGAATGTGTCGGACAGTAACTTCCACCATCCACACATGCACAGTGAAATGTGGAAATCCAAAAAAATTTCTATCAGAGATGCCCTGCTCTTCCAAAGACTGTTTTGTAAAGCTGTTTCCCTCAATTGACTGGCAATGATATTCACGTAACGACATGACACTATGGTGTTCACCGGCTAGTTGCCCAATTAACAGCAGAAAAAGTTAGGATTTGTGCTATCAGTGATTTTTTTAATAGCACAGTCAATTATAATTATTGCTCTGAAAATGTTTTCTTAAAAGTGTGGCGTCTGATTCCTTTAGAATATAATGTTGGTAATTTTAAAATAAAACGTCGTAAGTGTCTCCTTTGCCTTCTAAGAAAAACATCAACCAAAAGGACAAATGTTTTCTCAGAGTTGCTCCTACTTTGATGCTACAAATTTGCTGGAAATCACATGGAAATTACATCCCTGTGTGTAACTGGGACTTCTATCAGTTAATGCAGTCGAGAAGCTCCAGGCACCTAACAGTAGATTTAGCTCCAGTATCCCAAAGCCTCTTTTCTACAGTTGTCTCTAGCAATTGGTTTATATCTTCATTGTAAGAGAAGGTAAAGTTGAATTATATAAGGATGTAAAATTTCTGAGGTCTTGGGAAAGGAGTTGATTAAGATAAGACTAAGATGAATGGGATAGCTGTGCTGATATCTAGATGATAACCAGCGCTGGGAAGCTAGTCGAGCTTTGTCCTTACAACTGATAGGGATTGGGGGAAGTTGGCTGCATTATACAATCAAGGAAAAATACTTTGCAAAATATGTGGTTAGGAACAATGTGACACTTTGTTTCTTTTTGTATGTTATGAAGTACGAAGCATTACTTTATTTCCTTTTACAAAAATTTGATTTTGTAGGCTTGGTCCTAGGATCCTAGAGGCCTATTGGTCTTCATAGATTTTAATAGGCTTTACAAACTTCAAAGAAAAGAGATGTGGTTGGGCATTCAGTGCATTAAAACAAAAAATAGAAAAATAGCTGTGCTGTTGCCTAGTGATAGAGGTCCAGGGACATACAGAGAGACAGAAAAATCAGTCAGTCAGTGGATGTGTGCCAGAGACAAACTGCTGAAAACTACATTTGAGGAACTTGTGTTCACTCAATGAGTTTAGTTTGTAACTTGTTTTAAGTGTCTCAGGAAAAGCTGAAGGAAACAAAAAACATCCAGTAAATGTGCAGAAATTTGGCAGAAGGAAAGTTGCAGCTGCAATAGCCTGAGTAATAAACGTTGGCGTGGAGTTGTGGTTAGCTGTTTGCTGGAGTTTGTAGAGATATGATTGAAAAATAGTCATCTTCTAATGTCTGTAATATTTTATTCATGGGATGATGATTTGTTGGTTAGGTCAGCATTTATTGCCCAGGCAAATTTATTTATTATATATTGATTAGGCCAGGCCTAATTGTCAAGAGGGCAGTTAAGAGTAGACTACATTGCTATGTGCTTGAAATGATTTGTAGGCAAGCCCGGGTAAGGCTGGCAGATTTTCTTCATTAAAGGAAATTAATAAACCCAATGTATTTTTACAGCAGTTACATTGTCATATTAAAGTAACTTATCATCCCAGGTGCTACTTATTTGTATAGTATTGGTGTCATTATTGAATTCAATCCATTCATAGAATCCCTACAGTGCAGAAACAGGCCCTTTGGCCGAACAAGTCCACACCGAACCTCAGAGCATCCCACCCAGACACATCCCCCTACAGCCTACCTAATCTACACCTCCCTGAACACTACGGGCAATTTAGCATGGCCAATCAACCTAACCTGCACATCTTTGGACTGTGGGAGAAACCTGGAGGAAACCCACACAGACACAGGGAGAATGTGCAAACTCCATACAGACAGTCACTGGAGGCTGGAATCGAACCCAGGTCTCTGGTGCTGTGAGGCAGCAGTGCTAACCACTGTGCCACTGTGCCACCCAACAGTCAGCATCTTCTATGGTGGCATTCAAACCAGTTTGCCTAGAACATTAACCTGGAGTTCCGGATTACTAGTCCAGTAACATTACCACTGTGCCACCACTTCTCCATAAGAAGGAAACTTTTCCAACTGCTTTGTCTAGGGTTGTACTGCTCTCGCTTTTCTTGATTAATAAATAGCTTTTTTGTTGTAGGTACACTGACATACTTTTGTCAGTATGTTCAGTGACTGACCTCAAAGTTTAAATAAAAACAAAGTGAGCATCACACTTTGAGCCTAGTTTTACGCTGAGGTCTGATTTGTCTAGTATTGATTTTAGAGGGCTATGGAGATAATATTGGAGAATGGGACCAGCTGGGTTGCTCTTTCAGGAGTCAGTGCAGACACAGTGAGTTGAATGGCTTCCTTCTGTCTTGCAAAATTCTACAATTCTATTAAATCAGCTGGGATCGTAATAAAGTGAGGGCTCATCAAGGATCAAAAGCCATGACTTTGAGAGGAATTTCTGAATCTACAGCAACAAATATGCAGAGATACTGGGCATAGGAACAGGAGTTGCTTTGAAGTATGTTACATGGGGTGGAATTTTAAAGTGGTTTTTAGTGTTGCCAAAACTTTTCTGGGAGTATAAGTCTCACCATCCTGACGTGGAAATACACCGCTATTCCTTCAGTGTTGCTAGGTCAAAATCCTGGAAGTCCCTTCCTAAGGGCATTGTGGATCTACCTACAGCACATGGACTGCAACGGTTCAACAAAGCCAGCTCACCACCACCTTTTCAAGGACAAGCAGGGATGGGCAAAAATGCTGGCTGGCCAGCAATGCCCTCATCCCATGTGTGAATAAATAACAAAAACTGTAAGAGTGGATTATTTGAAATTTTTGACCAAGGGACAATAAAAAGACTTAGCAGCTACATTAAATGTAGAAGTAAAAGCATGATCTGATATGGCTAGTAATATGCAGGTGATTAGCCAGCATTTACAGTTAAAAAGAAAGAATGGTGAAATTGAAGTATCACTGCTAGAATTAGCTAAAATTCAATTCCAAATGAAAAACAAAATACTTTGATTTGAGGTAAAGGAGAAGAGAAATGGAAACTGAGGAGAAAGGAGTAAAAAGAATTAGAAAAAAGGTTTTAATTGGCAAGAGAGGAAAAAGGAGAAAAAGAAAGAAAGGAAAGTGGAAATGTAAGAGCTTGAACTCCAGGGAGAGAGAACTCAGACAGTACACTGGGAGGTCCTTAATGAATACTTTGCTTCAGTATTCAGTATTCAGTATGAAACAGGCAGATATGCCTGAACAGGTTGTTGTTAGGAAGGAGGATGTGCTAGAAATTTTGAAAAACATGAGGATATGTCCTCTGGGCCAGACGGGATATACACAAGGTTACTACGGGACGTGAGGGAAGAGATTGTTGCCCCTTTGGCAATGATCTTTGTGTCATCAGTGTCCACTAGAGTAGTGCCAGAAGATTGGAGGGTGGCAAATGTCATTCCCTTGTTCAAGAAAGGGAATAGGGATAATCCTGGAAATTACAGACCAGTCAGTCTTACTTCTGTGGTGGGCAAATTATTGGAGAGGATTCTGAGAGATAGTATTTATGATTATTTGGAAAAGCCCAGTTTGATTAGAAATAGGGGCAGGTCATGCCTCACAAGTCTTATTGAAACCTTTGAGGATGTGGCAAAACACACCAATGAAGGTAGAGCAGTGGATGTGGTGTATACGGATTTTAACAAGGCATTTGATAAGGTTCCACATGGTAGGCTCATTCAGAAAGTAAGGAGACATGAGATTCAGGGAAATTTGGCTGTCTGGATACAAAACTGGCTGTCCAATAGAAGACAGAGGGTGGTAGTAGATGGAAAGTATTCAGCCTGGAGCTCAGTGACCAGTGGTGTGCCGCAGGGATCTGTTCTGGGACCTCTGCTCTTTGTGATCTTTGTGAATGACTTGGATGAGGAAGTGAAAGGGTGGGTTAGTAAGAGAAAGAGTAGGAACTGCCGATGCTGGAGAATCTGAGATAGCATGGTGTGGAGCTGGATGAACACAGCAGGCCAAGCAGCATCAGAGGAGCAGGAAAGCTGACGTTTCGGGTCAAGACCCTTTGCCGATGACACGATGGTCCTTTCTTGGTGGAGTTTTGGACAGTGTGGAGGGCTGTTGTAGGTTGCAACGGGACATTGACAGGATGCAGAGCTGGGCAAAGAAGTAGCAGATGGAAGTAAACCCAAAAAATTATGAAGTGATTCATTTTGGAAGGTCAAATTTGAATGCAGAATACAGGGTTAATGGAAGGATTCTCGGCAGTGTGGAGGGACAGAGGGATCTTGGGGTCCTTGTCCATAGATCCCTCAAAATTGTGACCCAAGTTGATAGGGTTGTAAAGAAGGCGTATGGTGTGTTGACTTTCATTGGCAAGGGATTGAGTTTAAGAGCCATGAGCTTATGCTGCAGCTCTATAAAACTGGTCAGACCACATTTGGAATATTGTGTTCAGTTCTGGTCACCTCATTACAGGAAAGATGTGGAAGCTTTAGAGAAGGTGCGGAGGAGATTTACCAGGATGCTGCCTGGACTGGAGGACAGGTCCTATGAGGAAAGGTGGAGGGAGCTAGGGCTTTTTTCATTGGAGCGAAGAAGAATGAGTGGTGACTTGATAGAGGTTTACAAGATGATGAGAGGCATAGACAGAGTGGATAGTCAGAGACTTTTTCCCAGGGCAGAAATGTCTATTACGAGGCGGCATAATTTTAAGGTGATTGGAGGAAGGTATAGGGGAGATGTCAGAGGTAGGTTCTTCACACAGAGAGTGGTGGGCATGTGGAATGCGCTGCCGGCAGTGGTAGTGGAGTCGGTTACTTTAGATACTTCTAAGCCACTCTAGGATAGGCACATGGGGAGTAGTAAAATGTAGGGTATGCAGCGTAGATTGATCTTAGTAGGATAATAGGTTGGCACAACATCGTGGACCAAAGGGCCTGTACAGTGCTGTTCTGTTCTATGTTCTATGTTCACATTCTAGCTGGAGAAAAGCTAAGAGTAAAGGAAGAAGGAAGGGATGGTATTTCACAGGATGATTCTGATTCTACAGAAGGATTTGACTTAATTTAAAAATCTTCGTTTAGTGGTTACATTTATGGAGGATATGTCTGAAAGGCAGTTTATGTAATTTGGAAATATAGCTGTCATGGTCAAAAGGTGCTTGAATGTTGATGTTACAGAGTGTCCTGACAGGTGCAGCCCATCAAGAAGAGGAGTGTGCAGATTATAAAGCTGCTAAATTGGCAATACTTGATCCTTTGGATCATATCCCTGAAGCTTATTAATTAAAACTTACGAATATAAGAAAGAAACCTCTTTGAACATTTGAAGAATTTGCAATAGAAAATAAAATGCTCTGGAATCAGTAGATTTGATCACTGAATTTAGAGAAAATGTTTGAAAATTTCAGGGAAATCGTGAATTTGGAGGAATTCCAAAGTAGCATACCCGTAACCTTTATGACTTATTTAGATGAGCATCAAGTATCAAAGATCCAATAAGCAATAGTTCTGGCAGATACCTATGATATCTCATATAGCAAAATAAATAGCTGGATGGGAATCTAGAAGGAAATTGGAGGAGTAGAAAATCTGAGATGGAAATGGTTTTAGTAATATACAATCAGGAAGATGTCAAATTTTAAAGCAGAAAGGCTAGAGCCTAAATATGATGTACAGAAAATGAAATGCTTGCCTTGTAATAACTGTACATATTAAATTAATTGCTTGAATTTAAGTGGGAGACTTATCACAATAATGAGAATGACTAAGGAATCCTGAAGGAAAGAATGCACCAGGAAAGGAAACATAGCAGCAGTGCAGGTGAAGTATGTTCCCTCAAAACCTACTAGGAAGGGAAAGATGGCTCGAGATAGTCAAGAGAATTCTTCCTCAATTATTGCTAAAGAGACCTAACCTACTGGAGGTTCTGGATACCTTTCTCCTTTTTACTGAAGTTCTCAAATATAGTGTCAGACAACTGATTTTTCATATCATTTCCCTTGAGCATAGTTTCTTCCTCTTCCTGTCTAATGCAATGGAGTTGAGATCTAGTCACAATACAGCTAGGAGAAAATCTTGGATATTCTTTTTCCCAAAGCAGTTCCATTTCTTTCACTTCCAGTGTTTGTTCCAAAATGTAAGTTTAACAGGTATTAAATTATTTCATTCTGTAGAGCATTGTTGTATTTGTCTAATTACAACCTTTCCATTTACTAAATCACTATTTAATCCAACTTTATAGAGTAGAAGTGGCCTATAACTTCAATGTGAATCTATTAAGATTCTTTCTTCATTAGTCTCTATAGAAGGCATTTTGCCATCAGCCAGCATTGGTGACTGACTTGGTCCAGTGTCTCTCAGTATCAATATTGGTTTCCCTTCTTGACCAGAAGAATAACAGGGTGTCTCCCCTGTGAAGCTACATATTTAAACTCTTCCATATTTTGATTGTTTATTTTGTCAGAGAAGTAAGGGAACACTCTTTAACAATTAGCCAAAAAGGTCATTGAAGCCTTAAGCCACTGTATTGCACATATTGGTTTTGTTCAGCCAACCTAGGAGGGACATATACAATGAACACTTTAACAAATGATTGACTGATTTGGCTGCAATCTTGGCAATACGCGAATCTGCCGAAGCCAAAGTAATTTATTTAGGCCACACTGTATGATGAGAGCAAGTATTTGATATAAATACAAATAGAAATTGCCAAATAAACTCAGCAGATCTGGCAGAACAGGTCTGAAGGAGGGTCACTGGACCCAAAACTTTAACTTTGTTCTCTCTCCACAGATGCTGCCACACTTGCTGAGTTTATCCAGCAATTTCAGTTTATGTTACTGATTTCCAGCATCCACAGTTCTTTGGTTTTATTTTGTTATAATTCCATTGCTATTGCTAGAGAAATTTGTGGAAATAAAATTGAAATTGTCATCAGTGGAGATTGGAATAGAGAATGAAAATGCTTCTTAAAGATGTATTTTCATTATTGTGGAGGCATATTAAGAACAATGTATGACTAATTTTAATTTATATTTTGTATTTTGTGTCAAGAAGGGAGACACATGGATGTAGTTTTTAAAGTTCTTTTATGGGCATGGTGATGCAGAGTATTGGGACTTATTTCTTTGCATGTTTCTTAATGAGGTTTTACAACATTTGCAGGGACGAGCTGGGGTCAGTAGTCTAATGTATCAACTAAAAGAGGTTTAAAAAAATACTGTGTTACTGCTGAGTATCACAGAAAAAGTTGGGGATTTTAAATTATGATTGTTTTTCCTCTCTGAAGCCTGGGATAGTGAGATGAGTTTGATGAGCTCCTTTGCCTTTTGAAACCAGTCCCTTAGTGTGATAGGCCGAAGGGGTGCATCAACCCCTGGTTTCCCAATTCCAATTTTTGAAAATATACCCACAGGAAAATTCTTTCGGCTAAAACCAATAATTGAGTTTATTAACAAAACATTGACACCCTTGGGGAATTGCTTTGCTATTCCATCTCCATGCAGAAGCACTCAGGAAATAAAGAAAAATAGGACAGGAGACAAGATAGGTCACAAATTATAAATTTTCGTAAATCCAGAGGTATTAAAGATCAGTTCATGTGAATCACAGCTTTCTACAAGTCAGTGTTCAACAATAGTTTGCTTAATCAGTGAAGCCCAGATAAAATGTAGGTTTTTTTTCCAGTCAGCCTAGAGAGAGCGAGATAGCGAGATAGCGAGTCTGACGCAAGGTACTACTTCAACCTAGATTCTGCTCTCCCTCTGGAAATCAAAGTGAGCAATGGATGTGGAATCCCAGAATTGCATATTTATGCAATTTAACAAACTCAGATTTTAGACATGTGACAAAGTAGGTATTTTAGGTTTTCATGGCCCATTTCACTGGACTAATTGGAAGGTGATTACACAAATAGTGGAGTTTTACTTTTACTACTAGGGCTTCCATTGAAAGGTGATGAGGTCACTCTAAAAGCATTTGGCTTATTTTTGCTGAATGGGTCATGATATTTTCCTTGAAATGGTCCATCACCAAACCCTTTATTTCAACTTTAGCTGGAACAGCTATACCATGCTGTGGGTTCAGAAGCTTCTGGAAATTCAATCATGTGATCAGTTTCACCTATTTTATGAATCCAGTGTTTTTCAAGGAAACAGAATTTAAACGTGGAAGTATAGAAGACAGTTTACTTTGGGGCTTTTCTTAATGCTTTCTGGCTGGGGCCCTAGTGATAATGGTCCAAGGACACATGGGGAGACAGAAAAATCTAGAAGTCAGTGTGTGAGTTCCACAGAGACATTACTGCAGTCTGAGTTTAATGTTTCCTTTGAAATTAAAATAACAGTGAGTTTAATTGTAATTTGCTTTCGGTGTTTCAGGGTGAAAAAAATCATCTGAAGGAAAGAAATATTTAGTAAATGTGCAGAAATTCATTGTAAAGGAAACATTTGCAGCAGTGCCAGTCTAAACAGCCTGGCATGGGAAAAGGGTAGTCCTTTACTGAGGTTCTGGTGTTTATAAGGATATTTCTGGAATAAAAGGAATAGGTTGAATCTGGATCCTTTTCTGTAATGAAACTAATTAAACTTTTCAACAATTTCATGTGAATGTGTTCAGTAACTGACCTCCATGTTTACAAAAGAAATGGTAGGGTCTACCAAGCCAGGTTTAAAACTGAGGTTTGATGCGTCCAGTACTATCATCGGCTGGGATCGTAACCAAGTCAACAATACCACTATCTGGCTGTGCCCAGTGTTGGCCATTTTGCAGGAAAAAAATTGAAGATTGAAATGAAAGGATGCTATCAAGTTTCAATTATGAGAGGTGTCAAAAGAACTCATGGAATAGTCGAGGGGGGAGGGTAAGTCATTCAGAGGCGAACACAATTTACGAGATTTAGATGGAGAGATATGAAGAAAATAAAGAGGAGATTTAAGGAGGTATGATAATATACAAATGAAGTCTAAATAGATCTTAAGGAATGATCATTTCACACTTTGTGCTTTTAGCTAATAGTTAACATATCTTGGATGGCATATTCAAAAATTAAGTGAATGATTTCTTTAATCATTAAGGGAATATAAGGATATAGTTTGGCAAAACAGGAAGGAGTTGATATGAATGAATAGAGTCGATGGATTACCGTGACTGAATGATCTGGAAGAGTCGAGTAGCTGTTTTTAATTGTGAAGTTTTTTAACCTTTAAAGATCAATAGCATCAAGTCAGCAAGGTAAACTGGTCGGCTTCTTCAAAGAAACAGGTGGAAGATACTAACCAATAAGAAGACAACAGAGCACTCAAAGGGTAAATAATCTAAGTTCTTGGAACTTCTTAATGATTAAGTAGCTGTTCCTTATGAAGTATTGCTGTCTCAAGAGTGTACTGATACTGGATTGATGGAGTTCAGAATACACTGGGCTCAAATTGCTTTCTGTTTGAATGTCCAATTCTCATACACATCCCCAAAACCTGTTCTGGACTGGTGATGTTGTGGCAGCTGCACAAGTTACTTGAATGTTTTGCTATTGAAATTATTTTGAAACTTATCTCGTTAAAAATCACAGTTACACATACATATACAGGAGTGGACAAGTTGGCTCCTTGAGCCTGCACTGCCATTCAATAAGACTAGGCTGATTTGATTATTCCACACTTGCACCCACTTCTGATAACCTTTCACTCACTTGATTATCAAAAATCTCTCTTGCTGCCTTAAAAATATTTCAAGACTCAGTTTCCACCGTGTGCTGGGGAGGAGAGTTCAAAAGGATCACAACTCTCTCAGAGAAAAATAGATTCTCCTCATTTCTGTCTTAAGTGGGTAACCTTAACTTTAAACAGTGATCCTAAATTCTAGATTAGCCCACAAGGTGAAGCACCTTTACCATATCCACCTGATCAAGATCCCTCACGTCCTTATATGTTTCAATGAAGCTGACTCTTACTCTCCTTAACTCCAATGGATACAGGCCTAGCCTGTACAATTATTTCTCATAAAACAACCCACCCATTTCTGTCCATAATCTGCAGTTTGGACTCAATTAAACCATTCAGTCAGAACATTGATAACATCTGCTATTAACCCTGCCTGCATAACATTATCAACGCCATTGTAAAGTGGGAAATGGCAGCAAAAATGGCAAAGCAAATTATCTCACAGTTTAAACTGATTAGGCTAACAATTCATTATTAATTTACCAGATGTTTTTCATTGTAAAGGGGAATTATAATTAGTTAGGATTGTTACAAAGATAGTTTTCTTATTACTATTTCAGAATTGTACCATGGTGTGGTATGATTATTATGTTAAATTGATTTAAATCTACAAGTCTCTGGAATATGATAGTATTATATAACCACTTAGCTGTTCAAAGGGCACAGATAGATCAGCTTTAATAGAACACAAATACTGTCTGTTCCCTGTATTTGGGTTTGGAGCTAATTTAATTTCTCATGGCTCATTCATGTAAAGTAAACATTATTACCATTGGCAAATGTAGTGCAGTCTGAATGAATTATTTAAACAACAGTAATGACTCTGATTATTGAAATATAATGATGTGTTAACCTATGTATATTTGGCTGTGCATAATTTAGATTGCTTGATTTAATATATCTTAAAGAATAGTTATCTTAATAAGTTACAGTAAATCTTTGTGCAATAGTAATGTGTTGTAACGTGATCATGAAAGGAGCAAAGGATATTTTTCATCGTGGATTTCACCACCCGAGATATTCCTGGCTATTTAATTCTTAAGCTGGTTACCAAATAAAAATAGCTAAGATAATACAGTTCAATCAATGCTTGGATAAAAGTTGGGGAGACGTTAGTACGAAATAAAATTCAGGAATTCTGAATGAAATCTATAAGTACTGATTTAATTACACATTCCAGATGGCACAATGAATAAACGCATTGATTGTTTCGATACTGAGGCATTGTAACCTAACAAGACACAAGCTCTGATCTCCAGTCATGTTGTGTTGGCTGATCTCATGGTGGTAGAGATTCTGCAATTGTTCTCTGCTATGGGTGCCGTGATCATTGGGCTTCAACATAGCAGAATTATCACATCTGGAAGCAAATGATGCAGACACAGTACATGTTCAGCTATGTCTTGTACAGCTTGTTTCTCCTGGAAAAGCGCTCTAGCCTGAAGCCAGAGGCTATAGCTTGAAGAAGTGCCAACGTTCATCAAGCATGGCTAACCAGGAAACTTACTCACTCTTACTATTTGCTACATTCATGTTAAAGTATTAGCAGGCTGATAAACAGCCTGTTTAGGCATGTTAAGAATGCACTTTTCATTGCTATCAAGTCCTGACATTTGGCTCATAGCAATACTGTCCACTGTGCCACAAGACCTTCCAATTGTGTGAGAGGTGTTACAATGAATTAAGAGCATAGGAACTAGGATAGGCCATTCGTCCCTTTGAGCAAACTCCATTATTCAGTTGATGGGCTGTATCTATTTCCATATGGATATTGAATAGGGTGCAGATGGAAAGCAAGAATCCACAATTATTCTCAGCCTGTAGTCATATAATTATTTCCATTCGATGGAGGAGAAATTAAACTCTTCTCAGCCAGTGGTGAGGTGCTACAAATATGCTCAGCGCTTGGCACTTTGTTGGCAATCCTCCTGTGCTATCTACTGACCCCTGCGGGAAAAATATTACCATGGATATAGGATGAAGATAAGTTAGGTTCAGCTTTAATTGTCTTCAGTCAAGGATCATACTGATTTCTGTGGTTAAAACTGACATTAAAAATTGTAATTGCAATGACAAACCAACTTGTGCTGGGACAGTCATCTTCCAGTATGAAGTGCCAATTGCAGGAGAGCTGAAATGTCAGTTATTACTTCATGTGTGATTCCATATGTTATTTACTGCCAAGTTTTGGATACAAATTTTGGATTTGCACGTGAGTGTGCGTGCACTTGATCAGCATCCCATTCCCCATCTCAGACACCTACTCCCTCCACTACCATTGAGTCTTGTTTGTAGTGAGCACTACTTATAAGATGCACTGTATCGTTCGCCAAGGCTTCTTCAACAGCACCTCCTAAACACATGACCTCCACTTCCTAGAATGGCAAAGGCAACAACATCATAGCTAAGTTCCCCTTCAGATCACAAAGTGTCGAAACTTGGACGTATATCACTTTCTTTCAGCATCGCTGTGCACATGGTGAGTACAGCTTTGCAACTTGGACTCCAGTATTTTAAAAAAGATGGATCATTATCAACTTGTTAGGTGCAGCTAGGGGGTAGCCAATGCATGTCTGAGAGCACAGTGAAAGTAAAAGAAACCAAGCAATTAATCTTTGATAATTTATTTTTAAAAAATGTTAGTACACTGTGAACAAAAGCTGTAAAATGACTTCCGTTATCTTGGCTAGTTGGAATGTAATTCTGCCTTCTCTGTTTTGATCTTAGACTTTATAGTTTCTGATTAAGAACATCATATATTGAGTTATTTGTCATTCACCTACGATACTCCTACCCTATTGTGTTTAAAAATAAATCTTCCAGACGCTAATAATTCCCCATTCCCTGCTCATTTCATTCCTAGATACATCTCTAGCCCCAGCTATTAGATTTTGAGCTGAGGATTTTGAACAACTGTTTTCTCTCTGCTTTATGGTCCTCTCCCAGGAGATTGATCAACATTCTATTCAGCAATTCAAACTCTCACTCCCCCCACTGCTTCCATGCCTTGGCTGCATTGTGCACTATTTTTAAGATGTGCTGCATCTACTCAGTGGATAGTAGGGATGGCATTTGCTCGTGTAACTGATCAGGAAATATTTGATCATGATACTCAAGCTGGTCTTTTCCTGGCTGCCAACCTAGTATGTTTGCAGACTTTGTTACACTCCGTCATGTTTTCTTGTTCCGGCATTGTGTTCCCTACTTCATTTAGGAAATGTTACATATGAGCCTGTCTTTTTCTAACACACCTAAAATTCACAATCAAGTTCATTATTCTTGTGTTTTAATTAGAATAACTCATTTTTTTAACAAAATGAAAGAAATAAAAATCTGCTTTGTAATTATTATCTAGCATAATAATTACTTGACTCCTCTGTCATTTGAGGTATCTTACGTTAGCCATCATAGGTCTTCTTTCACTGGAAATATATATGTTATATGTTATAATTATGTTTAATTATAATTATATATATAATTTATATATTAACGATTTATATGTTAAATATTCTGTATTTAAACGATCACTGGCTGTAGGCTGCCAATATTGCAGCCTTTTCTGCAAAACTGCTGTAGTGAAGTTTGCGAGCTGATGTTCCAAGGGTAATTCTCCCTGCATTACGGATTGTTTGGTCAAACTTATCTGATTGGGACAGCACAGTGAATGGAACAATGAGCTATTTCTTGACTTACCTGTCAATACAGTTCAATAGTTGAACGAGCAGGAGCTGTGTTGTTGTATGAGATGGACAAGTGATCTGTTTACTCATGCCTGGAGTTGGCTTCTCCAAGGGCACCCCTGAGAACTGGCAGATGTCACTCCACATCAGGAAGCTGCGTTGCGGTGCTCTCCAATGAAAGAACATCAACGCTTACTGCTGGGGTATAATGTCATCTTAAGGATTCTAGAGAAGATGAACAGGCACACCAGAGGACAGACATTTTAACTGTCATGCAGTGAGGAGACAGCTTTGGAAAGATGCCAGCCTACCACCTGTGATTTTCCAATGTGTAACTATAATTTACCTAATACTTTGCTGCACATAAAGGTACAGAAATATACCCTTAAATTCAAATAACGAAATTACTCGGCCTGCCATCCAGGATTCTCCAAGTGTGTTCATTTCCTTATGTCGAGGCCAGAAACAATTTTCCCATCAAATTTGCAGCTTCAGGTTTCAACATGAATTGTTGAAATTTCCCAGGATATGGTTTGATTGCACAGTCAGCCTTTGTCTGTACTTCCATTCTTTGTGGGGGGACAAACATCAGCCTCAACCTCTGGTCAAACACTTAATCTTAGTCCTGTCATCTGACCAACTTTTGTATATCACCCTGCAACAGAAATTTGTGGCTTAATGGTTCAGAAAACCCAGGCTTTTATTTGTTTATTTCCCAATGCAATGGCACAGAATGCATTTTGTACCTTGCGATAAAGGTAAGGAAATTGTTTCCTTTTTCAATTACTCAGAGGATATGGGCATCACTGGCTGGTCCATAATTTATTGCCCATCCCTGGTTGCCCTTAGGGAAGTGGTGGTGAGCAGCCTTCTTGAATCGACAGTGCTTTGGTGTAGCCCACAGTGCTTGAGGAAAGGATGTCCCAGATTTTGACTGTGAATTCCCAGTCACTGTGAAGAAACAGTGATATAGATAAAAGTCATTTAGTTTGAAGTGAACTTGTAGGTCGTGGTGTTCCCCAGCATCTGCTGCCCTTGACTTTTTAGGTGGTATAGGTCACAGGTTTGGAAGGTGTATCAAAATACTTTTGGTGCATTCCTGGTGACTCTCTTGTGGGTGGTGCTCACTGCTGCCATTCATCAACTTGTCCTTTTAAAAGATTGTTTTCTATCTCACTGATCAGGAGTTTTCTAATAGAAAATGTGTTTGTTTTTGTTTTACATTTTATAATGTTTCTCAAAAGGAAAACCCTTGTGAAGATTTGAGTCAAAAATTATTTGAAAACAAAGAAAAGGCCATATGTATAGAAAAACACGTTGAATTCATAAAGTGTCTGTCATTACCTTAAGAGATCACTAGCTGTTTCATTGCCAGTCAAATTTTCAGTAATTGAAATGTCAATTTCAAGTCCTTTATGTTCACTTTTAAAGGAAGCCATTTCTGTTGAATTCCCTTTGAAAGGTCACAGTGTATACTTTAATTAGAGATAGTAGAGGTTCAAACGATGATGATATTTTAAAATTTATCAGCAGGTTTAACTGCAGTTCTTAGATGAGTTTGTGGTTTTGGAGAGATAGAATCAGATTTCTTTTTGTTATTCACTCCCATTCTCCCACAAAATATCTGTTTAACAATAACAGAAAAGAAAGGCTCATATTTCCAGGACACAACAAAGCACATTACTACCAATTAAATACTTCTGAAGTAGAATTACTGTTGTAATATAGAAAATGTGGCAGCACAAAACTCCCACAAACAGTGATGTGACAATTAAATATAATCTGTGTTTCTTATGTTAGTTGAAGAACAAATATTGCCCCAGACACTGGAGAAAACCCCTTTATTCTTATGGAGTCATAGAGTCATACATCATGAAAACAAATCCTTCAGTCCAACTAGTCCATGCCAACCATATTCCTTTTTTATTTCAAAAATATACTTTATTCATAAAAAGTCTCTTTGTATATGTACATTGACATGAAAGCAGCTTGGCTTTGCACAGTTGCATATCAAGCAAGCGAACAAAACATTGAACTTTGACTCTTTCCCAAAAAAACCAAAGACCTCGCTTACACAAAACCAATATTTACATATATTTGAGGTGCTAGAAGGGTCCAATAACTGAACAGACTCCCATTTACTTTCAGCAGAAAGACCTCAGGCAGTGGTTATTCCCCACCACACCTTGGCGGCAGATGCCCCAGGCTTTAGTGCATTCCTCAGCACGTAGTCCTGGACCTTGGAATGTGCCAGTCGGTTGGGGTCAGCTCCTTGTTATGGGAGACCAACAAGACTCAAGCAGATCAAACAGCATCTTTCACTGAGCTGATGGTCCTCCAGGAGTAGTGAATATTTGGCACGGCATGCGTTCCAGGGAACAGACCATAGAGCAGAGTCCTGCGTCACAGAGCTGCTTGGGATGAACCTTGACAAAAACCACTGCATCTTCTTCCAGACTTCCTTTGCAGAAGCACTTCTCAGAAGGAGATGTGTGACAGTCTCAACTGCCCTGCAGCCACTTTGAGTGCAGTGCGCAATGGTGCAGAGAGTCCAGGCATACATAAAGCATCTCACCAGTAGTGCCGTTCTCACCATCAACCAAGTGACATCTTGGTGTAGTTGGAAAGTTCTGTTTAATGAGGCATTCTGCCAAATGACTGACAGTTTGCTCAGGAAATCACGTAACAGGATCCACCCTCTCCTTTTCCTGAAGGGTCTTGAGGATGCTACGTGCTGACCACTTTCTGATGGACTTGTAGTCAAAGTTGTTTTTCTTCACAAATCTCTCTACAAAGGACAGGTGGTACAGAACGGTCCAACTACTTGGAGCATTCAGCGGCACCAAGGCCAATCCCAGCCTTCACAACATAGGGGACAGATAGAACCTCAGTACTTTGTGACACTGGTGTTTATGTACCGAGGGTCTACGCATAGCTTGTTGCAGCCACATACAAAGGTGGCCATCAAGATGAGAGCAATAGTAGGTATGTTTTTCACCACATATCCAGAGTTTTGTGTATTGAGTCCCTGCAGATCTGATCTATCTTAGGCTTCCAGATGAAACGGAAGAAGGCTCAGGCAATTGAAACAGCACAGTTTTGGGGGCTGGGACACACTTGTGCTACATACAACCACGTCGACCATGTTCCCAAATTAAACTAGTCTACTTGCCTGCGTTTGGCCCATATCCCTCCAAACCTTTCCTATTCAAGTACTTATCCAAATATCTTTAAAAAGTTGCAACCGTACCTGCATTGACCACTTCCTCTGATAGTTCATTCCACATATGAACCACTCTCTGTGTAAAAGTGTTGCCCCCATGTCGTTTTTAAATCTTTCTCCTCTCATCTCAAAAATATGCCCCCTAGTTTTAACCTTCTCAACCTTAGGGAAAAGTCCCTTGTCATTCATCTTATCCATGCCCCTCATGATCTTATAAACCTCTGTAAGGTCATCCCGCAACCTCCTACGCTCCAGCGAAAAAAAGTCCCAGTTTTTCCACTCTATTTTTATATCTCAAACCCTCCATTCCCAGCAACATCCTGGTAAATCTTTACTGAACCCTCTCTAGTTTAACAATATTCTACCTTTCTTATTACAGTTGGAGGGTTCTTTTCCATCTAGTTGAGAGGGTAGACAAGCTTTACCCATTCAAAAAGATGGCACCTCGGTACTGCACTGGAGCATCTGATAGATTTATTTTCCTTCTTTATGCATGAAAGGGATGAAGATGTTGCTGGCTAGGCAGCATTTATTGCCCATCCCTAATTGACCAGAGGGCAGTTCAGAGTCGACCACATTGCTGTGGGTCTGGAGTCACATGTAGGCCAGACCAGGTAAGGCCTACACAGTCTGGCCTACGAGTGATTGGAGCTTAAGTCTCTAGAGTGCGACCTGAATCACAATCTTTTGAATTGGGACAACAACACTGAGTCACAGCTAACACCTACACTCTGTTCACTTTCTGAGAAAGTGCCATAGTTCTTCACTTTCAGTGGGTTACTTTTGAATTGCTCACACGGGTCTGCAGCTAAAGAGAAGAAAAGTGACATGTGCTAATAAAAAATAGTCTGGATGTGGTAGCTCGTTGGATAATGGAGATCTCCACAACTTTAAAAGTTAGTGATGGAGGGTGCTCACGGGGAGGGGGATTGGGAATGCTGGTGGAGGGATCTTTTGACAAAATGGTGCTAACCTGAAATTACCAAGTGAACATATAAAGACTGACTTTGGTGCATTTCAGTAAATGTCAGCTGAAATGGTGCCAAAGCCTTTGACAGGGAGAGCATTGTTTTCTAATCACACTGTCTCCTGATCGTTTGAATGTCACTGATTCATACAGCGCAACACGTAGGGCCTTCAGCTGAAATGTGTTTCAAGAAAAGCCTAGTATAGAGCAACAATTCACAGAATGGCTAAAGGACATCTCTATAAAGCAATCAACCACAGAGGGCCTTCAGCAGACTGAGTGCTCTTTGTGCAAAGTGAGATGCCAGAGCCACTGGAGAAAAGAATGGCAGGACAAATCATTTTATCTATGCAAATACAAGTACTGGCTGGCTGGCTGAATATGTTAGTGTCCTCATTATGGAGATGGGGACTTAAGTCTTGACTTGTAGGCGGTGACAAGCCCATATGCTGTCTTTGTGTTTTCACTGATATTGTACGTGGAATAAGCTGGCACATCACAGGAGATTTGCTCAGGTTCATAACAGCACAAACGGCAAATTGACTTAGTTGTTTGCCTTACATAGCTGTTAAAGTCTTGTTTGTCTGCATCAATTATAAAGCATCAAAATAGAGAGAATTGTTCAATTTAGTTCAATTTAGATACTTTGAAATTGTGTAAAAATAATGTGAGGAATGTAAAGTATATTGGCATTTGTTTCCAGATAATATGGGCTAAATAGTCTCCTTTCATGCTAAGTATTATTCCATTCTTCCATGTGCAGTAAATCTTATTGTAGGAATTGCATACTCCCATTCCCATTTCTCCTCAGTTTACTATTTTCCTGCGACCTTCTTGCTGCCTCACTGCCCTTCTTCAGTTGGGAGAAAGGGACTGTCATTGCAATGGACATTTTTGTGGTCTGTACATACACTATTCTACATTCAGTTTTGTGGCTCAAATGGATGTGGCACCTTATCAAATGCTTTCTGGAAATCAAAGTGTAATACGGTGGCTCCGTGGTTAGCACTGCTGCCTCACAAGGCTAGGGGCCCAGATTTGATTCCACCCTCAGGCAACTGGCTGTGTGGAGTTTGCACATTCTCCCAGTGTCTGCATGGGTTTCCATAGGTACTTGGTTTCCTCCCACTGTCCAAAGATGTTGTAGAATGTTGTAGAATGGCAGAAAGCAGCAAATGGGAGTTAGAAATGGTGGGGCAGAGGAACGCAGGAAGTCAAGCATTCTTTCCTGGCCTCTGAGCAGACTCTACTGTCAAGTAATATACCTGATATCAAAACATCAGCGTTCAGGCCAACACTGGATTAATGTCATAGTTTGATGCCGGTTGCGGGAATAAGTTAGAATTGACAATTAAAGAGACTTTCGTTGTACATTAAGAAAAACCTTAGGATTTTGGGAAAGTCAGCGTGGTTTTGTCAAAGGGAAATCATATTCAACCAATTTATTGGAGTTCTATGAATATTTAACATGTGCTGTGGATAAAGGTGAACATATAGAATCCTGAAAGTTTGGAACCAGGTCATTTGGCCCAACAAGTAACACTGACCCTCTGAAGAGTATCTCATCCAGACCCATCCCCCTATCCCATAACACTATATTTTCCATGGCTGATGCACCTAACCTACACATTCCTAAACACTATAGGCAATTTAGTACAGCCAATCCATCTAAAGTGCACATCTTTGGACAGTGGGAGGAAACCGAGTACCTATGGAAACCCATGCAGACACTGGGAGAATGTGCAAACTCCACACAGCCAGTTGCCTGAGGGTGGAATCAAATCTGGGCCCCTAGCCTTGTGAGGCAGCAGTGCTAACCACGGAGCCACCGTATTACACTTTGATTCCAGAAAGCATTTGATAAGGTGCCACATCAAATGATAGTGCGGAAAATGAAAGCTCGTAGTGTGGGGAATTATATTTTGGCACAGATAGAACATCAGCTGTCTGGCAAAAAAGCAGTGAGTTTGCACAAATGGGGAATGAAAATCGAAAGTGCTGGAAGAACTCAACAAGTCTGGTTGTACTTGCGGAGGGTTAATATTTTGAGTCCAAATGACACTTTTTCACTTCCTTTAACATTAACTCTGTTTCTGACTCCACAAATGCTGTAAGCAGGTGCCGAGTTTCACCAGCATTTTCTGTTCTTATTTCAGTTCTCCAGCATCTAGAGTATTTTGCTTTTTTATGTGTAAATGGGTCTTTTTCTTACTGGCAAGGTATGATGAATGGTGGCCTCCAGGGATCTGTGTAGAATCCTCAACATCAATGGTTTAAATGAGTGAAGTGAAGATATAATAACTCAACCTGAAGATGACACCAAGAGAGGGGTGTCTTGAAAGGGTTCAGAAAATATTTACAAAGATGTTACCGAGCTTGGTGGGTTTGAGCTGTAAGGAGAGAGTGAATAGGCTGGGGCTATTTTCCCGGGAGCATTGGTGGCTGAGGGGTAACCATATAGTGGTTTATAAAATCGTGAGGGGCAAGGATAGAGTGAATAGCCAATGTCTTTTTCCAAGGATAAGGGAATCCAAAGCTAGAAGCAATAAATTTAAGGTGAGATGGGAAAGAGTTAAAAGGGACCTAAGGAGCAACTTTTTCAAACAGAGAGTGGTGCACGTATGGAATGAGCTGCCAGAGGGAGTGGTGGAGGATGGTACAATTACAAGATTTAGGGAGCATCTGGATGTGTACATGAATAGAAAAGGTTTAGAGGGATATGGGCCAATGCTGGCAAATGGGACTAGTTTAGTTTAAGATGACTGGTTGGCATGGACAAGTTGGACTAAAAGGTTTATTTCTGTGCTGTACATTTCTATGGTTCTGTGACTGTAGGTAGTATGTAGTGAAGAAGTCATAAGGAAACTACGGGAAGATATAGATCGTTTGAATGAGTAGGCAAAAATCTGGCAGATGGAATATCGTGTAGGAAAATGTGAATTTGTTCACTTTGCAGGGTAGAATTAGAAAAAAAAGTGTTACTTCTATGGAGAATGACTGCAGAATTACAATGTATTTAGAGGGATTTGGGTGTTCTGATGCAAGGGTCACAAAGAGTTTGCATGCAGGTACGGCATGTAATCAAGAAGACAAGTGGTATGGTACCATCATTATGAGAGGAATTAGATGTAACAGAAAAGGATGTTATGATTCAGTTATACAGGGCATTGGTGAGACCACATCTCAAATACCTTGTGCAGTTTTGATTTCCTTATTTTGGGAAGATGAAATATGATGGAGGCAGTGTACAGGAGGCTTTCTGGATTGGTAAGTGGAAGGAGTCTGATTGAGTCTTATGAGGATGGATTGGACAGGCTGGGCTTGTTTCCACTGGAGTTTCGAAGAGTGAGGTATCACTTGACTGAACCTATAAGACTTTGAATGGTCTAGACATGGGAGATGTGGAAAGGATGTTTCCTCTTGTGGATTAGTCCAGAACTAGGGGGTCTGTTTTAAAATGAAGAGTCACCCTTTCAAGACAGAGAGTTGTATGCCATTGGAAATCTCTGCCTCAGAAGGCAGTGGAGGCAAAGTCACTGAATATTTTTCAGACAGAGGTGGATAGATTCTTGTGAGGCCAACAGGTACTGAGATTTATCAGTGCTAAATGGGAATGTGGAATTGAAAACACAAGCAGATCAGACTTGATCTTACCAAATGGCAGAGCAGCCTTGAGGGGCTGAATGGTCTACTTCATCTCCTGCTTAGAATTTTCTTATTTTACAGGTGTCATTTTCTTTTTCAATCAATTTTGCGCTCAGCACCTCAAGGACCTTATTGCTGGGAAAAGGGCATCTAGTATCAACAATTATAGGAAGGAGATTAATAAACTGGAGAGTGTTCAGAAAAGATTTTCCAGGATGTTGCTGGTAATGGAGGGTTTGAGATGTAAAAATAGACTGGAAAGACTGGCCAAGACTGGAAAGACTGACCAACCCCCATCCTAACACCCCAACTACACTCGCCTTTACTGGCTCCATCCCTGGCTCCTTGACCTGTCCGTCTCCTCTCCACCTGTCTGCTCCTTTATCCATCTTCCATCCTCATCCCCCTCTCTCTCTATTTATTTCAGAATCCCCTTCCCCTCCCCCTATTTCTGAAGAAGGGTCCAGACCCGAAACGTCAGCTGTCCTGCTCCTCTGATGCTGCTTGGCCTGCTGTGTTCATCCAGCTCTACACCTTGTTATCTCTGGAAAGACTGGGACTTCTTTCCACTGGAGCGTAGGATGTTGAGGTGTGACCTTATTGAGCTTTCTAAAATCATGAGGAGCATAGAGAAGGTGAATGGCAAGGGTTTTTCAAAATGGGGAGTCCAAAACTAGGCAGTATGTTTTCAAAGTGAGAGGAGAAAGCTTTAAAAAGGACGTGAGGGGCAACGTTTTTGCACAGTGAGTGGTTTGTGTATGGAATGAACTGCCAGGGAAAGTGATAGATACAGGTACATTTATAGCATTTAAAACATATTTGTATAAGAACATGATTAGGAAGGATTTGGAGGGATATGGGCTATATGCAGGCAGGTGGGACTAGTTTAGCTTGGGAAAATGATCGGTGTGACTAGTTGGACTGAAGGATCTGTTTCATTGCTGTGTGACTTTATGGCTCTCTGATTCAATGACTCTATGACCGTGATGTACACCCACATCAGATACAGAGTGAAAGGATAATTTTGTGAATTGTAGAAACTCATTGGATGTAGCTCTTCCTTTGAATGCTGTTCAGTCAAACACTACTTCAGTGTGTAGAAATCTCAAGGTTGCTGCATGAGTTTCTCTTCATTCAGTATCAAGAATATGAAGTTTCAGAAAAGAAACTTTTACTGCACAATTGTCTTTCTATTCCTCTCCAGCCTTATGTGCAATCTCACCGCCCAACCTTGAAAAAACCCCTGCAAATCAGGGGAAATATGAGGACAGGTTTGTAATGAATCATGCCCATCAATTGAAGTAGAGACTATCTTTTGTTTAGGGAACCATTCAGTCACAGACAGAAGAAACTTTCATACCATCAGCCTGGGCAGGATTCAAAGCCAAACCTCAAAAATGAAAGTGCAATGTGTTTCTCACACTGTGACACCTTGTTTCAGTTGTCTTAGCAGCTGTGGAAAGCAAGGTGGCAATGAACAAGATTTTTCATTCCAGCTCTTGATTGCAATTCTGATTAGTTACTAAACACAGCAGAAACTTCCTGACAAACTCATTTACAGCAAGTGGCTTAAAAAGCTCAAGATTCTTTAATCAAAGCAACAGTAATTATGTGGACGAATTTGTTTTGTCTATGAGCTTCTCAAATTTTAATGAATCTTCAAATATATTGAACAAATAAAAAGTCATTCTGACAATATTTCCTTAATGTTGGGGTAATAATTTACAATGGCATCAACTGCAGGAATAAATGTTTGCTGCTTAGATCATCTGCTCTTGTCGTGTGACTGGCGAGCAGTTTAAACTGTAATCTGGTAAGATCTTTAGAGGGCAGTAAAAAGGCCTTTGATTTTAAAGTGGGGTTCCTGCAGATATGGACCTCATGAATGAGGACATTGTCTTCAATCCCTTGGTGTGTGACATACCACAGGGTGCATGTCAGCTATGAGTTAAGGTTTTACACTTCTTTGTGACCTTTGCAGACAGTGGCAGCAGCGGAACACTGGACAGCAATCTAATCAGCCATTAGTCTACTGGGAAATGCAATGTAACCTGTAATGATTTATGTGATTCTCGTGCGATTGATGTGTTTTGTGCCTTGGGACTGATTAGATTGTTTAAGCAGTGGTTTTGCCATTATTTTAGGCACAGGTTAAAGGTGATCAATAACAAGGGCTCCATGCTCAATTGATCACTGTTCAGCCTCTACTTCCTCCCCTGGTGCTTTAGAATATTCTGACACATAGCAATTAAAGTTCTAATGATTATTCTGATAATTAGCCAATAATTAATTGCCAAAGATATTGATCTTCAAGTTAGATTAATTTGTGTACAACTTAGAAATCCTTAAAATATTTACTTTCTAATGAAAACAAGAACAGAAGTAAGTAACTATTTTTACAGGTTTCACATTGTAGCGCATTCATTTTCTGTCCTGTCACAATGACACACAGTGGGAAGCAAAGGAGAACTCCCCACTACTCACAAATACGGTCATTCTAAATTAATGTAATTTAACAATATTTACCAACAACCTCGATTTATAAAGTATCTTTTAAGATAAGTAAATGTCCTGAAGTGGTTTAATGGAAATATGTACATCAAAAATGCTTTCTAAGTCCATGGCCCCTGACACTCAGATGAATAAGGGCATCAGATACATAGGAACACTACCACATTCAAATCCCCTTCCATGTAACAAACCATCCTTGGAGCTATATCATTGCTCATTTGGTGTTGGTAAGTCAAAATCTCAGAACTCCCTTACAAGCAGCACCACAAAGGCTGCAGCAGTTCAAGGAGCAATTAGGGATCAACAACTACTGTTCTAATCAACGACATCCACATCTCATGAATGCATCACTGAAATGGACACTGAGTAAAAGGAGAGAATAGGAGACCTGACCAAATATTTCGTCAAATAAGTTGGTTTTAGGAATTTATTAAAGGAAAAGAGGGAGTGAAGGTTTTAAGGATGAACTTCATGGTCTGGGCCCTAGACAGCTGAGAGCATGATTACTGATGGTGGAATGACCGAAAGAGAGGGATACATATCAAAATGGTACAGATACTGGTCAGATTGATTATAGAACAAAACTGCATTATTGAGATAAAGTGGGATGATGGCATGTAGGCTTGAAACATGAATACGCATTTTAACTTTAACGTTTTGTGGAAATGGGGAGTAATAATGGTGAGTGAGGAGATTTTGATAGCTGATTGGGGTTTGATGATAGTTAAGGAGAAGCCTGGATTGCGAAGTCTTTGGAGGATTTGAGGCTGGCCAAGAAAAAACACATTAAAAAGAACAATGACAAGGAAAGGCATTCAGCTACCAAAATCCAATCAGCCAGTACAGTAACACCTTATCCACAACAAAAACAGAAATTGCAGGAAAAGCTCAGCCGGTCTGGCAGCATCTGTGGAGAGAAATCAATGTTAACATTTCGGGTCAAGTGACCCTTCCTCAGAACTTGTCCGATCTGGTTAATTGAGAATTCAGACGTTGATTAATTGTATTCCTTATTGGTAAGTATAAAATGAGTAGTTCGCATCATTTCTGAGCGTTTGATTTCATATTCAATCAACACATGGATGTATACTTTAAACATTTCTTTTGGTCTTCCATCTCCATTAAACTGCTCCTGCCTCAGTTCATTTGCTAAAGCTCTCATTAATGCTGTTGTTAGACTTGACTACTTCAATGCTCTTCAATGTGCAGCCTTCATGTACTTGAGCTCATCAAAAATTCTGCTGTCTATATGCCATGCTTCACCTAGTTCCTGGTTGAACAACCTAGATATTAAGATTCTCATTGTTGTATTGAAATGCCTCAGAGTGATGTCCCTCCCTGTTCATGTAACCTCCTTGGTACAATAAAATTTCAAGATAACTGCTGTCCTCTAGTCTCCTGGATGTCCCCAAACCTAATAGCTCCACAATTGCTGCCTGTGCGTCTAGATAACTTACATCCCACTTGTGGACTTCCCTCCCTAAACCTCCGCATTTCTCTACCTTTCTCTCTAGCTTTAAGAAATCCTAAAAACATACCTCCTTAACATTGCTTTTAATCATCTTCTTGATATCTACTTATGTGGTTAAGTGTTAAAAATTCATTAACAAAATTCGTGAGGGGCCTACGGTAGTAGCACTATATAAATTCAAGTTTCTTTTAATTAACTAATAAATATTAAATTGTAAAGTGTAGTTTGCAAATGTTTTTGTGATAGTTCAGAATGCCTTAGTTTGGTTACTGATGGTGGTAAAATAAATACAAATGAGATATACATTGCCATTTATAATGTGCATACAGGTAAGGTTTTTCCCAATAAAATTAGTTAATTGTTATATTACATCCATAGCTCATAACTCCTGACCAACTATGGACATATGGGAATTTTAATCCCGGCACATGCTTTTTTATAAGAGGACTGATATAGTCAACATACAAATTCTGTGGTCATTTGTAAAGGAATTCAGGCATGTCACAGCTGTATAAAGTCAGACAAACTTCAAACAGAAAGACTAAAAATGAAAAGATTTACATTTCCAGGGATATACAAAAAAAGGGTTAAAAGCAAATGTTTCCCTTGGTTTGGGTGTGCTAGTGGCCTGCGTTCCCAGCGTGCAGACTAGTGCAATGTGAAGGTCCCAGCTTCTGAGAACAGCCATTAAACACCTTGCACTGTAGTTAAAGAAAGGGAAAAAATACTATCTCTTGCTGCCAGCCAGTCACGGCTAAAAAGAACAGGGATAAAAAAAATTCAAACAACTTTCAAAGCCAAGAATCTCGTTGTTACTACATAGCGCCCACTGTAACAGCTCCAACTTTCTGATAGCTACTCTTTATGGTGACACAGAGACTGACCCATAATTTTTTTAACTGCTTTCTTGGATTCACTTCTTATGTCTAATCTAAGTGTATATGTGTTGCATTCTCATTCCTTGTCACGTTGATTAACTAATAAACTCGCTCTCTCATTAACTCAAGAAAGCCTGATTGCATCAGCTTCTTTTAAAACATGGACTTATTTTGTCTGACAGAAAGGGATCCACAGGGAAGGGATCATTTTTAAAGTTTACCTTATTGTGAACAAGCGACGGGGTGGAAGGATAAAGAAAGGGAGCTTTCAGCTGGGAGTTTAATGATTTGGGGTATCCTGTCTAGAAAGATAATGAATTGGGGAATCTGATCTAGGAATAATCATAACAGCTGCTTTGGTGCACATGTGAGGCAGCACTGGTCTAGTACTCCACTGTCCTATTATAGTACCCAGTCACATTCAAAATGTATTCAATGTTTTTCACTCCATTACTCACACTGACAGGCTATGTTACACACTTGTTTTGATGATCTTCACCGCTGGTGTTTTAAATGAATGTCTCACTGTTCACCATTCTATACCTTATCGTTTAGGATTTACATGTCTCATTAAACAACCTGAGGATATCCCAAAATACTTCATAGACAATTAAGTTATTTTGAAATGCATCACATTTGTAATCTAGGGAAACACAGCAGCAAATACATGTACAGCAAGATTTGAAAAATAGGAATCAGGTAAAGGAGCAAATTATCTGTATCCTGGCATTAATTAAGGGTTAAAATGCCATTTGCTAATTTGCATTCATCCGAGACAGTTGAAGTAACCTCAGTTCAAAGTCTCATCCAAAAGACAGCACCTCCAACAGTGCACCACTCCCTCAGTTCTGTTCTGAAATGTCTGCTAGGATATTGGGTTCAGGCCCTGCCCCAGAGATTTGAACACATAGCCCTGGCAGACACTTGAGTTCAGCACGGAGGGACTGGTGCACTGTTGGAGGTGCCATCTTTTGGATGAGACTTTAAATGCATTCAGATATCTGGGGCAGAGCTTGAATCCAAGCCTCTTTAGTCAGAGACAAGAGGGCAACCAACTGAACATAGCCTGACAGGTTACACCTTGTAATTAGGTTTATTGAGTTAAAAACCTAGTTTTACTGATATTGTTCAATTTGATACTCTTCATTATGCTATGTGAAATTTCTAACAGTTCTCTCCACAGACACTTGGCAACTTTCACATTTTAAACTTGTGGAGCCTCTTAATTTCCAGATGGTCAGTCATTAAAATATGCTGTTAAGCAGACAAATAAAACACGACAGCATATTTCAGTTCATGCTCATGAATAGATTCACTCTTGGACTTGGATCTGAGGCTCTATTGAATCATGGATTAAGAAGTCCCAGATTCACTTCTCAATCTGTGCTAGAGTTGCCAACTACCGTTGAATGTCTTCCTGGAGATTTCATCACATGGATACCTGTCACAATCACTAGTCACTCAACGTAGTCATCTTAACAGTGCACCACCTTCCTACACCAATAGCAAAGTAAACACTCTCATCATCTGATTAGATGGTTCCTTAATCTCAGTCAAACAGCCTCTTTTCCCCAAAGCACCATAAAACTGAGAAATGAAAGTTTTTGAAGTATGTGCTTCATATCTTCCATGATGCTGATATCAAATAAATTTGTTTAATTCCACATGTGAATTAAGAGCATTAAGAAGCTGCCAAACATACAGAATGTAACCAAGGCTATATGTGCTGTCAAAACCCTGGCTAAGGATCTGTAAACTAGAAATCATCACTCTCTCACTGCCAAGCTATTCCAGTACTGTGACATTATTTGCAACTACACAACACCAGGAAAAATTATCCATAAATGGCCTAGTCATAAAAAGCAGAAATTTAACCGAACTAGTTACTGTCCAATCATCAGCAAAATGATGGAAGAAGTTATTAATAACACCAAGCAAACACTTACAAAATAATAGTGAACAATATTTAGTTCACATTCCATTACAATTACTCAACTCCAGAACTTGTGACTTTCTTGATCTAAGCATGGACTTGCCAGCTGAATGTCAAAGGAGAGTCAACAGTAATTGTCTCCAACATTAAGGCAACATTTCATTTCATTGAGTATGTCACTGAGACCTCCTAGAACTCCCAGGTCGATCAAGCCAGTGACTAGAGCCATATATAAAGAAAGCTGGTTGTTAATGCTGGAGACCAATCATATAAATGATTTGAATGAGAATTTAAGAGGCATGGTTAGTACATGATGACACCAAAATTGGTGGTATAGTATGCAGCGAAGAAGGTTATCTAAGATTACAAAGAGATCTTGATCAATTGGGTCAATGGGCTGAGGAGTGGCAGGTGGAGTTTAATTTGGATAAGCGTGAGGCATGGCATTTTGGTAATATAAACAAGGACAGGGCATCTAATTAATGGCAGGGCCTTGGATAGTGTTCTAGAACAGAGAGACCTAAGGGCTCAGGTCCATAATTCTTTGAAATTTCCATCGCAGATGGACAGGATGATCAAGAAAGCATTGAGCGCGCTTGCCTTCATTGCTGAGACCTCAGTGAATAGGAGTTATGGACGTCATGTTGAGTTTGTACAAGACATTGGTGAGGCCTCTTCTGGAGTACTGTGTGTAATCTGGTCATCCTGTTAAAGGAAACATAGTATTAAACAGGAGAGTGTTCAGAAAAGATTTACCAGGTTTTTGCTGAGAATAGATGGTTTGAGTTGTAAAGATAGGCTAGATAGGATGGGATTTTTTTCATTGGAGCGTAAGAGGTTGAGAAGCGACCTTATGGAGGTTCATAAAACCGTGAGAGGAACAGATAAGGCGAATAGCAAAGGTCTTTTCCCTAAGGTGGGGAAATTCAAAACTAGTGAGCATATTGTAAAGTGGAGAGGTGAAAGATGTAAGAAGGACATGAGGGGCAACTTCTTGCCACAGTGTGGTTAATGTGTGGAATGAACTGCCAGAGGAAATGATGGGCGCAGGTACAGTTACATTGATGAAAAGACATTTGGATAACTACATGAATAGGAAAGGTTTAGAGGGATATAGGCCCAAATGCAAGCAGGTGGGACAAGTTTAGTTTGGGAACACGTTAACCGAGGGGTCTTTTTCCATGCTGTATGACTCCATCACTCTACCACCCCATATTGTTATGGTTGACTGTATTCAGCTCCGTTCACAACTCACTCTAAAGTGAAATAATCCATATCAAACCACAGAAAGACTTGGTAAACGTTCAGATTTAAGGTGCAAGGTGGCAGATAACAATTGTGCTGATAGACGCAGGTACCCTTGCACTAACCCAACCTGCAAATGACACGGTGAGTTCTGTATGCTCAATCATCTCAAACTAGCGCTCTTCAACATTGTTGACCACAGCATCCTCCTTCACTGTCAGTTCTCACTCATGTAGCTGTGTGCAACTACCCTTAACTGATTCTGTTCAATTAAATATAGTCGAAGGATCAACTGAAATAAATTTGCTTTTGTCTCCTACACCATTATCTCTGGAGACCCTCCCAAGACCCTACCTTTAACTCTGTTCTATTCCTGACATTAGTATTGCCCTTTGAAAGCATTAACTAAAAACACAATATCAGGCTCTAATTGTACACTGATGCCATTCAATTCCTACTTACTTCCACCTTCACTGTCTCTGGTTTATCACCTTGTTCGGCTCCATGGTTGCTGTTATTTATTTCTATAGCTTCCTTTCACTCAATAATCTTTTGAAGTGAACTTCCTCAAACCTTGTTTCTTGTGCATCCTTGAGTTTAATAACTCCTCCCAGAATGACTACACTTTCAGCTGCCTAAACCCTAGGTTCTGGTAAACTGGGAAAGCAGACCTGTGTGAGAAAGGCAGCAGCTAAGCTGAGGAACAGGAGTGGGTGAGGCAGGAATTGGGGTCCAGATTTTAGCATTAGAGGAGTCTCGGTCAGTTCTCTTGTCCAATTGTTACAGGCCTGCTAGTCCCAGTGCAGACAAACGACAACAGACTGCAAGGAGAATGAACAAACTGACCAAAGCACCATGGTACACAGCACTATTCAAAAGGGGCGAGAAAGTAAAATGTAACAATGACAGAGGAAAACAAAGTCAGAGGAATAGATACTGTTCTCTGTGGTAAAGACAGAATGTCCTAAAGGTTGTGTTGCCTACCTGATGCCAAGGTTCAGGATATCTCTTCTGGGCTGGAGAGGAACTTGGATTGAGATGGGCAGGATATAGCTGTTGGTGTCCATGTAGGAAAGAGATTCTGATGAAGGATTATGAGTAGTTTGGACTAACTTAAAAAGCAGAACCACAAAGGTAATAACCTCCATATTTCTACCCAAGCCATGTGCAAATTGGCATCACACAAGTAAGATTAGAGTGATAAATGTGTCGCTCAAAGATTGATGTGCGGCTCACTGTCTTGGTGAATTGTATAAATAGGATTATACAAAAGGCTTAAATGAATGAGTTGGGGGGAGGGTTCAAATGAAGGGAAATTTTTCAAAAAATCAAAACAAAAATGTGTGAGCAGAGATATAAGGTAATGAGGAGGCGAACAATAATCAAAGGATCACAGGAAATATTTACATAAAAGGGTGGAGCTGAAATTTGAACTAGAAAAGGTAATAATGGTAGTTAAAGCTTAAGGCTCTTTGTCTGAATGCACACTGCATTTGGAACAAGATCGGTGAGATGATGACACAAATAGAAATAAATGAATATGACTTGTTCGCTATTGCAGAGACTTGGTTGCAATGTGACCAGGATTGGGAACTCGGTGTTCAAGGATATTCAACATCCTAGGAGAATAGACAAAAAGGAAAAAGTGTTGGATGACTAAACACTAATTAAAAAGGAAAAATTTGAAAATGAAAGTAAGCTGGCAAGAAATATAAAATCAAACAGCAGGAGCTCCAATGTGTGTATCAAAAAAAAGAGAGCAGCTGAAGTGAGTGTGGGATCCTTGAAGGGTACAACTGGAGAACTATTAATGGGAACAGGGAAATGTCAGACAATTTTAAATTAATATTTTACTTTAGGTGTCATGATGGAGTACTCTGTGAACATTCCAAAGATATTAGGTAAGCATGATCTAATGGGAAGAAAGTCTTGTAACTGTCTCTATCACAACAGACAAAGTATTTGACAAACTAATAGGGCTGAAGGCAAACAAGTCACCACGATCTGATGGCCTGCATTCAAGGGTTTTAAAGGAAGTGCTGCAGAGATACTCAGGCAGTGATTGAAATATTCCGGAACTCACTGGATTTGGGACGTTTCCATTGGATTAGAAAACTGTTGATGTGATGTTCCAGTTCAAGAAAGGAGGGATTCAGAAAGCAGGAAACTTTAGGTCAATTAGCCTAACATCTGTCAATGGGAAAAGAAAGGAAATTCAGGACACTCAGAAAACATTAACACAATCAAACAGAGGCATCATGGAAAATGAACGGTGTTATTCCAGCTTGTGCTGAGCTTCACTGGAGCACTGCAGCAGGCCCAAGATAGAAATGCTGGCCTGGGAACATGCTGATGTGTTGAAATAGCAGGCAACTGAAAGTCTGGGGTCATTTTCACATTTTATCCGCAGCTTAGCTCAAGACCATTATCTCATTTTCCACTTGGGGGTCCTGCAGCCTTCAGGACCCAATATCGAAGTCAAGAATTTTAGACCCTGAGCACTTCCTTTCAAGTCCTTTACCCACCCCCACTCCCCAGGCCTTGTCATCACATGGGCTGCTTTCAGCACAGCCACCATTTTCACCTACTTGTGGTCCCCATTATCAGCTTTACTTCTTGCCTGGCTTGCTGTCAACCATGCCTTTGTCTGCCTAACTTTCTTTCTCTCTTCTGCTCACTCTTTCCCCCTATGCCCTCCCTCACCTTGCCCACACCCCTGTCTTCCACATACATATTACCTTTTCCTAGCTACCATCAATTCTGAAGAAGGGTCATTCGACCCAAAATGTTAACTCTGCTTTCTCTCCATAGGTGCTGCCTGACGTTCTGAATTTCTCTAGCAATTTCCATTTTTGTGATGTATCCAGATTTGCTGATGATACAAAAATAGGTGGGAGAACATCTTGTGATGAATATAAAGAATCTGTAAGAGGACATAGATAGGTTGACTGAGAAGGAATTTAATGTGGGCAATTGTGAGGTCATGTACTTTCCCAGGAAGAATCAAAAGGTAGAAGATATTCTACAGAGATCTGTGTGTTCTTGTGCATGGAACATAAAAGGTTCAGAGATAGTAAGAACTGCCGATGCTGGAGTCTGAGATAATAGTGTGGAGCTGGAGGAACGCAGCAGGCCAGGCAGCATCAGAGGAGCAGGAAAACTGACGTTTCGGGTCAGGGCTATTCTTCAGAAGAAGGGTCCCGACCCGAAATGTCAGCTATCCTGCTCCTTTGATGCTGCCTGAACATGAAAGGTTACTAAGCAAGTGCAGCAAGCAATTGAGGAGGCAAATAGAATTTTGGCCTTTATTACTAGGGGCTTCGAGTTTAAAACTAGAGAAATCTGGGTACAACATCAAAGTATGTTGATGCAGCCACAGCTGGAAAACTGTGTACAGTTTTGGTCCCTGCTTTAAGCAAGGTATACTGGCTTTGGAGGCAGTTCAAAAGATATTCACTTTGATGATTCCAGTGGTAAAGGGGCTGACTTATCAAGAACGGCTAAATAGGTTAGGCCCTTTTTCAGTAGGGTTTGGAAGAATGAGGGATGACCTCAAGGAAGCATATAAGATTCTGAAGGGCCTTGACAGTGTAGATGTTCAGAAGATGTTTTCATTTATAGAGGAATCTCCTACTAGGTTACACTGTTGCAGAGTAAGAGCGTACTTTGTTAAAACTGAGGTGCAAAAGAATTTTTTTCTCTCAATGTATGGAATGTCTAGAATTCTCTAACCCAGAGAGTGTAGAGGAGAGATCAATGAAAATGTTTAAAAAGGAATATTGATTGACTTTGGAAACATTGAAGCATTGAAGGCTATCAGGAGCTGGCATGAAAGAAGAACCGAGGCCTAGGGCCGTGATCCTCTGAAATAGTGGGACAGACTTAAGAAGCTGAATGTCATATTCTTTCTTGCAGCTCTTATGTTCTGGAATTCCTTCTGTTAACCTCTATATCTGTCTCTTGACTCCTTTAAGATGCTCATTTAAACTTTTCTTCCGTCTGTGCTGATATTTCTTTTGTAGCTCAATCTCAAAAAGCTTTTTCGTAATAAGCCTCCTGTGAAGTACCTTGGCCCATTATATGTAAAATTGCTGTGGCTTTTGTTATATTAGTGTCAATTAGTGCCAAGTAGTGAAGTACAGATCCAACAATCTGTCTCTGTGTGCCAGTAATGTCAACATCAGTGAATCACACACCATTAATATCCTCATAAGCATTTGCTGGTGCTGGTGATTTCACTCAGATGCTGCCCCTGTCCTTTCAGGTGGATGAATTCATTCAACTCACTTCAACTCAATTTCAGTTTAAAATCTGTATCAAAATTCACTGAGTACACTTGCTCACTTATTGCAGAAGTTACATATAAATGAAAAATAACAATAAAATAAATGAAAATTATTCTATCACAAAAGATTCTAAAAAATGGATTAAAATATATGTTAAAATTATACCAATGATTCAAAACAATTAGTCAATATGTCTCATCATGAAGGCATATGCTCAACCATTTATTCATTGAACTCTGTTAAAAGTTTAACTAGAGAAAGGCATGAATGAGTTCAAGAACCCATTGTCTTGTATCTAAGGGATTTTCCCTAAATGTTATGGCCAGTGCATGGGTGAGGCTCCCCAGTTTATTACAGTACTAAATGGGATACCACAAATTGTCAATCCTCCAAAGGAGGAGGGATAAACTGGTTGCTATTCCTCACTCGGTCTCCCTGTTAGATAGTCAGACGTGGTTAATTTAAAGAGAATCCCTTCCCTGGTGGATGCATTTCCTCAAAACCAAATCATTTTGTGGTTTAAAAGCAGCCAATTTAAACAGGCTTTCTTGGGTTAATGAGAGAGCGAGTCTATTCATTGCTAAATATGAGAATAAATAATAACTCAACACACGGCTTAGAAATGAGAAGTGGTTCCATAAAAAGATAATGTTTCTAAACAGTGAGCAGATCAGTCCCTGAGCTCCTTGAAGAGCAGATGAAGAGACATTTCAGTCAGATATTGGGTGATACTCGCAGCACAGATGCTGGTAGGCGAGCTGTTCATTTTAAGATGTTAGGCTTTGCATGTCAGCTGAAAAGTTTTTGGTCTGTTTCCCTTTTACTATGATATCAAATGCTTTCTGATTTCCAATAAAGAGAGGGAAACTTCCTTCCTTTTTATCTGTAACACAGGGATAACTAGAGGTTTTCTCAGTTATGACTACGACAGCACACATCTTTTTCCACCAACACACACAGCCCAGGGTTGATGCTGGACCTGGATGATGAAAATGAACCTACTACAGCCAAGTTTGCGATGACACAAAATTAGGTAGGAAGACAAGAGGTGAGGATGACACTAAGACTATAAAGAATACAGGCAATTTAGTTTAATGTGTATAAACTTGGCAGATGGAATATAATGTAAGAAAATGTAAGGTTATGAACTTTAGCAGGAGGAATGGAGGAACTGAATATTATTTAAATGGAGAAAGACCACAGGAAGTTGTAGCACAGAGGAATTTGGGATTCCATGTGCATAAATTACCATAAAGCTACCATACAAGTTCAGTGGCTAATAGGAAAGGCAAGTAGAATGTTAGCCTTTATTTCAAAGGGAATGTAATATAAAAATAGGAAAGAATTGCTAAAATATAAAAGGTACTAGTCAGACCACACAGTGATCGGTTTTAAGGGAAGATGTAGTGCCATTGGAGATGGCCCAGAAAAGGTTCACTCGATTGATCTCAAGTATGGAGAGATTTTCCTACAAGTAGAAGTTGGGTTTGGATTTTTGAAGAATGAGAGGCAACCTTATTGAAATATATGAGTCTTAGGGGATCTATCAGGTTAAAATTGGAGGGGTTGCTTTCTCTTGTGGGAGAGTCTAGGACCAGAGGTTTTTGGTCTTCTCAGTCAGTTTGGCTACATGATCTCTTTGTTTAAAAAAAAATGATGTAATTAAAAGTTTATTGCGTCCGTGGGTGATCTAGGATTATGATCTATTGTATGGTCTTACAGAAATGCTGAGACAATATATTATTGATGATATATTTTACTTTCATCAAGTTCAGGGGTTTAGAAGTGCTGCGGCAGAAACCTTAGTGAGTTTGTGACAATACATCTTCTGGCTAGTCCACGCTATAGTCATGATGTGCTGGTGATGGAGAGTGTGAATTTTTATGGTGATGGATGGGATGCCATTAGGATGAGTTGTTTTGAACTAGATTTTGTTGAGTTACTTAACTGGTGTTTGAGCTTCCTTACAAGTTGAGAGTATTCTACCACACTCCTGACTGTGCCTTGTAGATGGTGGACAGGCTTTGGGTTGTCAGGAGCTGAATTAGTTGAATTCCTAGACTCCCACAGTTTTTATGTGACTAGTCCATTCAGCTTCTGGTCAGTTGTAATTCCAAGGATGTTGGTAGGAGATAGACAATGTAAATACCTTTAAAGATAAAATGGAGATGATTAGGCTTTCTTCTTGTAGATGGTCATAGCCTGACACTTGAGTTACACAAACGTTACTTAGCATTTATTAGCTTATTATTGGAGAGGTTGCAAATGCTACTGCACATGGTACAGTCATCAACAAACATTCCCAGATCTGATCTAACCTGAGAACAGAACCAGAAGAGCACAGAAACAGGCCCTTCAGCCCACCAAGACTGTGATGACACATGATGCGTTTCTGAACCAAAAAGCTTTTGCCTCTATGCAATCCGTATCCCTCCATTCCTTGCCTATTCATGTATCTATCAAGATGCCTCGTAAACATTGCCATTGTATCCACCTCCACCGCCTCTTGTGGCAACACATTTCAGGTACTTAACACCCTCTGTGTAAAAAACTTGCCTTTCACATCGCCTTTAAACTTACCCTCTTTTACATTAAACCTATGTCCCCTAGTAATTGACATTTCTACCCTGGGAAAAAGACTCCGATTATCCACTCTATCCATGCCTCTCATAATTATGCAAACTTCTATCAGGTCACCCCTCATCCTTCAGCATTCAAGTGAAATTAAACCAACTTTGTCCAGTCTCTCCCCATAGCTAATGCCCTCCAAACCAGGCAACATCCTGGTATATATTTTCTGTACTTTCTCCAAAGCCTCCACATCCTTCTTGTAGAGTCGCGACCAGAATTGTACACAATATTCTAAACGTGGCCTAACTAAAGTCTATTCAGCTGCAACATGACTCATTAACTTTTATACTGTATACCCAGAGAGATGAAGGCAAGCATGTCATATGCCTTCTTGATCATCTTATCCACTTGTGTTGCCACTTTCAGGGAATTGTGGACCTGTACGCCTAGATCCTCCATATATTGATGCTACTAAGGGTTCTGCTATTTACTGTATGGTTAGCTCCTGCAATAGATCTTCCAAAATGCATCATCTGTATTTGTTCGGATTAAACTCCATATGCCAATTCTCTGCCCAGGTCTCTAGCCTATCTATATCCTGCTGTATCCTCTGGCAATACTCCTCACTGTGCGCAGCTCCCCAAATCTTTGTGCATCCACAAACTTACTAATCAGGCCATCTACATTCTCCGTATATATTATATGTATATTAAAAACAATACAGGTCCCCGAACAGATCCCTATGGAACACCATCAGTCACAGATCTCCAGTCAGAAAAATACCCTTCCACTGCTACTCTCTATCAGATATGACTAAGCCAGTTCTGTATCCATTTTACCAGCTCACTGTGGATCCCATGTAATTTCCCCTGCCATGAAGGACCTTGTCAGAGGCCTTGCTAAAGTCCAGGTAAACAACATTTACCACCCTGCCCTCACCAATCATCTTTGTCTCCTTAAAAAACTCAATCAAGTTTGTGAGATACGATCTTCCCCACACAAAGCCATGATGCCAATTGCTAATAAGTCCATACTTTTCCAAATGTGAGTAAATCCTATCCCTAAAATCTTCTTCAATAATTTCCCTATTATTGATGTAAGGCTCACTGGCCTGTAATTTCTTGGATTATCCCAGTTGCTCTTCTTAAACAAATGAACAACGTTGGCTATCCTACAATCTTCTGGGACCTCTCCTGTGACTAAAGAGGATAAAAAGATTTCGTACATGGCCCCACATTGGAGGGAAGGTGCTGCAGGTGAATGGGTTTCGGACACCTCCCGAGGACCTCCTACAACAACATCCTCTAATTATATTAACTTATCCTTTAATCGATCTGTGAGATCTATATTTGCTATCATAGAGGAAGAATGAAAGTTGAGAACTATAATTTCCCTGATCAACTTCACAGTCTTAGCAGCAATAGGATGACGTGTAAAGAAATGGTTTATGGATTCTAGTATTCTTTAGATTGTCAAATGTGACATGTTCTTCAAAGGTGATAGAAACAGAGGGCACTGAGAAGCAGAGCACAAGGATAATGAGATTCTGTTCCTTTATGTCCTTCAAGACTGTCAGAATTAACTCCCTGGACCTCTGTCTTCAACATTCACACAACCACTACAACTACATGCAGCACTGGCACTTTATTCAAGTTGCTCATTTTCATCATGATTCCATCTCATTGTTCATCATGACCACGCCAGCAAGCGCAGTACGATGAAACTGCTCCAGGTGTCAGATTAATGTGTCTGTTCCCAAATGAGCTTTCTGTCTGACAGTGACACAGTGCTGTAGGATGAAACTGCTGCAGGTATCTGATTAATGTGCTTGTTTCCAAATGAGCTTTCTGTCTCCTACTAATGGCTGCCTTGCAGTATGAACACAGTGTTTTTCAGTTCATCATTAGGACCAGTGGCAAATGGATTCCAAACAGGAGATGCTGGAGGTTTTCAGTTTTGAAACATGTCAAAGACAGAGCTAGTGAAAGCAGAATTAGGTTTGCTATTCAACTATCAGAGGCTACCATTTAGTTAGCCACAGAGACAGCAAAGTCCTGAATACAAATGCAGAAATAGTGATAAATATGGAGAAGTTTTATGAAATTGTTTTGGTGCCCCATGAGGAGACTGCATGAGAACAATAGGGAGTTGCTATACAACTACACTTTGGAAAAGCAGCAACGACATTATTCTTATTATTTAAGCCATTGTCATATGATTTAACTGCAACAGGTCCCTGCATTGAAAATGCTACTTGATGAAACTAGACTATTTGGTGTCAAACACATTAATTAGAGTGAAAATTGAACTTTCAGTTCATCATTAGGAGAGATTGTAAAATTAGGTGGATAATGGCGTTTTGTTGCAATACATGGAAGTGGATGAAATGCTGAGAGTAAGGTTGTCTTGGTAATATTCCTCAGAGTCGGAGTAACAAAGATGTAAGCTACAGTAATTAGAGTAAAGGTGAAGAAAGGTTTATTTTAATATGTAAATGAGTTTTCAACCACATCAGGCTCAGAAGATTTACTTGTATCACTGGCAAGTTAGAAACTGACAGCAAGACATGCAGGATGCAGTAGGTCCATTATCCACTCAAGAAGTGTGCACTGCGTATGGAATGGTTAATGGTCTGTGACTCCAGTACAATGTATCTCACTTACTGAGATCTTTTTAATTGGCCCTTTTATTTACAAATGTCTCTGCTGTTTCAATAGAGCTCCATTCATTTCTTCGCAAATATCACTTTTATTACCAATTCTTGCCAACTACTACTTGGTGTTGCACAATCTTACCCTGCATGGATACTCAATTATCATTGCCTTGTTACAGTGGCCTAATGTCAGTATGCCTCTTTTAATTGTGATGATAAGGAGGCACTGTCACCGTTAACATTGGTATCATCAGCAGAAGCATCCCTATTAAAGGGCCACAAATAAAGAAAACAAAACCATAAACCTTATCAAATTGTAAAGTAACGCTATTTTCACTGTTGGTTATGCACCCTAGTTAGTGCTGTGCCCTGCAGTCACTGAAGGCCTCAAGATTATTAACAGGCATCGTGTCTTGTATCTGCAGAATAGCTTGGGCATGGTCAAAGACACTGAAAAGAACCAGGCAGCTAGAGTGACCATTAAGTGGATTGCTTCATACAGAGCAGGCATGGATTTGATGGGCTGAATGGCCTCCTTGCGTGTGACTTTGTGACTTTATGACCACCATGACCTCTTCTACCTGGATTTGTGTAATTATTTTGTGACAAAGTGGGTGCTTTAAGCAACTACTTTACATAATATCAGCAGAAGCACGATAAAAGTAGATGCTGGGCAGTGGATATTATTTATTTCTCTGAAGAAAATTACATAAACTTAGTACCTAACTTACTGCACCCAAATTCAACTCTGAGACCTTTCCAAGTCTGTACAGTCAATTTCACACTGAACATTTTATCTATCAATAGAAGTTCAAGGTGCTTCTGTTTTGATGTTTTGTGTAACATTCTGGTATTCCAGTACAACATAGTACTGCGGTCTTGTATTTAGTATACATGGCATATATCCCAAGCAGTGTAGCTAACTTTAACTGAGATGACACACAGTACTTTCTCCAAACAACTGCAAGATGCAAGTCTACACTATAATCTGTCAAACTAATCTATTCAATGCATAGAAAAATACAATCAGTCCCTACTTGTCAGCTGGCCAGATTGAGAATTATTTATTCTGCATCCTGAATTTTTATGTTGCTTTTTTTTCAACCTTCATTCTTAGGTCCACACACCATTCCCTGGTTGAGCACAAGGATGTGAACCCTATACCTAGTTCTCTGTCAATGCTGATTCTGATCCAGCTGTTCAGAAATGCATGACTGAGCCCAAGATGATCCTCAGACTAATTTCTCATCCTTAATGTGTGTAAGTGCCTGCCCTCCAATTATTACCTGCCCTGAAGTGCATATCACAATCTTAATTCTAAGGCCAACATTATCCTAACTAAACACCCCTAAACGTGCACATAGACTAAGGGTCACAGGGCAACAATTGGTTACAGGAACCCCAGCCGAATTCTTAATTCCTTTTCTTAGTCTATCTTTTTGGCTTTCAATTTAAATAGTTACGCAGTGAGTGGTCTTATAAGTGGCAATGTTGATTTAATCTCTTCAGCCTTGATGTCCACGCTTGTCACTCTTGGAGAATGGATACAATGTGGGAAGGAACTTAGACGCAAGAAACAGACAAAGAACAAAATGTCAGCGTGGCAAAAAGAACCAAACAAACTAAAGGAAGAGAGGGGGTTTTAAAGCAGGCAACAGTTGAATAACTACAATTGCATCATTGGCAAAATTCTATTTTTCTCATCATTCAACTTGGTAATAATACTTGAGTTAATTCAGTAATGCTGAATTGAAATATAACATTCAAATGCAAAAGCCAGTTGATTCAGTGGTTAGACAGTTTCAGTATAATCCTATGTTTCAGTATAATCCAGAAATATGATATATGTCTTCTCATTTCTGATATTGCGTTTTATTTTGGCAGAATTAAAATACTACGTAAATACTTCTAAGATTTCCCCAGCAAAGAATTCCTCCACCTTGAGTAATATACTTTATATCTGAGGAATGTGTAAAAAGAATAATAGGATTATTATAAACATATGTATCCTTGCATCTTTGAATGGATTGCATCCTTCACCAAATTCTCAGTGGAAGAATGTGGTGATCAGTACAGCTTTGAACTGAACTTACAAAATTACACAGATTCAAACCGCAGTTATAGAATGAAAGGAAGGTATTACAATGTATCTGTATTCCCTAGAGATTTAAGAGGAAGGAGTTTGTTTTTTACCCAATCCGGTGGTTGGGCTTATGAATAATTTTAGAGAAAGCTGTCTTTGACTTTTGGTCATTCATGAGATGTGGTCAACATTTATTCCCCATCCCTAATTTCCATGGAGAAGGTGTTGTGAGCCTGCTTTGTGAACTGCTGCCACAGTGCCTAGATCAGGTGTAATACGATTTTGACCCAAATATAGTGAAGAGATGGCAACAGGGTTCTAAGGCAGAATGACGTGTAACTTGGAGAGGAATTTGCCAATGCCTATGTCTGCTGCCCTTACCCTTCTAAATGCTTAAAGTTGCGGTGCTCAGAGATATTGCTGGTGAGTAGTTGCAGTATATCTTGAAGTTGATAGATACATCAGATATAGTTCAAGCTGGTGGCAGAGAGCTTGCATGTTAAGATGGTGATGGAATGCTGATCAAGCAGACTACTTTTCTCTGGAATTTGTTGATCTTTTTGAGTTTTATGTTTGTATGGACCTGCACCCACTTCCATCCAGGCACATGGAACGTATTTAATCACCCTCTTGACATGTACCTTGCAGATGGTGGAAACACACTGGAGAGATGTTTTTGGCACAATATTTATTTGACTGGTCTGGTTAAGCTTCTGATCAATATTGAAGGGAGTTAAATGTTGAATGCATTAGAGTTCCATTCTTGTCAGTAATAAAATGAAACACTCCAAGGACACATATCCACCTGAATCACTGTTGGTCAATGTTACGACTTGGTCCAATGTTTTCCACTGACTCTCTGCTGCACCAGCACCTTCAGTGTTCCAGCAGATTCCTCAGCCATTACCCACTTGTTCCATTGTGTCATGTTTTGTTTTCGGCTCCAGTGTTACACGAAAAGTGCTAGAAATAAACTTTTGGTGAGAAATAAAGTGGATGTTGTGGTGGCAGTCGAATAAAATCAGATTTTGTTTTCATGGATCTCAAGTAAATAAAACTTGCTGGCGCTCATGCAGAATGACATGATTGAAGTATGGGAAAGGCTGCCTGTGGAACTGTACCACATTGTGAGCTGCTGCTTTCTTACTCTATACTGCCCAGGGAAAGTGAATTGACTTTGTTTTTAAGACAGCAGACCCATTGTAACTAAATGTTTTGTTGGAAAGTTGGTGAAAGCCTGAAGGCAAATAAACATGGACACACTCAATCCAATTCCTCCTGAGAACACAGCAGAAAAAGTTAGCACAAGCTGAACTTGGACAAACTCTGATAAACATACATTGGTGAAGTGATGCTGCATAATTTTAGACTAAATAGTCTTTTTGAAACATCAAAAATAAACTCCATCTGTAGATTTATTGATGCTCTTGGAATTTGTAGGTCTCCTTTGTTTTCTGAAGTATCATTTCTTTACACAAAATTGGATGGTTAACTTAGCTAATTAGTCATGCCTGGGTTAGATTTGCTCTGGCATTGAAATAGGGCTAAGGTTACACAGTACATACAGTTACAGCTGTCTGTGATGGTTCAGTTCCAAGGCGGAAGGTTGAGCAAGAATTACTTCCATCTCCTTTAGAAGCTTTGGCATGTCTTAAGGACGTGTAGAAACCCAATATGATTTAATTTTTTAAACATATTTTCCTAAGAGTTAGGATCTTTTAAAATCAAATATGTATTGCTCTCCTCTGTTTTCAAAAGCTTAATGTTGCTGAGCCATACTTGCTGTCTGCGTTTTCGGTATTAATTTGTTCATTTTTTGAACTTACAGTGGTAAGTCAGCATTCATTGCCAATCCCTTGTTGCACAGGAGGTATTAAGAGTCAATTACATATAATGGACTCTAGTCATATATGGACCAGACTTTTTTGAAAAGTCTTGGCAGGTTTTTTGTCCATTTCTCTTGCTGCAAGTCCTCCAATTATTGGATTTATTGAATTAAATTTCCCTTCTTAGATGGGGAGATTTAGATTCACAGTTAGTCACTAGTCTGGTACCATAATCACGATTATAGCATCATCGGTAAGATTATTATTGGGGCCTCATTGCAGAGGAGCTGGTACAGACCTGCATCCTGATTCACTGTGTTAATCTCCAATGTCCCAGTGCGGCTTAAGCGGTTGGTGTTATAATTGTTGTGCAATGAGAAGCTGGGAAGAGCATATTGCTGGAAACATATAGTAGTATTTAACACAGTGACGGGATTTGCACCTTATAACTGGAAAGCTGGTGGGAGCATTATCACCTGCTTTGCGAATGTGGTCTGCCAAATGAAATGCTCAACAGGCACTTAGGTGGCCTGTGATGGGCCTTACCTTGTACCGTAAGGACTTTTGTGGCAGAAATCACACCTGTTTCTGAGAACTGTTAACCAAGCAGATGCCAGCAGCTGTCCACACAGGCAGCAGAAGTGAGTGCAGCTGTAGTGCTGTAGGAAAGACTGAGGATTGTCAAAGGATCCAGGGCACAGATAGAAGAGAAGTGGGTTGGAGATGGTGGAGTTGGCGGAGGGGTTGGTGGTTGCATGATGTTGGAAGATGAGCAACAAAGAAAGGGGGTAGTATTCATTGTGATCCTCCTTCATGACATTGACCCCTGTAACCAAGCAATGACTTCCACCTGTGGCTTCCAAACTCACCTTGTGGAGGGGTGGGGGTTATTAAAATCCTACCCATAGTCACCCTGTCATGCAGAGTGACTTTAAAGATACTGTTTTTCTTTGCCTTTGTTTCCTTCTGAAATCTTGCTGGATTTTGTTTCTATGAATCTGTTAGCCCCCTCACACCCATCCCAGTTCACTGCCCAAATGACCATTCACTATACTTGAGAACGGATCATGAGAAATACCATCATTTTGATTGTTACATCTGATGCTGGTCTCGATCTCACTGAATATCCTCACACATCAGTGAATTGAATTCAGGTGCAGGAGTACCCAGGTGCATTTATTTTCTTTTCAGCTCAGAATTGTGCAGAGTAGTTGTCAAAGAGTCGCCCTGCTGAGATCGTGGAAAATTAAAGCGTAGAAGGAGACCACATAGCTCATTAAATTTCAGCTGGCTCTTCACAAGAGCAATCCATTTAGGTCCCTGTTTCTTTCCTGATAGCTTGGACAATTTACTTTATCAAGTATTTGATCAAAGTTAGTATTGAACTTGCTTCCAGCACACTTTTACGCGGTGCATCCCAGATCACAACAACTCACTGTGTAAAAGAACTTTCCTCAATTCTGCACTGATTCTTTTTGCCAATTATTTTAATTCTGTTCCCTTGGTTACCAGCCCTTGTATCAGTGATATCCGCTTCTTCCCAATAACCCCTATAAAAATCAATTATAATTTTGAGCAACTCTATTAAATTTTACTTAATCTTCTCTGTTCTGTACAAAACAATTCCAGCTTCTCTCATCTCTTTATATAAGTGAAGTCTTTCAACCCTGATACCTTTCCAGTAAATCTGCTTCACGTTCTCTGCAAGATAGAATCTAGCAGATTCTGGTTAGTATATACTGAAGGAGATGATCACATTACACTGCTGCAATTATCGCACTTCAGTCTCTCCTATTAAACCAAAGAACATAAAACAGGATGCTAAAACCTTAATGTGAAAGTCTTTATGAGATCACCGTTGACATCCACTAAATGAGTGATCCAACTGCTCACTATTTAATCATGAGAGTATAATTGATTCACATGGCAATGAATTGAAAAATTGCTACAGTGGGAGGGTGCACTTCTTTACCAGAGGTCAATATGTATTGCTGGGCAGCACAGAAGGAACTCTTAACCTCTCCCTGTCTGATCTCTGCAACCTGCCTTGGAATTGCCTGATGCTGTCATTCAGTCTCAGGAGGGTAAACATCCCATTCCCAGAACTGTCAGGCTTAACTTTGAATCAAAAGTAGAAAAGTAGATTGTAAAGGTAAGCAAACAAAGCTGTCATTATGTAACCCTGGAGCAACATATGCAGCACAAGGCAGCATTCTGATAATAAATCAATTGGAAGTTCACTAATTGGGTAGCAACACCCAAGATTAACACTCTGTGATTCCAAGGAGCTAAAGATTTGGAATTGGATGGAACTATGAAGAGGAACAAGCTAGCTAACTGACGATGTAGCTAACCTTGACACAAATGTCAAGGTTATAAATTCTGCTTTGACCAAACATACAGTATTTGGAAAAAGTGCCACCTAAAGGACATAAGTAAAACAGAACACATTTTTAAAAAGCACACTCAATATAGAATTAATTCATATTTACTGTTTCATTTTCTGCTGAAATATTATTTCTTACAATTATGCATGATAAAGTCCTACAAATGCAATGTTAACATACAATTAAATTAGGGTTGGACTTAATTTATTTTCCATTACTTAAATGACAATATATTCACATAGATTACAGATTTAAGGTATATTATTAACCCAATCTTCTACCTCATAAGATGGCTTGTGAACAGGAGACGGCCATTCAGCCCACCGACCTTACTTCATCGTTTGAATAGGTCATGGCTGATCACCTACCCTCACACGAATTTCTGTTCTATCCCGATAGCCCTTAATTATTCCTTTTGTCAATATCCAGAAATCTGTAGATTTCTGTCTTCAACATTGCTAATGATTGAGCTTCCACAGCCCTAAGAATTCCAAAGATTCACCATTCTCTGAGTGAAAACACTACTCCTCATCACTGTCTTAAATGGTCTACACCTTATTCAGAGACCAAATCCCCTGGTTCGAGACTCAGCGGCCAGACAAAATATTCAAACTACACCCAACATGCCATGTCCTGTAAGAATTCTGCACGTGAGAGCAGCTGTCATTCTTCCCAAATCACATCTTACCTGGATATTTTGCAGCCTACAGCAATCTGGTTCCTGGAAAATGTAATGTATCTTTAGCATACAAATTTTCACTCTTTTCTATTGACAAAGTTTCTTACTTGCTTTCAATGCTGTGACTTATCACACAACCATCACTGTAAACTTACTGACTCAGCGAAGTTCAAGTTTAATTATCAATCAGTGTAGGGATTGTGGTCCAGCTGTCTGAGCCTGTGGTATGAAATTCACCTCTCATTATCCATTCTACCAACCTACATATCGAACAGCCATTTCCATCACTTCTACTGAATGTTACAATCAAACACATTTTCCCTCCTCTTCATTTCCAAACGGACCATTCTCTCCATGACACACTGGTTGTTGCTTAATATCCTCCACAACCCCACTCCACACTCTTTTCGCCATGCCATCATGTCTGATGCAGAGATACAACACATGTCCTTTTACCTCCTTTCTTCCCACTGTCCAGTGCCCAGACAACCGCTCTAGGTGAGACATTACTTTTCTTGTATTTCTTTCAACTCAGTATCCTGCATTTGCTACTCATGATGCAGTCATCCTTTTGTTCAATCGACAAGCATGAACACAGTCTTCTGGTTGCTTTAATTCTCTATGTTATTCTGGCTATGGCCTTCCTGTTCTCTACCTCGTAAACTATTCCAATGAAATGTAACATAAACTTGACAGATAGCAAATCATGTAATGATTAGGACCTTTTCGGATTTAACATTGAGATCATAATCTCTTTATTTGTTTTTTTATTCTTATTTGTTCTTTGTTTGTTCAGTAAGTAACTGTTGGTAATGATTCTCCTCATCTGCTTCACACCATTGTTCCTTTTGCCATTTAAGCACTCTTGCCTTCACTAAATCATAGACATTTCCTTTAGCTCTTAAAGGTCATAAAAAATTCTTCTCTCCTCCTGTGCCCCTTTTGCAAACATTGTGTTTGTTTAGAAACTGTTAAATCTTTAACTATTGAGATAGTAAGAACTGCAGATGCTGCAGTCTGAGATAACACAGTGTGGAGCTGGAGGAAACCAGCAGGCCAGGCAGCATCATAGGAGCAAGAAAGTTGACGTTTTGGGTCGGGACCCTTCTTCAGAAATGGCTGGCCTGGTCTACTGAATATTTCCAGTATTTTGGGGTTTTATTTCAGATTTCGAGAATCTGCAGTATTTTGCTTTCATGTTATTTCTGAAGAAGGGTCGCGACCCGAAACGTCAACTTTCCAGCTCCTCTGATGCTGTTAGCCTGTGTGTTCCTCCAGCTCCATACTGTGTTACATCTTTAACTATATCCACTTCAGATGAAATGTCACCCATTGTTTTCTCCCTACAGAGGCTGCCTGGACTGCTGAATATTTCCAGTATTTTGGTTTTTATTTCAGATTTCGAGAATCTGCAGTATTTTTCTTTCATGTTATTTGGCATTTGGTTAAGATCAGAGATAGAAACATGACAATGAATATGAAAAGCATATTCAAGCTGTTTGGGGATGGAGTGAAGATTGCTAGGACATCAGGATCCAGGGTTTTTTTTTTGAGAAGCGGAAGATTGTAGCAGTTTTAAAAAGAGAAACAGCTCCTGAGAAAAGTGAACCAATTACAATATCAACTGCTACGGAGCTGTGAAAGGAAATTGGCTGGTTAATACTTCAGTAAGAATTGCGGTTATAAGAGAATAAAATGAATCTCATGGGCAAGATGTACCCAACAAGCATATGCGGAGAGATCAAAAAGAAACTGCAGGAAGACAAGGATCTAGAAGTCAAGCTAGGGAACAGAGAAGTGTTTGACTTAAGACAGAAATTGCTGGGGAAGCTCAGCAGATCTGGCAGCCTTTGTGGAGAGTGAATTAGAGTTAATGTTTCGGGTCCAGTGACCCTTCTTCAGAACAGGATGTTTGACATAGTGGATAAGAAGAAAGTTGCACCAATGGGTGAACAGATGGATTCGGTTACCATGGCAAAATGTCTAAACATTCCTTGCACATTTTTTGCAGGAGAAGGAGGAAAGAAATAACAGAGAGAGGTTTAAGGAGGAAGTGGATAGGGAAGTGAAAGTTATCACTGAACAAATACCCTCTACTGATTATCTGTTCATTGTCACACAACTGTCTGTGAGAGCTTGCTATGCACTCACTGACTGCTGTGATGCATGCATTAGTGACTGTACTTCAAACATGCCTTATTGGCTGTAATGCAGTTGAGAATGTTCTGGGCTCATGAAAGATGTTCTATAGGTGCATAACTTTGTTCTCTCTTCTGCTTTTCTTGGGTTCACTTTTCTTTCTGTTTCTTTCTTTCCAAGATTCCTGTGACTCGTGCATCACTCTTATATTCCTTTGTCCTTTTACTTTGACTTTTGCTGTTTCCACTCTCACTTTCCCTATTTTCCTCCTCTCTTCAGTGGACTTTTCTTTATTATCCTTTGCTGTTTTACCCACATTTTCACTCTTCTCTTTTCACGTGATAACATAAATGCTGCAATTGACAATAGAGGTCTCCTGTGAATTGAGAGATAGTAGGAACTGCTGATGCTGGAGTCTGAGATAACAAGGTGTGGAACTGGATGAACACAGCAGGCCAGGCAGCATCAGAGGAGCAGGAAAGCTGACGTTTTGAAGTTTATCTGAAGAAGGGTCCAGATCTGAAACGTCAGCTTTCCTGCTCCTCTGATGCTGCCTGGTCTCCTGTGAACTGAATTGTTAACAGTAAGAATGGTTCATTTCCAAAGGTACTGAATTTTGTGTCATTGTTTTAAGAGCTGTAACGCTTTAAGAACTAGATATGCCAATGAGCCAAAGACGTGCTTGAAATCCACATGATCAGTGCCATGTGTCATCCCACAGAAGCTTGCTATAAGAGGAATAGAGGGATGCAGACATAATTATCTGTGACTATAAGTTGCAGTCTGAGCTGCTAAATAAACCTGCATTATATTTTCAAGTAAACAGACTTCACGCTACTCAATCTGTGTTACTGATAACACAAGAAATACAACATGCTGATGAGTACTGGGGATTCTTCTTAATAAAACATAGCAGTGGTGCGAGTTTGAAAACCAGAGGAGAAGGTCTCAGACAAAACTTGGAGTAGCACAGAAGTTATATTTGCACTCGGGTCCCAGAGAGAGAAAAATCACTTCAGGAAAGTAAGTACCTGATTTTTGAGCCTTTTCAAGCAAAGATTAAGTTCTAATTTTTCTGAAAAAAGTATGCAAAACAAACAAAAATTTTGAGCTGCAGCCAATAATAGCACTGGCCAGCATTTTTGAGCTAAAGAAAGACAGCAGCTACATTGCTGGATCTTCATAGAAAGGGTAGATGTGTTTACGGTTGATCTGATGAATTTTAGTTGACATAAATCAGGACAACTTCAGGTAGAAACAGATAGTTTGGGTGGTCTGACAGAATAACAGACGTTCCAGGCATTTTCAGATGTTGTGGGTCACACAGAGATGAACCAAGTACCTCAAGAAGTGTTACTTCTAAAGGGGTTATGAGTTTTTGTATCAAAAGAACTTCACCAGGACATAAATGTTGCAGCTACATCAAGAATGTATAGGCATATAGTGAAGAAGACAGTTGGTGTGGGATATTCTGTGTTGGCCAGGGATCATCAATGACATAGAGATGATAGTGAAGAGGTGTGAGGTGTGCCAGAACCACCAAGCAACACAACCAACCGCCATACCCTCATGAGATTCCATCAATCCCTGTCTAAAATTACTACAGACTTGGGTACCCTACACAATGATGATTTTCTTCGACTCACTGACTACTTTCCCAAATTTCCAATTGTCAGACATTTAAAGGACACTTCAAGAATGTCTGTGGCAAACACAATGAGTACAATATTCAGTCTGTTCAGGATACTTGAACAGTTCATTTCTGACAATGGGTTACAGTATATAGGGATATATTAAAGGGCATGGGTGCCAACTGAGACATAAACCATGTGATAGTCTCACCAAATTTCCACAGATCCAATGGTGGCACTGAACAAATGGTTTGCACTGTCAAAGCACCAATCACAAAATGCAGGGTGACAAGATTACCGTATTGCTTTGTTCCACCAAAGAGCTACACCCCTGGCTATAGGCTTGCCAGCATCAGCGGAGATTATGTTTGACAAGCAAGTTAGAACAGTACTACCGAGCTGTCATCTTCTCAAGTTGCACAAGATTTAGGGCAAGCTTCTTGAGAAACAAAGGAGAACGATGATAGCGAATAACTGACATGCAGCTATGAAACTCCCAAAACTCCAGGTCTGCCGGTCACAGTTATCCATCCAACTGAAGCTTTCATGATTATCCTCAGTGGTATCCAAAATGAGCCTAGATGCAATGAGGCCACAACATTGAATGGAAAAACATTGACGTACAACAGGAACAAACTGAGGGAACTGTACCATATTTCAACTATGTGCAGAATATGCTCAGATATTGAAGGCATGGAAGAGCAACATTTAACACGCTAGCAAGACATTAGATTCTAACACACGTACTAGTCAAGAACAGCGAAGTGTGAAGTCTGAATTTCCTCAAACAACCCTTACTCAGTACCAAGTACTGGTAGAGGTGGCAAATACCACAAAATATCAGGAATAGTCTGGGAAAATGGCACATGTTTGCAGTGGTGTGAATCTGACCCCACCAGGAGGAGGAAATGCATAGACCCAGAAAAAAAGGAAAAAAAAATCAAGTTAATGTACTTATCACTTTAAAAGCATTACCACTTTGAGAAGACAGTCAGTGAGTAGCTGAAGCACAATTACTGATAGTGAGAGATACAGCAGTGATGGAGGTAGCAAAAGAGCAAGCTTGGTATTCCAGAGGTTAAACCTTATTCAGAAGCTGATAGGAAGTGCTGGGACAGGAGTGTCGATTGGAAAAGACAGAAAAGTCAGTTACACTTAGAAAATAAGGAGACATTACTGAATGAGGCTTTATAAGGAACAACTGAAGGTTCCAGGAGGTAAGGTTAGAAATTATTATTTAATAAGGAAGGACTTTATAAAAGAAATTGCAAAGACTAGAAATGGAAGACAAAGTCATATAAAAGGGAGTTCTCACTTCTCACTTCATTTTTCTGAAGAAGGGTCCAGACCTGAAACGTCAGTTTTCCTGCTCCTCTGATGCTGCCTGGCCCGCTGTGTTCATCCAGCTCCACACTGTGTTATCTCAGATTCTCCAGCATCGGCAGTTCCTTCTATCTCTCACTTCTCGTAACAAGTTTTGCTGCCATCAACATCAGACTCCATGAGGGAGGGTACATTGAAAGAGCCAGATCAGAAATTTAGACTGAGGCTACAGGACAGGAAAGGTGTCAGATTTTATTTAAGCTAAAAATGAACTAATTTAAAGGTTTCCAGTGAAAGAATCTAGCAGAAGAAGAACCAGGAACAATTAAAGGCTTAAAGGACCAATAACTAAGCCACAATTTTTGTGGGAAGATTTATAAAGGTCACAGTGAGAGAACTTATTTAGAAATTTGAGTTGAAGAAAGTGTTTTGGACTGTGAAAGGTGGAAAGACATCTATTTACCTGGCAAGAGTGCAGAATGTGGACAGATCCTGAACAACGGCCGATCGCTGCTTTTATCATTAAACAATGCAGGAAAACTCTGAAAAGGATGGGGGAATCCCATAGAGCTGAATAGAGATACAGTCTTGTTAAGAATCAGATTTAAAAAGCTGAAACACAGTAAATGACTACAGAATAGTCTGTAATACAATTTAAACCTCTATTGAAGAATTTAGTACTGCATTACAAAATATAAAATTAAAAAGACATTTTAGAAAAGGAAAGGCTGTGGTACAAGTCAAGCAGACTCTTCAGCCATCAGTCATTCAATTTGAAATAGGCGAATACAAGACGACAAGCTTAAATCACAGCAGATTACAGGGCACAAAAACAACATTGAAATAATGCAGATTTAAAATACATAACTTTACAGTAATTAGATTAATCAGCACACTGTGAAGAAGTGGAAAAAGATATAACATGTCCCATCAGATTCAAGGTCATTGAAGGATCATGCAGAAAGCAAGATTTTCTTTCCTGGAGGTGATGGCTCTTAATATACTGCATTGTCTCAAAATCAAGTATCCAGTATAGAAGTATTACACAAGTGAAGAGCTGCAGAAAAGGACGAGATCACACATGCAAAAATCTCAATATGGTAGAGAAATCTCCTTCAGAAAAATAACCAAAGTATTCAGAATTTTTGCAATCCCAGTGATTCAGGTTTCATAGAACTTTTTAATGTCAATGGACATCCTGAAAATTTAAGGTTGATATCAGTGCTGAGGTTACAATCCTATTAGACAAGTTATCATAACCGAAGAAGTAGCAACTACAACCTATAGAGATGAGACTATGTGGCATGGAGGAAATAACCACCAAGAGAAAAGGAATGCTATAAGTTACACTACAGCATAACACATATAAGAGAGTAGAAAATGTGCACATCATCCACAAACAACCACCTTTACATTTGGACCTGAACATGAGTCATGATTTCAACTTCCTTAGGAGAGTGGAAGGAATTTAACTACTTCCCAGAGAAAAACCTGGTCCAGAAACAAACAGTTGTTGACCATCTCATCAAGCTGCAATTTGGACTTCATAGACTTATGGTAGAACCAAAAAGACAAATCCATTCGGATTATCTATGAAGGGATAAAAAGGAATTTTTCGTATGGCTGAGAAAAAATAGTGGCCAATCAGCCAAAATCGAGTTGACAAAATTTAACAAGAGCAGAAGTGTGGCCAAGACTGTGCTACTATTCGCAAGTGTTGTTTCGAAGGATGGCCAGATCGTAAACCCAAGTTGGCTGAGAACACCCGCTTGGAGCACCAGCAGCATTTAGAATCACAGATGATTTACTAGTACATGACAGAAGACAAGTATTTCCAACTACAAATCTACTCCAAAACCTTAGATTTCCAACTTCCCTTGGGGAAGATGTTCTGGAAAGGATACATAGGTGACTTAGACATTGTCAGGTGTATAGCCAGGACTGAGTCAGACCTCCTATTATAAAGTCAGTGGTTATATAGGATTGCCAAGTCTGGAAAACATTGCTGTCATCACCGAAGGCAAATATGAGGCTAGAGTTCAGTAAAACATGCAAGTACTGAGAGCAAGAATGAGTAGTACAACCTATTTGGACATATTCAGGAAATTTTCATTGATCAACTGTGAAGGGTATCCAAAAATAAAGGATCCTCCAGTGGAGAAGTGATCCATAGATCAGAATCAGAGTCAACTGTCTTCAAGCATGACAGCTACAATTCCAAGACCAAAAAGGATACTTTCCAAGAAAAGTGTGAAACTTGAAGACCACTTGCATTTGCGAAGTCAAAGGCTTGAAGGAGTTGTGGTAGTGGTAGATGTATGTATGTATTATTTTTCACAATGAATTGACTTGGAGCAAGATATTGCATAAGTTAATGTTTCTGAAGGGTATAATGTTACATTTCATTGTCTTTACCCATTCTATTGATCTCACATCTCTTGTGGGTGGAGATCAGAAGTTCTATTCTTGCTTTCAGAGGGAGCTGATGTATCCTTAACAGTTCCCTAAGGTCCTAGTAATTATGTCTGACCAAATGCAGTTGTACTTCTTGCTATCATGCACTAAGCCTTCTTGTTATCTGAGAATGGTGCCACTTCTGAAAGTTGTCCATGGCGGTGTATCCTCCAGCACTATCCAGCAGATAAGCCCAAGACAAAGCAAAGACAAAGGAAGATTGGTGGCAGTGAACTGTCTCAAACAATCTTCATCACTGCCACCTACTGGAAGATGTGGGAAATACTTCACATCCTTGACAAATAAAAGGCTGAACGTTTATCGGAAACAGATGGGAATACGTAGTAATTGGATCAGCCATGAGCTTTTGAATGGTAGAGTAGGTTCAAGGGGTCGAGTGGTCAGCTCCTGCTCCAAATTTGTACATTCACATGTGAGTAACTAGCAGCGATGTGGTAAAGATTTGCATACAGTGCAAGTCTGCTGATACAAGGCCTTTCTGCTAAGTTATGGAAATCTTGAGAATAGATCATATCATAAAATTATGCTAGAGGAAAGGGGAAATATTTTTAAAAATTCCCAGAATAAGAGAAAAGATAAAGTCGCATTGTTATTTTTTCATATTCTTACAACATTCACAGTCAGCTTTCAAAGAGTAATTCATGCAAAATAAAGGTGTAAATTTTGCTGGAGTATTTTAGAGGTTAAACCAGACTGAAAGTACTCAACAGTTGGTGGTAGTTGTGGTCGAAGAACACATAACAATACAAACAGTTGCTAACACCAATCCTGTAGAAATGTAAATAGGAAGGATAGTTTCCAGTGCCAGTCTTTGTTGTTTATTGAATGGAGTTATTCTACTCTGAATTCAATGTGTTTTGAAATAAATACAAAAGCCTTCTCTTGAACAAGCTAAGCTTTTAGTTAGCTAGCAGAACTTGGTAACCAAGTACTCTAGAAATTACATATTAAGGGGTGAGAAAAAGAAAGGAAAAAGACTGCAACACTGTGGTATTATTTGATATATTTGCAGACAAAACTTTTGATGGTGTACTTGAGTTGCAATTCAGTAGCACAGCTAAAATATTCAGCATTGTCATTTGTCATTAGAATAAAACTCTAGGGCGTTATATAAACTTTACATGATCTCTGAGATGATTCTGAATGTTTTTAAAGGGGCAGTATCATCCTGCAAAGGAATCTTTTGAGATGGAGATCCATTTAGTAAAACTACTTGATGTGGTGGCAGATATTTGGACAAAAGAGCAGTGGAGTCTGTCCCTTTCAGTTGTACAATCCTTTCAGTTGTACAATCCATTTACCAGCTGAGCCACGGGTGGGGTGGGCTGGATGGAGGTATTAGTAATATCTTGAAACATTTTGGAAGATTTGGAATTTGGAACGCAAACACTCCAAAACTAATTAGTGGCAAATTTCATGGCCAAAGCCATGTTGTGCACCCACTGGATTTCTATCCAGCAACATTTTTGTTACTTATTTGTGGCTGACTTAACACTTTCTTGGACATGTGTTTCAAAGTAAAATGCATCCCATGTCATTCGCTTGCCCTTTGAGGCACAGTAGACCTCTAGTGTCTTGTGAATATCCGGGAGGACTGGGAGCATGAGGAGACTGGAATAAAATATAACATTTAATATAAAATATACTTTGTATTGTTGAGAACAGAGTTATATTATGATACCATGCTAGCCACTGTTTTGTAAATAGCAATTAAGTACAGCGGTAGTAGGGACTGCAGATGCTGGAGAATCTGAGATAACAAGGTGTAGAGCTGGATGAACACAGCAGGCCAAGCAGCATCA
>JAHRHZ010000025.1:26881032-26947593 GCA_024137785.1 Ginglymostoma cirratum | reverse complement strand
TCAGAAAAGGGTCTAGGCCCGAAATGTCAGCCTTCCTGCTCCTCTGATGCTGCTTGGCCTGCTGTGTTCATCCAGCTCTACACCTTGTTATCTCTTAATTAAGTACAGCGGTTGTGTTTACCTCGAAGGGCACCAGACAGCAATGTGATAACAATGTAGGATAATTGCCGGTAGAGGGCAGTGTGTATTGTTTCCTCCTCCAACCAAAGCAAACAAACACGTTGAAAATCAGAGTCGAGCAGGCCTGGGTATTGGCAGCATTTAACTGGGACAGAACGTCTCCTGTTACTATCACTTGGAGTTAACCAGTGGCGAAGTAACTATAATGGGGTTCACACACACAATCATCTAGAATTTGCACCTAACTTCTTGCAATCCTAATAAAACATTGAGTACAATTTCAGCAATAAAAAACTCGGTTGCACTTTTCACTTCAAAGCAAACTGTGAGCGAAGATGGGTTGCGCTAAGTTTGGCAAGACAGCGTCTAAATAAATGTAACAAAAACAGAGAAACCCAGAAGGTCTGGCAGCATCTGCAGAGAGAGAAACAGAGGAAACGTTTCGAATTTGGTGTGATTTATTGACATCGATACACAATGGCTCTGGAAACAGTATAAATGGGAAAACAGACTTTAAAAGATGTAAGTTGTAAAGTGTTCAGTTACGGTGGTGGCTGGACGCGGCATATAACAGTATTTGAATGTTGCAGTGCGAATGCCAGCATCAAGCTGGGATCTGGCCCCTGTGCTGTATCTGTTTAACATTCAGGCCGGAGACTACACTGCGCCCTGGTTGGGCTCAAGCTATGCACACGTGGACAGAGAGAGCTGTACTCGCTGTCATCTCATTCCAGGAGCACTGTTCGTGTACGGACACGTCAACAAAAGTGACTTTTTGTTTCAAAGTCGATTTATATAATAAGTTACCCGGCAATTGGAATTGCAATTCCCAACACTTAGATTCTCTGGTCTTAATTTGGGCTACAGCTGACATCGGTACAAAGCTGCTTCTGCTTTGTATTCATCTGTAATGAACCCGACTTGTTAAAGTAACTAAGAACTGCAGTTCTGGTTGGGGAGCGGGGGGAAAAGAGAGAGAAACCCCTGTCCTGACAAGTAAATAGTTGCACAGTAAACATTCCCTACCCTGGTAGTGAAGTGGTGTCATTCTGTGTCTAAACTGCAAACAGTAATTCCAATATTGAGGTTGAGAGCCTGAATCACTCTTTTCAATGTTACTGAATCAGAAACATCTAATGAATGTTTAAACTCAACGATACGGCGCTAAAAAAAGCTTACAGTCCTCCTGGACAAGGAAGTAGGAATTCAGCTGTGAGTCTGGCGATATTGGAGGAGGGGTTTGTTCTCCATAATTGAAGTTTTGTGGATTTATCAATTTGAACCCCTGTAAGGAAAGATTTTTAAAAATCAATTTGGATCGGATAAATGTTTTGTCCAGTCAGTGTTTTGCATTGCTGATCGTTTCGAGGAAGCGTGCAGCCGGTGTCTTTACCATTCCTTCCACATCTGTACATTTTGTCTTCCTGTTCGAATGTCCTAGTTTCCAGTCATCCGATTGCCTCAGAAGGCGATTTAGGAAAGATATCCAGGCGCTGAAAGCAGCCCCTGTGTCGATCTGATCTCTTGTATTCGTATGTCAGGCTACATCTTGTCTTTACTATTACAAATCGAAACTTTCTACTGAGTTAGAAACCTCTCCGACTGCTTTGCGATTACTTGAGCTGGTGGAAAAGCAAGCAAGTGGGAATTTGGAGTTTAAATGCTGTTCCCGGCGCCATACCCGCGCTAATTTACCTGAACTAGATGGGGTGGGTAAAACAAAAATCAATACTAACCAGATTGTGAACATAAGCAGCAAATTATGAAGCTAGAAAAGACTCAACTCTTACACTTGAGATAGTAGGAACTGCAGATGCTGGAGAATCTGAGATAACAAGGTTTCTGAAGAAGGGTCTAGGCCCGAAACGTCAGCCTTCCAGATCCTCTGATGCTGCTTGGCCTGCTGTGTTCATCCAGCTCTACACCTTGTTATCTCAACTCTTAAACCTGACGTGTGTAATCGTGACAAATTTGCCCTTCCCTCTTGCCTAACCTTTCAATAATAGGAAGCGGAACCATCGTTGCTTTAATAAATGCTACATCTTTCTCTTAGTTTAGCAGGTATCTGCGAAATTAATTCTTGCTTTGCTAGTCAGCAAACACATTGGGACCAGGCCAGGCCTGTGAAATGCAACCTAACTGGACGGATGATAATTCTGCATACAATTTCATTCACAGGAGAGAGTTTTCGTTAGAGTTTGCGTACTATTGCATTTCAGCCAATTTTTGTAAGAAACCTCAAGTCTAATTTCCATGGGGTACACAAGTGTTCATACAACATGAAAATCAAACAGCAAAAGTTGTGTGTATTTACATCTAATCGTAAATCGCTTAATAATTGGCCAATCCTATTTGATATTTAAGAAACAGATGATCTGATTTTTTAATGCCTCTCTCTGCGACCTTGAATATTTCACCACGTTATGCTTATGTCCCTGTCTTTTTTCTTCCTTAATTTCATAGTACATTTTGGATAAATTATTCATATATTATATACTGCTTTTACCATTTTATAATATATTAATGTAGCCGTTGCAGGTACGTGCAATGTTTATCTCAGCAATCCTATGATTTATTCATAATAACTAGACTGCAGCACTGCTAATTCCCTATTGCTCTTTTAAAGATAAGAATATAATTTCATCGTGTACTTACAGAAAAGGTTCCTGGAGATTCTTTATCTATTCAAACAGAACGAGATTAGCAATCAAATTTATGCTATTCTTTGTTTTTTAAACGGAACTAACAGTGCACGATAATACCTGCAATTGGAAATAATGCCAATAACCTTGCTTATGGCCCTGTGTAAATACCTTACTGATTCATAACAAAAAACTTCAAAAACATGATTACTGCTATCAGGCTTTTCTGTTTGTGTGGTTCTTGAGTATTGTCCCTTCAATCCATTATTTGTTGTACGAACTATTGTTTGATGAATACTGAATATCATTATAATCTCATGCAAAATGTAACTTGATAAGGCTTCTAATTAAGGATGAGTGGAATATCCAGATTGATCCCAACTGAGCCTCTTCAGATTAATTGAGAGATATCTGAATGTATCCCTGTGCTCTATTTAGATATGTTCCTTTGAGTAAAACATTACACACATATACACTGTCCCTTTACACATCTGTGATACCAATTATGTTGTTTCCCAATATGTTTTTCTGTTGTATGTACACAGAAGGGTAAATCTCTGTGCACTGCATGTAGCTGGTATTGCTTAACATTTTCCCCACCATTATGAGTGGAGCAACAATGATGAAGGTAGGGCAGTATCTTTTAATTTAAACATGCTTTCCCATCTAATAGAGGGTGCTCTATCCCATTGTGGAGGACATGAATCAATCCTGTCATTTGTGTGTATGCTATGTGCTGGTGTGAATACGTGCATGCAGCACAGGGGGTGAGAAGTGTGTGTGTGTTGGGAGGGGGGAAGCATAGAAGCAGCTCTGTGATGTGTGTGTGTATGTGACTGATCAATGCTAGTTTAATGGGGAAGAAAGGAACCATGCATCTGAGCCCCCTTGCTCTTTACTTGCAGTATGCAATCAGGCTCCCAGTGGAGAAGGCAAAGCAAGCTCTCTGCTTACTGTTGTAGCATTAATATTCAACCGTTTTTATTTCCCTTCTGCATTGTTACTAAGCCTGTATCACTCAGTTTCTGTTCAATCAGGAGTCAGCAGATTCCCTTCTTTTGAATGCTTCAACCATATTATTAGTCACTGCACTGGTATGCAGCTTGTTCCATAATTTGGAAGAAATTAGTCCTCACTGGCTTTTATAACAGTTTGACATTATGCTCACCACTCTTCAAGTTTTTTTGCTCCTGTTTTCAGCCTAGTGCAATCTTCCAGTCCATCCTTCAGCTGTTTTGAGAACTCAGATTCTGTTCTTTCAGTACATTTTTACCAGTAAGGGTGAATTGTTCTTTAGCCTCTCTTCATAGCTCAAAATTATAAATCTCTGAAAGCTCTGTGTTGTACTTTGTTTGAATCTTTTCCAACATCAGCAGTGGCAGGGACTGATTTAAAGATTTGAACCCAATTATGAAAGCATTCATCATCCACATACTACTCAGAAAATTCTTTCATGGTTATGGCTTCACCATAAGTTATCAGCTGATACTTAATTCCTAGATATTCATTATTTCTTCATATAAACTTAAGTGGAAAAACTGATGTGGTGGACTTAATCCAGTTCAGCATATAAACATGAATTAAATAATGAGTGCTATGTATTTTTTTAAAGTATTAGAACAGTTCTAAGCAGCACAAAAGAATGCTTCATTCTTTGAGTATGTACAATTGAGGCAATTTTTGAGTTGAAGTACATACCAATTGAAAATTGATATTTCACTTCTACTTGCTACTTTATAGAGTAGATCAATCTCAATTGATCATTGTACATTTGTACTTTATAATGGATGGACTGCTACATCAACCATAATGGAGAAATTGACAATTTGATTATAAAATATACTATGTTGCAAGTGCAGTGTGCATTTCTCTAATATCATAAGATTTGCATTACTCATTCAAATAACCTGCAAAATTGGGATGTGTACAAATGCCAAAAACATGCGCACGTTGCATGTAATAACATGTATATTTTTTGTTCTTTTTTCATTTATTCACTTGAAGTGTAAATAAATTTGAATACTAAAAAAGGTTTTATTATTTTGAACCTCACTAGCTCAATACTTCCTTTTTACAGTGGCCCACATAACTGAAGATTGCAAAGATTTCATATCCATGTTGAAAATGAAGAGTAGCTATGTAGGCTTAAAAGAATGGCAGTAATCAGTCATAATGATCTAAGGTGAACCACATTGTGTAACTCAAATCCAAAGTTCCAAATCCAACACATTGAATAATGTAGATAAACTGTCAGTCTACAACTTAGTCTAGAACTTTGAATTGCACCTAGCCTTTCACCTAATGTGACATTTGTGTTTCTTACTAAACAGTAGATACTGCTGAATTACATAAATGCAGAGCTGAGTCTATGGAGAAACTCAGCTTTATCTGATATGGTTTTACAATGCATTTAAAGTTTGTGCTCAATCTATACATATTAATTTGGTATGAAACAAGTACAGATCATCAAACCTTGAATGAATTAAAGGCACTAATCAGATAGTTCTTTCGATGCTTGAAACGTGGTGCAACAGTAAATGAAAAAGTTTGTGTTTTCAGAAGGTTTGTTCTGTAATGAGACAAAGGTAACACCAAATAGGAACAGTAGACATTCTTGAGTTTGACTGTTGCTGCTATGTTGTGGTTATCTTCCTACTCATTACAAAAATATTGTAAAATATGCTTCACCATTACTCTGATAGTCTCCTTTACTGCACAGAAGGGACTCTGTCCCTACCACAACAAAGAGAATACTGAGGAATAGTCAAATAATGTGCTGGGGATTTTCTAACAGTATTTCATTGATTAGAACCCTTTGTTAATGCAGACCATACTCTAGTCTTACATGTGCACATGACAAAGATGCACAGTCACCAGGAAGAGAGACTTCCACTAATAAATAAGTCAAATTTGATGTAACATGATTTTGTTTTTGCCAGTAGGCAACAGAATTCTGGATATTTTTCCAACATCTCATGAAAGCTATAAATTGTTAGCCTTGATAACCAGTAGTAGGAGCAATATATTTACATTAGAAAAGGAAACAGACCTGCTACAAAACAAACTAGTTATTTAAGCCAGTATAACTGTATTACTGATAATAATATTGATCTCAAAGTAATATTAACACTTTCCACCTAACAACGCCATGTTCCTAATATTGATTTTCAGTTACTGTCAAAAGATAGATGTGTGTCAAATAAAAATGAAAGCTCCATGCTATTTTTAGCCCTTAAATAAATAGTATTAATTTTGCACCTAAATTTCAGTAATTTACTTCATCATTTAAAGTACTGCCAGTTCAGATTGTGGCTCCTTAAGTTCCACTTATTCTATTTTACAATATGCAACTTTTAATAAGCTGTTTTATGATTAATAATCCACGTAGGCTTATATTTTCTATTGTCCCATTTTCTCTATAAATCCAATACTAAAACCTAGAAAATGTTGTTATAATGTCTTTTTCCATCTTGGCATTTCTTATACTTCTGATTCTTCACCCTAACAGCATCCTAAGCAACATGACAACACAGCTGAGCTGCTCCAACCAGAAAGGTGATTATTTGAATGACAAATTTACTTGCATTTTCAGACTACTTTAACCAGAACCCAGGTAAACTTGAATCGGAAAGACTGTAGAAAAAATCAAAAACACATAGCCTAGATGACCCCAATTTGGATGGAAAACTTTAGTTTTGAATCTCAGCATTGAATCCCAGACAATATGCTACTAAAATCCTGACCAAGTACAAAACTTCACTGAATGGAGAATGCAAAAATCATCTTGGGTTTCAACATAGTTATGATTCAGATGCTGTCAACTGGTTAATGACCACAAAGTAGCAATCATGAAGCTAGTCAAGATATCACAGATACACCACCAACTTATATGAAGAAAGCTGGAGTAACGTAAATAGGGAGTGTGTGAATAAACCCACATTCAAAAATAATTCACATTTATTAATGATAAAGTAAATCAATATTGCACCTCAAGTATGATCTGTAAAATGTGGCTAATTAATTGTTAGGGCTAACAGAAGTTTTTTGATGAATGAAATGTCTTGCAAAATCCTGAAAAGTCTCTTCTCTAAGCTTCAGTCCTTCTATATGGTCTGCATCAGGATACTGCAATGAAGCTAACAGAATCAACAGTTACTTATGGGAATAGGTATTAAAACATATACTAAGTAAACATGCTTATCATATAACAGTGATAACAAATTGTAAGGGTGTACAATTAGCTCTCCAGGGTATGATTTTTATTCCTCCACTTTGTTTGGTGTCATAAACCAGACTCCTAAAAACCCAGTAATATTACATGCCTTCTCATTCATTACTGCCTCATTGATAAACTTCCTTTCTTTAACTATAACTTGGGGGGGGGGGGTAATAAACATTCCTTTTCATTTAAATTTCTAAAAAAAAAGTGTGCACAGGGTATTGCAGATAGTGCCGATTTTCAATCATACTCAAAGAACACAAAATAAGAAACAAAATCGACAAACCAAGCAAACTATTAAAATTCAAGAAATTTGACCTTACATCACTTTTAATGATTTCTTGCCACTGCATTTTCTTTTTGCTAAAGTGACACTCATTTCAGGCAACAGCAGAAAGAATTAACAAGCAAAACCCAGCATGGTTTCAAACACCTCCCTGGTCTCTTCGAAAGGGGACAGGGGGCAGCTGGGTTTCGGTGTGTACATTTTATGCAAGTAATAAAATATTACTATAACAAAAATATTAATGTGACTCTGCAGTCTGTCTTTTATAAGATACAACAAAAAAGTACTAAAACAAACATTGTTTGAACTGCTTTAACATAACCCCAATGAGAGCTACAGGATAAAAGAAAGTTTCAAATATGTTTATGCAATAAATACAAGGGGGGAAATTCACATGGAAATTATATTAAAATATCCTCTGGGAATTAGTAAGCATACAAAAAAAATCTCCAGAAAAAAAATCATTAAATTCCAAAAACAAATACATATGTATACATATTCAACATATTTACATATTACATAGTGGTACAGTAAAAAAAGCAGACAATTATTTTTCCCAATTTACTAATAGTCACTTTTTTCACCGCTTTATGTCCTAAGTACTGTTTAATTCACCAAATTTGACTTTTTTTCCAAACTTTCTTTTGATAAACTGTAAACATTCTAACACATATAATGTACACTTTATTTTGGCAATTTTTGTCTATGTGTTTTAATTTTAAGAGGAAATATACAAGGTCAGTATCTTAGATGTGGATGAAAAAGTAATCTTCAACTATTCTGGATAAATCCGGATTAAAACAAAACAGAATTGTTTGGCAGGAGAACCCCATCATTTTTGTTCCACGCATCAAATGGCAAATTAGCAGCGGTATAGCTACTTGCAATGGTTAACGACTTCACTTCAATGCACCTTTCGCTCCTGTATCTGCGCAGAAAATAGACACGCGAATGTGGGAGTGAGGATATTTTGTGGTAACCTGTTATTTTAATTCCTGAGATTTGGGGGGTTTTAATTCACGTCCCATGAGAGTTGAGAGCCTGCAGATAACACTGTAACCGTGCCACTCAAACTTGTTTGTTATACTAACATATTTTGTAAACACAGAAAAATGAGTCAAAGTTAAATTATTGTTGCGTTAAAAAAAATCTTGGTGGACGAAATGGATTTACAATGCGTCATCTCACTTCAGTTTAAGTACATTTTGACAGCAACAAGAAGTCCAACATTTCTGCTTTTAGGTCGTTTTGCTTTCCAATCAGGTAAACTAAATGCGAACTCAGTTTTGGACTATTGAAATCACTTTTCCTCGCTTGTTTCCGCTGGGACCTAACATTTAAAGATACATTTGTTTTGTTTTGTCGACTGCTGTTAGCTCCTTTGATCTCTCAAACTCATCTCAACTTGTTTAGTGTGTTAATGACAAAAAAAACCCTGCGTACGGAGATTTCAAACTTCAATCGGACTGACTTCCCTCCAGTTTTCAATAACTTACTGATTGAACTGAGTTTAGGGCAAGACGGTTCAAATCAGGGTTTGTTCTCTGAGCCCTAAGTGATGGCTGTAAAACATTACGATTTATCTGGAATGCCAGACCATTTCTCCAGTGAATCGATTTGGAATTTTATTTAAAATCGCAAAAAGGCTCGCCAGCGCCAATAACTCACGAGATACCTCTGAGGGTGAACTATAGACAAATAAATCTTTGACCATATCCGTGGCTAGCTCTTTTCCGAAATAATAAATACAAGCTTTTTCCCCACCACCAGACTCCCTTATTTAACACGGCAGCGGCTGGAGGCGGACACTTCGATGACCATCTCACTTTCTGTTTAAACTCAACTCATTCTCACCCAGTTCCGAAAAGCCGCTGCCTTTCAGGATCCCCGTGAAATAATTCAGCCGCGAACAGGTATTTTCCTTTCTCTTACAACTTATCCATGTCATTTAGCTACGAAAACAAATCATTGTTCTACAGCAGGGGGAAATAACCACTCGATTTACCACATTAAATGCATGAAACGTGTGTTTTTCTCTCTCTCTCCTAAGTATGAGTACAGCACAGTGCTCAATCAACATTTTTTTGCGGCACTGGCTAGATCCCTTTTTCAGACAGTTTTTTTTTGCTTTGTAAAATCCAGTTTGTGTCTTTTATTTTAGTCTTTTGTTTTCTTGGTAGGGGTGTGGAATGTGTGGAGCAGTCATTGGACAGGGGTCTGAAGTGTGTGATGAAGCGGCGGAGTGTCCCTTTGTGAATATACATCCTCCATGCCTGGATGGCCGGGAATTCCGGCCGGGGTCATTCGCTTTTCCTTTTGTCTTCTGTTACAAAACCAAACTCTGACCACTTCTTTCTCCAACTGCAGGCTGTCAGCCAAGCTGCTGATCTCATGAGCGGAGGGCTTGGGGCACTTTAAGAAGTGGTTTTCCAACGCTCCTTTCACCCCAATCTCTATAGACGTCCGCTTCTTCCTCTTCCGTCCCTGCGCGGCGATCTTGTCTATGCTGGTGGGGCTCCCTGAGGTCGAGTCGGTCTCCTCCAGCCACTTGTTCAGCAGCGGCTTCAGTTTGCACATGTTCTTGAAGCTGAGCTGCAGGGCTTCGAACCTGCAGATGGTGGTCTGCGAGAAGACATTGCCGTATAGAGTGCCCAGAGCCAAGCCCACGTCCGCCTGGGTGAAGCCCAGCTTGATCCGTCTTTGTTTGAATTGCTTTGCAAAGTGCTCCAAGTCATCCGAGGTGGGGGCGTCGTCATCCGAGTGCTCCTGGTGATGCTGCGGGGGGTGCTCCGGGTGGCTGTCATGACCGCCTGGGTCTTCGTGGAGAGCGTCCGTCAAGCCGTGGTGGAGGCTCGGGGTGGCCGGGCTCAGCATGCCGTTCAGGCTGCTGAACCCCGGCTGCGAGTAGATGAGGGGCTGGTGCCCGTTGGATGAAGGAGGCATCCCTGGGATGGGAGGTGGTGGAGGAGGAGCCGCCGCCGGACCCCAGGCCGTCCCGGGGTGGCTGGCGTGAGTCTGCTGGTGCACCATGTGGTGAGCTCGGTGGTGCAGCCCATTGCCCAGATCGTCCCTCGGCGGTGCCTGCACGCTGGCCTTGCCGGGATCCTGCTGCCCGAGGTGAGAGGCGGTGACCCAAGGTGCCCCGTCCGTCACCGAGGACAGCCACTGGTGGCTGTGGGAAATGGGGTGCCCGCTGCCGCTCAGGCCGTGCAGGTAGTCACTCTGCACCATCTTCTGCACCTCCCGGTAGGTCGTCCCTGGATGCATCCTATCCGAGTCCGGGTGCACCAACGAGTTGGAGTGGAGCGAGTTATTCCTGGGAATGTAGTGAGCCGAAGCTGTGGTGGCCATGACTCGCACTTCCAAACTGCTCAGCTGCCGGCGACTTTGGCCAGCTTTAGCAGGAGCCCAGGCTGGGGCAGCGGGAGGGGAGGGAGCATTAGGAAGAGGAGGAGGAGGAGGAGGAGGAGTGGATGGAGGAAGGAGGGAGGGAAGCAAAGTGGAGGGTGTGAGGGGGCCCAACCACGTTCTGACTTCAACCTCCCCATCTTCCATTGGTTCAGCTCAACCGACTGACAACCAATCCCCACCCTGACCCTACTCTGATTGGTGGAGAGTCCCACCGCCGGCAATGGGGCTGTCCCACCTTCTCAATCCTATTGGTCAGTTTTCCGCCCCCTATAACCAGCAGCTCTAATTGGACAGTGCCCAGGGTTGATTGACAGAGGTTTATGGGGGTGGGGTTTACAATCTTACAGCCGATTGGTCGCTGAGCGTGGATTTGGGGCTTCAGGTCCCACCCCCTTCGAGCCCCGATTGGCCCGTCTCCTCCGGCTGCAGCAATTTTAGGCGACCACGTGGGTGTACAGAAACTAACCTCCCAGTGATCTCCATTCAACAACAACAACAACAAAAGTAATGATAAAAGATTGCGGAAATGGCTGGGCAATGCACAGAGATAATACAAATGATCGCAGTGAAGATATCCCGCGTTTGTTTTCTCCTTCAGCCGCAAGTGTTCTCAACTGAAGCGCCTCGCCTGCCCAATTCTTCACTCCCACCTTTGATCTGATCTTGTTTTGTTCTTGTCCCCTTCTCTCCCTTCCCCGTCCCCCACTCCGATTATTGTTATTGGTTTATTGCGAGAAAATCGGCCTGAAACTCGTAAACAGACGAGAAACCTCGCCAACACTTCCAGCGCCAACTGTTAAATCGAAGTAGCTTTTTCTTGTTTGCAGAACTTCTACTGAAAAAAAGTTGTCCTTTGAAGACCGCTACCGATCGCAAACCGATTGCCACACGCAGCCCATTACCGTGTCGATTAGGTAGCTAAATGTTTCCATAAATAGAACCAGAAATAGCATCAAAAAGAGAAATGGTTTCTGCATAAATCGTTGCTTTGCATCTGTCATCATAATGGCAACAAAGAAGGGTTGTGTGTGTGAGAGAGAGAAATAAAATGTCACTTGTCCTCCCGAATCTCCATTTGTAGTGACCAGAATCGAGATCATTAGATCTGGTTTATCATCCGAACAATTCATCCAGATAAATGACTGAAGTTTCTAATTTGTTTTTTTTAATCGCTAATAGTTATATCTCCCCCAGCCCACGGGGATTCGTTTCCATCTTTACAGTGCTGCTTGATTATTTTTCTATCCACGTTTTTTTTTTGCCCCACAGCCAATTACCAATTCTATGAATTGCAAAACAGCATTCAGTGCAGGTCTCCCTGCTGCAGGGGAAGTCTCTTATAAACACAAGCACGTCCTTTAATGTTAATTTAGGGCATTTTAATGTTAGATCGTAGTTTGCAAGGCACCATAACTCTAGACGCACATACACGTTTTACATCGGCCCTTAATTCCCATTAGTCCCGCAAATCTCAACGTGGATGTATCTAACCCTCGTATTTTTGCGCCTTTCTATGGGTTGCAAGTCCTAATCATTTGGCGGACTCTCATTACGATGCAGAGCGCTTGGGGTAGATGGTAAGTTTCCACACTTCACAGACTAGAATTTGATTGACACTTATTAGGAAATATTAGTTCCACTCGCCTTAAAACTCCGAGCAAGTTTTTTGTTAACTGGAGGCTGATGTCTTGTCAAGTTTTGAATTAGAAATATGTAGATGTATTATTTTTTAAAATATTCAATCGCCGCATAGATCTCCAAAAAGCGGTTTCTGTTGTGTGAAATATATTTAAATAATATTGTGTGACTGGATGTTTGCAATTGCCTACCTTCAGGCTGTCTCTCTGGCGCTCTTTTTACTATTGCCCTGTCTCTCTGGCCCCCGTGCATTTTTTTCTTTTGTACGCATCGATTAACGTGACTTTCGCTCATTCACAGTTCCACAGAGAAGTGGAATTTATTTTAGATTGGAAGAATTGGGGTAGGGCTCCACGCACGGGACAGAGTTGGAAAGATTCATTCCCTGAGAGTGAAGTGGAGGGTCACTTCTGCCCAGGCGAACGAACAATTAATGATCCTACAGCACTCACGAAGATTAATCAGTTATGAAGCCCGGGCCTTGTCTGGCTCCCTGTCGCTCGCTTGTGGGGCACTAAAGTAATTCAGAGGGTCTGTGGCACACTTTTAACAGCATTACCTCCCAGCACTCAGCGATGGGTCAGCTCTGGGAGATGGAATGGGACGGGGTTGGGGGAATAATCATTGCGCGTGTGATAAATCCTGGAACTTCTAGATATGGGAATCATCCTGGAAGTGTTTGTTCTGACCTCGCCAGTACAACGGCCGTGTCCATCAGGTGAGGGCACTGTCTTGCATCCATGAACAGACACAATATTATTTAAGATTTAAAAAAAAATACCTGAATGATCTGCGAGGGCGTTTTTTTGGGGAAAAAAATACACTTGCATTTGTATAGCGCCTTTCGGGACGATTATTCGGCTAATTACAGCCAATGAAGTATTTCTGAAGCGTTGTTGTGTATAGGGGTGGCTGTACAAAGGTAGTGGCAGTGCAAAAGGAACACATCACAGTCTCCTCTATTCGGCTGCTGTGTAACTCATGCCAGGATGTGGAAAACTTCCTGCAACTCCTAAGGGTACTAGAACTTCATCGCCAGCATACTCACAGTGTGTCGCATTGTGTAAGACACTTTTCAGACATTCTGTCGCAATAAGGCTCCACAAAGACAACAGCCCCGTCACAGTTCTCTGGCAAAGTTTCCCTCGTGGCCCAAGGTGACAATTTCGACCGAGTATTACTTTGAGTTCGGACCAAGACCCGCTTTTGATCCCATGACCGCATTCCGAAAGAACACCCAGATACAGGACTTTATCTGATGATAGTAAAATTTATTGGATGAGACGAAATCTCTGTTTCAATGAAAAATAGGAGGCTGTCCCTTTTAATTGGTCATTAATAACCCGCTAACAGTATCAAATTCTCGAGAATCGTGCATTTTGCAGCCATACATTCCTATTATTCCATAGGTGGCTTGTTAATTAAAGCGAAAAACAGCCACTTTCATTAGGCAAAAACAAGCTTGGAGCTTGTCTAAAGATGAGCTAAGCCAAATCCTGGGACTCAAGGCAAATAACATAAATCATCTAAGTTTCTCAGTTCAAGGTTTTATTGATTGCCTGAATTCCTCCCTTAAAAATGTTGTCACCCTTTTTAGGCGTCTATGACTCTATACTATCATCCACTGTCTCCGCATGTTCAAGCAGTGATAATTTTTCACTAATTATTACAATCAAGTATGAATATATCAATAACATGGAGTTCACAAACACTTGACACACTCCTGGCATTCAACATTCCGGATGTATGAAATAAATCAACATCGAAACTGGAAATCATTCTTCAAATTAAAAACAAACAATTGCAGTGAATGATTGGAGCCCATTGATAGGGTGGCGGGAGAAGCATTGAAATCCTGAACGACTCCGGTTTATTTATCTTACTCTACTGTCTAAACTATTGAAATTAATACATCATAATCACTTGTTGCTCCTATTGCTCTTCCGACTACTACCTGCCACTATTGGAGTGTTCAAGTTCTTGTGAGCTTTTGAAAATTGATTCTTCACGAGGTACATCACACATGAATAAAAGTTTGGAGAAGCTGATGTAGATTCCCTTCTTGAAAACCACGTTGCGCTATTGCTAACAATTTAGATCTACCGGTGACTGCCCGGTATGACATACACTTTTGTGATTTCCAGTGGACAAATGCTGTAGCACTGACGGTGGCCCTCAGAACCTCGCTCTGTAGGAGTTCTGAGAGTGCAGGTCAGAGCCATTATAATCTAAACAAATTCTCGCACCTCCTCAAATACGATAGTTGAACATGACGCTCGTACTAATACAACTTAGCGAGGTTGAATTTTCCTCGATTGGAGTTGCCTCTAGCCCTGGCAGCAATATAAATCAGTTTCCGTGAAAGGAAGGATGTTTGAGGATTGTTTAAAGAAAATGGTAACATCAATTGCAATATTATAGCATTCATACCATACACCCGATAGCTCTGCGATGTTCATTATATTGAAAATTAAACTGTACAATGGATGGTTTTCTGGTCATTTTAAAGATTTCTTTCCTGTGCCATATGCCTCATAGTATTTTACTGAGGGAGGTTGATACTGAAATTATACTGTCAAATGGTGCTTGCACTTGGAAGTTTCCAGGAGTGGACTTACCAGAACTTGCTGAGTTAAGGTAAAGAGATACAGAATGCTGACTGTTTTTAAGATTTGCTGCCGCTTGGGTGACTAAAAAGGACTACAGACGTTGTCACTAGATCTGCCCGTGCACATTGCGCTATATCCTGAATAAAGCATTCTAGATTTGAAGTGTAGCAAGGAAGGAAGGTTGTTTTGATGTTGGAAAAGGATCACCAGTTTCAAAGTAGATCCAATTTCCTTGGCAGTTGAAATAATTCAGTTCCAACCTGTCTAGTCAAGGTAAAATGAAAATGGCACACATGCATTTTCCATCCATTCTAACGTACTATGGATAAAAGATCTAAATAGAATCACAGCTGTTGACCATCATAGAATATTATTTAATGCAAAGCTCTCGCTTTTTGTCTTGTTGTAGATCTGGCCAGGTTCATGTGTGTAAATGATAAAACCACGATTAGCCACAAATTACTCCTGCATCGCAGCAATATGCTTTTGATTGGAATGTAGTGGGGGTGTATTCACAAAAAAGTTCTGATTTTCTCCCAGTACAAAGTACATTTCTCATTTATCGAAGTTAATCTATGCATTAGCTCCCCTCAGGCCCCTTAGCTAAGTGAGATGGTACATGTGTGAGTCATAATTATGGTCGTAGTTTGGCTATTCAACCACTGTTTCATAGTGGACACCTCCTTGCCATTGCACACAGTCCAGCTGGGTTCAAACTAAGATCCTTTTGGTCTGTAGGGGTCATCTTCTCACTGGTCATTCTCGCCGTGCCACTGAAAGACCAGCAATAGAATTGGAAGACTGATACCATTTGGAATTCTCTCAGGCGTGCAAAGAGAAAGTGCCATTCTGCCCATCAGAATATGCCTTTGACCAGCAGTTTAAAAGGTGCCTGTCCATAGTTCTTCCAAAAGAGTATGTTTTGTGCATCTCGTTGTTTGGCGCCTCTGATAACTGAGAGACACAGTGCCAAAACAAAAATTGCATCGTTGTCCATATTAATGGAATTAAAATTTAAAGGAATATTCACAACTGAGAATGTAGCATTTTTGATTCATCTGGTGACCGCAAGTAAAAACATTGCAGTTATTTCCTCCCCTGACGATTTAAAATGAAAACCAATGTCGTAATAGTCATCCCCACAACGGGTGTGTCCAGATCTGTGTATTAGCCAGAAATTTATAAGAACGTGATCACAGTTTTCAGGAATTATTTAAAGCGAAATTACATGACAATTAAAATGCTTTTACAAATTTTGAAGGTCTGACTGGTAATTTCCTGTCATAAGAAGTAAAATGCATTATTGCCCTTTTGAGAAAAGTATCAGTATTTATTTTTTTTATTTAAACAGAGCTGCTTTGAAGGCTTAGGCAAAATGTGCTGCCACAGTCCTGTCGCTTTCATCGATTTGGAAATTAGCCAGGACCAATACAGCGTAATGTTTCAATCACTTATGAGTGAAGCTACAAATGAGGGTGTTCATGAACCACTGCCTATTTTCCCCCAGTAGTTTAGCTATTCAGTTAAAATAAATTATCGAGTAAAGTATCCATTACCTCTGGCTTAAATCCACGAGATGCTGAGACGTGTCCTTTTAAATTAACCCAAGTTCAAAGAACTGGTCACGTGATCGCGGAACTTTATAGAATGGATCAGAATTTAACAAAGGAAGAGGTTAGAGCGAGTGGTGTTAAGGGCTATTTGCTTCCACATCTTAACAGAAAGCAGAACATGCTCAGGGCATTCAATTATTGTTTTCAGATGTAATGTTGGGCATGGCTGTTAGAGATGACGATGTATTTAATGAATTCCTTCATTTCCCTGAAGATGCTTTACGACTAGTAAAAAAAGTTTGATTTTTCTGTTATTGAGGGTGAATTTATCGAACTAATTCGCAAGCAGCAATTTCTGATTCGTGTGTATGTGAACACATTATTTTTGTTACTTCATCCCGATAATATTCACTTCTTAGGAATGTATCAACTCTTTATTCCATACTTACATTCAAAATGATAAAGTGCAAGTGATAATTTAAACCATCTAACGGTTATCCTATTACCGAGGAAATATATTTTTGCTACAGTTTGTAACACCACAGAAGCTGCATTATTTATGAATTTCCTAATTGCAAAACATCAAAAGCTGCTATTTTACTTTCAATTGAAGGAGACGGAAATGCGAGGCCTGTTGTAATCGAAGGACAAGCAGTAAGTTTGTTAAAAGTGTCCAGATGCTGGATGGGGAAGAATATGCCCTTGTCTGAGTGAGGTGCGTTTTTGCCAGGATGCTGATGGTTACCATGGAGAGGGAGATGAAGGGATCACAGAGCTCACATTGAAGGGAGTCTAACCTCAGGGAAAAAAGGCTCTGTGTAACTGGAAAAAAAAGAGCCAAAATCAAAGTCTAGGCATTGCATTGAGCTGCATTATGGAATGTAATCGTTCTGGTCAAACTTTATGAAGGGCACCATTTTTAGTCTTTCTAAAAAAAAATCTGCTTGAAGCACCAACATTTAAAAAAACTTGATTCTTTTCCCATTAAACATTGCAGTCATTAATTAAAATGTCCTGCAATAGTTTGAAATCACATTGCAGTTTCTTCAACGTATAAATGGTTCTTAGAAAAACATAGCTTTACTATAGAACAAGATGAACCTGTGGTTATATGAATAGCTTGTTTTTTTTGCTTGGCCTTTGTGGAGTGGACTATTGCTGTCATTTCACGATTCGAGTTTTCCATTTCAACAGTCATTCAAGACCAATTTATTGTTTATCATTAAAACTATGTGGGACAGACGCTCACGTATCTTCACAATGCAGTCAAACTCTCCTATGCAGTGTATAGTCCATACGTTTACGAACAGGTAATTCTCATGACATTGTCTCAGTCAGATGTTGCCCGAAGTCTTCAGAAACTGCTACACCACTATCGCTATTTCCCCCGTCATTGGGTTCCATCATAATCCATTATTAGCAAAAGAGGAAGTAAAGTCACACAAGCATTCTTTCTCATTCTTAACAAAATCAACTTTACACCATGTTGTAAAGAACGAAGTTAAAGTAATACCACGTCGAAAGCTATAGTTCAGACTTCGGCTCTGCTGGCAAAAATGGAACATAAGATGGACTAATCGTGTTTTATCACCTCAGCAGGGCAGTTTCAGTGAAAATGACCGCCTCTTATAACTCTCTGGTCTCCATTGATTATCAAGTGTTTGCGAGGGCCACTTGAGGTCACTGTCACTTGGGTTGCTAGACGTGAACTGTGGAATCAGTAAAAGTACACACTGCTTCTAATGCGGGCTATGGTCCAATAAAATATTTGCATTAAGTGCTATTATCATATTTTCAACAGATGCTTTAGCAAATTTTATATTCTCCGCCAGAATGTCATATTGAAATAGAAAATAGCAGATCATTCATGTGTGCTTTCTGTTGTTGGGAACTGCCAATGTAAGAAATACATGGATAAGTCATTTGCGTATTTAACGACAGTAAGGTCGTTTGTAAATTCATTTGTGTGGGACTATCGATTCGACGTTTCTTATCACCATTTAGCATTTAATACCAAAGTTTCACGTACGAGCGGCAACAACATGATTAACTGAAGCCATATTCTTGTTATTATTTTACGATGTAAGAATGGACACCGTTAGGTAAGTATGCAAACAAAGGGTGCTGGAGCCATATTCGCATAGCGCAAAGACATTACTCACTCAGGCATTCTGCACCCACACGGGAGTGAAAATAGCAACTCCCCCACAAACAGCCTTTGCATAATAACAATGAATTCTTATCGTGCAATTTGAAACCTCCAAGTCACTCATTCTGCATTTTTTGGATGAAGTTTTTTTTCTTCGTTGATTCTTCGCAGAATTATTTTAAATTAAAAAAAAACACTTTTTAACCCATGTTATCAAATGCATCATGTATTAGCATACGCCCCGACCCACTCCCGGAATCTGTGGACTTGGGCGGGGCTCCTCCAGATAAAGTGAGAGTAAAATTGCAGTTATAATCTTTCCTCATTCTGTCCCTTTCACAGAATGCCTTCCAGCCTGTAGACGCTGAAATTTGAGGAAATTTACCCGAACGGAGACAAGGACACACGTCCCAACATTCAATGTTCCATTTCAGGGCCAAGTCTGTCATTTCTACTGGCACCACTATGAGAAATGCTGGTGCTAAAGTATGTTTGCTTTGCTGAATGTTTCCCTTTTGAGGTTAGTGGGAAAATGTTGTCTTTGTAGAGGAAGTGTTTTTAAAAAATCCTTCTTTTCGTCAGCAAGCGTAAATAAAACAACGGGGTTAGAATTTTGTCTGGAGTGTGGTGTAAAAAGGCAATCTCGGATCGACCGCATGTTATATCTGATAAGAATAGAAAGCGCTGGGGAGATTCAGCAAGTCTGGCGGCATCTGTGGAGAGAGAAACAGTGCTAAAGTTGGAGTCCACTGACACTCCTGCAGAACTTTGCTTTGATCTGCTATGCAGTAACATTGCCTGCAATGAGTTTGAATTAGCAGGTGCTGGATAGCACGGATAGTTAGTCAATGGCGCGGACCGTTTTGTGCCATCTCCTGACATTACTTTCTGCACAAAATCTGGAGTGATAGCAACCTATCGAGTTGCATTTGTATCTTGTTGTTGGTGACCAACCATGTGTTTAACTTACGATGTCGACCAGGCCTTTTTTGTTATCAGAAAAGAGTCGTTTGTATCTTTGAAAGTGTCGATAAAGAAAACATGAAGAGTGTACACCAGGCTGTTTGCAAAATGTTTCCTGTGGAAGTTTGCATAAGTATTTTCTTTACTTATTCTCAAAGGAAATCCATTTCTCATTTTACAGATGCTGCCAGACCTGCTGAGTTTCTCCAGCACTTTCTGCTTTTGTTCCGTTTTCACAGCCAGACACGACAAAGGTAGATCCCCTTGACCCGGGCAGATCAACAAATATGGGGGTTATGTCAACTAATGTCCTTTCAAACAACATGAATGATTACTAAAGTTTGAAAAAAAAAATCACCTTTAACCCTTGAAAGTTTTATCTTCTGTAGACGGTCCCTGAAGTTTTCCAGTTTTTTTTTGATCATTTTGATGAATCCTTCGATGCTTAAGATGAATTTTACTGAAAAATTGTTTGCTATTTTCAAGAGAAAAACCCATGCACGACCAAACTGTTAGATTAGAGACAGTCACGATTTACATCAGCCCACAGCGAGGTTCGTGTCTGCCAACTCCATGGGGGAAAAATGACAGGTCTTGTTTAGTGACAATACAAATGCTTTTAGAACCAACTCATTTACGATTCCGCAACAGCCAGGACAATTCTCCCCTCCGTTCTTCCTCCAGATTTTTATGTAGTTTTCCATATATTTTACCTGTGCTTTAGCTCACCAATGTATGGTAATGTCATGTTAAATGAGCTGCTGAAATAGAACTTGTTTCACAAAGATTGTACGTATTATTTAAGCAAACAATGTTGATAGCCATCAGTCAATTAAGAAAATACATTTTCCATTTCCTCCTTTGGGATGAGTTTTCAAGCCAGTTCCTTGCTTAATATATACGTTGCCTGGGACTAAGACAGACACTGATCCATAGGCAGATAGAAAAGGGCAGCTTAGCAACCAGTCCTTTGAGGCCTCACTTACAAATTGTTAAATAGTAGGTTTCAAATTAAGATTGTAGCACAAGTGACCAATTTTTGTTGGTCATTGTGCACGTTGTTTCCCCACCATTGTAAAGACATCACATACTTCAGAAATCTCATTCCGGCGTAATTATATTTAATAAATAATGGTAATACACTAGTGACTTTTTTTTAAACAGCTAATGGTAAGTTTAAGGTCAGTGTTCCGCTGAATGAACAACCTATTGATATATCCAGTGTTTTTAAAAGTTTTATATTTGTGGAAAATATACACTAACAGAGCAACCCCACAAATGTGGGACTAATTTCTTGTGTTGTCGTTGGCTAGGTCTGCAGAGCTTATGTGAAGGAAAATCCATTGACGGCTTTGCACAACACTTTCGTTATTTCCATGCCTCGTTAGAATGTTAGTCACAGGACGGAGCCCTACAGATTTCTCCTGGGACCACTTTTATTTAGCAACGTGGTGTACATTTGTGCCTTGGATAGTAGGAGCAGAATGTTTGCATAATAAACATTTCATTGTTTTGAAAGAGGATGTAAAGCACATTGAATTGCTAAAGTATCAAGCTATTTCCAGGATATTTTGAATCAATATTAAAATTTCTTTACAACCAGTGCACTTTTACTACTGTAGTTTCAATAAATGTACTCTGTATAGCCTAAATATGTCTAAAAATGTATTCACTTTTAAAACAACTCTGCACTAATATATTTAATCTCCCTTGAGTCTATAGTTCTTTTGCATTGAGAAGGCAATCTTAGCAAAGTCAGTGAAAGATGACCAGCTTAGTTACACTGTGAGGCTACTATTTTTTTCACTGAAAGCTATTTCCATTGATGTTTCTTTGTAGCAATAGCAATACCCATTCAGGCTGTCAAATTCCCACTCTCTTCTCTCTCCCTGAAAACAAGCAAGGTTTAAATTCTAGGTAGCATGATCCTGATCTTGATTGACATTTTCCTTGACACAGAGTGCTAGACTAACCATGTTATACAGAAGAATTCTGTTAGTTTGGGAGGAATGTACGCAGTGCCACATTGTATATATGATTTGAAGCACTTTATTGATCTAATTGTACTCAAACTAAAATAATTCAAGGTCAGAAATCACATGACACCAGGTTATAGTCCAACAGGTTTAATTAAAAACACAAGCTTTTGAAACCTCGCTCCTTCTTCAGGTATTAGTTCAATCTACTTTCCCTGTCATGTTCATGCCAGCATAGAGAAGTAGATTATTTGTTGTATATTTCAGAGTTATTCACAGATTAAACTATTTTAGCAAGGTATACTTAAACCATTCACCAATAATTATCAAGAAAAATATCTTTACGACACAATTAACAGATTTTTTTTACTGAATATCAATGAAAGAGGATTGAAATGCTCGGAACAATGTCAGTGGCAGCTGACCATCCAGTGGATCTTCAGTGTTAGAAGGATGCATCATAAAGAATAGTTAGATAGGTTAGTGTGTGTTAGCCTAGCAAAGAAACACTTTGGAAGAGCTGTTAAATGTTTATGAGATCATACAACATTACTTTCAAATATATCAAAGCATCAAAACAAAGGAAATAGTTTGAATAATAATGGAAAAATGGACGCCTGAAGCTCCACTTTGCAGCCTATATCTTCTTTAACCTTTACACAGCTGACCCTGATATTTATTAGCGTGAAGTACCTCTCATGAACAAGGACTGTTGTGGCGTAGTGGAAGTATCCCTACCTTTGAGTCAGGAGGTCTAGGCTCAAGCTCCACCTACACCAGACATGTGTAATAGCATTGCTGAGCCCACTGACTAGAAAAATAAGTTATGCAATTTAAAGAGATCATCAGTTGGTTACAGGATTAATTCTTTATGGCTGATGGTAAAATACTATGCACTTTAGGAGACTTTCCATACCTGTTTAAGTTTTCAGTAGCCTACAAGAAGTGGCTTGACTGTTTCTGAAACAATTTTTTTGGTGTTTTAAAAGTTTTAACTAATACTTGTTGCTTGCTGATGTAGATAGTATTGTAGGACTTCCCTTTGTAATTGTACTTTGGAGAATGAACAGATATCACACAGAACAGAACGCATCATTGGAAGAGAAAGGAAGAGGAGGGAGAAGGATTTTCAGCTGTGTTACATATTTGCAGAAAATGGTTATGCATCAATTGTCTTATTTGAATGTAAGTGCTGATCAATATTTGGGATGCCTTCATTTCACTAAAGAGATCATGTTTGAAGTTTGAGACCTGTTTCAGCCAGAACTTTAACCTTAGAATAGGACATATAATGCATTACCTACTGCTGTGAAGGTGTTTGTAGCTCGAGCCTGATATGATCAACTCCACCTAAGCTTCTTCTGGGGATTTAAGCAATGTCTTGCAGTTTGTACTGCATTGAATGGTTGTTGATGCTTGCTTTATGCCTTCATCTCATACGCTCTTGGCAGGCACAATACCAAGAAATATGACCAACACATATTGCAAGAATGATGATATATGTAGGAATATATCATTCGTTAAGATGGAGCAGGAAATACAGGTGGAAATATCACAGTTAAGCAGATAGAAGAGGGATGGCATTGTATAATTCTAAAATGCATGCAGAAATCTTGAAGTACAATTAACCTGCGCCTGTTGATTGGAATGCAGGTAGGACAAGACAACTTTGAGTTCCTTGTACATTACAATGATTTCTATACAGAGTCATCATGCTTCATCCTGCTCAATGGCTCCATGTGTCAAAAAGCGTCCAATAGCATGTACACTGAGCACGATTAAGCATGAACCTCTTGTCTGGGAAGTGGGTTGTGCTGCAGATCTTGTGAACATGGGAATAGTGTGCTGTGCAACAATTAACAATCACTGGCCATGGGGGAGAGTAGACATAAATAGTCCCTGCACAGGAAGTCTTGGTTTGAGGGGTGGACTAGAGAAGAGGTGTCTTGCATGCTTAGGTATAGGAGGTACCAATGCTTAGTCCTGTGCATTTTCCATGATTGGGATAGAATCTGGAGGGACACCTGGCCGAATACTCCTTCCAAGGTCAGTGAGTTTCAGGTATGTTCTGATATTCTAATTGATTGATACTTGAATCCAGGTTATCATGCACAATTACCTGGTTTATCAGGTGGTCCTTCAGGAAATCTTGGTTAGAGCTACTTTAATTAAAATCACGAACCATTTCTCTACATTGACTATTATTAACCCTTCCATCAAATGTATTACTTCATGAAAGAAGCTCAATGACTTTGTTAGACATGACCAAACTTTCAAACACTTATGTTGATTGGAAATTATCTTCCTTATTCTCACGGTTTTTCAGTGATGGAAATTAAATATTTTCCATGCTCAATTTGGGAATAACTCTTGAGTCAAATTATATATGAATGAAATAAAATGGACCAGTATATATAGCATGGGCTAAATTTGCTGTCAAAAGAATGGCAAAATTCATGGTGTGCGCCCATTTTTGTGTAAATGGTACAACAATTTCGGTTGTGGGATAGGTATGAGATTATATGCGAAGGTCTAAATGGTGCTGTTTAAGTTGTGTCACATGGCTATTAGTTTCATAAAAACAACATCTTGCTGTCTGCCTCGCTTCTAAAATGCATTGAATGGTGTCATGCTACTGTATTTGGATGACAGGACAAATCAATTCTTTTGCAGATATTTGAGGTTATTAATTACAAGTGCAAACACATTTTAACAATATGACAATTGTTCATGACAACCAATCAAGCCCTGTAGCACTGAAAGTTAACAATTATAAATATAGAATTTCATTCCTTTAGATTTTTAAAAAAGTATCAGATATAACATTTATGTCTTTTCCTTTCTGTTTCATTTCCCTCTCTTAATTTTTTCTAACTCTTGTTCTATAAATGATGTGACATTGGAATCATTCTCCTTAGTCCTTCTGTTGTTTATTTCTACTCCCTATATTTAATTGGTGAAGGAGATAGTCTGTTAGCTTTTGTATTCACTCAGGTCCCAGGTGTCCTCTTTCTTACACTGCTTTGTTATCAATTCACACTTTCAGAAACTTAATGGGATAAATCATTTGAGCTGGAGGGCGCAAGGGTGTATCTAATTAATGGCAGTCAATGTTCAAGGCCTCGCTACAGCAAAATCTTGCCCAAATTATCTTTGCCTAATGGTATATGAAACAATAGAATTTGATCAAACAGGATGTGAGGAGTCTCGTACCAAGCAAAGATATAGATTTGGACAACTTGGGCTATGCGTCCCGTACTGTTTCAAAGTCTATGTAATTCTTGTTTTCCATCCATGGCTCTCCCCTTCCCTCTTTATTTTGTTGATTCCAATATAGGAGTCTCTCTGTTACAATGCCAGAATGAATGAACTGTTCCACCTGAAGTATTAGTCTATATTTTTTACTGACATGCCTGTTTGTATTGCCAGAGTTTTCAATTTCACTTCAGATTTGCAGGATTCCTTTTATTTATTTGAATGAAGCTTGCAAGTGTTTCAAATATAATTTGGAAGTTTGCACACTCTGTTTATCATCAAACAGTTGTGCAAATTATATTTGTACTGCCCACCAAATTTTTAATGATTTCGTTGCAAAGAGGTAAATAGGCTATTTACTGGATGCCATGTCTCTATTTAAAAATTATTGCAAGGGCTTCTATATGTTAAATGGTCCACGTCGAAAAGAAATGCAAACACATTATTTTAATAAACTGATGTTCACACCGTAGGTGACTGTGTTGCATCCATTAGCAATGCTTTCAACACAGTTAATTTGATGCTGTTAAAAGCCTTTTTAGTAAATAAGTAGGACAAGACATAGTTTATTTTAATAAGGCAGAAATAATTAAATTGTTGTCTGCTGTTCAAAGTATAAATTATAATGTATAAACACTTGACTATATCATTTTCTATAACTAAACTCAGTCCCTCCAACTAAGTAAAAAACAGAAGTTGCTGGAAAAGCTCAGCGAGACTGGCAGCATCTGTGAAGAGGAAACAGAGTTAATGTTTCAGGTCTGGTCACCCTTCCTCAGAACTGCTATTGCCTCCAACTACATATTGTGAAGCTATGGTTTCAGTCATATTTTGCTTTCCCTAGCTGCCACCTCCATCTATTTCACCTACAGCTGTCTAAGGCTGAACCAGACTACTCACAAACACGGTCTTGGATTTTCATAGAAGTGTCAAGAACCAGATGCCTGGATAAATTCTACGTCTTGACACCATGATGTAACAGAGTGTCTCTTTCGTGGCAATATATTAGCACCAAATCAGTGGTATCAAGTTTTTCCAAGAGGCAAGACCTGCCTGCAAAGGACCAGTGGCAAAGGCAGACCTCTTCTATGTTGGAGTCTGCTGCTACCTTCATGAAGAGAGCAGGCAGCTATTAAATATGGGTCTGAATGGGTTAACACTTGTTTCCCTGCAATAAGCACCACATGCTGTGATGCTGTCATGAAGATTGAAGTATTGTGTAAAGGATGATCTCATGGGAGACAGACCTAAGGCTAGGACCACCCGATAGTCTTTGTCGCAATGTAGAGCCTATTCGTATAACCTGGAAATAGTTGCAGAAATGTAATAAACTGCATCTTATTCACAAGATTCCTCTTGTTAGACCAGAAAGTGGCTGTCCTGGCACACACTAAACCATGTAAGACCCTAAAGAAACCATACACTTAGAAGATATGGATGGCAGTACACACAGATGCCCAGCAGCATAAGAGCACTGGATGGTGTCCAAACAGCCGAAATACTGTTGATGTGTACAACCCAGTGCAAGATCCCTGAACATTTTATAGTGTTTAATATTTAAAACAAAACTTCTCCATCACCCAGATATTATGTCCTGTTGACCTGGACCAGGCTGTTCAGGTTCAGTGAATCCTCGTTTAAACATAGCAGGTTGGATCTCCACAAGCTTTTAAAGGTATTTGATGGGCATTCAGTTGGTGAATAGATGTTTCCACACCCTCCCCTCTGACACCCACTTTGAAAATTGTATTCTGTCACAAAGATTTTGGGATCCAGATGATAACCTCTTGGATTTTTAAATTACATTCAGAAATGATCCCATTGGCATTTGAGAATTTGGCCCTGAATGTCAGGTTTGATTCTTCAATGACTCCTCCCCACCTCAGTTATCTGTTACTGAAAGCCTAATCCATTCCTTTGTTACCAGGGTAGAGTATGCAGGGTAGTTCGATCTTAGAGTAGGATAATAGGTTGGCACAATGTTGTGGGCCGAAGGGCCTGTTCTATGCTGTACTTTTCTATGTTCTATGTACCACTGGACTTAACAATATTGTGGGACTCTTTTAATGTGCTTTTAAAGCAGGTGTCACTGGCTAGTCCAGTATTTCTTGTCCATCCCTAGTTGCCTTTGAGAAGGTGATGATGAGCTGCCTTCTTGAACCCCTGCAGTCCAGGTACTTAAGGTTATCCCCAATACTTATATTGTGCATTAACCTTTTATGTGGTACTTTATTGAATGCCTTCTGAAAATCCATATACAATACAACCATGAGATCTTCGAAGAGCTCTAACAGATTTGTCAAACAAATCTTCCCTTTCACAAAACAATCTGATTGATTTTGATTGCATTAGGCTTTTCTAAATGTGCTGCTATTTCTTCTTTAATAATAGCCTCTTACTTTCCCAGTAACAGACGTTAGATTAACTACCTGTAGTTTCCTTCTATCTGCCATTGAAATGTAGAAAATAGGGGCAGAAGGAGGCCATTTGGCCCTTGGAATCTGCTCTGCCATTCAATATACCATTTGTCTTCTTCATCACCTGCTGCATCTGTTTGCTTACTTTCAGTAACTTATGTACAAGGACATCCAGGTGTCACTGTACCTCCCCCTTTCCCAAACTATCACCGTTCAGATAATAGTCTGCTTTCCTGTTTTCACTACCAAAGTGGACAACATCACATTTATCCCCATTTCACTTCATCTGCCGTGCATTTGTCTACCCACTTAACTTGTTCAAACCTGTTTAAACGTCCCCATCCTTGTTGAAAAACTGCAACATATTAGCAGTTTTCCCGTTCACAGGAATGCTCCTGAAAACCAGTGAATTAGAAGATTTCAACCAATGCTACGAGTGTCTCTACAGTCACTTCCTTTGAACCCCCTGGACAGAGGCCATCAGGTCCTGGCAACCTGTTTGCCTTCAGTCCTATTAATTTTGTCTTTTGTGATAGACGCTGTTACAAGACATTTCATTTCATTCGTACCTCACTTATCTGTTATCTTTCAGATGTTTAGAATGCCTCCACCTTGATCGAAGCAAAATATTGGTTTAAATGATCCGCCATTTCCCTGACTCATGTTATAAATTCTCCAGTACATCCTCGAAGCAGTGCACACTACTTTAACTATTCGCTTTCTTTTCATATAATTATAGGAGCTCTTGCTGCTTGTTTATATGTTTCTTGCCAATTTAATTTCATGATTAATTTTTCCCCCTTGTTTAGTTTTTTTTAATCACAAGAATCGCATTCCCCTGGCCTACCACTAATTTTTCCCACTCCGTATGCCTCAGTTTTTGACTCAATAGCCTCTTTGACCACTTACTAGCCACAGATGATTTATCCTTCTTACAGAGTCCTTTTGACCGGAATAAATTTTTGCTGAACGTTATGAAATACCTCCTTCAAGGTCTGCCACTGCTTATCCACTGAGTTTCCATTTAATCCATTTTTCCAGCCCACTTTAGATAACTCTTTCTTCATATCTCGACATTTTCCCTCATTTAAGTTAATGATTCTGGTTTGAGACCAGAGTCATTCTTCTTCAAATTGAATTTGAAATTCTAGCATGTTGTGAGATTGCAACACTGTAGAGGATCCTTAATTACAAGGGTGTTATTACACATTTTATTACACATTTCTGGATCTAAAGTAGCCTGTTCCCAGGTAGGTTCTGCAAAGTACTGCCCTAAGAAATAATCCCTGATACACTCTCCAAATTCATCGTCAATGTTATCCTATCCCATCAAATTCCTATTGCCATATGCTGATTATCATCACCGAAGACAATCATAGTGCCCTTTTACACACCTCCATTATTTCCTGTTTTATACTGTGTGCTGCATTGCCGCATTCCCATCCTTGACTTAATTCCTTTACTATTCCTTATTTTTACCCAAACTCATGATCAATTGCATCTACATCTCAATTCTTTACCACTCAGATACCTTCTCTTATTAACAAAGCTACCCCAACTCCTTTTCCTATTCACTTATTCTTCAGGAAGTTTGAATGCCATTGAATATTAAACCCACAGTCTTGGTCATCCATCTTGGTCATGTCAATTCCAGGAAGGCCAATTTTGATGGTATTAGGCAAGAACTTTCAAAAGTTGATTGGGAGTGGATATTCGCAGGTAAAGGGACGGCTGAAAAATGGGAAGACTTCAAAAATGAGATATTGAGAGTCCAGAGACTGTATGTTCCTGTTAAGGTGAAGGGCTAGGTTGGTAGGTATAGGGAATGCTGGATGACTAGAGAAATTGAGGTTTTTGTCAAGAATAAGAAGGAAGCATATGTCAGGTATAGACAGCAGAGATCGAGTGAATCCCTAGAAGAGTATAAGGGCAGTAGAAGTATACTGAAGAGGGAAAATAGGAGGGCAAAAAGGGGACATGAGATAGCTGTGGTAAATAGAGTTAAGGAGCATCCAAATGGATTCTACAAATACATTAAGGACAAAAGGTAACTAGGGAGAGATTAGGGCCCCTTAAAGACCAGCAAGGCTGCCTACGTGTGGACCCACAGAAGATGGGGGAGATACTAGATGACTATTTTGCAGCAGTGTTTACTGTGGAGAAGGATATGGAAGATAAAGAGCTTGAGGAAATAAATAGTGACATCTTGACAATGTCTATATTACAGAGGAAGAAGTGCTGGACATGTTAAACGCATAAAGGTGGACAAATCCCCAGGACCTGATTCTGTGTACCCTAGAACTCTGTGGGAAACTAGGGAACTGATGGCTGAGCCCCTTGCTAAGATATTTGTATCATCGATAGCCATAGCTGAGGTGCTGAAAGACAGGAGGTAGCTACCATGGTCCTATTCTTTAAGAAAGGTGTTAAGGAAATGCCATGGAACTATAGACCAGTGGGCTTCACATCAGTTGTGGACATGTTGTTGGAGGGAATCCTCAGTGACAGGATTTACATGTATTTGGAAAGACAATGACTGATTAGAGATAGTCAACATGGCTTTGTGTGTCAGAGATCATGTCTCACTAACTTGATTGAGTTTTTTGAAGAAATGATGAAGAGGATTGATGAGGGCAGAGCAGTGGCTGTCATCAATATGGACTTCAATAAGGCATTTGACAAGGTTCCTCATGGTAGACTGGTTAGCAAGCTTAGATCACATAGAATACAGGGAGAACCAACCATTTGGATATAGAACTAGCTTCAAGGCAGGAAACAAGAGGATGGCTGTGGTGGAGGGTTGCTTTTCAGACTGGAGGCCTGTGATCAGTAATGTGCTACAAGGATCGTTGCTGGGTCCATTGAATTTTGTCATTTACATTAATGATTTGGATGTGAACATGAGAGGTATGGTTAATAAGTTTGCAGATGATACCAAAATTAGAGGTGTACTGGACAGCAAAGAAGGTTTCTTCACATTACACCAAGATCTTAATCAGATGGGCAAACGGGCAGAGGAGTGGCAGGTAGAGTTTAATTTAGGCAAATATGAGGTGCTACATTTTGGAAAGACAAATCAGGACAGGACTCATATGCTTAATGGTAAGGTTCTGGGGAGTGTAGCCAAACTAAGAGGCCTTGGAGTGCAGGTTCATAGTTCCTTGAAAGTGGAGTCACAGGTAGATATGATAGTGAAGACGATGTTTGGTATGCTTGCCTATATTGGTTAGTGCATTCAGTATAGGAGTTGGGAGGTCATGTTGCGGCTGTCCAGAACATTTGGTAAGGCCTCTTTTGGAATGCAACATGCAATTCTGGTCTTTCTATTATAGGAAGGATGCTGTGAAACTTGAAAGGGTTCAGAAAAGATTTGCAAGAATGTTACCAGGATTATAGGGAGAAGCTGAATAGGCTGGGGCTGTTTTCCCTGGAGCGTCGGAGGCTGAAGGATGACCTTATAGAGGTTTATAAAATCATGAGAGGCATAGATAGGGTAAATAAACAAGATCTTTTACCCAGGGTGGGGGAGTTCAAAACCAGAAGGCATAGGTTTAAGGTGAGAGGAGAAACATTTAAGAGGGACCTGAGGGGCAATTTCTTCATGCAGAGCGTGGTGCGTGTATGGAATGAGCTGCCAGAGGAATTGGAGGAGGCTGGTACCATTACAACATTATTTTATATAGAATCCCTCGGTGTGGAAAGAGGCCATTCCACCCAACATGTCTGCACCGACTCTCTGAAGAGCATCCCATCCAGACTCACCACACCCCCTGCATTTCCCATGGCTATTTCACCTAACCTGCACATCCATGGACGCTATGGGCAATTTAGCATGGCCAATCCACCTAATCTGCACATCTTCAGACTGTGGGAGAAAGCCAGAGCAGCCAGAGGAAACCCACACAAAAATGGGAAGAATGTGCAAATTCCGTAGAGACAGTCACCTGAGGCTGGAATTGAACCCAGGTCCTTGGTACTCAGAGGCAGTAGTGCTAACAACTGTGCCACCTAAAGGCATTAAGATGGGTATATGAATAGAGAGGGTTTAAAGGGATATGGGCCAAATGCTGGCAAATGGGACTAGATTAATTTAGGATATCTGGTCGGCATGGACAAGTTGGACCGAAGGGTTTGTTTCCGTGCTGTACATTTCTATGACTCTATTACTCTGTAACAGCCTCTTTAAGAGCCTTAAGCTTTGACTTTCTACCTCTTTTACTTACTCTGGCTCTAAGTTCTGTTGAACTCTTCTAAGTAGATTTTCTTCCCTTTCCTATTATGCTTTGATTATTATTCGCCTCTTCACTATTCTGTGCTTCTGTTGTCTTATTCGTTTTGATTTTTATACGACTCTTCGACGGAACTCCCACTTGTCCACCCCCATCCAAACTAATTAGTTTACAACCCTAACTACAACCCGACTATACAATTCACCAGGGCACTAGTTTCAGCATGATTCAAATAAAGCCTGTCCCAACAGAGCAGGCGTCTTTCTGCAGTGTTAGAGCTAGTGCCCCATGAACCAGAACGCATTTCCCCCACACAGTTCACTGAGCGGTGCATTTACCTCTCTAATCTTATTACCTTACACCAATTTGTATGTGGCTCAGGTAGTAATCCAGAGATTTTATCTTTGTTGTTCTTTTTAATCCAGCCCTGAATTGCTCATAATTACTCGGCAGAGCCTCTTTCCTAGTCCTACCTGTTGGTACTTATGTGGACCATAACAACTGGACCTTCCCCTCCACTTTAAGTTCCTCTCCAGCCTAGTGGAGATGCCCTAAATCTTGGCACTAGGCAGATAAAAGAGCCTTCAGACTCTCTACCTTTGCTGAAGAAAACATTATCGATTCCCCTGACCATGCTATCCCCTATTACTACTACAGTCCTCTTTTCTCACCCCCACTTGAATGGTGGCTAGTCTCATGGTTCGGTGGCCAAGTGTCAAACCTCCCTGCAGTCTATGCTCACTTCCACACCAGGAGCAAGAACCTTGTTCTTATTTGACAAGGTACTTGTTGAGGCTTTTGCAAGGCCCAATTACAGATCCCCATACCTACATCTCACACAGTCACACCTTCCTGCCCCTGGAACAATGTTTGATTCAAGTAATCTAAGAGTGTGATTGCCTCCTGAAACAGAATGTCTAGTTACACCGTTCCCTCCCTGACACGTTGCAGCATTCACAGCTCAGACTCCAAGTCTGAGCTTTTTTCTCTCCCCCTTTATTCATTCACAAGATGACGGCATCGCTGGCTAGGTCTACATTTATATGCCCATTCCTAATTGCCCAGAGGGCAGTTAAGAGTCAACCAATTGCTATGGGTCTGGAGTCACATGTAGGCCAGAGCAGGTAAGGATAGGAGTTTCCTTCTCTCAAGGACATTAGTGAACCAGATGGATTTTTCCAACAATTGGCGACGGATTCACGGTCATCATGAGACTCTTAATTCCAGATTTCTTTTTGTTTCAGTTCAATTTCCTTCATCTGCAATGGCGGGATTTGAACCCAGGTCCTCAGAACAGTCCAGCGATAATACCACTAGGCCATTGCCTCCCTGCAATGGATCTGACAATCCTCAAGGAGTCAACACTTGCTGCAGATGTTGACACCGTGGATTGCAACAGTATCCATATACTCTAGCAGCAACACATTCCCCTGCCCAGTAATCTCAACTCCATCTGACTCATTAATTTAGATGTTAAATATTTTAAAATTGAACTTATTAACTGGAATCTTCAGCGGAAATAAACTCCCTTGATTTTAACCACTTGGCCAAGCAAAGGAGACATGGAAAAGTTACCCAGTGGTCACCGACTTGAATAACCTCTGACATCCCACTTGGCTTGGACAGGTTAAAAGAAGTAGAAGAAACTGTCTGCTGCTGGTTTTGTATCTCACAACCACCACAGCCATTTGCACATAGAGCTATTCTTTTTATGAAGCTGCTGTGCTCACGCTCTCTTATGCTGCTTCCGAAGCAGAGGGTCCTCCTTCTTCTTTCTTTTTTAGGTGCTGTTCACTGTTTTGGGCCCACCTGTTGCCTGTTCTTAATGATGTTATGTAACATTGGGTAAACTTGCCCGAAATGTTTATGAATGGCCTACTGTCTCCCACAGAAATCAAAGGATAGTGTTGTGGTTTTTATGAGTGACTTAGATTTTAATGTCACATATACTCAAGTACAGGGATACAGGATACAATGAAAAGCGTAGACAAACATTCCTGGTGCCATTTCAGATAAAAAATTGTCCAGACACAAAATTTTAGGTATAAAGTAGAAAATAAAGTTCAACATTACAGTCCTTCTTAATTGGCTGGCCATGGGCCGAGATCCAGGCCCTCCCTATCGGATGTAGAGAGACCAACACCATCAGGAAGAGGTCAGCCAACCTCGAGTCCCATCGCAACCCCGCCTGTCGCCATCTTGCCATCACTGATGATGCTGCTGCCACGGGTCTGCGCTGGACTGATCTTGGCAATGCAGCTGCTGCTGAAGCAGCCGGAACCTACACCGGGCACTGGCCCAAACTCGCTTCTCTCCCCAACCACCAGGAGCACACTCTCGCCTCCCTTCCCCACCACCAGGAAAACAGTCTCGCCTCCATCCCTCACCACCAGGAACATACTCTCACTGCCCAACTGCAACATCAGAAACACACACTCACCTACCTCCTCCACCACCAGGAACACATTCTCGCCTCCCTCACCCACCGCCAGGAACACACACTTGCTTCCCTCCTCCACCACCAGGGAGCACAATCTTACCTCCCTCTGGCACCACCAGGAACCCATTCTCACCTCCCTCCCACAGCACCAGGAACCCATTCTCACCTCCCTCCCACAGCACCAGGAACACACTCTCACCTCCCCCTCCCATCACCAGGAACACATGCTCACCTCCCTCCCCCACCACGAGGAGCACACTCTCATCTCCCTTCCCCACCACCAGGAACACACTCTCACCTCCCTCCACCACCAGCTGGAACACACACTCACCTCCCTCCCTGACCACCAGGAAAGTACTCTGACCTCCCTCCCCAACTACCAGGAAAACACTCTCGCCTCCTTCCCACACCACCAGGAACACACTCTCGCCGCTCTCCCCCACCACCAGGAAAACCCACTCACCTCGGTCCCTCACCATTGTGATCACATTCTCACCTCCCTCCCCGACAACAAGGAACACACTCTAACCTCCCTGCCCCACCACCAGGAACATATTCTCATCGCCCTCCTCCACTCTCAAATCGCTCCTCCACCACCAGGAACACAATCTCACCTCCCTCCCCCACCGCCGTGATCACACGCTCACCTCACTCCCCAGTGACAAGGAACCCACTCTCACCTCCCTCCTCCACAACCAGGAACACACTCTAACCTCCCTCCTCCACAACCAGGAATACACTCTCACCTCCCTCCACCATCACAAGGAACATAGTCTCACTGCCCTCCCCCACCACCAGGAACACACTCTCTTCTCCCTCCCCCACAATCAGGAAAACACTCTCACCTCCCTCATTCAACACCAGGAACACACTGTCGCCTCCCTCCCCCACCACCAGGAACACACTCTCGCCTCCCTTCCCCACCACCAGGGAACACAGTCTCACCTCCATCCCCCACGACCAGGAACACACTCTCACCTCCCTCCTCCACCACCAGGAACACACTCTCAACTCCCTCCTCCACTACCAGGGAACACACTCTCACCTCCCTCCCCCACAATCAGCAAAACACTCTCGCCTCCCTCCCCCACAATCAGGAAAACAATCTCACCTCCCTCCTCCACAACCAGGAACACACTCTCTCCTCCCTCCCCCACCACCAGGAACACACTCTCACCTTCCTCCTCCACCACCAAGGAACACACTCTCACTTCCCTCCCCCACCACCAGGAACACATTCTCAACTCCCTCCTCCACTTCCAGGGAACACACTCTCGCCTCCCTCCACCACAATCAGGAAAAATCTCTCACCTGACTCCTCCACCACAAGGAACACACTCTCACTTCCCTCCCCCACCACCAGGAACACATTCTCAACTCCCTCCTCCACTTCCAGGGAACACACTCTCGCCTCCCTCCACCGCAATCAGGAAAAATCTCTCACCTGACTCCTCCACCACCAGGAACACACTCTAACCTCCCTCCTCCACAACTAGGAATACACTCTCACCTCCCTCCACCATCACCAGGAACATAGTCTCACTGCCCTCCCTCACCACCAGGAGCACACTCTCAACTCCCTCCCCCAACACTAGGAACACACTCTCGCCTCCCTCCTTCACCACCAGGAACACACATTCACCACCCTTCCCCCCGACCAGGAACATAGTCTCACCACCCGCCCCAACCACCAGGTACACACACTCCCCTCCCTTCCACACCACCAGGAAAGTAGTCTCACTGCCCTCTTGCACCACCAGGGAACACACTATCACCTCCCTCTACCACCACCTGGAACACACACTCACCTCCCTCCCTGATCGCCAGGAACATACTCTCACCTCCCTCCATGGCCGCCAGGAACATACTCTCACCTCCCTCACCCACGGCCAGGAACACACTGTCACCTCCTTCCCCCACGACCAGGAACACACTCTCACCTTCCTCCTCCACCACAAGGAACGTGCACTTGCGTCCGTTCCCCAACACCAGGAACACAATATCACCTCGCTCCCTCACCACCAGGAACACACTCTCTCCTCCCTCCCCCACCACCAGGAACACACCCTCACCTCCCTCCTTCACCACCAGGAACACACTCTCGCTTCCCTCCCCCACAATCAGGAAAACAATCTCACCTCCCTCTTCCAACACCAGGAACACCCTCTCACCTCCCTCCGCCACCACCAGGAACACTTTCTCACCTCCCTCCCCCACGACCAGGAACACACTCTCACCTCCCTCCTCCACAACCAGGAACACACTCTCACCTCCGTCCTCCACCATCAGGAATACACACTCACCTTACTCCCCAACTACCAGGAACACACTGTCACCTCCCTCCCTGAATGCCAGTAACATACTCTGACCGCCTTCCCCCACCATCAGGAACAGATTCTCAGATCCCTCCTCCACCACCAGGAACACGCTCTCTCCTCCCTCCCCCACCGCTGGGAACAAACTCTCGCCTTCCTCCCCCACCACAAGGAACACACTCTCACCTCCCTTCTCCACCACTAGGAACACACTCTTGCATCCCTCCCCCACCATCAGGAACACACTCTCACCTCCCTTCCCCACGGCTGCCATTGGGAAGAAACATGCATCATTCGTGCTGGACACCTTGGTGCTGCCAAGCTTCCACAGAAGGTCAGTAACGTTAAAGTAACAGAGAAAAAAATCATGGAAAGAAGAAAAAAAGTAAAAGCGGACGGATCAGATGAGCACCGGATACACTGTTCTGCTAGTCCACCACCATCTCCCTGTTGTATATTTATGGTGGATGCAGCAGACACTCACGGGTGCACAGCATCTTGAACCTAAAATTTTATGCCCTGCTGGCCTGAGCAGTTACTTTTCTTTCATTTTCAGTGTGAAGGTGGTTTGTTTTTCCTTTGCAAATGTATTGCTCCACCAATACATGCTAACATGAGAAAACAATCAATAATGAATTTAAAAGCAGTTCAGGCAGTTTTTAATTTGATTTAAATATAAACAGTGATTAAAAATTAACGCTGACGATCCTTGGAGGTTTTGTTCAAAGATTAAAACACGCAGGCTGGGTATTGTTATTGTTCCCCATGAATGATATTTTGCCACTACAGGCAACAATGGCACTGTATGGATTGTGAACCTCTCTCCAGTGCTGATGGCATCATGTTTCCTGTCACAGTGCAATTTTAATGAGGATTAGTTGAGCAATGTCCTACAATTTGCTCATTTGTTTATATCTGTCTTCAATGTTTTGTAGCACTCACCCGTTGGAAATCATTCTAATTTCTCCAACAATCTGCGGTGATATCTTTACAAAAATAACAATGAAAGTCATCCCAATCAGGCACCCATTCCAGCATGGTGGATAAATGTTGTGCAGTTGAACCACACACTCACCAGGGAAGTTCCAAGTTTAATTGCTGATCTGTGATGAGTTAGTGGATCACAGCAACGGAGGAGAAAATTGGTCTTCAAATGGCATTCATGAGGAATAAGACACTAGCACTACTGTGATCCAGCAGGAGAAAGTGATTGTGTGTGGACTTTGGGTGAAATCATGATTACATCTGACATTATGTTCTCAGTTTATGTTGCCTGCTGACACTCATTGTCTAGATTTCCATAAAGGAATGAATCCTTAAAGAACTGAAATCAACAGCTGCTGCTCCCAACACTGCCACAATTCTTCGGTAGAATTACATTTGGATTATTTGTGTTAAACAGATTCAACCCAACATACTAACCCCACTGCCATAATCTTATCTGTATAAGCTTAGCTAAGTTTCCAACCTAAACCTTTACTTAATGCACAACTTGATTGACATCATTGCAGTTACAGTGATACAGACATGGGCCAATTAGCAAAGAGTCCTTTGAGACTTTACTAGAAGGATAAAAACACACAAGCCGGAATAAGGCTGCTATTTAGAATTCAGGGAGAAGCACATAGAGCTTCAATAGAAGATTTACTTTATGAATGTTGCGAGAAGAAAGAATTGAAGTATGGCTTTGTCAAACCTAAAACTAGTTATAAACTAATAACAAGTATTTTGAAAGAAACTTTCTGTGCAGCTTCCAATAAATGATGTGATGTAAATTTATGCATTGATTATTGTAATTAGGTGTAACATTTCATCCTTGTATGACTGTGGTGTATTGTACTGTGACAACAGAAAACAATAAAATTACACTTGATAAAGCGTGAAGTCATTTTAGTGAGTGAAGTGATTTAAAGTAAATTTGTCAAGTAAGGCACTGCGACCATCTCCCTCTTCATATGTCACATTTCAGAGATGACTTCAAATTAACTCAATGATCCATCAATATACACACATAGACAAGCAAGTTTTCTTTTTATTTTCTAAATAAATGTATTAAATTTCGTATATCACTGCTGATATAATTAGAACCCAATTAGAGGGTAACTCTGCTTTAACATTCATGCTTAAGTCAAGTCAAAATGTTTCCTGACATAAACTTTTAAAATTCAAGCAAGCAGAAATACGTATTACTAAAACTGTAGTATTCAGAAGTTTCAAATGGCATTTTGAACTTCACTATTATTTTCATATATCTGCTTTTAATAGTGTTTCACTAACATAAGCTGTCATGGCAGCAACTGATCCCAGAAGAGCTGAATTATAAAGGCAGATGAAGAAATGTGCTTTCCAACTGCAGAAGGAACCAGCTAAGGTGACCTTAAGGAAGTGTAAAAGTTTGTGATCAAAATAGAAAATGTAATTTCTGCCCTTGCTTTAAACTAAACCATGGCATTAGAATAAAAGATAGAGAATCAATTTACTGGACGATCAATTTAGGGCTGATTTTAGGAAGATTGTCTTCACATCAAGAATAATTAACTGGTGAACTTTAAGGAAGGATGGTGAAAGTAAAATAAAATTGAACAATTCAAGAAGAAATTGGGTATTCTCATGGGAAGACTGTGGTTTCTTTGGATTGACGAGAAAACATGTACCAAAATGCATTTCCTTAGCTATCTTCATAACTGGTTATAATGCCTCCGATATACAACATTTTGAAAAATGTATTCATAGGATGTGGGTGTCACTGCTGAGGCCAGCATTTATTGTCAAATGTCTTTGGGAAAGGTGGTAGTGAGTTAAGTTCTTGAACCACTGCAGTGCATAGGGTGAAGGGACACCCACAGTTCTGTGAGGAAGAGTGCTCCATGATTTTAACATAGCAGCAGTGAAAGAACAGTGACATCATTTCAAATTGGGATGTTGTGTAGCTTGGATGGGAACTTGCAGGTGATAATGTTCCCATGCATCTGCTGCCTTTGTTATTCCACTTGTGGGTTTGGAAGGCATTGTTGGAGGATTCTTGGTGAATTACTGCAGTGTTTCTTGCAGATGGTACACACTGCTGCCAGCATACATCGGTGGTGAAGACACAATTTTGAAGGTGGTGGATTGAGTGCTAATCAAGTGGGTTGCTTTTTCCTGGATCATATCGAACTTCTTGAGTGCGACTAGAGCTGCACTTATCCAGACAAGTATGGAGTATTCAACCACACTCCTGACTTGTGCCTTGAAGATGGTGGATATGCTTTGGGAAGCCAAGTGTTGAGTGTCTGACCTGCATTTGCAGCCATTATATCTAAATGGATAATCCAGTTCAGTTTCCTGTCAATAGTTACCCTCAGGATGTTGGCAGTGCAGTGTTCAGTGATGGAAATGCTATTGAACCTTATGATGGATGCAAGGCCATTGATGAAGTAGCTGAAGACTGTTGGGCCTAGGACAATACCCAGAAGTACTCCTGCAGAGATGTCCTGGGGCTAAATGATTGATATCCCACAATTACAACCATATTCCCTTTGGCTAGATATGGTTCCTCCAAGTGGAGAGCTTTCTCCTCACTCCTCTGGACTACAGAACTGATGGGCTTCTTTATGTGATACTCTGTCAACTGTAACATTAGTGTAAAGGGCAGTCACTCTCACCTCACCTCTGGAGTTCAGCTCTTTTTATCCAGGTTTGGATAAAGGCTGTAAGAGGTCAGACTCTGGCAGAAATAAACTGATCTGCAGTGAGCAGGTCATTCCTTTGCAAGTGCTGCTTGATAGATCTGTCAAGCATCATTTTGCTGATAATGGAAAGTAGACTGATAATGCAGTTATTGGCTAGATTAGATTTGTTCAGGTTTTTGTGCAGAAGCCACACTTAGGCAATTTTCCACATAGTCAAGTGAATGTCAATGTTGTAGCTGTGATGAAACAGCTTGGCTAGGAGTGCAGCTAGTTCTGAAGCACATGTCTTCAATATTATTGCTGGAATGCTGTCAGGACTTATAGACTTTGCAATATCCAGTGCCTTCAGCCATTTCTTGGTATCATGTGGTGTGAATTTAATGGTTGGCAACAGACATCTGTGACGGTAGGGGCCACTGGAGGAAATGAGATGGATCATACTTGGCTTATTTGGCTGAAGAGGGACGCATATCCTTCAATCTTCTCTTTTGCGCAGATGTGCTGGGCTCCTTTATCATTTTGGATGGGATATTTGTGCAGCTTTGACCTTCTATTCTCATAAGTATAGGTTTATAATAGTTAGAAATTGCATTTGAGAAGCAGGTCCAGGTTTTGAAACTTGGTTTCTTCCATAGCAATTAATTAAAAAGATAAAGATAAAGACAGGAATCTGCAAGCCTAGTAGAAACCCTGCCATTCATTTGGCAGGAATTAAATCCCATTGTAAAAATACACTCAATGAAAGAGTTACATTTTAAAAGAATAGCCCTTATAAATAAAGAATATGTGAGTAGTCAGAAAAATAAAATGCATTTTGTTATAACTAAACGTTAAGAACATAAGGAGCAGAAGGAAGTTTAAGCCATTTAGATCATTAAGCCAATTCCATCACTCAGTAAGACTTTGGCTAAATTCAGCTCCAGTTCTACTTTTTGCATTTTGCTGTATGTGTTGATTGTCCTTGCGCTCAAAAATCGATCAGTTTCTAACTCCAAGGTACTCATCTGCTGACCATCCACAGCAAGCTGCAGTCAAGAATTCCAAAGGCATACAACACTCTGATTGAAGAAATGCCTCCTCATTTCAATCCTAAATGGCTGACCCCTCAGTCTGAAATTGTGCACCCTAGTTCTAGAATCTCTAACTAGAGAAACAATCTCTGACCATTTATGTTACACCTCCTAAGAAGTTTCAGTAAGATCACCCCTAATCCAAAGAAAATGAATTCACTTGACTCAATCTTTTCTCATTTGAAAACCCTTTCAACCCAATAACCAATTAATGAACAATTACTTCACTATTTCAAGACCAGTGTGGCCTTCCTCAGATAACAGAGCAAAACAGTATTCAGCACTCCAATAAGTTGATCTTTTTGTAGTTTGATCTTAGAGTAGGATAATAGGTCAGCACAACATTGTGGGCCGAAGGGCCTGTACAATGCTGTACTGTTCTATGTTCTACCTTTGTATAACTGTAGCAAGATGTTTTACTCTTATACTGACATCGTCTTGCAAAAATGGCTAACCTTTAGCTTGCTGTAGCTGTATGTTAATTTAAATCCTTTTGAACACAAGCATTTGCCAATTTTTAAAATTATTCTGCTTTTTGATCCTTCCGTGCAAAATGGATCATTTCATGCTTGCACAATTCCACTCAACCTAACAAATTCTTGCCCAAACAATTAACCGGTCTATCTCGCTTTGCAACACATTTGCCTTTGTCTCACAGCTTACCTTTCATTCTAGCTTCCTATCATTAGCAAATATGGATGTACTGTAATTGGTCCCTTTCTTTAGGTAATTGATAAGTAACTGAGCCCAAGTGTCAATCCTTGAGGCATCCCACCATCTTCCTCCATCCTCAAAATGACTTCTTTATTCCTATTCTATATTTCCTCTGTTCACCATCCATTGCTCCGTGCTGATATATGATTCCCAATGATGATCCCTAGTCTTTTGAAAACAGATTAATGCAAAATAAAATATGCTAATAAAATCGTGAAATACTTCTCGGCAGGCTTTACTCAGGAAAATGCACAGTAATTCTGTGGTGGAACACTAATTCAATCTTTCTGAAGTATTTCTTCTGCATCCTTCACTTTTGATTGATGAGTGATGAGGGCTTTGCGTTTTCAAAAACTGCAGCTTCAGGCTTCAAATTCCAAGACTGAAAATTTTGTATTTTAACAGTTTACTTGATTGTAAGCCCTTTAATTTGCACTGTCACTTCCTATGTATCTCCAGTGCATTCTCCTGTTCCTATTTTGCACCTTACTTTATCTCAATCAACTTCTATCTATGTAGGTTAATTTGTAGAATACATTAAGATAAATTTTATGTATTCATTGTAACTCTTCTCTCAATTCTCAATGCCATTGCCTGGCTTTGGCAACAATGACACAGGGACAAATAATTTAGTTGACAGACAACACAATGCCTACAAGATTACAGATACGTGTGTCAGTACTGGGTCCATCATGCAGGAGGCCTTGCCTTGAGTTCCTTTCTATTCAGTTAAAGTTACTTCCTACCACCTTGAGGGAGAGAAAACAGTTAACTGTTTTTATAATCCCTGCCTCAAAGCAGACCTTGCATAACGCAAAGGACAACTTTGCCTCAAAGGAGTCACTGAATTGTGAATCTCTAGGGTGCGGCTTCATTTCCCATGCATTACTTTCAATCTCTATTCATCCTAACGGATTGTTCCACCTTCCACATCCCATATTGCCTATCACCTCATGATTTGAAAATGTTTGGGCTATGCAAACCCTCCTTGGTTAAAGAAGTGATGCTTACCACCCATAACTGATTAAGATGTAATTTCTCAAATAAGAAATAGCCCCTCGCATCGAGAGATTATTTTTATTGCTAATAATTAAAGCACTATAAAAAGGACGGTAGCAATTCAATTGGATGAAGCACACATTTTCACATTTTTTAATGCCTTTGTTAAAAAAAGATTTTGACAGAAAATCGACACTGATGTTGGCATGAAATCAATATGGAAATGAAGGTTCATATCATTGCACCAACTCAGATAGATATGCTGACTTTGATGCAGTGCTATACTGGTTCAAAAATAAACTGCTGGAACTGGCAGATTGCCCTAGAGCCACTGGGTATCACAATGTTAAATGAATGATCCTTCTGCCCTATGCATTAACTGCCATGAGTATGACCACCTCAGGCCAGTGTGCTTGCCCTGGTAAGAGCTTGGTTAAAGCAAGCTATCAGAATAATGCAGTCCTATAAACTACCAGATGGAATGGTCCTGCCAGCATAAGATAAGGTGATATTCAATAGCTCATTTCATTTGTGGTAGGCTCATTAACACAACACAATATGCAAAAGGCTACAGGAGAATTTTCTGGCATAAACAGTAATTTGTGCAAAACGTACACTCAGTATCATCAACCTGTTGACTTATTGAATATCTAATACTTGCTAAATTTCTACCAATAACAAGTTAAACAGCTGAAGGGAAATCCTCAGTTCCTTTACTGACAAGTAGAAACTAGTTTCTGTCTTTTACAAATGACCATGAATCATGAAAGCAGTGGCAAAGCTTTTGTCTTTATGAACTACATAGGTGTGTATCTAATTCACATATATCTTAGGTTGCTGATCTTAATAGCTCTGTTCTGACTGAGGATTTCTGAGGAAGAGGCATATCAGATTCAAAATGTTAACTTTATTGCTCTTCACAGATGCTGTTAAACCTGATGAGTTTCTGTAGCGTTCTCCTACATTATTTCAGATTTCCAGCATCCGCAGTATTTTGCTTTCATTTGAGGTCATCATTGAGACAATACTGCTGAAAAAGGCACTCTCTAAATCTCCAGATGCATACAATTTAACAGGATAAAACAACAATGAAGAAATATAATCACAAATAAAATTCAGTTTGATGGGCTAACAATTCCCAGTGCTCAAAGGCTATCCTTGGCTACAGGGCTACTGATTTGTCAATTATTAGACATTAGGGACATCTATTAAATGGTAGTGAAATGTCTTATAAAACTACAGTACAGATCGGGCCATGTTTTGGGGACAACATATTGTAAATATTAATGAATATTTCTCCAGCTAATGTGATGCAAAGGGCTGCAGCAAACTTATCAATGATTCAAAACGTGTTGCTGAGTTTAAAATAGCATTTAATAGAAATGAATCATTGATGAACAAAAAGTACTGACACGGGTAGAAACTAAAATTACGAGAATTTATGACACTTCTGTCCATGGATGCTTCATGGTACTTTTTGATGCTTCAGATTTTGGTAACCAGCCTTTGTAAAGTTGATAAATTTGAAGGAATCTCATACAGCAATTTGATGAATTCTTCTATATTGCTGAAAAAGTCACATTTTGTCAATGTGATCCATCCATTAATCATTGATACCAATTGCAAGAAATACCAAAATATAGAGAAAACAATACGTATACTGCTTGAGAGGAGAGTGCTGATTGGTTGAAAAGTGTACGCTGTTCGGTAGAGACATTGCCATGAAGAATGCACGTGTTAATGATGACTGTCAGTTGACTGCAAAGTTTGTTTAAATTTTAAGCAAGGCAGGTTGATTCTGATTGGAAAACACATTACCCTGAGAAATGAGTTGAAACAGCCATAGTGTGTGTACATGTTCTCTCTGTAAGGAAAGAACAGTTCCATATATATTAATATTTTGGGAGACCCCAGTTTATGAATTTCTGACTTATGAATACTCATATTTACTACTGTGATCCTATACTGGGGTGTAACTTTAAAGATCTGCCACATGAATATTTCTTGTACTTACAAATGGCTATTTTCTATTGCTCTGCGTTGGGTTCCAACTTGTGTACAAGTCGACTTGCAAACAGTCTCAAGAATGGAACCTATTTGCAATACATGTGAGTACGCCGTTTGGCAAGCCCAACTGACAATCTTCATTTGATTGTCTGCATAACTGTTCATTCCATCAGGATTATTGAGTAAATTTTGTCCAATTTCAGAATCATATCTGATGTTGGACACTGTTGTATGTTTTGCAAGTGCAATATGATCAATACCTTATTTGTTGTGAAGATTTGCCGTTTAGTACGGCCTGCAAAGAGCCTACATACTGAGCACTATATTGGCACTGACTTCATATTTCACATTCCTTGTTAGTCTGATGGGTAGGATGTCATTTGGCCTGATGGCAGCGTCCTGTTAGTGTGAACACACTTCTGTTGCTATTGCATAGTAACATCATAAAACAGATGTTGCTCAAATTTTTCGAGGGTAATGTGAAGTTAATAAGGCACTTTTCAGGAATAAAAGTGACAGACTTATTTTATATAGGGCTGATTTGGTCTGAGACAGGCTTTGTGAGAAGACAGTGGATGCGGAAGAGATTTTGGTCACGTTATGACAACCTTAACAATCTTTCTTAGGTTAAGGAATGAATGAACTTATTAGGTTCTAAAATGTGAGGAAAAACAATAAAATGTAACACACATTCACAGATCAGAAATGAGAAGTGAGAAAACCCATGACAGTTAGGAAAAAGATATATAAATCAGTCTTTGCCTTTTCTATGAGGAGTAGAAGGTGAAACATTAAATTGGCAGTCCAGTCCTTGGCAGTTAAGCAGTTGGTTCAGAGACTCTTGCTCCTGCAAAATTAGCTGAAGGGAGTTGTCCTGCTTCCTTTTCAATGTAGGTTTTGTTGACTTGTGGCTTGTTTCCAGAAACCAGCGAAAGAGAGAGGCTTTCATTTTACCTGCAAGCACAAGGGAGCCTGGTGTCTGCTGTGAACTTCCCAGCACATACCAGCCCAGCAGAATAGAACACCAGGCACACAGACCCAGGTTGTAGTTATTATTTTAACCTCTTCTCTTATATATTCTTAGAAGGGGAAACATAAATATGTCTTTCTCCCAGAACATGTTGACAGTCTATGATATATTCAAGGATGATGGTTTCTGTTGAGATGATAATCAGGCTCCATTAACTTTTCAACCACAATAGATTACATCTCTATTTTTATATTGCATCTCTCCCTTTGAAGTGTCTCCATCTGAGGTCCCTTCCCACCCTCAATATGCAACATTCCATGCATTCTAATGGGATTAAGTAGAACCCACGCTGACATTTTCCAGTCACAGAGTTACATTTTCAAAATACACATCATCGGATATCTTTGGTTTTTAAGTCCTTTATGTTACTTACATTAAAACAAATCTCACTTAAAGCTTTAATATTTCTATATGTTATTTGCACTAAGATCATGACAGCCTGGAAACAAGAAGATCCAAATTGTGCATCTGTAATTTTAAGTTAATTCCTCACCCAGAGGCATTGTAGATTGCTTAGGAATCTGTTGTGTGTGGAAAACTCTGGATTGGGCTGTAAACCTGCAGCAGGTAGGGAGATTGCACTGGGTTAGAAGAATCGTGTGGATGGGATTGTTGGCAGTCATCAATCCCTAGCTGGGAGATGTCCCCTAGCAGGAGCAAGCTGTTAGTCTGATTGCTAGCTGTAACTGCTCTCAAGGGCACTGCTAAATCTAAGTGAAAAGGAAGTGTCTGATCGTGGTGGGGATAAGCACCTTCGGATAGTGAGCAAAGATACATTTGTTGCCAGGCAGAGAGAAAGTAAATCTTGGCAACTGCTATGATGAAGTATTCTTGTTGCTCCTGGCATTTCTGGAAAGGTAGTTGGCTTTTCCTCGTAGCTGTCCTTGGCTTGTTTTATTTGTTGGAATTCTCAAGGCCCAGGAAACCATGAAGCTTTGATTAAATCTGGCAGAGGTCTTCAAAATGAAGCCCAAAGGCTCTTGATAATGTCGAAATGATCAGCTACCTTTTGGAAGTAGATTGCTTTCCGGCTCACTTGTCTCATCACTGTGGAAACCAGAGGAAGGTGAATTGGAAACAATCTAAGATCAGGTTTGAGAATTCAAAGAATATGGCCTCCCGCTCTTCATAAACCCACCCTTTTTTCATGATTAAAACCACTGTCAGTATAGTTGTCACAAATATTTGGGAAGTGCTTCTTTGTTACGAGTATTTTGCTCAATAGTCTTTAAGGTCATTATGGCACGTTAGTAGTTGACCTCTTCCCTCATCAAAAAAACTCAGGGTTCCTTCAGCAGCTTATTAGCAATTATAGTATTATCTTCTATGGTAGAGTTATAAAGTAATTCTAAAACAATGCAGATCAATTCATTCATTGAGTCATTGCTAACTTTATGTATAACAACGCAGGCAGTCCCTTCACCTGCACTTTCTTTGGAGCCGTGCAAGTTTATTTCCCTCATATACCCATTCGATTTCCTTCTGAAACAATTAAACATTCCTGCTTTTACCACCTCATAGACAGACGGTTCCAGGTCATCACCAGTGCTGTGTCAAAGGGACTTTCCTTACATCTCCCTGAATCTCTTGCCAAACATTTTGAATCAGCATCTCCTTGTTCCTGTTCCATCAACTAATGGAAACAGCTTTTCTTCGTCAATTTAAGTCCACTCCTCTTTCATCCCAAATTCTTTTGTACCTCTGCGCATAATTCTCATCCTTATAAATCCACGCTATTGTCTGATGTGCCACATCAACCAACTCAAAGAAGGCAACGCAAAAAAAAAGTACCAAGAAAAAGTGCTTTGATGGAAGAAATTAACACTGGCTCTAGAGAAAATGGCCAGGATTTTCTGTTTCTCCTCATGCCTCTGGATGCCACTGATGACAGAGCATTGTCTTTAGTGATATGACAACTAATTGAGTTAAAGGTTATGGCTTTGTATTTGAGTTCATTTCTTTAATAAGAATTTTGCCTTATTCAAATACTTTTATGTATTAAAATAAAACACAGAATGTTATGGACTCGTGAACAGAGAAAGCAATGGATACAGCATTCAACTCAAATGGTGTATTGTTGAGCACCAGGAAATTTGTTATCTCTGAATAATCTGTTTCAAGGGACTCCAGTTTGAACAGTGGTCTATAGGCTGGTGGTCTTGTATAATGGTCTTAATAATGTACCAGATAAAATGGCTGCTGAGCAATTTGGATTTGATTACAGAATGCAAAAGGGATGCATTTACCACGGATAAACCTTCAGTCTGTTGTGAAAGTGGATCAAATTGATGCTAAAGTATTGTAAGTGGACGCAGCAACAACCTGTTTGCCACAATCATTCCTTGTTGCTGTTTCTCCTCTACATGAACAATAGTCCTGATCCCATATGACCGTCTTGATTCTTGTCCTTTGACATCTTTTTCTTCAATCATCTATTCAGCCTAAATTAAAATAAATCATGGGATTGAAACTTATGCTTTTTGGCTAGGTATCACCAGGGCTGAGTTTCACGGAGGGAGTGTCACCATGAAGTCTAGTGAGATCTATGACATATCTTATAAAACTCATGTCATTAACCTCTCACTTGATTCTGCCACATCTTACTGCTCACCATTACGAGAACATCTTGTCATGCATTAGATACCCAGTGAAAAACCAGTCCTTGTGTCATCTTTAAAAGGAGCAGTGGCATTCTGAAACTGTCCTTCTCAGTGATGTCATTCTGAAGATGTTGGAGAAGGGCTAATGGCACCATGATTCTTCAACAGGGACCTGGAGGTCCTGGTGGAGAGGATAGTGCAAAAAAGGGCCGTCCTTTATCCAGAGAACTGGCAGAAGAGTCTATGCTACCAGTCTCTGGTAGCCTGGTATGAGGTTGCCATCAGATCAATGCAATCTCCATAGTTCCTGGAGGAATGGAAAGCAGTGCATCAAAAGGTAAATGACCTGTTCTGTTCTGGTCTGCCAGGGTATGAGCCACATTCTTCTCTCTGCAACTTCACAATCAAACTATTTCTGCTATGGCACCAATCTTATAAACTTCACCTTACTATGATGTGAGGTTTCTACTTTCTTCAAGAAGACCACTATCATCTCAGTGTCAAGCTAAAATCAGGCAATGGGTCCTTCATGACTACCTCCCAGTGGCTCTGACAACCATCATTATGAAGTACAATGAGAAGTTAGTAATGGCTCACACCAACTCCAGCCTCTCAAATTGCCTTGATCCACTACAATTCGCCTATTGTTACAACAGGTATATGGCAGATGCCATTTCCCTAGCCTTACGCTCATTCCTGGACCATCTGGATAAAAACGAAATCGACGTGAGACTCCCAGCTATTGACTTTAGCTCTGCCTTCAACACCATAATTCCAACCAAACTCATCTCCAAACTCTGAGACCCAAGACTCTGCACCCCCTCTGCAACTGGGTCCTTGACTTCCTGACCTGCAGAACCCAATCAAAAAGGATAGGCGACAACATCTCCTCCACAATAATCCTCAAACCTTGTGACTCACGAGGCTGCATACTCAGCCCCTTACTATACTCCTTATACAGTCACAACAGTGTGGCCAAATTCAGCTCTATCCCCATTTACAACTTTGCTGATGACCCGCCATAGTGGGTTGGATCTCAAACAGCGATGAGGCAGATTACACGAAAGAGATATACAGCTTAGTGGCATATTGTAAAGACAATAATCTCTCCTTCAATGTCAGCAAAATGAAAGAGCTGGTCAGCGCCTTCAGGAAACAGCGTGGAGGACATGCCCCTGTCTGTATCAATGGTGTTTAGGGGGAGATGGTCGAGTGCTTAAAGTTCCCAGGAGTAAATATCACCAACAATCTGTCCTGGTCCATCCACATTGACATTACAGTCAAGAAAGCACATCACCACTTCTACTTCCTCAGATGGCTAAGGAGATTCAGCATGTGCACAATGACTCTTACCAGTTATTATAGATGCACCACAGAAAGCACCTTATCTGGATGCATCACGGCTTGGTATGGCAACTGCTCTGCCCAAGACTGCAAGAAATTATAGAGAGTTGTGAAAGCAGCCCAGTTCATTATGCAAACCAGCCTTCTTTCCATTGACTTTGTGCATATCTCCAGCTACCTTAGGAGAACAACCAACATAATCAGAGACCCCTGCCAACCCAGTTATATTCTCTTCCACCCTCTTCCATTGGGCAAAAGATACAAAAGTTTAAATACATGTATGAACAACTTCAAAAACAGCTTCTTCCCCGCTATTATCAGACTTATTAACAGACCTCTCATATATTAGCGTTGATCTTTCTCTGCACCTTCTCTGCATTCTGTTTTGTTGCCCTGATGTACTTATGTAAGGTATGATGGCCTGGTTAGCATACAAACCAATACTTTTTACTGCATCTCAGAACATGTGACAATAACAAATCAAATCATATCAAATCAAATCCAATGTTATGCTCTACCACTCTCAGTACTGCGTGCAACAACTTCCCTCATTCTCTCTTGTTGCCCCCATACCTCGTACAGCACTAACTCTGCATGATTTCTGTGTTGCCTACTCACTCGCTTGGGATATATCATCACATTTCAAACCCCCTGACCCAACACTAACAGCTGTGCTACCTGCTTTCATCGCATTCAATCCCTCCTTCCCTTTCTCTCAGTCCAGGAGAAAACAGCCCACAACAGGGTAGAAAGAGCCGACTGATAGAGTACCATTCTTCATTCCACTGTAGTTCTCCTATTATGTACCAGTAGGATATTTATGTCTCAACAGAAAAATGGGCTATTCCACATGAAGGCAGCTCTGCAACCTCTGAGGAAGAGAATTTTAAGGCCTCAGAGGAAACATCCTCAAGGTGGCCTTTTGCACTTCCATATCTCTCTGCAACATCTCCAAAGCTGGCAGAGGGAGAAATGCTCCAGGCTGCTGGCACTCAGGGGTCTGTCAGAGACCAGGCACCCGCTCAGGCCAAGGCAGGAGAGGGCCCTGTGGTGTCGGCAATCCGGGAATTTGTAAGCAAATGCACAGGGAGGAACAGGAATAGCAGACAGGGATGTGGGAAACAATGGCCCTCACTGCCCAGAAGCTGCAGCCATTGATGCCCAGCTACCTCAACTATCGATCGTCTGTCTGCATCCATGAACAGGCTGGCAGCTGCCATGGAGAGCTAGATCCATACCCTATCACTCCAGCCATTGACCCTCAGAACTAACTCATGGCAACAAGGAATAGAGAACATGACATGCACTCTAACACGTGCCCAGCTGAAGGAAGGCCACACGTAGACCCTGCAGAAACACTCCACATCCAAATGTAGCAAGACCTGGACAATATCCAGGTTTCACCTGACAAATGGCAAATAATATTCAACTATAGAAGTCAGCGGTACTCACATCCCATGAGTGAATTTAAAAAAATGTCTCCTCTCAGGACATTCCAAAGATGACCTGGCCTCCTATTTCCACTGTGCCTGCTCATGTCTGATCTTTGAATTTGAATCTAAGTACAGTCCACTTGCTCCTGACAAAAAGACCCTGAGCTTTTCAGGGCCTTCCACAGACACAAACACCTTCAGGAACACCCCACCAAGGCTTCAGGGCCAATGGGCTAGGTATGCAGTTTCCTTCCACGGCAGCTACAGAATCTGGGACAATATGGAGATGTAATGTGCAGAAAGAAAGAAGTAAACCTTTTGCGGCACATTGTTGGCAGGGGTGACACCACTCTCTATGAAGTATCGCAACTGCATGAACATTATTGATTTTGCAATGCATCTGTTTGTTGGAGTCTCTGGGTTGTCCCGAATGTAACTGTGCCCGTATGATGCCTAACTTCATGTCCTTAACAGGATATACCAAGGATCAGTATCTTTGTTGAGAGCCTGCTGCAGCCTGTGGAAACAACAGGAACAAGGTATATGTAGAGCAATGGGCTCTGCTGGTACCATTGACCCTTGTGGTCAAACATTCCCATACTTTCTCTGGGCGCAGAATGTTTACGTGAATAGAGATGCATGGGGCGGGGAGGTGTGCAGTATACAGGGATCTAATGTACTAGGATCATCAGGGACCCCCCCCCCACGTCTGTGTCCTTTGTATGTATGTACTGCTGTTCCCCTCTAAAGGAGCTCCCATTGATGTGTCCTGCAGCTCCCTCCCTCACATGTCGAGATACTCTGGGTGTGGTTGCAGCCATTTTCCTTCCCATTGTGCACTTTTGGCTTCTAGTCTCCACTTTTATGTGTTGGTGAGATCTCGGACCCCTGGATTCCCTTCCTGATGGCTCTTCCCCTGACTGGTGAGTGTACATCTCCCTGACTGTGTTAGCTCCACCCCTAGACTAGCTGCTATGGAACCACAGAACTGACCGTGGTCCAATATCTGGACAACTGAGGCACAGGTCTCTAGACGGAGAACACCACGACCAGACACCTGACCTTTGCCAAACCCCTGGAATCGTATCAGAGGCTGCTCTTGTCTTACTGTGCTGGGACACCCTGTTTAACAGGTGCCTCCATGACAGGTCTCCTAAGACTTTGAGATGTGACTGCTTGCTTGCTATGTATTCAGTGTGTTTGCTGTGAAAGCTGCTTGCACATGATGCATGTGAGAGACTGATGTAGCACACTGTCACACAGCTAGATGTACACAGCCCCCTGACTGAGGACTGCATGCTAGCAAGGCAAGCTGCATGCTTGTGTGAGCACACTAACAGGCATAGCGAGGCAAAGAGGGATGCTTTGAGCATATAGGTAGACACTAAGTATGTGGGTGCTAAGACAGCTAGCAAGCAGCCCTGAGATGCCATCTAATCCAATCTATGAGCTGAGTGCAAAGTAATCATGCTGCAGCCTTTCAATGCTAATAGCTGGTCTGTCTTGAAATGTGGGTCCCAACCACCTAAGCATCCTGAAGTAGATCAGAGGAGTAACTTGGGGATTCTGAGGAGTTGGGACTTTTTGGATGCCAATGTCAGTGGACAAGAGGTGCATGTGGTTGGTGTCTGCAGATCACGCCCTGAGCTGGTGCTTGATGCTGAGCAACATGGATGCTCTTTGCAGCCAGTACCTGCTCTGATGTCCATGGCAGGAATCCTCAGTGTCTAGTTTGCTTGTGACAGGTGGTAGGATAAGATGCTGTGTATTAATGAGGTGAAACCTGCAGTTAATAACAATAATCTTTCTTAATTGGCAACTCGCCTCTGTCTAGGGAGAACTTTGCTTTGACACCCAGAACTGAGTTAAAGGATGCAGCAAGTTACCCCCAATATTGAGATCAGCCACGGCAGAATTCTTGCCCAATTCTGCCACATTTCTCACATTGCTCTCATCATTCAGACCCTTCTAATATTTTGTCCATTGTCTCTATTTAAATTATAAACTCTAAAATATATTTCACAGCCTCATGGCCATCTGTGGAAAAGTTTCTTCTGTTTACAGGTTTAAATATCCTGCATTTACGTTTGTAATTATGATCATTTTTCTGGGCCCTTCCAGTGTCAGAAAGAGTTCGTTCCTGTCTGCCCTGTACCATTCATTCATACTTTTAATCTTTCGCTATTCAAACTCCAGTATCTCCCACTTGAATGAAGGCAGCCCAAATTCTTCAAGTCTTTCTTTGAGTTCGCATTTCTTCATAACAGCAGTGCATCTCTAACACCAGTATCTACATGTGAAAGTATTTCAATTTAGGCAACACTTTGGGAGATCCTAAGATTGGGAAAAGTGCCACAGAAGCATTATACCAGTCTAATGAGTCAACATCATTTCTATTGCATGGAGCCTAAAATTGTATATAAAAGCAGGAACAACCGGCCTTGTAATATGATGTATATGCCAAAAAAAAGTTCTTAAAAGTTTCACAGACATGTAGTCAGACAAAACATGTTCAGGCTGGGATCTAACTTGGTTTTATATAGATTCTCTGACTGTCTTAACTTTTATGTTGCCTCTTGTTTTAAATCTAGGATTTGTTTGGATTTTCAAGACGTGTTCACATGAAATGCTACTTTTTGTGTCTCATAAACTTGAATCTCCAAATCGCTCTACCCTTCTACATTGTTTAATTTTGGCTTTATTTGCCAAAATGTACTACTTCAGATTTAGAGACAGAAGTTCAACTGCCATCTTTTTGCTGATCCTGAAACCTTTTAAATATCATTGTGCAACTTATTTTAATCCTTAGAATTAGAAATCGCTATTTCAGCATCATCTGCAAAATTGGGCATTGCTCCCACTGATCATATATCCAAATCAGTGCTACCCACAGTGAAGCAGTGTGGAACAGAACCTGTGCGACTCTGAAGTTAATAGCAGCCACTCACAAAAACATCCCTTTATTTGTACTCTCTCACTTCCTTCTTTCTAATCTATTTGTAATCCAATTTTCTACCCTGCCACTAATACCATACTCCTTAATCTTCAAATGTCTCCTGGGTACTATCTTGTCAAAGTCCTTCTGAAAGTTCAAAGAGTTAGTGAAGCAGGGCGTCTATGTAGTTAACCTGCTGACCATGTTGGTCAGGAATGAGAAACCTTTCTCTTCATCATCAGCTGGTTTAATCCTCCATCAATTATTCTGAAGGGTAGTCCCGGATGGTCATGGAAAAGCAACCAACTCCACTCTACATCCTATACATTCCATCCAGCATGAGTATGTGAAGGAGATTTCAAGTAAGAAATCCTTCGAAGCCATCATGAACAACTTGCTGAAAATTAAAGAAGCATACAGTTTCAGAAAAACTAGCTATTGCAAATTTTTAATTTCAAATATTTAATGATATATCTAATTTAAAAGGTATACGTTGTTTTAGGAAATATTTTTTAATCCACAACTTTTTTATTCCTTTGTGACATTTTAAATGCCTAAATAACCGGAAAGGTTTTATTTTCTGATTGGGTTGACTTTCTCTTTTCAAGACGCGACTTGTTCTGTTTCATCTCCTATTTACGAGAGATTCCTAATGTGCATTACATCTTCACTTTTATGAATGCCTCTGTTAGACTTCTTCAAATTTTTGTTGGATGTAAAGCTCTTTTGTCCTCCAGATCCTGCTGTGTTTAATGTACTCATGTGGAAAATGCCTTGACTTGTGCTGGTTGAGCCATAATATATTTGCTGAACATGCAGGTTGCAACAACAACACCCAGCTTTTCAGAAAAACGTCTATTCAGTACAGAACAACAATAATATGAGCCTAACTTGCTATAGTATATTGGTTTGAGCAGAAATCACAGAAATTTTAAAAAAACCTAATACTGCTTCAAGAAGAAACATAAATGTTTAATAAAATTCACACAGTTGCTTTGCTTTACAACGTGTTAACAATAAGGTCCATTTCCAAGTATTATGGTTTTTTATTTAACTGGTTCTTCTCCCTGAGATTTCTCTGAGGCTCCTTGTTCATTAGCATTAAGTAAGATTCTTCAACTCTTTAAGTAATGTAACTTTCTTTTATTTACATCCATACATAGAAAATTCTCAAACATATCTCTCTAGCGCAATGTCTGAGATTTACCTCCTTACATGCTCATTCGAGACTGGGGTCTTCTCTTTTACTGATATTAGAGACATGTGATCAAAACATCATCACGATTCACATAAATTATTATACCACAGTTATATATTTATTTAAACTAAGATCTAGGCTTGTGTTTCTGGGGTGTATCAGAACCCATTCACCTACTGGGTAAGGATAAACAGGAGGACTCCATTTCTTACAACCGAAGCAGATGTTAGCCCCATTATATATTGCCAGCATTTTTTTAGGGGCTTGCTCTAAAGTTAATTTGCACTGAAGCGTCCAGTGCCAGCTACCTAAAATCAACCCCAACTTAGGCTACTATTAAAAAAAATCAGCTCTGACCAAAATCAATGTTCCAATCGCAGTTCCACTCAGTCTCAAAGTCCTCAACATCTGACATCCAGACTCTTGTCCTGAGCTCCAATGTCCCTCTCCTTGGTCTTGATGTATGTGCCCCTTAATCTCCCAGCCTCCTGACCATAACATTAAGCTCCCCACAAACCAGTCCCACCCAACGACAACAATTTCAAAGATTTGAACAACTACCTGCGATTGTTTCGATTAAGTTATCAGAACATCCTTGTACAGCTTCCACCCACAGTTTCATCTTGAATGCAGTAATACTTATTTAAACCTGATGTTTCTCAAATCTATCCATTTTTGCAATAACCTTGCACCAGTAGGGCATGCAAAATATGAACTCCCTATTTGTGAGTGAGCAGGTAGCTGAGGTACCTGATGGACTTTCAATTGAAAAAGATGAGATATTAGAAAGTCTGGATTTAAAAGTTGATGCATCATTAGTATCTGATGGTCAGATACATCAAAGGACATTGAGGGAAGTAAAGGTAGGGTTTGTTGAGACATGAACCACAATCTTCCTCCTTAGATACGAATATGGTTCTTGAGGAGTGGAGATATGAAAATATTATACCCTTGTTTAAAGCTGGTTTTAAAGTGAATTGTCCAATCAGTTTAACCTCAGTGGTGCTTAGAAATGATCATCCATGACCAAATTTATGGGTCACTTGGACTAGTGTAGATTCATTATGAAAAGCACAGATTTTTAAATGCACATTATGGTTAACAAAGTTAACAGAGATTTTTTGAAGGGTTATAGAGGGCTGCTGAGGGAAATGTGGCTAATGTGGTATTCATAGACATCCAAAAGCCATTCAAAGGAGTGTTGTATATTGGGTTTGTGAACAAAGTTAAAAGTTCATAGAATAAAAGAAACAATGGCAGCATGGATACAAAGTTGGATAAGTAACAAAGACAGAAAGAAGTGCTGAATGTTTGTTTATTGGACAAGAGTACAGTGGGAGTTTCCCCAAAGTCATAGTAGGATCTATATAATGATTTGTGTGTCTAGGGCACAATTTCAAAATCTGTGAAACTTGGGAAGCAGCATGAACTCTGAGGAGGTTAGTAATAGACCTCAAGAGGATGTGGACAAGCTGGTGGAATAAAGGGGCAGGAAAAATTTACTGTGGAGATAGGTGAAATGATATCCTGTGTTAGGAAGAACGAGGAAAAACAATACATAATAAAAGATACAATTGTAAAGTGAGGACAAGAGCAGCAGGACTTTGAGGGTACATGTCACAATTTGTTGGAAGAGGCAGAGTTAATTGGGAAGACAGATAATGATGCATATGGGATCCTAGAAACATGGAATTTATACTTCAGCCCCAATTGGAATATTGTGTCCAATTCCAGGAACCACACCTGAGGAAGAACGTGAAGGCTTTAGAGAAGGTAAGGAAAAGATTTTCAAGAATGGTTGCAGTGATGACAGGTGGCAGTCATATAATGGAATGGCAGAAATTGTTCCCATTGGCAGAGGGGCAAGAACCAGAGGACACCAATTTAAGGTGACTAGCAAAATATCCCATGAAGACTTGAGGAACATACTTTTTATACAGGGAGTTAATCAGATCTGAATTGCAACGTTTGAGAATGTGGCGGAGGCAGGTTCAATTGTAGTTTTATAAACAGAACTGGATATTTATCGAAATAGAGAAATGTATTCAAGACAGAGGATAAAATCCCAGTGGAGTGAGTCTAGTTGTGAAGCTCTTGCAGAGACCCAGTACCAATTAACACCACAGACTAAAATCACCCCCTTCTGTGATATAACCATTCATGATTATAAACTTAACATCCCATCCTTTCTAAATGATCTGTCCAAAACTGTGCAAAGATTTTTGAGGAAGTGACAAAGATAATTGATGAGGGCAGGGTGGTAGATGTAGTCTATGTGGACTATAGCAAGGCCTTTGACTTTGAGGCTAATACAAAATGTGAAGTCACATGTGAACCATGGTGAACTGGTAAAATGAATACAGGACTGTTTTGGTCATAGAAGACAGAGAGTAGTGGTGGAAGGGTGTTTTTCTGACTGGATATCTGTGACCAGTGGTGTTCCACAGGGATCAATGTTGCCATCCTGATGTCTGTAAAATATATATCAAAATGATTTGGAAGAGAATATAGGTGGTCTGATTAGTAACCACTACTCAGTAAAAGGCAGAATCCTTAGAAACATCAATATGCAGAGGGATTGAAGCAAACAGATTCATAGTTCCCTGAAAGGGATAAGGAAGAACTGAAGGAAAAGAAATAGTCAGCCATGAATGTCTAAGGAAATAAAGGAAAGTATCAGATTAAAAAAATATATAAAAAAGCAAAAATTAGGGGGAAACTAGTAGACTGGGAAATCTTTAAAGGCCAACAGTAAGCCACAAAAAAAGTTATAAAGAAAAGTAACATAAATTATGAGAGTAAACTAGCTCAAAATATAAAAACAGGCAGCAAAAGTTTCTGTAAATATGTAAATCGTTAAAGTGTGGTGAAGGTAAACATTGGTCCTCTAGAGGATGAGAAGGCCAATTTAAAACTGGGAATGAGGAAATAGCCAAGGCATTAAACAGTTATTTTGTGCCGGCTTTCACAGTGGAAGACACAAGTAACATGCCGAAAACCGATGGCAAGAAGGTTATAGCAGGTGAGGACCTAGAAACTATCATTATCACTAAGGAGGCAGTGCTGGGCAAGCTAATGGGGCAAAAAGTAGACAAGTCTCCTGGCCCTGATGAAATACATCCCAGGGTACTTAAAGATGTGATGGGGGAAATAGCAAATACACTAGTAATTATTTACCAAAATTCACTGGACTCTGGGGTGGTTCCCGCAGATTGGAAAACAGCCAATGTGACTTCACTGTTTAAAAAAGGAAGTAGACAAAAAGCAGGTAACTATAGGCCAGTTAGCTTAACTTCGGTAGCGGGGAAAATGCTTGAATCTATCCTTAAAGAAGAAATAGCAAGACATCTGGATATAAATTGTCCCACTGGGAACACCCAGCATGGGTTCATGAAGGGTAGGTCATGTTTAACTAATTTGGTGGAATTCTTTGATGACATTACTTGCATGGCGGACAATGGGGAATCTGTGGATGTGGTGTATCCGGATTTCCAGAAGGCGTTTGACAAGGTGTCACACCAAAGGCTGCTACATCAGATAAAGTTGCATGGTATTACAGGTAATGTATTGGCATGGATAGAGGATTGGCTGACTAGTAGAAAGCAAATAGTAGGGGTAAATGGGTGTTTTTCTAGTTGGCGGTCAGTGGCTAGTGGTGTGCCTCAGGGTTCAGTGTTGGGACTGCAATTGTTTACAATTTACATAGATGATTTGGAGTTGGGGACTAAGTGTGGTGTGTCAAAATTTGCAGATGACACTAAGATGAGTGGTAAAGCAAAGTGTGCAGAAGACACTGAAAGTCTGCAGAGGGATATAGATAGTCTAAGTGAGTGGGCAAAAGTCTGGCAGATGGAGTACAATGTTGATAAGTGTGAGGTCATCCATTTTGGTAGGAATAACAGCAAAATGGGCTATGTTTTAAATGGTAAAAAATTGCAGCACTCTGCTGTGCAGAGGGTCTTGGGTGTCCTTGTGTGTGAATCGCTAAAAGTAGGATTGCAGGTGCAGCAGGTAATTAAAAAGGCAAATGGAATTTTGTCTGCCATTGCTAGAGGGATGGAGTTTAAAAACAAGGAGGCTATGCTGCAGCTGTATCGGGTCCTGGTGAGGCCACAACTGGAGTACTGTGTGCAGTTTTGGTCTCCTTACTTGAGAAGGGATATACTCACACTGGAAGGGGTGCAGAGTAAATTCACTCGGTTGATTCCAGAGTTGAGAGGGTTGGATTATGAGGAGAGACTCAGTAGGCTGGGATTATACTCATTGGATTTCAGAAGAATGAGGGGAGATCTTATAGAAATATATAAGATTATGATGGGAATAGATAAGTGGAGGCAGGGAGGTTGTTTCCTCTAGCAGGTGAAACTAGGACTAGGGGGCATAGCCTCAAAATAAAGGGAAGCAGATGTAGGACTGAGGTCAGGAGGAACTTCTTCATCCAAAGGGTTATGAATCTGTGGAATCCCCTGCCCAGTGAAGCGGTTGAAGCTACCTCGCTGAATGTGTTTAAGGCAAGGCTAGATAAATTTTTGAACAGTAAAGGAATTAAGGATTATGGTGCGGGCGGGTAAGTGGAGCTGAGTTTCAAAAAGATCAGCCATGATCTTATTGAATGGCGGGGCAGGCTCGAGGGACCGGATGGCCTACTCTTGCTCCTAGTTCTTATGTTCTTATGAAAGTATCAGCACAAGCGGACAAGGTGGTCAAGAATATGTATGGCATGCCTACCTTCATTGGTCGGGGCATAGGGTATAAAAATTGACAAATCATGTTGCAGCTGTACAGAACTTTAGTTAAGCTACTTTGGAATATTACATATAGTTCTGGTCACCACGCTGCAATAAAGATGTAGAGGCTTTGGAGAGATACAGAAAAATTTTACCCCATGTTGCCTGGTTTGGAGAGTGATGGCTATGAGGAGAGATTGGACAAACTTGGTTTGTTTTCACTTGAACGTCAGAGACTGAAGGACAGCCAGACAGAAGCTTACAAAATTACGAGAGGCATGGATAGCCAGAGTCTTTTTCCCAAGATAGAAATGTCAATTACTATGGTCATAAGTTTATGGTAAACAGGGGAAAGTTCAAAGGAGACATGAGAGGCAAGTTTTTACACAGAGGAATATAAATGCTTGGAATGCAATGCCAGAGGAGGTGGGAGAAGCAGATACAATAGTAATGTTTAAGAGGAATTTTGGGCGATACATAAATAGGAAGGGAATAGAGGGATATAGATCATGTAGAGGTAAAAAGTTTTCAATTTAGAAAGGTGTCATTTGTTGGCACAGGCTTGGTGGGCCAAAGGGCCTGTTCCTGTGCTGTACAGTTCTTTGTAATATTGACGTGTGACAATTCATCAGTATGAGAAAATGGTACTTCCTCTTTTTATCTTGCGTGCCTTTTTAGATGCAGCCAGCATCAAGTTAACCTTCCAAATGACTCTTTGCTCCTGTAATTCAGCTTTCAGCCGTATCTCCCTGTGCCTCTAAATTCCTTTGTTCATACTTTACTGTACCTATTTCCAACTTCTTCTGACCAGTGTATCTCGCATTTTGAAATGCATTTGATAGTGTTCCACTTATGCACAATTATTTGTTTCCAATAACACTATACACCTGCTGGCTTTGTGCCAAACTTAGACATATTTCTTTTTACTTACGAAATCAAAGAAGTGAAAGACAGAGAATATCCTCCCTTTTGCAATTTTCGGTCTTGCACCTATCCCACTCTCCTTTTGCCTCCAAATCACCTGTATAACAAATGATAAGACTTGTTTGCCTAAAATGTTGCACAGCCTGCTTTCCAACAAGATCACAGGGCGACTATTGAAATCCACCCAGATCATGGAAATATAGGTGAAGCACAAGTCCCTTGTAAGCACAGCCATAGAGTTATAGAATTGTACAACATGGAAACAGACCCTTTGGTCCAACTTGTCCATGTTGACCAGGTTCCTAAATTAATCTAGTTCCACTTGCCTGCATTTGGCCCACATCCCTCCAAACTCTTCCTATATACTCATCTAGATGCCTTTTAAATGTTGTAATTGTACCAGCCTCCACCACTTCCTCTGGCAGCTCATTGCATTCACTTACCAACTTACCTGTGAAAAAGTTACCCCTTAGGTCCTTTTAAGTCGTTCCCCGCTCACCTTAAACCTATGGCCTCTAGTTTTGGACTCCCCAACCCTGGGGAAATTACTTTGGCTAATCATCCTATCCATACCCTTCATGATTTTATAAACCTCTATGAGGTCTCCACGTGTGAAAGTCTTTTTTATAAAGTTAAACTTTTCTTTTTGTGCTTCTGATGGTTTCAAAAGCCATAGGTACGTTTTGGTGCTGATTTTTAGTTATCTGACTAATTATGAAAGTTACCAAGTTAAAAGATCCCATGCATTTTTCTGCATTGTGTGCAAAATTGAAAGCCTTCATATCCTTTCTTTCAGATGGATATTTTTGTGCTGTTGATAGGTGGGCTATCACTTAAGTTTTTTCTCGAGTTTCCTTCTATTTTGGTGAGCTTATCTGAATCTCGTAAGTTAGAATCCAGGCGGGTCACTAACATCTTTAGTTACATTGACTGCAAAGCTTTCCCCTTGACCATTTGTAGGAACTTGTCATACATACAGTCACTCAGGATTTCCCATATTACAACAGAGGTGACACTTCAAAAAATTCATTAGGGAGGCTCTGTGGTTGTAAAAGGTGCTTAATAAATGCTTTATAAATTCTCCAGGTCCATGTACCTTTGATAGAGAGTAAGGAATGGCAACCATTTCCAGATGTAGCCTTTACTGAAGACATCAGATTTCGGTGTCAAAAACAATGGAATTAGCAAGAAAAATTAAGCTGCTGCTAGGAGGTCAACTTTCCTGCTGCTTGATCACATGATCCCCTATTCAAGTACACTTCTAAAGAAACTGCTCCGTTCATGTATAATTGATAGCAAGTTTTTCACAGATGTTAACTCAAGAGATACCACTGGGAACCTCTATAAATAGAAGGTAGGTTGTAGCCAGCAGTGTACTATGATGAATATCCCCACAGGTAAGGCTGATCAGATAAGTTGTGAATAATGAAATCAGGAGATGGTTATGCTTAATCCAAGGCATGAAGATATTTGTCAGTTCACGCCATTGATCATAAAATGCTCTATTTGTTAAAAGAAAGGTTCCTGGCATTTCTCTTAGTGTCACTGAGGATTTTGGTGATGCCATGGTCATGCCATATATCCCCTCTCATGGGCTAATACTCTCGGTTTGTTTGTGCTTGTAGAGATTGATTTCACTCACAATCATGTAATCACTGTGGAATTTCTGGATGCTTGGCTCAAGGTTTTCTACAGCATGTCAATAAATGAGTAAAAGTTTAAATTTACACATTATCTATTTACAGCAATGAAGAACGTGAATCAGTCTTAGAAAATCAATAGTGCTTAACATTATCTCAAGGTTGGAAATTACAGCTGCTCCAGTGGTACAAGTGGAAATTTTTTCGTGAGCACTGGAGTGCCAGTACAATTTAGCATTCAGAAAATAAAATGTTTTAGTTCCAATGAGAATGGCACACAAATATTATTTACAGTTACTTCCAAAGTTATGTACTCCTGGTTTTAGAAATCCTGTGTAAAAAAGACTGAAAATAAACTGGCAAATCAAACAGGGTTAATGCAATGACAAAAATCAGGTTTTTTGTGCTTAGTCTAAAAAATCAAAAATAATCAAACTGGGTATCTCAAGCTAAAATTCAAATCTTTTTCTAAAAATTCTGTTTGTAACGCTTGTGTTTGTGTTTGTTAGTGCTGTAGACTCACTGCAAGTCAGAACAATGGAAGTTGAGGCCACATTGAGAAACACCCCACTCTTTGAGCTTTGCTTACATGGGCAAGTCTTATCTGAATTAAAAGCAATGTTAAAATAGCAGTCATTACTTTTATTCACTGTCAGAAGACATTATTAACTGTTACATTTTATATAATGTAATTGAGTTATCTCTGATGGATTCATGGATGGAGTTACGTGGACTATGGCGAGATGTGTTGCAGGATTTGGTGAGAAGTCCAATAAAGCCTGCCTTGACATTGGGATCAACGCATGTCACCTTTTCTGCATTTGACAAGCATTATGGTGAGTTTCACCCTCGGCAGTTGCCAATTGCTGGTAAAGGGGGTCTGTTGCTTGTTAAACAGCCCAACTTGCCTTATTCATATTCAGAATATTAAGTAAGTTAATATTCTTCCTACCTTACCACATGTGCCAAACAAGCTAAACATCAAGAAATCCTGACATGGAAACCAGCGTGGATACCTGGCAATGTCAGTTCACCGCTCTCCGTGAAGGATCTCCATGTTGACCACTGAGTACCAACGTCTCAGGGTACACTTCATAGGCACTGGCCACGGTAGCCCACATCTATGGGCATTGGCATCCACATGTACCAGCATCTATGAACACTCAAGGCACATCTCCAAACCCGCTATAGGACACTGCTTCATTTCAATGCTACACTTTGGGCTGTACTGGCAACTATAATTGTAATACTGCAGCAAGGACACTGTGCTTTCAGGGATATGTGCCCCAATTCATGGACGAGACCCAGCTGCAGCTGCGGGCTCTTTGTTTTTCTGATAATGCACACTCACTCTGGGCTGACTTGGGTGTTCATAGCATCCCTGCCTTGCATTGCTTTGCCTTGCCTTGCCTTTGTGCACCATGCTCCCTCAGCTAGAGCTATCAGGGTTCATATTAGTTCAGTCTTGTCATTCCATTTATCACAGACACAGGAACTTGCACTGCAAAGACACACTGCAAAGCCAAGATCTTGTCATATTTGACATCAGTCCTCTGTCAACTCAAGAGGGATAGCCTTCACTCAGGGGGTCCAGGCACAGAATATCAAGGGCAGCCTTTGATACTAGTCCAGGGGCTTGGACACACCTAGTAAGCCACACAGGATGGTCAAAATCTTGATACACTATGCATAAGGGCTGAGGAGCCAAAGATGGGCAGCCCACTGCCCGCATTGACTGCATCTGAGTGAAGGGTGTTTTCTTCCTGGCTGAGAGAGGGACAGATGTTAAAGGCAATGAAAGTGGATGGCATAGGTGGTAATTTCAGTGCAAGAGGAAAAGTGTCCTCAGATAGTGAATCAACAGCATGAGGGCAATTCAGGATTGATCGTGCCAGGGGTTGTGGTGGGTGACAGCAAGCGAGGGAAGATGTTGCAGACAATAGTGAGAGTGGTAGAGCATGAACCATGGTGGGTGGTGGATAAAGTGGCAGAGATAGAGTGAATGCTAGATGTTGGAGAGAAGATGGTGGCACTTACACTGGCAGAATGGAAAAGGACATTGACATTCTCCGTTTACTGCTATGCATTCCTAAGGCGCAGGTTCCTCCAGGTGGCTGAGACTCATTTTAACCTGGGTAGCAACCTTGGATAAGGCTGGCACGGTCTGATATTGTGGCCTCCATTGCCAGTGTAGGGAGAAAGGAAGTCCTATCTGTGCACCACACTATCCAGCTAGACCCTGCCCACAAAGTGGGACAGCCATTCTTCCCCATCTGCCATGTCTGGGTCACATGTCAGAGACTGTGTGGGGCAGTTGTGGACTGCTATTTCTTGCCTGGGTCCCTAGATACTGGTGCTAGGAATACTGGTTAGTCCCGGAACTTCCCAGTAGTTGTTCTGGGAATGGCGCACAGTACGATGGGGACAAAAACAGAAGTTGCTGGAAAAGCTCAGCAGAGCTGGCAGCACCTGTGAAGAAAATATCAGAGTTAATGTTTCGGGTCTGGTGACCCTTCCTTCGAATGTTCTGAGGTAGGGTCACTAGACCGGAAATATTAACTCTGACTTTTTCTTCACAGATACTGCCAGATCTGCTGAGCTTTTCCAGCAACTTCTGTTTTTGTTCCTGATTTACAGCATCCGCAGTTCTTTTGGTTTTTATGTAGTATAATGGGGCTGCTATAAGGGATGCCATGGGGCAGGATGGGTAGTTGTTGAGGTGAGTTTGGTAAAATACAGTGAGAAAACCCGTGGCAAAAAACCCAGTATAAAACTCAATGCAACTCACAACACAACTACAACATTGGTAAAGTAACATAAGATTCAACCAATAGCATGATTTGGTTCATACAGTATATAACAGTATCTCATATAAGTGTCACATATGTTATCAGACATGTTGGTTAGGGAAGACAATGGCTTAGTGATATTATTCTGTGACAATTAATCCAGATCCTGGGAATCTGAAACAAAGTCAGAAAATCCTGAAGAAACTCAGAAGGTCATGCAGCATCTGTGGAGAGAAAGCAGAGTTAGTGATCCTTCTTTAGAAACAGATTGTAGCCAGGAAAAGATGGTCTATATGCTGAAGATTGGGAGCTGAGGATTGAGCGGGGGCATTGGAAAAATAGTAAATGATGTGGAGATGGAGCCCAGAGAGTGTGTGAAAGAAAGAGAGACAGAGAGAACAACATTGGGCAGGTAAAGGAATGGATAATGGTGAACTGGGGAGAAATAAAATGAGGACCATGGGTGGATGAAAACGGGTTGGCTGTGCTGAAAGCAGCACAAGTAGTGACACAGCCAGGTGTGTAGGGGTGGGGTAAGGAAATGGAAGAAGGCGTTCAGGCTCTCAAATTATTGAACTCGATATTGAATCCTGAAGGCTGCAGGTTCTAAAGCAGAAAATGAGATGCTGTTCTTTCAGCTTGCTCTGAGTTTCACTGGAGTACAGCAGCAAGCCTGAGACAGAGATGTTGGTCAAGGAACACGATAGTTGAAATGGCAGGCAACTGTAAGCTCAGGGTCACTTTTGCTGACAGAACGTAGGTGATCCACAAAACAATCGCTCAGATTTCTGATGAAGGGTCTAGGCCCGAAACGTCAAGCTTTCCTGCTCCTATGATGCTGCCTGGCCTGCTGTGTTCATCCAGCCCCACACCTTGTTATCTCGGATTCTCCAGCATCTGCAGTACCTTTTATCTCCGCTCAGTTTGCATTTTGTTTCCCCAATGTGGAGGAGACCACATTGTGTGCAGCAAATGTAGTAGACTAGATTGTGTGAAGTGCAGATAAATCACTGCTTCACCTGGAAGGTGTGTTTGAGACCTTGGATAGTGAGAATACAGAATGTAAGCAGAAGGTGCTACACCTTCTGCGATTGCAGGAGAAGGTGCTGTGGGAATGATGGGAAGTATTGGGAGTAGAGGAGAAGTTGTCCAAACTGACAAGGGAGAGGAACAAAAACAGAAGTTGCTGGAAAAGCTCAGCAAGCCTGGCAGCATCTGTGAAGAAAAAAATCAGAGTTAATGTTTTGGGTCTGGTGAC
>JAHRHZ010000025.1:26830988-26880632 GCA_024137785.1 Ginglymostoma cirratum | reverse complement strand
GGATGAACACAGCAGGCCAAGCAGCATCATAGGCCTGAAACGTCAAGCTTTCCTGCTCCTATGATGCTGCTTGGCCTGCTGTGTTCATCCAGCTCCACACCTTGTTATCTCGGATTCTCCAGCATCTGCAGTACCTATTATCTATGATTTAAACACAACTGTTTCAAATCAAAAAGGCTGCTGTATCCTCCTCCCGTTAAAAAGGGAGCTCTCTTTAAAGTTGGATTTAATGTGGTGGTTTTGGTGTTTGAACCTGATAAAATACTCGATGTTTCATTCTGGAGTACAGCTATCCACTAAACCTTTTGGGATACATGTTTAGTAAGTTTTTAAGCTTAACAACTCACGCTTATGGGTTCTTGTTACTGATGCTTTTAATGAGAGGGACTACTGGTATTTGCTTATTATATACATAAAGATTTTTGTAATTACTTCTACTCTCATAGTGGATCCTGAAAGCAAATCCTTGTAAAGTATTACTGTGGGGCATAAGCCAAACTGTGTGGCAATCATCTCGGAGAATTCACTGTCAAAACTGTGGGCAATTGCCACTATTATTCACAACTTTTACCACAAGTTTACAATAGAGGCATGTACCAGATGGAAGCATTTAATAAGTAATGTGTATGTTTCTACATTTGATCATCTAATTTAATCATAGGTTGTGAATTAAATTATTGTTTCTGGCATCGTGCACTCAAACAATATTGTTGGTTAAGGTAGTTTGCTCATTCTGGCATTGCATCTTTTATCTTACAGGGAGTTACTGGGGAGAACGGACAGCATGAGCCCCAAGTGCATAAAAATTCCAATCTTCTGAATTTTGAAAGAAGATGCTGGGGATCTTCCTGCTTCAGCAAGCACACTCCTTTCTGATAATTGGTAAGGTATGTCGCAATGAATAGGCACCTAAAAACTGGTTTTAGGAAAATTTGCATAACACTTGTCAGCGTAATCATTAGCCTGTGAATCTATCAATTTAAAAGCCATGTGGTATTAGTCATTTCTTTTGGTCAACATATAGGTTGATCACAATGCCTCATTCAGCAACAGTAGCCAGTACAAATGTGATTTTTTTTATCATTGCATTATTTCAAATATGAGTTCACTCCTGCTTTACTATATCCCTGCAACCCCTTGCCATTGTTAAATGGATGCTTCCAGCAAAAACATTATTATATATTTTTGATAATCACAGATTACTGTTTCTGCTATTAGTCACATACTGTCATTATTAAATGTAATATAGCAACAATATCAGATGTGTGTAAAGTGATTACCATTTCCAGTTTAATGCAGTTGAAAATACAGAATCCGCTAACATAGCTGCCAGCTGTCCTTGTCACTGCTGCTGGGAAGGCACCTCCTGCTCAGTACCACTAATTGGGCACTAAGCTCACCTCCTGCCTGATTTGGGGAATTGGTGGAAGGATTCCTTTACCAATTAGCAGCCCATTGAACTGTGCACTGTAATCTCCTTCCATAACCAATAAGTATTAGTGGGCAACTTGATTTGAATTTCAAGATATTGTCCTGTAGATTATGTTGGTGAGATGTGGGACTGGGACTTAGAACTCATCTGGGTCTATGGTGACCAGCCCTGCTTTGAAATCCAGCCCAGGTCTCTTATCACCACAATTTCATATTCCAGTGTCAGCATCTCACTAACCTTATTTTCTTTGCTTTGTGCACACACAGACACTCTATAAACCTAATTTAGACATTTTCACATTCCCTTCCTTAATGCTTTACTATTTCTAGTCTACTACTTTCTACTTGTTCCAATCTTTTGTGCACGTTCTTTTCCCATTCTAATGCAATTGCAATTTTCTTTCAAGGATTAACCTCTGAAAATGCCAATGATTCCCTTAGAACTTGTACTGATTATCTAATAAAAAGAGGGACTTTTTTTTCTATTTGTTTGTGCGATGTGGGTGTCGCTGGCTGGCCAGCATTTCTTGCCCATCCCTAGTTGCCCTTGAGTAGGTGGTGATGAGCTGCTTTCTTGCACTGCCGCAGTCCACCTGCTGTGGGTTGACCCAAAATGCCATCAGGGAGGGAATTCCAGGATTTTGACCCGGCGACAGTGAAGGAACGACAATATATTTCCAAGTTAGGATGGTGAGTGGCTTGGAGGGGAACTTGGAGGTGGTAGTGTTCCACGTTTGGCATAATTAGTATGTCAAGTATTTAAGGTGTATAGTTTATATTCACAAAAGTGAAAAAGTAGAAAATTGCCACCTTCAGTGTTGTTTTTGAACTGTCACTCGCTTCTATTGAAGCAATTCCTTTCCTGGATGAATTTGTAATATCTGATTCATACCATCCTAAAGTATAAGTGTTATGGTTAATTACTTATTTCTATCTAACTCCCCATCTTGCGTTGCTAAACTGGAATATGTGGTTATAGTGTATGCAAATTGTGGTTTGCTAATCTGGTTTCTACTTGTAGAGTGCTTCCTCACTGTGGAGGTGTGAGTCTTGCAACACCATTTTGCTGCTGGTACCAGTGAAAAGCTTCACTTTAATGATCCCTTCTTCAAAAATGTCTTCCACTACAGAAGAGCCTATGAGACATGTTGCCTTGCTTCTAAACTTTACAGTCATCCTTAACCCTTTCAGTATAAGTGATGGATATATTTACCAAATATTTTAACAAAATTAATTCCAGGTTTTTGTAAAAATGTAGTTCCGTGATATGTGTTGTAACATCTATTGTAACGAGGTCAGCCAGGCTGATCTTATAGACTATGACGTCCCTGATTGGGGCTGTTAACCCGGTCCGATCAGGGAGCCCTGGCTGACAGATATAAACAGGAGTGTCAGAGGTTCTGTCTACTCTGATGGCTGGCTGTGAGGAAGGTGGACCATTGTCAAGTACAATGCATGTGTTTTAAAGGGTGACTTGGTGATGGGATACCAGCCTCTGTGGATTTTTTTCAGTGATGATGGGAGTGCGATTAATGATGTAACCATGCAAAAACGCTGACTAGCTGAAGCCCAACTGGACTTCAAACAGGCACTACAACTGGCAATCATTGGCAAATGCAGCAAGTGGAACACGAGTTGCAGGGTATTCCAATGGAAGTGGACACCCTTGCCTGTCCGACTGAGCTTGGGGAACACCACTTGACTGAAGGCAAGTGCATGGCCTCACTCAGGACAATCCTGAACAGAAGGACTCTAGGTCACCCCACAGCAAAACCCCAAAACAAAGCCAAGACTCTGCTGAACAGTTAAAATTTTCTTCAGGACTTGGGCTGTCTAGCCATTATATTTGCTGCCAGTATGCGGATTTGAGACAGCCAAAGAATCCCACTAGATCTAAATTGAGTAAGAGAACTCATAGGCCGGTATCCAGGAGAGCACACACCCTTGAAAGTTCACCTACATATGTTTTGGAAGAGTTAACCTGCTTAACAGCATCCATATCAGAACCAATCGAAATAAATATTAAATGGTCATCCGGTTCTAATGGAGGTCAATACCTGCACGGCTGTTTCATTGATCACAGAACAAGTCTTTAACAAAATTCACTCTGGACTCCAACCCTTAAGTTTTTGCAAGACCTCAGCTAAACTGAGAACGGGGATCCTTTACAGGTTAAAGGGTCAAATTCGGCTCAGGTCTCTTATGAGAAGCAGCTGGTTCAGTTACCACTGATTATAGTAAAAAGGTTCGGACCTAAGCTTGATGGGATGAAATTGGTTGAGAGAGATTCACCCAGACTGGCTCAACATTTTTCAGTTTGAAAATGGCTACCTGAGTGAAGTCCTGATTAAATACCTGGAAGGTTTTCAGAAAGGTCTAGGGAATGTCAAAGGAGCCAACGCCACCTTGCATGTTGACCAGGAAGCAATTCTATGATTCTGCAAGACCCACCCAATGTCATTTGCCTTATAGGCAAAAGTAGGGGCAGAAATCAGGAGGCTGGAAAGCAAAGGAATCATTGAACCAGCACGGATCATGCTGACGGAGAAGTCAACAGGTCAGTTCGCCTTTGTGGGGGTTTTAAACAAAAGATAAACCACTTTTCACGGCGAGATAAATACCCAATCCCTCGCATGGAAGAGAGTTACACAAAATAATGCTCAGGGAGCAGTCCCTCACAAAGCTGGACATGAGCCATGTGTATTTGCAATTGTGGTTAAATGAGAATTCCCAAAAGTATGACTTAATTATTACTCATAAGGGTTTGTGCCAGAATGTCAGACTCCCATTTGGGGTATCATCAGCCTGTGCCATCTTCCAGCAGATGATGAAGAACATTTTACAAGGTCTACCATTTATCTCGATGATGTGCTAATAACAGGGAAGACCAGTAAAGAGCTCTTAGCTAACTTCGATATAGACCTTAGACATTTCTCCCAGGTGGGCATATGCCTCAGAAGGGAAAAATGTCTTTTCCAGGCACCCCAAGTGACCTATTTGGGGTACAGACTCAACAAGACTGGGTTACACTAATTGGAAGATAAAGTGAGGGCAATGAATCATGTCCCAGCTCCCACATCAGCTTAGGTCATTCCTTGGCATCGTGAACTATTACAGAAAGTTCATACATAACCCGGTCTCCATCCTGGTGCCTTTGCATTTACTCCTAAAATAAGGGTCAGCATTGGAAATGGTCACATAGCCAAGCCATAGCCTTCAGGAAAGAGAAGAAACAGCAGTTATCCTCCAAGGTGTTGGCACATTATGATCCCGAGCGCGATCTGGTATTGACATGAGATGCCTCACTGTATGGCATCGGCATAGTATTAGCCCATTGGTGGTCCAATGGAGAGGAACTCCCAATAGCGTATTGGCCTTTGGCTAATGCAGAGCATAAATGATCCTAGATAGAGAAGGAAGGTATGGGAGTCATATTTGAAGTCAGGAAGTTCCACCAATATCTGTATAGATGTAAATTTGTAATAATAACAGATCAAAAACCCTAGCTAGGTGTACTTAAAGTGGACATAACAGTGCCATCCTTAGTTTCAGGTTGAATTCAACAGTGAGCTCTAATACTAAGTGTTTATAATTACCTCCCCAGGTCCTCACAAAGTCTGCATTTGCTCCCCTCTACTCTTCATTCCTGGGTATGTGATGTGATCGTCCCAGCTGTGGTCTTAAACTGTGCTCTCTCCTGAGGCCAGGGGGCTCCTGCCTGTGAGTGAAAACCCATCCCACATGACCTCATTCAAATCAAATCTTTACTGTACCCTCTCCTTATCAATAGTTTTGACCCCTCTTTCACAATTATCCTCACCTTTTACCCCCAGGCTGTAGACCACAAGCCTCACAAATAGTTTCCTGACTGTCCTTCTTGTGGGCCCCTTTGCCCACAACCTCCCTCCTCCCACCTTCCTGTGGTTTTTGTTTCTGAAGAACTCCTCTTGAATCGCCTGAAAGGACTGTTCTGGGCAAGTTGTGTCCAGACCTCTGACTGTACATCTCCCAGACATGCTAGTCCTTCGTCCCACACTGTTCAGAGATGGGGCAAGTATGCAGGGACTCAAAGCATGAGTGCTAAGAAAATAAGTGGGCACTGAGATGAAGCCTGGCCTAATCTATGAGCTGATGAGTAAAGTGTCCTTATAGCAGCCTTTCAATATTTGTTGCTGGTGTGCCCTGCAATACAGGTCAGTGCTTCTTAAGCAGCTTACAAGTGGGTTGGAGAGGTGCCATGACTATCATGAGGGCTTGGTTGATGTCAGATGCTAATGTCTGTGAATGAGGTGAGGGTGAGTGTGGTGCCCGTGGATCGCCCGCTAAGATGCTGAGCATGGTATGGATGTTTCGATGTTGGACTGGGGTGGACAAAGTCAGAAATCACAGGACATCAGGTTATAGTCCAACAGATTTATTTGAAAGCACAAGCTTTCGGAGGCTCACTCCTTCTTCAGGTGTTGGTGAGCATCACAGAGTCTCCTCACAGCTAGCGGTCAGCTGAATTCACTCTACACTGTAAGACCATAAGGCCATAACATTTAGGAGCAGAAATAAGCCTTACTGAGGCAGTACCCACACTGACTTCCATGTCGAATATTCTCAATGTCTACCTTTGGTAAGATAGGGAACTGATTATCAATGAGATGCAGCATTAATAAGGCATTTAACAAGCTAGAATCCGCTTAAGTGACAATTTGCTGCCGCTTAGCGAGAAACTATTCTTGCTACCAGACAAATGCCTTAAAGATGGAGCATGATGTTCCTGATGTCAAGATGGACGTCCCTAGATTTCTCATCTGATTATGAAACAAATCCTGCCATAGTCCATATTGCTCCAATCCCGCTAAGATTCTGCCCATTGTATCTGAAGTTGGGATGTAATCTACGGGGGGTGGGGTAGAGCAGCTACTTGCTATATTTGTCACTATAAAAAAAATCACAGACCAGTCTGTTTTGACTTGTCTCTTTCTGAACTTTCCACTTTGAAGGACCATTGCTTGAAAATCTCTTCACATCCACAGCTGTGAAATTCCATGATTTCTCTCTCCAAACAGCCAGTTAATTTATATTCGCGTCTCAGGCCTCTTTTTAAAAATGTTCACAGTACTTTGAAATTCTGGCCTATGGTTATGACAGATAGAGCTGACGATAATAAATCAAATTGTATTCAAAGTAGATGCCTATGAATGTGGACAGTAAACTGGCTAGTGGAACAGGTTCAAAATACATTCTTGGGAAAACAGTTGGAGAACAAAAATGATCATTTAAAGGGAAAGAAGATGGAACAAATAAGGATATTTTGCAATCATGACAAGTCCAAATGACCTCGAACCAAAAGAAGGTTTTGCATGGTAGTGAGGCACTGCTGGAAGTCTCCATGCAACGTCAGTTAACTGAAGGAGCAAATGCAAGGGGCTCAATAACTCAGTGCTCATGGCTGATAAACATTTCATTTCAGCCACTGTTTCGGAAACTTGTCTCATGGTGGGTCAACCAGCTGTTTCAGATCAACATCCATCTGAAAGATATGAAACTAGAATCGAAGAATTAGCAGTATTAAGATTCCACACAACTGAATAGCTAACCAGAGATAGTAGGAACTGCAGATGCTGGAGAATCTGAGATAACAAGGTGTGCAGCTGGAGGAGCACAGCAGGCCAAGCAGCATCACAGGAGCAGGAAAGCTGATGTTTTGGGCCTCGACCCTTCTTCAAAAGGATCATTCCTGAAAAAGGGTCTAGGCCCGAAACGCCAGCCTTCCTGCTCCTCTGATGCTGCTTGGCCTGCTGTGTTCATCCAGCTCTACACCTTGTTATTTCTGAATAGCTAACCAGCTCAGTTGAGCATCCATTTACTTTATTATGGAATACCAAGAGAAGTTGTTTCTGACTGTCTACAATATTACACCATGCATTCCTCACTCCCTTGCCAGTCCATTCCTTTAATGGTAAATTACTATTCCACCCAGAAATCCACATCTGATTTGTTTTGTGCGCTAAAGAGCAGGAGTGTGATGCTTCAGTAAAAATATTTAAAGGATCAGAGAGGAATCCTGCAGACAGATGTGTGGCATGTCCTTAAACAGGCTATTAAAGCATGACACATGTTTAACTAAAACATAATAAGACACATAAATTTATCAATACATAAGCCAGGATAAAAGTAGTGATTTTGCCTCAGCTACTGATTAAATATATAGATGCAATTTTAAGAAGAGCATCTAGAACTTTGAAATATTTTATTAATTTGCGCTTGATTCTACTTACAATGTAAATGCTCTATTGTTTGATAAAATGTGCTGCGCTTAATTTTACCTCCTAATAGATTTGATGTAATTAACCTACATGTCGGATGTGCTTAAAGTAGCATCTGTACCAGCAATCATTATGAAGGAAGGGAGCTCAGGCTGTGTTGTGACCAGCCCAGTTAAAGATACTCAGGAGCCCCAAAGAAGAAGCAATCATTGATAAGTATTGAGGCTGAAGAAAGTTCAACTTTGGAGCTGTTTAGTGAACAAGGAACCCCCCTCTATTAAAAGAATTTAGGAGGTCGTGGCTATTAATAATAAGATCCACTAACACCTCACTCTTGTTGAAGATAGTCATGGTATTTAGTCCTGACTTAGAACTCAAACTCTGTTTGTGCATGGTGGGATGGGCGGGCCTGCAATGGTTGCTGTTAGCAAGGGGTACGGAAGTGAGGATAAAATTCTAGGGTTGAAATGAAGGCCAGTTCACAGTCTGATTTTGCTTGTTTCATGTCACTATCATACACACTTTCACATGAAAGAAGAACATGCACTTGATACTGTCCAACCTGCAAATTCATCTCAAGTAGAGAGAAGCCCAGTAACACACTCTGTCTGTCCACCTGAAGATTTTTCTGTTTGTCAATGTTCATGTCTGTTAGGTTGAGATCAGTAACTTTTAATATTGACCTGTTATCCCATTGTGTACCTCACTAATAGAAGGAACCTGTAATCAAGATTACTTCAAGAATAAGATAAATCTTTGATTTATAGGGACCCTATCCTTGTTTGTACAAAATCAGATATTATTGAAAATACTCAGCAGGCCTAGCAGCATCTGTGTAGAGAAAGAAAATTAATGTTTCAGATTCAGTGACCCTTCTTCAGAACGTCTTCCTCAGTTCTTTGGTTTTTCTGTCCTTGTTTGTGTTGGTTAGGAAACCAACTAACTGGAATGTCATAATTATTTGGGTGTCATTATTTGACTTAAAAGTCAAACATATAGATTTTCCACGCAGGGTCCAATTAAATGTGTGTTACACAATGCTGACTGAAGTCATGTTTTGGTTGAGTCAATTATTTGTGGCCAGCTTATTCTCATAATTGTGCAGCTTTCAGTGTAGAATTGAATGCGTGCTTGGAACGTACTGGTGGAGGAAATGGCAAATTATGCCTGGATAAACAGACAAAGACAATTTAATGTTTACAGTCAGAACAGGGAAAAAACATTCTTTAAAACTTGCACAAAGATAGTATTTCAATCCATGGATAGCCTTTACCAAGTTTCAATTTGGGAAGAAGAAGAATTGGCTAACAAACTGAAGGTAAGGATGCCCACAGTACTGGTAAGAAACTAATGTAATATGACAAGGCAACCTAGCACTAGACTCGCTTTTAAATGGCTGCTGAAATGAGGGTATTTGCAGGAGAATTGGATGCTCATCCTACTCTACAATTTATTTCAACATGCTTGGAATAAAGTGGAGGAGGCCTCAAGAGTATAACCTACTGGTGTTTTCACTGTTATTAACCGTTTGTTGCATGGAGACCCCAGCAGTCATACCAGTAGCTGGCGCTTCTTTAAATCTGGTTCACACCTTCCATAGCTGAGAGACTCTGAAGACTTTGCATCACTCCAAATACAACAGATGACTCAGAAATGAAGAGAGATTCTTCCTTGAACCTTCTGATCCCTGTAGATTAGTTTCAAACTGAACAATGTATTTAGTAACTGAAGCTCAGGAGAAAACATAAAATAAACTTAAAGGTAGTCAGGTAAAAATGTTATGGAGAGTTTCTCTGTTTCAAATCTTAATCATGTCAGCATTTACTGAATGTCAATTCACAGCATCGTAGAATTGTTATTTCACAAAATAGTTTGGCCCATGTTGGCATACTGGCTCTCTATACAATTCATCTGGTGCCACTCTCTTGCTTTTACCTCATAACAATGGATATCGGTCCTTTCCTAATTACAGACTAATTTCCTTTTAATATTTCAATTGAGCCAGACCCCATTGCACTCTCACGTGATGCATTCTCGTTATTTTTGCAAAAGGTTTTTGCAGTATGTTACAACAAGACCCTGGGTGAGGTTCCCTCTGTTACTATGTTTCCAGATGAGATACTCCAAATTGTAAAGCTTCCTGATAAGGAGGGATGCACTGACCCCCTGACTTCATTTACCTCCTTTTTCGGATTTTTTGCAACAAAGTTAGGCTTCAAATACTTCCTTCTTTTTTCTCCCAGACCACATGAATTTCAATTTCAAAAGGTGACAATTCAACATTTAATTCTCATTTCCGGTCTGCGTGTAAATCCAAAAAAAAGGTTAAAACATATAGGAGACAGCCTCTGGGTCTTTTGTGCAGAGCAAATAGTGGACATTTATGGAAAAGCAGATGATTTAGGGATTCTTGGCAGCAGTCAGTGAAAGACTGTTCTTCTTTTGTCCTGTTTCCTTCAGGTTGGCCATCTGGCTTTTTGAACTCTGGACAAATGTATTTTACCTGCAATGTGAGTATTTAACTGTGACCTTCATAGAAAAAACCTAGGCTAGTACATGCTTACCTCAGCCCACTGGCACACACATGACCCTCAGTTCACCAGTACATGTTCTTCCACTAGCACATACAAGCCAGGATTGAATGGGCTTTTAAACACTTTTTCTTATATGTTCATGAAAGGGTAGGTATAAAACATGTCTCTTTTTTAGAATTCTATCTTTTCTGCCATCATATTCATAATCTAAAGTAACAGCCAAGAGATTACAATTCAGTTTGTAGTGCACTTTATCCCTTTTTACATCCATCATTTAAAGCTTGTTTGACATCTCTTCAGGTGTGACATTCCAGGATCTCTCTCTCTCTCTCCAGGTAGCCACTAAACCTCCACCTGCAATTAACATTTGGTTGTACCTATCCTCTTTTAAATAACACTTAATTGGAATTAAAGTGTGATATGTCCATTGGTGATATGGGGTTATAATCTATGGTCACGACAAGTAGCAGGTGAAATATCAGGAGCTATAGATTATGTTAATTGTGGCTTGGACTGAGTTTCCTCTTTGGTTAAGGATGAAGGTATAATGATGGTACATTGAGTCCAATGAATCTAAAAGTCAGACTTAGCTAGCAAATCACTTAATTAATTTATTAACCAAAAATAACTAAATTTGTAAACAGATAACACATGGTACACATCGTATATGTTATTAATATATACATACTTCCTACCCTCAGCTTCAGTCTGAATACAATACAAAGGTGTTTCTGTAAATTTCCTTATGTCTGGAGTTAGTGTGATGCTTATGTTAATTGACTAATTCAGTAAATCAATGCCTTTCTTTCTCTTTTGTTCTCTATGTTGAATGATTCCCTACGAAGTGACTTCATTTTAATAAATCCTAAGAAGAGGTAAAGTCACCCCAGTCAACAGACCCCTTTAAGATCAAATCATTTCTTTTGCCAAACAGCGCCAATACTTAAAGCTGATGCTTGGCATACAGTATCAAGCTTATGCCTCATAAAACTGGAATTTTAAATGCTTGCTTCATCTAGTATGCACTCAGCTGTTTCAATGATGTGCTAATTCAACTGCAGTATAAAAATCTTCAAAGTTTCAGACCTCTCACACTTGGAAACATTTCTTTGAACTGTTACCTGGAGCCAGCAGTCTGAAGTCCTTTTGGTTTCATCATATTCATGGCAGGTTACAAACTCCAAATCTTTTCACTGAGAGTAAACCAATACTCCAGTCTTTATTCTAAAGAAGGGTGCCATCCTACTTTTAAAGATCACTGGTTGTATTTCTGCAGCTTGTACAGTACAATAACCTCTTGTTTAATTTAAGCACATTTCACATGATGCCAAGGTTTATTTCAAAGAAATGCCATCATTGCCCAAATAAACACCCTGGTGAATTTAGGTTTAGTCTGAACACTTGCCAAAGTCAATCTTTGTTTGCCATACTCTTGAGTAATGTTGCCCCCACTGACAGTAGGTTCAATGTGATTTTTGAGGAGGTCAGGGAACAAGTGAAGCAATGGTCCTGCTTGAAGCAGAGAGCAGCCTGATGATATAATTGAATTGTGTGTTGAGTAGATGAAATAGCAATTCATAACAAGTCTGGGGGGAAGTGGTGGCATAGTTCATATTGTCACTGGACTCATAATCGAGAGAATTAAGCTAATGCTCTGGGAACATGGATTCAAACCCGACCTCCTCAATAGATGGTGTAATTTTTAAATTTTAAAAATAAGTTACCAAGATCTCCCAATTTTTACGCTGCAGTCCCTTTGAAATAAAGGCCAACATTCCATTTGCCTTTCCTATAACATGCTGAACTTGGATGCTAGCTTTATGTGATATCTTGCACAAGCCTCCAAATCCATTGTGCTGCAGATTTCTGCAGTCTTTCTCCATTTAAATAATATTCATCTCCTCTACTTTTCCTGCCAAAGAGTAAATCCACATGTTTTCTCAAATTAAATTCAATCTGTCAATTTTTTGTCCACTTACTTAACCTGTCCATATACCTCTGTAAAGTCTTTGTGTCAGCCTCACCACTTGCCTTCTTGTCTATTTTGTGTCATCTGCAAACCTGTCTATAATACACTCATTTTCCTCATCCAGGTAATAGATATATATTGTAAATAATTGTGGACAAAGCACCGATCCCTGTGATGCACTACAGGTTTCAGGTTGCCCGAATGCACCTGCCCCCACCCCCTCCATTCCAACTCTGTTTTCTACTAGCTAGTCAATCATCATTCTGTATTAAAATACTATCCCCAGCACTGTAGGCTCTTACCTTATTAAATAGCCCAACATGTAATACCTTATGAAATGTCTTTTGGAAATCCAAATGCTTCCCATTTATATATTCTGCTTTCTACCTCTTCAATTAATTCTAATAGGTTTGTCAGTCTGATTACCCCTTCATGTAGTCATTCGGAGTCTGCTTGTTTAAATTATGTATTTCTAAATACTATGCTATTATAGCTTTTATAAGACTCTAACATTTTCCCAATAACACATGTTAAGATAACTGGCCTTTTAGTTATCTATTTCTTGTCTACTTCCCTTTTTCAGTAGGGTGTTGCATTGGCAGTTTTCCAATCCTTTTCTAGAAATCTAAAGATTCTTAGAAGATTACTACCGGTGCATCTATTATTTCTGTAGCTACTTCCTTTAATATCCTAGGATGCAACTCATCAAATCCAGCAGACCCTTTGGCAGTTAGACCCATTAGTTTCCCCTGTACTTTTTCTTTAGTGATGCTTACCATATTTATTTCCATCCCCTCCCACCCTTTTTGCCCTTTGAATTTTTAATATTTTATGAAGTCTTAGTCTATTAGTCTACTTCTGCAACGTACTTGTTCAACTCCTCTGCCATTTTCTCGTTCCCCATTATTTCCCCGGCCTCATTTTCTAAGTGTCACATATTCACATTGGCCTCTCTCTTCCTTGTCATATTTTTTAAGAAGCTCCTTCTGTTTATCTTCGTATTATTTGCAAGATATCCTTCTCCCCCTGCTTCCTTTCTTCCTCTTTTATTTGGACATAGATTTACAGAGTCAAATGCCACAGAAACAGACCCTTCGGTCCAACCAGTCCATGCCGAACTTAATCTCAAACTAAATTAGTCTCACCTGCCTGCTCCTGGCCCATATCCCTCCATGTACCTCTCCAAATGTCTTTTAAACTTTATAATTGTACCCACATCCACCACTTCCTCAGGAATTTCATTCCACATGAGAACCACCCTCTGTGTAAAAAAAATTCCTCTCATGACTTTTTTTTATATCTCTTTACTCTCAGCTTAAAAATGTGCCCCCTAATCTTTAAATCCCCCAACCTAGGGGAAAAGACAACTACCGTTAACTCTATCTGTACTTCTCATTATTTTATAAATTTGTTATCAGGTTGCCTTTCAACCTTTTATGCTCCAGTGAAAAAAGTCCCAGTCTATCCAGCCTTTCTTTATAACTCAAACCTTTCATACTCAGCACAATCCTGGCAAATCTCTTCTGAGTTCTCTTCAGCTTAATACTATCCTTCCTTTATCTGGGGCGATCAAAATTGGACACAATACTTCAGAAGGGGCCTCAGCAATGTCCCGTACAACCTCAACATGACATCCCAACTCTTATACTCAAATGACTGCGCAATGAAGTTAAGCGTCTTTTGTTTTTAAAACTTTCCAATCCTCTGGTTAACCACTAATCTTTGCCACAATGTACACTTCTTCCAAGCTGATGTTTTCTTAACTTCCCTGGTTAACCATGGTTGTTTCCAATCCAAGATCCTCACTCTCAAACCGAATGTTAAATTCTATCACATTACGGCCACTATTTGCAAAAACCTCTTTTGTTCTGAGGCCATTTATTAATTGTGCCTCATTACTCGCTACTAGATCCAAAATAGCTTGGTCCCTGGATGGATCCTCAACATACTGTTCCAGGAAACTATCCAAAATACAATCAATGGATTCTTCCTTATGTCTACCTTTGCCAATTTGATTTTCCTAATCTACATGAAAACTAAAGTCACCCATGGTTAATGAGCTCACTTATTTACATTTTTTTATTAAGTCCTGATTCATCCTCTGTCTTACAGAACAGGGATGCATCAGGAGTTTCAATCAGGATTCAACAGATTATTTCGACCAGTGTCCTCTTCCCCTTGTTATTTTTTACCTCATCAATTGGAGTCTACATCATCCTAACCAAGAGCATTTGTTGCTGTTGTATTTACTTTATCTCATTCTGACAAAGCTACTTCACCACTATTTTCTTCCTCTCTATTCTTTTGGAAGATCACACACCCCTGATTATTTAGTTGCTAAAGGTGCCGAAAGACTAAACTAAGTCATTAAAGGTAGCAGGACAGTTGAGAGAGCTGTTTATAAAACATACCACATCCCAGGCTTTATTAATAGGGGCACAGGATAGAAGAGCAAGGAGATTATGTTGAATTTATACAGGGTGCTAGTTTGGCATTAGCCAGGATATTGCATCCAGTTGTTACGTTTAAGAAGGATGTGAAAGCATTGGAGAGAGTACAGAGGAACTTAAGAACATAAGAACTAGGAGCAGGAGTAGGCCATCTGGCCCCTCGAGCTTGCCCCGCCATTCAATAAGATCATGGCTGATCTTTTTGAGACTCAGCTCCACTTACCCGCCCGCTCACCATAATCGTTAATTCCTTTACCATTCAAAAATTTATCTAGCCTTGCCTTAAAAACATTCAGCGAGGTAACTTCAACCGCTTCACTGGGCAGGGAATTCCACAGATTCACAACCCTTTGGGTGAAGAAGTTCCTCCTGACCTCAGTCCTTCATCTGCTTCCCTTTATTTTGAGGTGATGCACTGTAGTTCTAGTTTCACCTTTCTGAGAATCGTTCTAGGTATGAATAATTCCAAATATGAAGAATAACTGGATAAGCTGGACCATTTTGTTTTGATAAGAAAAGGCTGTTAGAAGTGTTCAAAATCGTGAGAGGTTTGGACAGAGTAATAGGGAAAAGGTATTCCCACTTCAGAAAGGATTGAGAACGAGATTTAAAGTACTTAGCAAAGGACCAAAAGTGATATTAGGAAAAGTGTTAGATTCTGGAATGCACTACCAGGCACTGTGATGGAAATACTTTCTATTGATGCACTCAAGAGGGAATTAACTGTTATTTGAAAATAAACATTGTTCAGGGCTCATTTGGAGATCTAGCATCAACATGAGTCGCCAAATGGCATCCTTCTGTACTATAAAAATTCTGTAATACTTGCAATTTTTAAACAGTATTTTGTATTGTGAAGCCTTGTCTTACCATTGCAGTTATGTTCATCGGAAAAATGTTGTTTGTTCAATCAAGCTGCTTACATGTTTTATGGGTTTTTGATGCCCCATGTGGTACATCCATGATGAAACAACATTATAATGGCCTTTTCATTTTCCGAGTTTTGATTGACATAATGGTTAACCTTTAAATCAAATTCCAGCCTATGTAACTTTTGAAACTCCTCCCTAAGTACCACACATGACAGCAGGAATCTGAAGCAAGAATTTGAAGATGCCAAAGTTATAAAATATTACTCTCCTTCAAAAAGGCATATATAACATTCAAAAGGACACAAAGAGAGAGTAATATGGAAAAAGCATCAGCGTAGCAAGAAAAATTCTGATTTGTTTCTATTCAGAATTATGTCTCAAGTATTTTGTCTTGTAGCTAATTAGCTGCTGTATTTACTGACATACAAGAGTAGTTTATTGGCTGTTGGTCTTCTTTATATTTGAACACAAGATTATTCGTCTTTGCTTGTGTCTGTAGAGTAATGGAATTTGCAAATACGAATGATCTACCTGATGATGTTACTCTGACATCAGCAAAAGAGATCAGAGGAGAAGGACAAAAAGAAAAATGTCTTGGACATTACATTAGAGAGTTGTGTTAAGTGACCTGTACTCTGTAAATGTAAATAAAGAGTGTTAGAAGGACTGACGAGCGTAAAACAGCTGTATTTTACGGTAAGGGGAAACTAGGAATGGTAGCGGTTTACAGGAATGGAACCTAGTAAAAGTCAACAACCTCAAGAGTGTTTTTGTGGTCTCCCACAGTCTAGAGACACTAAGGAGAAGCAATAAGAATGCTAACAGTGGTATAGTGCTGAGATATGGGGTGGTGTAGTGTGATTGTCACTCGATGAGTAATCAAGAGGCCTAGGGCAATGCTCTGGGTATCTAATGATAACTGTTGAAAGAACACTTGAAGACAAGATAAAATAGGGTTTACAATTCTAACAGAGGTGCAGGAGCAGAGGGACCTGGTTGTATTTGTACACAGGTCACTGAAGATGGCAGGACTGCTCATGAGAACAGTTGATAAAGCATCTAGTATCCTCTGCCCTATTAGTAAGTGCTTGGAGTAAAAGACCAAGGAAGTGATGTTAAATTTGTCAAAGATACTTGTTCGATCTCAGCTAGAGTATTGTTGGTGCCACATTACTGGAAAGACACAAAGGAATTAGAGAGAATGCAGAAGTGATTTACAAGAATGAATCCAGGAATGAGAAAAGTCAGCTATGAGGATAGATTGAAGCAATTGAGACTGTTCTCAATGGATGGAAGAAGGGCTGGATAGAGTAGGTAGGGAGAAGCTGTTCTTGCTTGTAAAAGGAACAAGAATGAGAGAACAAAAATTTAAAGTGATGTGCAAAAGAAGCAAGAGTGATGTGAGAATTTCTTTTCAGGGCAGGACGCATACACTTAATGTTAGGGTCCTGGGGAGTTTTGCCAAACAAAGGGACCTTGGGGTGCAGGCTCATTGTTTCTTGAAAATAGAGTCACAGGTAGACAGGGGGTGAAGAAGGCATTTGATACGCTTGCCTTTATTGGTTAGTGCATTGAGCATAGGAGTTAGGATGTAATGTAGCTGTACAGAACATTGGTAGGCCATTTTTGGAATACTGTGTTCAAACCTGAGCTCTCTACTATAGGAAGGATGTTGTGAAACTTAAAAAAGTTCAGAAAAGATTTATAAGGATGTTGCCAGGGTTGGAGGGTTTGAGCTATAGGGAGAGACTGAATAGGCTGGGGCTATTTTCTCTGGAGCATTGGAGACTAAGGGGATGAAGTTACAAAGTTTGAAAAATCATGAGGGCCATGGATAGGGTGAATAGCCAAGGTCTTTTTCACAGGCTTGGGGAGTCCAAAACTAGACAGCATAGGTTTAAGGTGAGAGCGGAAAAAATTTAAAAGTGACCTAAGGGGCAACTTTTTCACACAGAGGGTGGTGTGTATATGGAATGAGCTGCCAGAAGAAGGGGCTGAGACTGGTACAACTACACCATTTAAAAGGCATCTGAATGGGTATATGAATAGGAAGGGTTTAGAGGGATATGGGGGAAATGCTGGCAAATGGGACTAGATTAATTTAGGACATTTGGTTGGCATGAATGAGTTGGACCATGGTCTATGACTCCATGACTGCAAGTAGTTAGGGTATGAAATGCATTGCCTGGAAATGTGATGGAGGCAGATTCAATTGAGACATGCAAGAGGCATTATTTGATTATTTGAATAGAAACAGTGTGTTGGGGCATGTGAAAGAAAGCAAGAGACTGGTACTAGAGAATGAAGCCATCTTGAAGAAGCAGTGCAAGCACAATGGGCTGAATGGCCTCCTTTTGTGCCATAATAATTCAGCAATTCCGTGCAAGCAAAGTATGAAGCAGTGTCTCCCACAATTTTCTTCATTTCATTACATTGATGTTAGTAGCTGCATCCACATCATTGTTAAAGAGACAAAAACATTTGAAGAGCAGAGATAGTGAGGTGGTGTTAAAATTACAGCAGCTCTTGCAAAATACAACGTATTTTTGTTTATGATGAAAATATTGGATGTTTCTGACTCAGAAAGGACACAGCATTTCATTTTCTGCAGGTTTGTGCATCCAGTTAATCACAAAGAACCATCAGCAAGTCATAAAACTTAAAAGTATCTACAAGCCAAACTCATCTTTTAAACAACAGTGAAATATTCTTATTTGCCAGAAGGTTTAATTACGCTGGATTCAAAGCCTGTCATTCGGTTGGATACCCCCAATTTACTTCAATAGATCTTTGACCTGCAGGACAATCCGCACTGTCTGTTTGCACTTTTCACAGTAAAGGGATTCTTGCTATGATTAAAATATCAAAAGTAAAACTTAGTACTTGCAAAGTATTTTACAAAGTCCACCACAGTCGTTCATACCAAATATTGGGATTAATGATGTGAATAAACAAAGTAAAACCTGTTAATCATGATTTATAGTATACTGCCTGAATGCAAATTCATTTGTTTTAGCGGGTCCATAAATCGTACAATTAGAGTCAATTCAATTGTAGCAAATGAAAATGGAAAGCTGATTTGATTGAAAATGCGCTTCTTGTACAACAAATTATTTTATTGCTGTAACAAAGTACTCTGAGATGAAGGATAGCTTATTGCTGGTCTTTTGCTTTACTAGTGTGCAATATTATTCCCCAAATCCACACACAATTATTCTTGAAAATTGTAACTAGTGGGTCATGAGGTTCCAGAAAACATTGGAATATGCAATACCTTGTAGTAGACCATTGGAGGGGAAAGCATATTTGATTCCTTCATGAGCTGATTTGAGATCCCAGTCAAATTGCTGTTGGGAGGACGGGTGGACACTGAATCATGAACTGCCTCGGGGTGAGTGAGAAAAAATATTCTCAGTTTACCCAATTTAATCAGCATACATTTAGTATAGTCAAAGTGGTTTCTTTCCCAATAATGAGGAAAATAAAATATTAATTAAAATAATTGATCAAATTTTAAAAAGTTTCATTTTGAAGAATTATTTTACTTCAGTTGAAATATTTTTTCAGGTTTTGTGTACACAAACTACTTGCACACTGAACATTGAGGCGTATCATTAAGAGCAAACAAAATCCTGATGTAGCCTGAGGCCTTATTGGCAAGCTGGCCATATACCAGCGTAAATACAATGATTTTTAATATTATTCATTGCAGAAAGTGTAAATATTTAAAAGTGCTGAAATTACAGCTATCCAGGACCACAATATTGTTTTGAATCCTGAATATTCATGACGAAGGAAAGTGAGCAAAGGAGAAGACTTCCTTTATACACTATTTGTACTGACATTGTAAATCCATTAGTGACTTTGTCACGGATAGCAAACAGAAGGAATCTTCCCCCAGGTCTTGATTGTTCAGGATATGACCGATGAGCATCTGAATTTATTTTTTGAGGATGTTAATGTTCATCAAGGCAAAATAATTTAGTGTGAGAAAAAGAACATTTTCTGCCCCAAGGGTTCTAAGGTTTTAAGGCCTCTCTAATGTGCCCCAATGTGACCCTGATATAACTGCTGTACAACATGAGCTGTTTTACCAATGTGACATTTCCCTCACATCAGCCAGTCTTCTGGTGTCTCTAGGTCACATGGCCTTATCCCTAAAAGTGTGATGATTAGGGTTTAGGTAATGGGTTTCTGCCTGCCTGCCTGATGACAACCGTAGTGAACATTCTAACATCAGCCTGATTAGATTAATGGAGCTAGACTCCTGAGACAGCATGATCAGCTACTTTGTGTGAAAGGGTCTCCTCCTGCACCTGATGTATAATTTTATGACTGGAAGCTCACCAATGGAGGATGGATCCAAGATGTTACCGCGTTAGAACAAAGCACGAACACAAGAATGGGAGAAGGCTACTCAGCCTATTATGCCTACTCTACTATTCAATTAGATCTTGGCCGATTGTCCACACTAATGTCACATTCCTACACGATCACTGCATCCCTTGATGTCACTAGTCTTCAGAACTCTTGATTCCTGTCTTCAGCTTTCACAGTCTTCAAATCCAAAGGTTTATTAAGTGAAAAAAAAATCCATCTGCATCACAGTCTTAAGTGGCCCACACCTTATTCTGAGATTACGTCCCCCGGATATAGAATCACCAGCTAGGGGCAACATTCTACCGATGTCCAACCGTCATATGCTGTAAGCCATTTTCAAGTTTCCTTGAGATCATCACTCATTGTTCAACTACCTATAGAACACAGGCTGAGTTTCTTCAATCTCTCCTCACAAAACAATCCTGCCATACCAGGCATTAGTCTAGCCAACCCCACTACAATCCTTCAATGGCAAGCGTAATGTTCCTTAGATAAAAACCCCTGAGACCTCAACCAGTGCATGCTGCTTCAAGAATGGGACTAGGCTGCTTAAATATGGACTTGGTATGTTTGGCAGTTAACACACCTTCTCCTCACTGTGCTGAAGTGCCGCAAGACCTTAATGTTAATACTACATGGACAGGTCTTGACATCAGGGTTGGATTGCATTTCATAGAGGCAATTCAATATTGATGAATTTTTCTCAGACAAGTAAACATCACATAACCTGAGGGAGATATCAGTTTCAGATGGTGGATTTCCTGCCTATCACTCCCAATAAAGAGCCACAGAAATACCTTGGAAGGCATGCAATTCAAGGTTTGAAGTCAAGGAACTGGAGGACAGATACTAACTGTATATTCATCATTGGGATAATCCACTTCTTTTTCATCCTTTGAACCACGTATAACTTAGTAACAAATAAAGACATAAAGCAGTCATACCAGAATCTAGCTGAATTCTGAGATAACAAGGTGTAGAGCTGGATGAACACAGCAGGCCAAGCAGCATCAGAGGAGCAGGAAAACTGACGTTTCCGGTCTAGACCCTTCTTCAGAAAAAAAAAATCTGAATTCTGCTCCTTTGCAATTCACATTTAAATTTCTCTTTTCCTTTCCTTTTTCTAAATGTAGAATGCCAAGAAGAACCAGAGGTAAAACCGTCTGCCAGACCCTTTAAATTCTGGTCCCAACCGCTCCCTATCACGAGCGTTGTCACCCTTTCCCTTTTACGTAACCATCAAAGGTCAACATTAAAAAGTGGATGAGAGGAGAGAGCGCAGAATGATGTATAGCATTTGAATGAGTCTTCGGAATGGAAGGTGGAAAGTGAAGACCACGAGAGCATAGATCATTACTGGGTCTCGGCTTATTGTGCAAGTATGGACTTCTTTATCGGAGCAATCCTAAATCAAACCTGATTCTTTGCTGTCTTCTTGGGTTCCTCTTACCTCCCCAGGTTCAAATATTAATTAGTTTCTCCTTTAAAGATATTATAGTCTTCACGTCAAATGTTTCAGTACCGAAGCACACAACAACAACTCTGTGCAAAGAAATACCTCCAGTTATTTTCTTCTCCTTCTTGTAATCATTTTACATTGATGACCTCTCATTACTTATTCTCTCAAACAGAGAACAATGTTTATCCATAGTTACTTGGTCAAAACATTTTATAATTTTAAACCGTTAAGTTAATATTCTCTTTCTGACTCATTGGAAACAACATGAGGATCTCAGGTGTAGTAGGAACTGCTGATGCTGGAGAATCTGAGATAACAAGGTGTGGAGCTGGATGAACACATCAGGCCAAGCAGCATCAGAGGAGCAGGAATGCTGATGTGTCGGGTCTGGACCCTTCTTCAGAAATGGGGGAGTGGAAGGGATTCTGAAATAAATAGAGAGGGGGGGAGGCGGATGGAAGATGGATAAGGGAGCAGATAGGTGGAGAGGAGATGGACAGGTCAAGGAGGCGGGGATGGAGCCAGTAAAGGTGAGTGTAGGTGGGGAGTTAGGGTGGGGATTGGTCAGTCCAGGGAAGACAGACAGGTCAAGGAGGCGTGGATGAGGCTGGTAGGTAGGAGGTGGGGGTGGGGGTTGCGGTGGGAGGAATGGATATGTGGGAGAAAGGGCGGACAGATTAGGGAGGCAGGGATGAGCTGGGCTGGTTTTGGGACGCGGTCGGGGGCGGGGAGATTTTGAAGCTTGTAAAGTCCACATTGATAAAATTGGGCTGCAGGGTTCCCAAGCGAAATATGAGGTGCTGTTCCTGCAACCTTCGGGTGGCATCATTGTGGCACTGGACGGGGCCCAGGATGGACATGTCGCCCAAGGATTGGGAGGGGGAGTTGAAGTGGTTTGCGACTGGGAGGTGAAGTCGTTTGTCACGAACCGAACTTAGGTGTTCCACAAATCGGTCTCTAAGCCTCCGCTTGGTCTCCCCGATGTGGAGGAGGACACAACGGGAACAGCAAACACAGTATACCACATTGGCAGATGTGCAGGTGAACATCTGTTTGATGTGGAAGGTCTTCTTGGGCCTGGGATGGGGGTAAGGGAGGAGACGTAGGTGCAGGTGTAGCACTGCCTGCGGTTGCAGGGAAAAGTGCCGGGTGTGGTGGGGCTGGAGGGGAGTGTGGAGCGGACAAGGGAGTCACGGAGAGAGTGGTCCCTCCTGAAGACAGATAAATGTGGGGAGGTAAAATGTGTTTGGTAGTGGGGTCAGATTGCAGATGGCGGAAGTGCCGGAGGATGATGCGTTGGATCCAGAAGTTGGTTGATCGTGAAAAAAAAGCATAATCTTTCAACTCCATTAGTCTGCAGATCTCCCATTAATTCTGTCAATCAATTCACCTGCTCTGTATTATTATCTTGGTTCAAAACAACATTTCACAAAGTAATCCCTTCACTTTTCATGCAGCTCCTTTTCTGATTTCAAAATCCCTGCTTCTTCTCATCATCTTCTTTAAAGAGAATGGGCTAGCCTTGCTCAACCATTCTACTCTTCCTTCTCAGTCAGAGTGTTTGAGGTCCCAATCCCACTGAAGTGGCTTGAGCCCTTACGCTGGTACTGTACATGATTAATATAACGTGGAGTGAGTGTTGCAGAGTTGAATGTGTTACCTTTCAAATCAAAACCTGTACTGGCTGTGTTGAAAGATGATTGAGGATGAGGGGTATTCTGTTTTGGTTGTTATTGCAGGGAGCGGGTGTGAGGGATGAGTTGTGGGAAACGTGAGAGACACAGTTGAGGGCATTTTCAACCGCTGTGGAGGGGAAGTTGCGGTCCTTGAAAAATGAGGACGTCTGGGATGTCTGGGAGTGGAAAATGCCAGCTTTCCTGCTCCCATAAGTATGTCAGGTTCCTGTTTATAGTGAGGAGTTATAGATATACTTTATTTTATTCATTCACAGGATATGGGGATCATTGGCTGAGCCATCCCTATTTGGTGGTGAGCTTCCTTTTTGAACAGCTGCGGTTCATTTGATGTAGGTGCACCCATAATACCATTAGGGAATGAATTCCAACATTTTCAACCCAGTGACAGTGGAGGACCGGTGATATATTTCCAAGGAAGGATGGTGAGTGGTTTGGAGAGGAACTTGTAGGTGATGTTCCCTTGTGTCTGCTGCCCTTGTCCTTTCAGATGGTCAGAATTGAGAGTTTGGAAGGTGCTGTTGGAGAAACTTTGGTGAATTTCTGCTGTGTATCTTGTAGATGGTACTGGCAAATCCAGCTAACTCTATGTTGCATGCTGTCTATGATTTTATTGTGCCACTCCAGGGGGCATCCAAAACTGAGGTCAGAACGTATGACCTAAGCATTATTTTGCACAAATTCACCATTACCTCTTAGCTCTTTGACTCAATGCTCATTTTTATCAATGAGTTTGTCTGCCTGAGCTCATGCATTCAGTGCTTTATATAAAGAAACTCTTGTCTTACTCTACGCATATCCAAATTAAATTGCATCAATCGACCTTTACTAAGGAAAGTACTTTGCGCGTTATTAATTTTTGAACGGTAACACATAGCACCTCTCACAGCAAAACATTCCAAACACATTACACAGTCAACTTAATTTTACAGTGGTTGTGGCTGCATTAAATCCCTTCCCCTTTCCCATAGAAAAAAAAAGTTTTACTCATAATTTTTTTGCGGCGAACCTGCTAATAGTTAATTTTTTTCAGAGATAGTAGGAGCTGCAGATGCTGGAGAATCTGAGATAACAAGGTGTAGAGCTGGATGAACACAGCAGGAAGGGTCTAGGCCTGAAACACCAGCTTTCCTGCTCCTCTGATGCTGCTTGGCCTGCTGTGTTCATCCAGCTCTACACCTTGTTATCTCTAATAGTTAAATTTTGACAGGTGGAATGAGGGGGCTCACTTGAAACAACATTACAGTTAATTTAATTTCACTACCAATAGACCAATTGTATTTCAACTACACAAAGACCACACATTAAAATGCATTAACCTTATTAATAATTAAAATTAATGTCTAACGAAATCCCATGTGAAAACAGAGCATTTAATTAATTAGAATGCTTGTGATCATCCCATACTATGAAGGTTTTCTTTATATTGATGGTCTGTATTAATGCTTCAAATCCCATAAATAAGACAACGATAAATATAGAAGACAAATCTGATCATGAAAAAAAAGCATAATCTTTCAACTCCATTAGTCTGCAGATCTCCCATTAATTCTGTCAATTAATTCATCTGCTCTGTATTATTATCTTGGTTCAAAACAACATTTCACAAAGTAATCCCTTCACTTTTCATGCAGCTCCTTTTCTGATTTCAAAATCCCTGCTTCCTCTCATCATCTTCTTTAAAGAGAATGGGCTAGCCTTGCTCAACCATTCTACTCTTCCTTCTCAGTCAGAGTGTTTGAGGTCCCAATCCCACTGAAGTGGCTTGAGCCCTTACGCTGGTACTGTACATGATTAATATAATGTGGAGTGAGTGTTGCAGAGTTGAATGTGTTACCTTTCAAATCAAAACCTGTACTGGCTGTGTTGAAAGATTATATGAACCATGAAAAAGATCATAATTCTGGAATACTTAGGGAATTTATTAATAGGGATTACTTGATAGGAAACTTTTAATTACAATGTGTTTTCTTTTTTACAGGACATATAGCCAAAAGGTAATCATGGATGTAAGTTCAGTGGCTGTCTGGCAAATCCTGCAAGGATCAAGGAATGTCACACCTCAAAAGTTGTCAAAGGAACTTCAAATAGCAACCATTTAAAGGGAGAGATGCATTGTGATCTCCTGTGGCTACAGAGATAATGAAGGGCTGACAACGCATCAGTAGAAATCCATCTCCATATCCCAATATGCAGACATGTTTGTGTATTACCCTGCTTGTAGTATACAGAGAAAGGATTTAAAAACCAACTGCACCTTCTGGTTTGTATGCATTAATGGGCTTTTGTGCCAATGTGTGCTTTGAAGGTCAAGCTTGATGAAAGTCATTAGATACCCCTGTAATTCAGGTGAAGAAAGACTATCTCCTTTGCTCTGAATGCTGGAACATAGACAAGCCAATGAAGTTACCATCGTAAAGCAGATAGAAGGGTCTAGGCTTGAAACGTCAAGTTTTCCTGCTCCTATGATGCTACTTGGCCTGCTGTGTTCATCCAGCCCCACGCCTTGTTATCTCGGATTCTCCAGCATCTGCAGTACCTTTTATCTCAGGAAAAAAAGCCTATCAGCTAACTTGTAGAGCCATGAATCTCAAAATCAAATGCTTCACTATAAAAATCAATGTGGCTTTTACCAACTTATCAGCCACAATTTTCCACCATCTACTCTTCACTAAACTTTTAGCTGTTGTGTTTTCATTCAATCCACTTTTTTAAGCTGTGTAAATATCTCTGCTGTTGTGTTTACGTGGCTAAAAACTCATCCTTTCTTCAACTTAAGAAAGCCTGGTTAAATTGGCTATTTTAAAGACATAAATATACTTGGATTCAGAAAAGAATATCCACAAGGTGAGGGATCCTTTTGAAATTAACCTTATTGTAACTAACCAAGAAAGCAGTTGAATTAAGAACAGGAGCTGGTCCAGACCATCCCTGTCACCTGGAACCATAGCCAGTTGAGGGGTCAGCTGAATGGTTCATAATCAACTGAGAACCTCTGACCTAGGACTGATCATAAAGTACAATTATTCAAAGAAACACAGTGGAGGTATCTGTGCGACTTAGCCCATGTTGATCCTCCAAATAATGCAGTACTAGAAGAAATTTAACAGATCTCTCATCTCCTGCCACAAGCAAAGTCTGGGGGATGTGCAACAATAAGCTGTTCCCCGTGGAGCTCCAAAACCCAGTGGTAGGGTTCCCGCTGCCAGATGGGGAGTTCCAGAGAGTGTGTCAGTGGGGGTGACGCTGGATTCATGGGTAGATATTGAACATCTCCTCCCACCACAACCCACCCTCATTAAACACTTACTCCTCCCCAGCATGAAGTGGAAACCACACACCTAATAGCTGTTGTCCAATCAGAAACCAGAGCCCTCCACGACTGGCGATGGCACAGGATACAGTGTTTGCTGCCGGAAATGTGCTGGGGCTGTCATCAGCCTGAGAGCCCTGGAGGAAGACAAGTGATGGCTGAGATAACAAGGTGTGGAGCTGGATGAACACAGCAGGCCAAGCAGCATCATAGGAGCAGGAAAGCTGACATTTCGGGCCTAGATGGCTGGGAGTTTACAAGCGACTGGAGGTGGAGATAAGTGAGCAGGTATCTCTCATAGCCCTTCCCATTGTTGAGTCCGTTGTTCAGCACAATGTGCCTTTGAATGTGGCAGTACCCTCACATCACTGCCCTCATGAGGCCACAAGTCATCTGCTGCACTGTGAGTTGATGCTGGGTGCTTACCAGCAATGGACAGCTAAAGTCCTAAAGTTCAGATTAACTTCCCATAAGTGATGCCCATCAAAGACTGTCCGCAGACCTTGCCAATCTTTAATGACCACCACTGCCGCCACAAGAACACAAAACAGAACATAAGAGAGACTTCAAAATGCTGTTAAAAAAATCAAAAACATAACAATGTTTTGAGTTGATAATCTAATCCTGCAGCTAATATTTTTCATGTTAATAATTTCACTAGTAAAGATAGTGAGCGTATCCAACACAATATTGCTTACAGCATATCTTTTGCTACAATAGTCAGCTAAAAGGAATTTTACTACCTGGGGGTTTAGGTTCTTGCTACACTCTATCAGGATAACTGTCAGTAAATCATTGGAAAGTGACTTCGTTTTAAAGGGGACATTTTACAACGAGGAGGCACTCGCGTAGCAGTATTGTCATTGGACAAATAATCCAGAATCTTAGGCTAATGTTCTAGGGACATGGATTTGAGGCCCACCAAGGTAGACGATGAAATGTGAATGCTAGGAATAAAATCTGGAATTAAACACTGCTCCAATGAGCCAATTGTAAAATAAGTAAATCCCATTTGGTTTACTAATGTCATTTAGGGAAGGAATAACTGCTATCTTCAGCTGTTCTGGCCTATATATGACTCCAGATCTAGGTCAAACATTGACAAGGAAGACTTCTGATGATTATCATCTACTGACCAATACTCCTTCGTGTTGAACAGAAATTGGAGGACATACCAAGAGTGGCAAAGACACAAAATGTAACTCTGTTTGGGGAACCTCAAAGTCCATCACTAAGACTGACTCAGTAGAAACGCTACAGACTGAGCTAATCGTATCCTAAAGGACATAGATGCTAGACTGGGTCTGTGGTGAGGGACACCACAAGAGGAAATAATGTACTCCTTGTCCTCACCAATCCACATGTAACAAATGCATCCATTCATGACTGCATTAGGAGGTGAAATCACTGCACAGTCCTTGTGTAGGCAAAATCTTACCTTCATACTGAGAATAACTGCCATTGTGCTGATTGGGATAGATTTCAAATGGATTCAGCAACTCAAAACTGGGCATTGACAAGGTGCAGTGCATCATCAGTGACTGCAGGTTTGTATTCAACCACAATCTCCAACCTGATGACCCGGCATATCCCCAAAACGATCATTACCTTCAGATTAGGAGATCAACCCTGGCTTCATGAAGGTTGCATGAAGGTTTGTCCAGAGCAGTATCTGACATAATAATGAAGTGTCAACCCTCATGCAATAGACAGGGCTGTGCAATTCCACAATTAATGGATCATATTTAAGCTTTGTGGTCTTCCCACATCCAGTCATGAGTGGTGGTGGCCAATTAAAGAACCTACTGAAGGAGGATGGCTGATATATTTCTTCATCACATTTTCCTGCCTTCTCCCTGTAACCCTAGATTCCCTTAACAACCAAGAATGCTGGGGATTACTAGTGTCCAGAAACTGAACTGGACTTGGGTGGCACAGTGGCTCAGTGGTTAGCACTGCTGCCTCACAGTGCCAGGAGCCCAGGTTCAATTCCACCCTCGGGTGACTGTCCGTGTGGAGTTTGCACATTCTCCCCATGTCTGCGTGGGTTTCCTCCGGGTACTCAAGTTTCCTCCCACAGTACAAAGATGTGCAGGCTAGGTGGACTGGCCATGCTAAATTGCCCATAGTGTCCAGGGATGTGTAGGTTAGATGGGTTAAAGGGGATGGGTCAGGGTGGGATGCTCCAAGGGTTAGTGTGGACTCGTTGGGCCAAAGGGCCTGTTTCCACACTGTAGGGATTCTATGATACTATGATATAAGTACTGTGGCTACAAAAGCAGTTCAGAATCTGGAACTTCTGAAGTAAGGAACCCACCTCCTAACTTCTGAAAGCTTGTCGGCAATTTACAAGGCAGAAGTCAGGAATGTGATAGAATACTTTCCACATGCCTGGATGAATGCAGCTCTGATAGTACTCAAGAGGTTTGATATCATCAAGGACAAAGTAGCCTATTTGACTGGCATTCCACGTCCTGCATTCAGCATTCACTCCTTTCACCACTGACACACAGTAGCAGCAGTCTGTACCATCCACAGTGAATGGAAATAACTCATCTATGCTCCTTAGACAACAGCTTCCAAATCTGTGAGATCTACCACTCAGAAGATATATGGAAACATTATCCGCTTCAAAGTTCTCTTCCAAGGCAGAAGTCATCCTGACTTGGAACGAACATAAACCAAAAGAACTGCGGATGCTGTAAATCAGGAGCAAAAACAAAGTTGCTGGAGAAATTCAGCAGGTCTGGCAGCATCTGTGAAGGAGAAAACAGAGTTAATGTTTCAGGTCCGGTGACCCTTCCTCAGAACTGGTTCTGATATAATTGACAGTATAATATAATTGATAATAAACTGATTTTGAACACAGCCGTGTTCTGAGGAAGGGTCACCGGACCTGAAACGTTAACTGTTTTCTCCTTCACAGATGCTGCCAGACCTGCTGAACTTCTCCAGCAACTTTGTTTTTGTTCCTGACTTGGAACTATATCATTGTTCCTCCACTGCTATTAAGTCAAAACCAGGGTACTCCTATCTTAACAGCATCTTGGATTTACCCCATCACATGTGCATTGCCATTCAAGAAGTTAGCTAACCACCACCTTCTCAAGACCAATTAGCGTTGGCCTAGTCAGCAGCCAGTGCCATGCCCACAGGAATGGATCAAAAAGAAACCTTGTGCTTGAAGAGTGTGCAGGTGGAAGACAGCAGTTAGTAGCAGGGCTGAGGTGCTGATTAGGTTGCTGAGAAATGGGGAGGATCTCCCTAAGTTTTGTAAACAGGATCCTGTGTATGCCCGTTTGCTGCCTGAAACAAACAGGCTGTTCAGCCACCCACGTTAATACCCCATCCAAGATGGCAAGAGCTGATAGAGCCCAAATGGAGCCGTAAGTTACTCAACACAACAATTTTCCAATCATCATTATCCCGCATACTCCAAACTGTGACTCCTGAAATTGTGAAGTGGTCCTTTATTGCACAAAAGTACAATAGCATCAGTTAAAAATACCTTCTCTTAAACCCTGCACTAGAAATGGATGCAAAGATGTGATGTATAATAATTCACTGGAACTCACCGCCTATAAGAGATACAGAAGCAGAAATCCTCATAACATTTAAGAAGTATTTAAATCTACACATGTAATGCCAAGCCATACAAGGGTATAAGCCAAGTGCTGGAAAATGGATTCAGAATAGTTAGATGGTTGTTTTGCCCATTGCAAACTCGGTGGGCCAAAGGGTTTTTTCTATGCTGTAGACCTTTATGACTCCATGGATCTGATTCTAATGTAGCATGTTAATTAAACTCTCTTCCTGTTTCAGATACTGACTAATCTGCTGCTTCTCTTTGCTGTTTGCCATTTCTCCTTATCAGGATACGTCATTGAGCACTAAGGCAGCTTGATTTCCAAAGTACATCACAATGACACAAGGTTCAAGTCACTGGTTTCTTTAAAGGGAAACAACAGCTCAGGCAGCACATGGCATCCAAATGTAAATTGCAAATGGACCAAGATTGTGCCAGGTTTATTCGGGACTCTGCAGTCACCCAATAACAACTGTGAAGAACAGACTACTGAAAACAGGTTTACTTTTCAGCAGCACTTGGGGGAAATAAAAAGAATCAAGGGCTGTAGAAACAGATACATATTTCAAGTGATTAGCTTCATTATAATGTATTGGAGACTTTAAAGGAACACAGTCATTTTTTAATGATACAACATGGTTAATACATCCATGATGCATTTACATGTTATTTAATGATTCCTTCCTTCATCTTAGAACTACAAGCTAAATGGGAATTTTACATGGTTCTGGTTGAAGAGATAAATTGTAAATTGCAGACCTGAATGTAGTGACAATATAGTTTTAATATTTCATTACCAATGTTTATTACAAATTAATAACAGATGTTACATGAGGTTATCAAATATTTATAAAGCAGTTACAGTCCTGTATTTATAGGTTTACTGAAAGATTAATATATTAACAGTAATAATTACATTGATCTAGCTATTTTATTAACCATGCATTAATTATTAAAAATGTGGCATTAAATTACAATTTAGCTACATAGTTTGAGTATTGAGCCTTTGCAAAGCATTCAGTGTTTGGGCTGAGTGAGTGAACCGGTAGATTTTGCACAGGAAGAGAAAGCAGTGAAGTAATCAAAGCAGAAAGCAACAGCCAAGTACCCTAATTAGCCTAAGGCTCCATTTTAATATACAACCTGTGAAGCCATTCACTGTAATTGTTAAAGAAAAAACAGCTCAGAATTAGATATCCTTTTATAGTTTGTTAGAGTTTTAATTAAGCATTCATAAATTTCAGTTCTGCTATTCTGTATTAATGCTTCAAAACTTTGAGTCTGTTATGAAAATTTTCTGCATGCTAAGACATGCCTGACAGGAGTCCCAGGGATAGCATGAGGGTTTGACAATACAAAGCGCCCATTGACCTACTTAAAGTGATAAATATGTACATGACTTTTGTAATTACATCAATAGATGCTGATCTTTTCAGACAGGAAATGCTTTGTGCATCATTGTGGGGAAAAATAAACCATTTGAAAATCTCACCTCTAACAAAGACATTAATTATTAATAATTCCCCTCAAGGTGTAACTGCCATCTTTGGGTGCTGCTGAATTTTACCTTTGTGTGGTGAGCAGATAGCATCAGTGGATAAATCTCCTTAAATTGTTAGCTTTCCATTCGATTTTCTCTGCCTTTTGCATCCACTTTAATATGGTTCTGCATACAATCCATACCTCTAATTGTGCTAGTAATTGAGGGGGTTCTTGCCATACTAGCTCCAAAAGAATAATGTTCAATAAATAGGATCTGCTCACGGAGGTAAAATATATTACTAACTTTACAGAGCTGGTTTAGAATCAAAGTGTATGAAAGGAGCCATTTAGACCATTGTGCCTGTACTGAATCTTTGAAAGAGACATTTAAAAGCTGATACAATTGTATCCCATTATCAATACTCTACAAATTTCAATCATTGATTGATCTTTGACCAAAACATACTATGATGGCTTTTAGTGTCTTTCTGTGTCATGGGAAGAAAAGTAGTTACAATTGAAAACGTGTTAAAACCACACTGCAATTCTGCTGAATATTAAATATGGATTGTCTTTTTCAGAGTAATTATTCACAGTTCATTTGTACTGGAATTTTGCCATCATGTTGGATCCTGATAGGTATTGTTGCAGAGTTAAATTTCTCACATTCACTGAAAGAGGGCTGATCAGAATGGTTTGTAGGGTGGGGTGGGACTGTGGTTTCATGGGGAGTAGGAATTTTATTCATAAAAAGTGATAATAACAGACAATCTATTATTTACTGTGATATCAGCAAGTTCTACCAGCAGCCTCTGGGGCACTCTGACTGCTCTGGTGGGAAATAGAGCTTCACCGTACCCCTTTTTACAAGTTGGTTGTTGCTGCTTGGCAGGCTGCTTACATGCCAGAACTGGACCATTTTTCTCTGTTTACCGTGGTTTCCTCAGAAAGCCAGCATGTAAATTCCTGCAGTGATGCAGCCTTACTGTAAAAGCTAGGCACTTGGCAGCCCCATCAGCCCCATGTGGGGCTGGGTTCACATTTATAGATGAAGGAGTGTGTATTTATATGTATGTTTACTCTGGGTGGCTTCTTCCAATGAATATCTCTTCCCTAGATATTAATCCTTTATAAACATACATGCTTATTTCGAGAGTTGTCACATTTTACTTGCATTTTTTACAGAAGTTTCGATGCACACGGGAGTCTTTTTTACAGCTGTTTTATTTGCTTTGTGAGCAACTTTGTTTCATTAGAACTATCATTAAAACTGAAAAGAAATGAAGCACGCTGCTTCTTCTGTTTGGCAGGAATTTAGACTTAACCTTGACAAGCTATTTTCAGTTAATGCTATATAGTGTAACACTCCACATATTCTTGATCCATGCCATGCAATAGGAGAGGAACAGCATAAAAGGTAAGCACTTCCTATGGTCTAGATTAAAAAGAAAGCTGGCTTGAACCAATTCACAACCATAGTTGTACAGACCAGAATAGGCCATTTTCCCTTCCTTTCAGGCTCAGAGGACTAATGGTAACATATAACATTTAAATCAGCTGATATTATAATAAAAGTGATAATGTATTTTGTACAAAAGCAAAAGGCGGTGAAGTGAGTAAAACAAGAGGTCTAAACTTGTACTTAAGCCAAATTCTCATTCCACATCCCAATGTTTGCAATGTGATTAGGATTAGACAGAGGAGCCTCAACTGCAGTTAACTGCTCATTTTCAATTTTCGCTTGCTTCACCATACACATGTAATAGGTTACATTGAAAGACACATTTAAAGTGGATAACATATTTTCATAAATATTATATTTCAAACAGAATGAAGATATCTTCTTAAAGTTGTTGGAGAATAAGGGGGAAAACACGTTTTTTGCTCCGACCTCCTTAACTAAAAAAGCCAAATACGGTGCACTGCTAGAACATCATGCCATCCACATCCTCCTTCACACCACACACTATCCAACACATATCCTTCATCCATCACCATCACTGGTTCAGAATCCTCAAATATCTAACACCATTATGGGAGCTTCATCACCACAAGGGCTGCGATGGTTCCAGGAGAAAGCTCCTTACCACCTTCTCAGGATTGGTAAAGACGGGTCAGAAATATCAATGTCATCCACCTCCAAAGAACAGAAAAGAGAAAGGCTTCATTTACATGCTGTGTTTTAATAATATTGTAATTCTATTCTTTTGAAACGCATTTACAATATTGATAAAGTTGATTCACAGAAGCAAAATCTGAATTATTAAATGAAATAATTGCAATAATAATTGGCTGGTGACTTAATTATTTTGAGACATATTGGCAAAGTTTTAAAAAAATGACATATGTTGAAGAGGTAATGAGAGGGCAAGAGTTCAAGTGAATATTGATCTGTTTGTGGTGTGGGCTACGTTTGCAAGTGCATCCCTGTGTCATTGAACAAAGCTGTGGTGTATGACTGAATAATGCATTTTCTTTTCCGTATACTGATGTTCCTCCTGGGAGTTTGAATATATGTTTAGATAATACTTTATGTGTAAATGAATCAGACAAGTTATGTTTATGTCAGTGAATGGTCTGTTATTGTTGACTCTTGTCGGTACTGTGATTCTAAAGAAGTGATCTGTCCTTGTGCTATCAGTGGGAATAAATGGTTGCAATTGGGTCATGTAGGATTGTGATTCCCCTCCATGCTATGTTTGGATACACCACAACATCTGGGGAGATCCAACAAGATTTAACATCAAAAACAGAATTTGCTGGAGAACTCCGGCAGGTCTGACAGCATCTGCAGAGAGAGAAAGCATACATGAATGAGGATGTTAATAGCTCTGCATGCAGATGAGTGGGTGGATGCCCCATGCCTAAATTATAGGATTATCTGGGCACAGTCCATGCGGAGAAATAAGGTTGTTTTCTTTCCATGATGGACGATTAGAGCCATAGCACCAGGGAAACTATTACTCATGTACCCTGTTGCTTATCAGAAGCTGTGAAAAGGTAGGAGCTGAAATTTATGGGGTCTGGTGGCTATGTGTATTGTGAGAGGATTCCAGTTGGGAAACACAAATAATTGCTGAGGAATAACTGGAGGACTCCTTTTTTAAATGCTTCAGCAGGTTTACAACCATCCAGATTAAGGAAATGGGTTGCCAGAGTGTGGAGGGTCATGAAGTTGAACATAATGGGGTGTGATCTGCAGAGTGTGTAAGCCTGTTGGACCAGGACAAATCATGCCTGCTCTTGCTGACACTCAGACAGTATGTTATCCCCTTACCAGAAATTAAGGTGCTCAAGTTCTGGGAAATAGCCTCTGAGATGAAAAGAAAACTCAGCCTCCTTAAATGATTTTAGTAACCTTTGCAGTGCCTGTGAATGGATTGGTTGTCTTCCCCACACATCCCTCAAATTTCTTCTGTTAAAACTGAAAGTGGCAGATTAGGGTTGAGTTTGAGATATTTGTAATTTTATTTCTTGCTCACCCACTACTTAACCAGCCATAGGGGTTATAATTCCTCTCCTGGTGTTTGTTGCTGCATCTGCCTGATTCCACAGAATCAGGGGTCAAGGATATTCCAGAGCTGTTATTCCTGGAAGCTGTTTTGTATGCAAATCCGAGGCAAGGCATTATATTCACGGTCCGTTTTGGAAAATTGCCAAAATGGAATAAGCAGAGATCAATCTACTTGTGCTCTCAAACCAATGTAACCAAAGTGAATTCTGATTCAACCAAGCCACAAGATGTATGTATACTGCTGATGATAACCTGCATGCTGCATCTGAATGGTTAGCAGCATAATTCTGTCATCTGCTTGCTTCAAGTGTCAATGAACTGCTTTTATTTCAGTCCTGTATGACATTCAAACTTGTTAATTGAACAAAACCCCACTGAGTTTGAGGAGCATGAAAACATTCTTTTTCCTTACTGTTAACACTCACTCTGTAACTATCATCACCCATTTACTGATTGCAAAGCCACTATTTATTTTCAAAAAAAGAAAGCTATTTAAATGACTTTATACAAGCAAACTTTTATATCCCACCAAAATAGTGGACAAAAGAATATCACCTATCTGCATTATGTGTAATTTGTCAAATAATATATAAATTTAACCAGCTGAAGAATTGAAATCCTCAGCAAGGGTTGTGAATTTTGAATTGATCGAGCTGCTTTTAGATTCATTATGGTGATTCAATGACACACAAATGACGCGGTGGATGAAGCAGCAATCCTTCTTGCCTTATCCCTCATATACATCACTCAGTGAAAGTGTTACAAATGAGGAAAAGATGAGGTATATACACATAATACAGGATTTGTGAACACTATAACATAATGAAACCAATCAACTGTCATTTTGGGATCCTAGAGAATAGGTTTGGCTCTCAGGCTTTTTTTCTTGCATTGTGATCCCAGCTGATGCTATTACCTGGCAAGTCACATCTCAGACTGAAATCTGGCTTGATAGATCATATTTTGATTTTAATAAGATGGTTTTTCATGAAAATAAAGGCATGCAATTTTGCAGATTTAGGTTTAATAATAAAACAGAAATTTATTGCACAAGGTAAATTAAAATAAAATAGAATAAATTAAATTATTTATGTATAACATAACTTAAAGGCTTTGAAACATAAGTTAATTCATTAATTCCAAAAGCACTCCTTTACACCACAGAGAATTCACTTCTATTTCTCAACTATAGGGCTTAATTTAGCAGTGGCTTTAAGTCCCCATCTTGGGAATTTGATGGCCCCTCTTGGAGGCTTCATACAACTGAATTTAGACTTTCTTAGCTTCAAGTATCTCCTATAGCATTGTAACTAAACACTTCTGGTCTGGAACTTTCAAATTAAATTCCTTACAATGAAGTAATCTGTTTTTTAACAGTTATGAACCATCTCCTTTCATCAGGAACAATGGTTTTCACATTCAGCTTCAACCAAGCTTCTGTAGAACTATTGAACCGAAACACAAGAGCTTTTTCCAAGGTCTGAAGTTATGAGGTGCTTCCCCTAATCAAATGAAGAAAAAATCTAAGCTTAAAGCTTAATTCACAACTGTTTACCTGTAAAACTCTCCCAATGAAAACAAAATCTGTATCACACCAGGAACTCACTTTCTTACTTTTTAAAAAGAAATCACTGTGGTTACAAGTTAATTGTTAACTCCAGTTAGATGCAAACCCTATGCCACCAGCTTGAATCCAAACACTAAAGTAAATTGTACTAAAATGCACATAAAGCACACATCATATATAACATTTGAGGCATATTTATTCAGACCTGATCTCTGTGCTATGCAGGTGTACCCTGAACTCCAACAACTGCTTGTCTCCGTCCCTCATGGACTCCCCAACATATTTAAAATTGGAAGGAGGCTTGGAACAAGGCATTTCTTTGTGATCAACATGTCTACAATCGCAGCTTTCAAGGATTTACCACTAGAATCTATTTCACTCAACTGCCACTGATTGTAATGTCTCGTATATTTTGAAGCGGTAATTGTGTGCTTAATATTGTGATTGAGATTCAATTCAAAAGGGACATTGTAATCATTACAAAATGCATGTTAAATCATTTCAAAAAGCGCCAAAGGAGCTATTTGCCATTTTGACTTATTTTTTCATTCTTTCACGGAATATATCATCATTTTCTAGGCAAACATTTGTTCCCCATCCCAAATTCCTCTTAAAGAGGTGGTGGTGATCCACTTCCTTGAACTGCTGCTGTATGTCTGGTGCAGGTATGCCCACAGTTGTTTTAGGGAGTTGCAAAATTTTGGTTTGTGTTTGGAGGTGACCACGAAGTTGGTAATGTTCTCATGTATCTTCTGCCCTTGCCCTTCTTGGTGCTAGAGGTCATTGCTTTAGAAGGTGTTGCTGAGGGTGTATTGGTGATTTCCTGCATTTTATCTTACACATGGAGCACACTGATGTCACTGCGTGTTGTTGGTGGATGTTTAAATTGGTAGTTGGGATGCTAATCATTTTGGGCTGCTTTGTCCTGGATAGTGCAAAACCTCTTGAGTATTGTTGGATATTGCACAGAGTGAGTAATTCATCTGAGAATGTCCAGCACGTGACATGCTCTTGTAGCTACAGTGTTTATATGTTTGATCCAGTTTCAGGTCAATGATAACACAATAATAACAGTAGAGGGTGAGGGAGGGTTTCAGTGATGGTATGCCCAAAGAATAACAAGGAGAGATGGTTTGATTCCCTCTTGGTGGCGGGCATTACTTAGAACTTGTGTGTATGAGTGTTACTTGTCAGTTATCAGCCAACCCAGAATTTTGTCCAGATCTTACTTCCCATGAACACAGTCTGCTTCAGTATCTGAGGAATTGCAAAGAGTGTTAAACATTGTCCAATCACTAGGAAACATCTCATTTCTGAAACTACGATGGAGGCTGACTATTTCAAAGGCAACCTCAAATTTTTTTTGGATGTAGCTCCTGCAAGAAACCCTGACTGATATCCTAATTATGATTTATTTTAAATCTCAAATCAATTATTCCCATTAGCTATGCTGCCCTCCCTTCTCCACCTACTTGTGAATACTTATTGTATTACAAATAAATTTTACACTCTTATAACTTCAACTTCTTCCAATTGTTCAGATAAATGAATCTTGAAAGTGTTATTTAATGTAGATGATATTAGTCTCACCTAACGACAGGAGGGCCTGATTCCAGCACTGTGGGGTTGCCTCCTTCGGGGAAAGTATGCCAGAATTAAGTACATCACAGGAATTTAAGTAACCAGTTTAAGGCATTCCCTGGGTTTAAGGGCCCCAGGGAGAAAATCCCACCCCTGAGCGATTTCAATAGGAGTTAAATTGCTGCTTGTTGAACAAACTATGCTGTATAACACTAACCAATGTGCAATCACTGTGCTGGGTAAGCCATTACTCTATGTACAAAAAAATTATAAAGAGAGGACTTTTTCTACATTACAACAGTTACTATATTAAAAAAAACTCCATTGCCTGTGAAATACTTTGGATGTCCTGAGACAATGAAAGGCACTATATAAACGAACATTTTTCTTGTTGTTTAGTCACTATCTTATGGATAAGGATGAAGTCTGAGTGGAGTTAATTAAACCCTTACATTTAATTATCTCTCAGATACGTACCGTATTACTCTGTATGTGTCTGGCTGTTGTTAGTTGAGGAGAATCACATGCAGCAATGCAACATAAGTTATAAATTGTATAAAAATGAAAATGAAAAATATTTAAAATGCGATGATAAGTACTTGAAGGCATGATTTTGATAAGTTTGATTTCCTAATCAGAAGGGTCTGTCTGCTTTGTATGATGTGACATTAGCATTGGCTCAATGTCCATACACATTGATGTACAGAACTCAAACCTGAACTAGCGGCTCACTTTGAAGTCACTGTACTCAGTCATGTGCCTTTATTTGCTTTAGTATGTTGTTGCATGAGTTAAATGAAAAGTCTGCATCAACTATGATCTAGGAAGCTGCAAAGGTGGCTGTTTTCTGTGTCTTTTCAGTGGTATCTATCAGTTTTAGTTTTAATGAGGAAATGTGAATGCTTTTAGAATGGTGATGGAGCTTCAGGTTCTCTTCAATGATTATTCAGTGGATTTTCTGTGGCAGGTTTGAATGCTTTATACCTTTATAGCAGGACATCCACTGCCAGGATAGACAAAAATGTGATGTTGGCATTTATGTCAATTCCTGAAGTCTTACCCTTTGTGTCTGCATGCATGTAGATGTGCAGATGATCAAGCTACAGATTACATGTTAGTGAAATCAACATCAGACATATAAGACAGGTGTTAGCAAATGGCACCTGTTAGATGTATTGCTTAACTTATCATTCTGTAGAGTCAAAAAATATTGGCTGGGGCATGTAATGGGCTCATCCATTATTTTAGCTTTATTCGTTTGTGGAAAATGGGCATCACTGATTGGGTCAGCATTTATTGCCCATTCCTAGTGCCCTTGAGAAGGTGATGGTGAGCTGGCTCCTAGAACTGCTGCAGTCCCTATCGACGCACTGTAGAAGGACAATGCTGTTAGGGAGGGTGTTCTAGACTTTTGACCCAGTGACACTAAAAGAATGGCGGCATAGTTCGAAGTCAGGATTGTGAGTGGCTTGGAGGGGAACTGGGGGAATGTGATGTTCCCATGAATCTGCTGTCTGATTCGTGGCTCTGTTTAAGGTAAGTTTTATTCTCCATGAACGCAGTAAATGGCAAATGAATGAAGACTTTGAAGTAAAAACAAGCACCAAGCAATTCAGATATCTTGAGAGATGGAGTTCACATTTCGGGTTGATTCTGATGAAGGATTATTGGAATATTAACCTCCTGGGTGGAATTTCCCCCAAATGATACGGGCAATAGCAAGTCAGGTGGGAAAATATGGCAGCAATGGTAAAATAAGATTCTTAACATGAGGTGAAATGTTTGATTTTGCACGTAAAGTTTTGACAGCTAGGTGAGAATTTTGTGAGTGAGCAGCGAGGGACCTTTTTGCATGCATTGATAACTCATTATTACTTAATCTGGCTTTATTTATAGGCATGGTTTTATGTTCAAGGTAGCAGAGAGAAATTAGACAGTGAAAATGCCTGGCAAGAAAGTCTGAGCTGGTATATGGTGGCTGCACTTCACTGGAGTTTTTTCCATGTCCCCATCCTGGCTGGCACTCCCAACATCTCAGGGCTCAATCCAGGGGCAGTCAACATGGGCATACTTGGTCCACAGAGCTGGCATCGGACAAGCACCAGCCTAATCACATTACTATGCCATACCTTGAACTCACTTAGAAGACAGTTCATCACTTCATTTTTGCACCCTGGAGCTCACCAACACCTGTCACTATACTGTTGCTGCCAGACCACTCTGTGCACAGGGCTAGGAGCCTGTCTCACGTATTGGTACAGAGTACATCTCAAAGTTAGTAGCTTGCCTTTTGCATCCTCACTTATGACATACTTGGATGTTCACAGCTTCTCTGCCTTCCACTGCATTTTTTTAGCATTGTCACCTCATTCAGAAGGTAAAAGCTCACAGTGCCTCTGTTTTGCTTTGCCTTTAAGCACAGAGAAGGCCAGGCAACTCGTCATGTTTGCCGGCAATGATCTGTCAAAGGGTGGAAATGTTTCTGTACATCACTGGACTATATTAATGTTACACCTAGAGTATGTGCAAGCAGCTTATGTGGCAAACATACTGAATGTGTTTCAACTAAATGACCATGTCTCAAAATCAGGGAGGTAAAAATCAGCTAGGCCAAAGGGACCTGTTTTCAGTCTGGCGGGTGCCAGCACTGTCAAAGAAGGGCATTGTTCAATCACAGCCCAGGGGACTGGATACAGTCAGTTGGAAACTTGAGGTGATCAAGATCAGGGGTTTCCATAGCTTACAATATTGAGGAACAGACCACAGTCAATTCTACAGGGCCTGTGCAACATGTCTGGAGAAGGTGTTAAGTCAGTCAAGAGCTGCACATTAACTGTCATAAGGTCTTGTGAGTCATCAGTTGGGTTTATCCTTCCAAGTTAGTCAGGAGGTGAATTGTGATCAGCCCAGGAGGTCCAAATTGGGGTTATCAGAGCCCACTGTTGTGATCGGGAAATAGGGAAAGTCAGTTGTAGAGTTTGGAGATGTGCATGTTGGGATTCTGAGGGTCAAGAACTGAGAAGTGGGGATCAACTCAACATCTAATGATAAGAGACAGCGGAGCATGGGAGGGTATGCAGTACAATGGGCGGGGAGGGGGTTTGGAGATGGGGGATTGCCTTTGCAATAGTCACCACCATCTTTGGTTTACTGATACATTAGTGCATCATGATATTTGGCGTAACTAAGCCCAATGCCTGTGTCTCAGGACGTAAAGTGGGGAAAGAAGGGGTGGCACAGTGGCTCAGCAGTTAGCACTGCTGCCTCACAGAGCCAGGGACCCGTGTTTGATTCCCTGCTTTGATGGCTGTCTATGTGGAGTTTGCACATTCTCCCCGTGTCCTCCAGGTACTCCGGTTTCCTCCCACAGTCCCAAGATGTGCAGGTTAAGTGGATGGGCCATGTTAAATTGCCCATAATGTTCAGGGATGTGCAGGTTAGGTGGATTAGCCAATTAGAACTGTAGGATTACAGGAATAGAGTAAGTGGGTAAGTCTGGGTGGGATGCTCTTCGGAGAGTCAGTGTGAAATCGATGGGCCAAATGACCAACGTCCAAACTGTAGGGATTCTATTAGTTTTTAAGAATTAAAAGAGCTGGGTGGGATTGTAAGGAAGATCAAACTCAATGGGCTTTATGGGGTTGGGTTGGGGTTGGGGTGGTGTTGGGGGTGTGAGTAGGGATGTTGGCATGACAGAAAGGAACATAAAGGTTTTGAGCCGCTGAAACGGAGACTCACCGTATGAGGTGTTACCTGTGTCACCTTCAATTCTCATCCAAATCACACGTGTGTAATCAGTATGAGAAACGGCTGCTATCACATCTAGAGTTGGCAGACCGAGCGTTTTCTTTTATCTTTGAGGGTGTGCGCTGTACCTGTGAGTGATGTGAGGTCCTTCAAGGGCAATTTCTTTAAACAGACATTCATGAAGTTGAAGTTAAAAGCATCTGTTGTCACAGAATTCTAGTTGTGAACCTCATTCATTAACCAACTTTGTCATCTACATACACCAGCCGCTAGCAATCTTGACCATGTAGTGACAGTAACAAATTAATTCTAGTAAAGGTTTTGAAGCAGAAGTAAAATCAGGTGAGCTGCGAAGTTTCATTCCACAATTCACAAACACATTCCATGGTTTTATAGTCTGCACACAGTCTGGATCTTTCTTGAACAATGTGGGATGTGGGGTGGAGAGGAGAAAATCTCATTCTTCCTACTGACACTCACAATTTCCTGCTGTACATACCAAATGGCTTGTGTTGTATACTTCAGGATAAGGTGTACGAGGTAAAAGGTGCCTGCAGAGGCATTCCACAGTCATCCTTGTCAGAAGCCTCTTTGTCCCAATGTTTTGAGGACCTTGTTTAAATGGTAGTTGTGTGTGCTGAAAGGTTACATTACTGAAGAGCTGCTTTGATTCTAATTTTGCCCACAAAGTCACATTGGAACCATCCCCAATGGATCCAAGCATAGAAGCTCCAGTCACCTCTGTGTCCACTCCACCAAGAACATAAATCCATGACGAATATAACTGGCCAGAAGCTAAGGAACAGCAGCAGACATTGTGCAGCCTCCAAATATTGGGTTTCCAGTCAAAGATGGCCTCATGATGCAGCAGAAGTGCAGGAGATCCACAGATGTTTATCTTCAATGTAATGCCATGCAGGTAAAAGAGGGGCTTTGGTGCTACATGCTGTATAGATGTAGGGATCAGAACGCTATCTCACAGTGCCCAGCATATCAGCATTGGAACATTTTCTTCCACTGTAGTTGATGAGGACGACAAGATATCTATTCAACGGGATGCTCTCATGCTTGCCAGGTCTTATTTCCATTGCCAGGTCTTATTTCGATTGCGGTAAGATATCAATAGAAGATGCCTTACTCTGGATAGCTGGAGTGTACAAGAAAGCTATGTGATGAATGATGAGGATCTGTGAGAGCTGGACATTGCAGCAAAGTAGGAAAATGTAGAAATGCATCAGATGGACCATCACCTTCACCATCTTACAGTGCACCAACTCAGGTAGAACTTCTAAAGTTCTTAACTGCCCTCTGGGTAATTAAGGACGTGCAATAAAAGTGGGCCAGCCAGCAAAGCCTAAATCCCATGAAAGAATGAATAAAACAGTAATCACTTTCAATGGGCTAAGTTGAATGAAGTCATCATTCATTGTCTGTAAATGTTTTGATTTTGCAAAGGCCTACCTCCCCTGTTTCATCCCAACTGCAAAAAAAACTAAACATTTCTTTCTTTCTTCACTTTTCCAGTTTTTGTTAATGGATAAGGTTATAAACTGATGGATGTCTTCATAACATCTGCTGCTCCCTCATTCGATCCTCATTACAAAGTGTTAAGCTAGTCTGAGCACGACAAAAAGAAGAACTATCGTTCCGATGGAGTTGGAAAATCATGTGGCTCTAAAGATGATTAGCGTCTCAAGCTTCATTCTTGTGGCGGCAGCCAAAATTGACAGTTATTCACAGAGCTGATAATCAAAAGTAAACATATATTTACAATTATGATAACAAGTGTAGTTTCTCCTGTGTCACCTATGTGCCCACAGAAGGTTTATTTTTCCTTTCCCAACCATTATGTCTTGGTGCATTTCCTGGTTCTACAATTGTTTAGAGGGAATTTGCTCTGCAGGGAAGCCTATAGTCTTGAATCTTTAGGTGAGCAATGTTGGGACCAATTGTGCTCATAGGCCCAGACATGATGAGAACTTCCTGGCTTGATGCAGGCTCACCCTCCTCAGCTTGAAATTGCATAAGGTCCAGGGTTTCTTCTAGGCCTGGGGGGATCTCTGGAGAGTACTGGGAGGACACTTTTGTGTTTGTATGTGGTTTGTTCTCAAGCTAGATGCCTCCTGGAACCACTCTGTCTCCTTGTGGGAAAGGGGCTGCTGGAGTGTGGTCAAAGTCCCTCACCCTCTGTCATCTTGTTCTTGATGTTGATTGATGGGTTAGGGTTAGTGCAAGTCTGTACAGCCTGCAGCTATAGTGGAGGCAGGGTGCACTATAATGGCCTTGAAGTTTTGGTCAGGTAACCCTAACAGCGTCTAGAGGCCCAATGGTGCTGAGTGTGTCCTGCCCAGAGGTAGGAACATCCTCCTTGGTGTGAACTCCCACTGGGCTGAGAGTGGCAGGCAGGCTGGTGGTGGAAGGTCAGTGACCTCTCAAACGTCATGAATGGAGATTTCTGGGGTGAGGGGTGGTGTTGTATGTGGTTCCTCCTGTGTCTGTACGTCCACTTGCTTCCTTGTAAGGAAGGGGCACTGTCTACCTTGCTGCTGGTGCTGAACACTGAAGGCTGGAGTAATGGACAGCAGGTCCATGTGTGGATCCAGCAGTTTCTGAGAGTTCTAGACTTGGCTTCACATGGCATCTGCTGATCTGTCCATGCAGACAGCCAAAGGCAGTGTGGTGCAAATGCTGCAGTTCTGCAACCAGGACCAACATCTCCGAGAAACCTGGTTCCTGCTTCTGTGTCCGTTTGTACATTTCTATGAAGTTCTTGTCATAAGACCATGCAGTTCTCTCCTGCTTCAGGCTGAGCAAGTACCTGGTCTCTGGCAGTCCTCCGTGTGCCAGTGATGTGGACCATTCTTCCTCAGCCAGATGTGGAGATGTGGCAGTGGCGTGCCCATCAGAAGGTAGTCCTGACTCTAACTTTAGCTAAAGTACCCACTGGGCTGTCAGTGTCTGAGCTGGTGAAGGGTGCAAATTCTGTCTTGCCAATGCTTCTTAGAGAGGGGGCAGGAGATATTGGCTGGTGTAGCTGCTTTCTTCAGTGTGGCTGTTGTGTGGACACCACTGGTGCTTGCAGAAGGCAGAGAGTGAATGAATTGTAAAATAAGGGTAGAGGTTTGAGCATATTAGGAAAGCATTCCCAGTGGTGGTAATGGGCATGCAGTGCAGTGCTTGACCATGAATGTTTCTTGCTTTCTGGGGCCTGGATGTCTCTGTGTGCCCATGTGAGCAGACTCTTTCCTTTCCCTTGAGTTCAAGGGTCCTTTCCTAATTTGGAATGAGGAGACAAATGTCAGACACTCCACTATGCATTTTGGCCCTTTCTCCCCTGTTGTGGGCTGGCTTCCCCTGCAATGGTACAAGGGGAGGGACTGAGTGAGATGAAAGTGGCTGGCACAACTGTTAGTTGGCACAATGGGGAGAGATAGTGTGATGTCCCAAGTGAGTGATTAGGCAGTGTAGAAGGAAGAAAGGGTTAGTATTTCGGGGGTGGGGTCAGTGAGAGCGTTGAGGGAAGATGCTGCAAGCAACAGTGAAAGTGGTAGATGATGATCCATGGAGAGAAGTGGGTGCAGCAGCAGATACAGTGGGTGAGGTATCAGAGAGAAGGTGATGGAACTTATCTTTGTGGAGTGCAAAGGGTCATTAACCTTCTTGCTCTGCTTCTCATTCCTCTGGATTATGGATATTGCACCAACCCAGGTGGTATCCTTAGACCAGGCTGGCAGTGTTGGTGCCATGGTGTCCTCTGGTGGTCCTGAGGATAGAGGATGGCACTTCTCTCCACCACCCTATTCACCAGGCCCTTCAGCGCCTTGTCAGCCAATCATGGTGCCACCTTGCCTCTGCTGGCCATCTCCAAGGCAATTCTTCTCACACTGTGGCTGTAAAAGGCAATGCCTGACCGGCAGCATTTGAACTGGGATTTAGTGGTGGGAAACCTGGAAGGTCTTGGCAAAGATAGCCAGTTCCGTCACTGGTGAAAGCAAAATAGCGCAAGAATGGTACTGCAGGGACATAGTGACACTTAGTGAGGTATGCAACATTAAAAGGCAAGAGAAATCTTGCTGGAGCTCATGGAGATTGACCTTTCTTGAAAATCCCTCAAATTGACATTTTGACAGGTTTTGGGAAAAGTCAGCCCTCTGTTCCTGTCTCGCCAGAAAGCACCAAATCTGTGAGTGTTTTCTAGCACTCTGTTTCAGCTTTAGATTGCCAGCATTCGCAATATTTTGCCTTTGTTTTAAGGAAGACCCCGACTTGTCTATATATTAGTTATATCTCATATTCCTATGTGGAAAATTTACATTTCAAAGATTAAGAACACAAAAGCCCTGGTGACTGAGTATTCAAACAGAAAATTAGATGTTAGGAGCAATTTTATTGCAATGGAGCTCAATGGCAAGTAAAATCAGGCAGAGTGGGAAACAGTCAACGAATTCAAACTCTACCTGTCTTCTGCTCATTAATCTTGTACTTTATTCATTTTCATTTTTTAGATTTGTTCATTTCAGTACAAGTCAATAAATACAGAAAGTTTATGAATGTTATTGTTAACTCATATTAGTGACCCAAAAAGACATATAAAATATGATCTGATCAAGAAAGACAAAATTGCAGAGTTTGAAATCTGAATATTTTTATTTTGTTTACAGTTGACACTAACATTCGCCCTGTGCTGTCCATCACAGTCTCTACCCTGAGGAAAGTCAGGGAAACAGATCATTGTCTTATTCTGTTCTTACATTCAGCTGTCCCCACAAAGCAAATTGCTTCAGGCCTTTAGCAAGTTCTGGCAATCCGAACCAGTTGGACGACATAATAAAATCGTGACAAATTAAAGAAGACTTTACTGAAATAATGGGATAAATTACATCAGGAAAATTCCAAGTCCACACAATTTCCATTTAACACATTTACCATTCTTCTACAATCCAGTCCTTAACATAAATGATTTTTAAAAATGATTCTATTAATTTAGTTTCAAATTAACTGTTTCCATTTACTTAAGTGCCACTATTAACTGCGCTGAAGAGATAATTACCAGCTTTTAATGATTGGATTTCAGTTATAAACTCTTTTACATTATGATTTAGGGTGTCAGTTGAACAGAATTGGAGACTGACACAAAGGAACTGTATCCTCTTTGAAACTGCATCTTCTTCTAAGAAGTGGAGAATTGGAATCTGTTCTACATGAGCCAGGAGGCCCAGGTGAAAGCCTGACCTATTCCAGAGGCTTATAGTAATATTTATGAATAAGAAATAAAAAAAGACAAAAAAAAATTGCATAGAGGCTTTTGTGGTGCAATGGTAGTGTTCCTACTTATGGGCCAGGAGACCTGAATTCAAATCCCATTTGCTGCAGAGGAGTGCAATAACATTTCTGAGCTGTCTGATTAGAAAAATATCCGAGATTAGCTACAAAGGCAGAGATGTAGACTAAGTAAGAACATGTTAGATGGAACATAAAGAGAAAGGTAAAGTACTTTAGAAAAGCAAAATATTATTTAAATAGTGAGAGACGAGGAAGTATTGGTAATCAACAACCTGGATGTTCTGTGAGAATCACAGGTAGTTAATGTAGAGGTACAGTAAACAAGTAAGAGGACAAATAGAATACTTTTATTATTGGTATTTAAGAGTGAAAATGTTATAGTGTGCTTACATTGGACCTTGATAAGACCACACCTGAAGAATGATGTACAGTTTTGGTATTCTTATTTCAAACAAAATTTGCTTATCTTCAAGGGAAAGCAATAAACGTTGATTAGACTGGCATGAAATTGATGTTGATTCATACTTAGGTGTCTGAGAGTTTAAAGGAATGAGAGGTAATCTAATTGAAATATATGAAATTCTTATGGACTTGGCACGGTAGATACTGGGCAAAGCTTTCACTGACTGGGGAGTCCAGAATATCTTTGGCTGGAGTCAATGTTAGCTTGTAGTTTAGTGACCTAATCCTTTTTTGTTAAGGAGCTCATCTATTACTTGTGTGAATCGACTGGATGTCAATTCAGGTTTCATGATAGTTCAGTGATTCAGGGTTCACAATCAACATTGATCCAAAGTTGATGTGCTCATGTTTCCTGCTGACCTTCTGCAATGGGTCCATAATCTATGGTGCTGCAATGAACATGGGTCAATAGTCTATAGTGCCATAAGTTCATGCTTTCTTATGGTGTAATGATTATTGTGAGCTTCTCTCTAAACTGCAGTTCTACAGCCACTCAGGGGTTCCAAGCATGCAGAAACCACTGCTGCACATACACATCAGAGGTCCCCACAACAGCAGGAGAAATGAAAGGGAATGTAGGTCAGAGGTCATCATCCATGGTAGTCAATGTCCATTGCATTTGATATTTGCTGATGTAATTTCTGTGCCTTTTATTGTTACGCTGATAGTCTGGTAGTAAAAGACAATCCTCTTCTCTGTTATGTGTCGTTCTATTGGTTTAATTCTTAATGACCTTTCTTCAGCTAATTATAGACTTCCCTGTTTAGCATCATCTGGATCCTTGGCTGGTCTAACTCCAAACTTCTAATCTGAATGGTTAACTTTGCTACCGACATCGAAAAGATGCAGGTAAGAGTGAAATGTTTAGATTGATAAAAGCGCTGGGACATTGTCAAACTCATCTGAAATCACAGTTCTCAAAGGATTTTATGAATTATAATTTGTACTCTTCAAAATAGTAGTATTTTTTAATGCTGTACCACAAGATTAGGGTGTGCCAACTTCGTTTATGATTCACAACTTGGAGGAGGTTTAGATCAACTGCCTATTTCATAAAATTACAAATGAGGGCATAAAGAATGTCTCGGATTTTCTTGTGCAAATTTTCACTCTGCCTCTTTTTTATTTGAAAGGACAGAGCTCCGCATTTCTGAAAGGTGATTCTGATCAGGGCTCCTTCAAAAAAACAGACCAGTTCTTGAATTCTAACCGTTCTCTCATAGTGCAGAGCTGTCAGGGGAAAGGAAATGAGGCAAGCTATCTTCATGGAAGTCAATTGTTGTATTCTGAAACTTAAAAAATTCAGACAGCTGTATTGCCAGCTGTTGTCAAACAGTACATTCATAAGGCTAGTGTGGAGCTAGGGTGCCAGGCGGGTAGGTGAGTGGGGTGCCAAATAGATGTGGGAAGAGTACCAGTGGTAGCATGTCAAGTGGGATTGGCAAGGTGGCAAAGGAGCCAGGTAAATGATGCAGTGTTTATAGTAGATTCAGGTGGATGGAGAGAAATCTGGTCCAGTGAGGGGGCAAGAACAGCTGGTGTTAAGATTTGGTCCAGGGTGGGTTCACTGATGGGGAAGCGATGGCTTCAGGTGGGAAGTTGGGGGAATGGGAGGTGCCAGGTCTTAGAAGTGTTGAGTCAGGGCCTGGGGCTTGTAAGTGGCCTTTGGGAAGTCTAGTTGGAGTGTGCAAGGTACGTATGGGTCTGTGTAATAGTTAGGTAGTACAGTCAGGAATTAGGCTGAATTAAATAATGTAATGTTTCCTGAGCAATTGTTCCTTAAAGTCATCGGGACCCTTTCAATTCTCAAAGACTCAGAATAAACAAGCTTCTGGAGGGTTCTAAGTATAGAGGAATTGCTCAGTGTAATCTTCAATTTCCAGTTCAATTCCGTTGGCTTGAGCTATGATGGGAATTCCTCAGGGACCAATGTGAAACTCCAAGCTACATTGGAAAAACAACTGAGATAGCAAGGTGTAGAGCTGGATGAACACAGCAGTCCAAGCAGCATCAGAGGAGCAGGAAGGCTGACGGAAGGGTCTAGACCCGAAACGTCAGCCTTC
>JAHRHZ010000025.1:26802677-26825988 GCA_024137785.1 Ginglymostoma cirratum | reverse complement strand
CCAGCATCATTCCCTAACTTAAATGCAATGCCAATTATATGCTCAAGTACTCTACCCCCATCTTTTCCACATCAGCTGATTCCTGCCACAGATCAGTCAGACATAAAACTTATGTTTGAAATTTAAATTGAATGTCATGGTCTGGATATGTATAATCCCTGATATTTGTTCACAGCATGAACTGGAAGTGGTGAAAAGCAACATCCGCTGCACTTTTTGTACGTTTGCTAAATGAATAAATATTTTCACAAAAGGACAAAAATAGCTACATAAAACACTCCAGTGTCTATTGTTTTCACAGATTCTAAGATGAGTATATATACACATAAATTAAGTCTCAACAAAGGTTTGAAAAACAGGAATCCTTTGAACTGAATTTTCAGCTATCAACTCCCTATATTCAATCCCTCTATTCCTGCTTATTGACAATGAAAGCACGATCAGAGCTGTTTCTGTACATGCATGTTCCTATTCACTGGTGTTATCTGTTGTTCATAAATTTTAATAAATGCCAGGCATGCGTGAAGGGAGTTTTATTTTAAACAATCCAACTTCCTTTTACATTCAAAAATATTTCAGAAAAACATAAATATTTACTAGATGTGGATAAGAACCCATTTACTCTTGACTGATTAAAGGTCATTAACCCAAAATGTTAACTATTTCTATTCATGACAGGGTTGTCTGACCTGCTGAATTTTTCCAGCATTTGCTGGTTTTATCTCAGATTTCCAGCATGTGCACATTTTCATTTGTTATATTCTTGACTCCTGCTGGTTCACAGTCTGCATACTTGGTAATTCTGCTAACTGCACAGGCTGAGAATACACAAACATTGTTGAAAGCCCTCTCCAATTGCTGGAAGCTAAAAATTTCTACTGAGAGGCCAAATTTTTAAGGCAGCTGAGGCCTTCAATTAGAAACTTCAATTAAGGCATTAAAGGCAGAAAAGACTTTTATTTTCTAAATTTGCACATGGGGTGTGTGTTTTACTGCATTTATTCCCTATCTTAAACTGGCCTTTAGAAGATTGTAATGAACGATGATTTATAAATTAAGGTAGACAAACAGAAGGCTGGAAGAACACAGCAAGCCAGGCAGCATCTGGAGGAAAGGAGCAGTCAACATTTTGGGTTACCTTTCTTCAGGACTGGATGTGGGAGTAGGGGGTGGCGGGATTGTGACGGTAGGTGGACTCTGGTAGTAGGTACAACCTGGTAGGTCGATGGGAGGGATGAATCTGGCTGGTGGCTGGAAGGGAGGATCAGTAGATGGAATGGAAGGCAGGAGGTGGGGCTGGGAAGGGAGGTGGGGAATAGGTGGGAAGGTTATTTGAAATTAGAGAACTCAATGTTGAGTCCTCTGGGCTGTAGGGTGTCCAGGTGGAGGATAAGGCGTTGCTCCTCAAATTTGCGTTCTGAGTCACTGCAACACTGAAGGAGGCCAAAGACAGACATGTCGGAGGGGGAGTGGGGGAAGGGGAGTTGAAATGGGTTGTAACCAGGAGGTAACGCTGGCCATTAAGGACCAGGCGAAAATGCTCAGTGAAATGGTCACCTCGTCTACATTTGGTCTCACCAATGTAGAGAAGACCACATCGGGACCACCGGATGGAGGAGACAAAAACAGAAGATGCTGGAAAAGCTCAGTAGATTTGGCAGCATCTGTGAAGGAAAAAAATCAGAGTTAATGTTTTGGGTCGGATGACCTTTCCTCAGAACTGAGGTTGGAGGAGATGCAGGTGAAGCTCTGTCTCACCTAGAAGGACTGTTTAGGGCCCTGGTTGGAGGTGAGGGAGGTGGTGTGTGGGCAGGGTTGCATCTTTTACGGTTACAGTGGAAGATACTGGGTGGGTTGGAGTGGCTAGAGGGGAGTGTGGCATGAACTAAGGAGTGGCGAAAGGAATGGTCCTTGTGGAAGGCAGAGAGGGGTGAGGAGTGGAAGATGTTCCAGGTGGTAGGGTCTAATTGGAGTTGGTGGAAGTGTTTATTATGTTTGGCCGGGGCGGGGGTGCTTAAGTGCTGTGGAGCAGGAAATGTAGGAGGTGCGGTGGAGGTCTGTCTGGATGACAAAGGGGCAAAAAGAGTGTTGTTTGAAAAAGACAGACAGCAAGCATGCTTGGGAATGGAATGTCTCCTCATCATAGCAGATGTGATGGAGGCAGAGGAATTGGGAAAAAGGAATGGAGATTTTGCAGGATACGGGGTGGGAGGAGGTGTAGGTTAGGTAGCTATGGGAGTCTGTGGGTATATAGTGAATGTTGGTACACAAGCTGTCACCAGAAATGGAAATGGAGAAGTCAGAAAAGGGAAGGGATAGACCAAGTGAATTTGAGGACAGAGTGGAAGTTGTTAGCATAGCCGATGAACTGCTCCAGTTCAGCCTGGGTGCAGAATCCAGCACCGATTCAGTCATTGATGTAACAGTGGAATAGTTAGGGAACAGTACAGGTGTACGAAGTGAAGACGGACTGTTCGACATAACCTACAAAGAGACAGGCATAGCTGGGGCCCATGTGAGTGCCCATGGCAGCCCCCTGGATTTGGAAAAAGTGGGAAGAATTGAACTAAAATTTACTGAGGTTGGGGACGAGTTCAGTGAGGTGGAGGAGAGTATTGGTGGGGGGAGCTGGATGGGTTTGTTGAAGAGGAAATAACTGAGGGCCTGTAGGCCGTTCTTGGGGGGTATGAACGTGTATAGGGATTGAACATCCATAGTAAAGGTGAAGTGCTAGGGGCCAGGGAACTGGAAGTTTCCAAAGAGGTGTAGGGCGTGGTTTGTGTCCCCGGTGTAGGTGAAGAGTGCCTGGGAGAAAGGGGAGAGACTGGAGTCGAGGTAGGAAGAGATGAGCCTGGAGAATGGAGAATTCAATTTGCAAAAGTAATCATTTTTGTTGTGCAATATCTAACTATTAAAAGGTTCTTTATTGTCTTTGAGTTTTATTTTAGATTTGTTATCTTTTGGGTACTTAAAATTATATATTTTAAAAGACACACATTTTGAGTAATTTGATTGGTTTATGAGCAAATATAGTGACAGGAAATTGTTGAAAAGGAGAAATAGTTATATTCCAGAATTAGCTGTACCTCTAGTCAAATAGTTACAGTGCAGACCCAAAACTTTCACATATCCAGAAATGAGGAAAGTTGTATAGGTATGTCCCGTCTGCAACGAGTCCATCCCAATCAGGTCAATCACCATCCCATCATTCTACTCTCAATCATCAGTAAAATGGCAAAAGCACTGTCAACATTGCTATCAAGCAACCAATCTTTATCAATCACCTGGTCAATGCTTAACCTGAGTTCTTGCTCCAGTTTTGGCATTGCAGAATTGTTGGCAGTGCAAATCTGACCTGATACCCTAGGCCACAGGGGTTATTGGGTATTGAGGCAGATTACGAGACAGTCATCCTCGCTGATCTCGCACCTTTCCACAGTTGCAAAAACATTGACGCAGTAAAGCCCTTTAAATACACCTCTCTGCCCACCACATATTCCCCATACCCCATTCATGCCAACACAAACAACCTTGTATCTCTCCAAACTCCGTGACCCCTGAATGCCAACCTAAGCCCCTCTACCCACTCTTTATAAGCTCTAAGTAAATTTCATGTGAACTGATACCAACCATGCCTCGTCACGCAACACTGTTTACTCTCATAGCTTCTATACCAACTCACACAGTATCCACCATGGGTATATCTCAGGATCCTTAAATCCAATTCTTAAATGTCTAACAAAGAATTAATTATTTGAAACAAAGATAATGTTTTTCATAAAAACCCATTCACTACATTTAACTTTCTTTCATCCTTTATAAAGATAAGCATTTGCATTAGATCCACTACAAAGACTATAAAGCAATTGGAGCTATCAAACAAACTGTGAACTGTCAGGCACCTGATCATGATAATACTAGGTTGTGAAATCAGACATGCAGCACTAACCGCACAATTATAATGCCTGAGCTCAGAGATTTTGTGGTGTAATGGGTATTGTCTCTACCTCTAAACCAGAACTTCCAGCTTTAAGTTCCATGCTAGGATTTAACAGCCAAGGAAACTATATTTATAATGTGGGCAAGCAGGAGAAGTATTACTTTGTAAATCCTTCCAACATAAGTCAATGACAGGTGGTAAGAGTGGAAGAGATTTCTGGTCTGCCATGTGATGGAAAAATGTTAGTTTCTCCATTATTGCTATTCCTGTCTCTCTTGCCTGGCTACACTCAAACCTGGTTGTCATTAAAGGCAATCCAACAACACCCTTGAAGGTCTTAGAGAGAAATGGGCAACATGGGGATTGGAGTGCATTATCTCCCTCTTCTAACCCCTTGAATTAGTTTCCTCCCTGCTTGTGATTAATTAATTGTTTAAATAGTTAAATGGGTTATTTGCTGGTATGTTTCTCAAGCAAGAAACCAAAGCCTAGACAGACTGAAATAGCAAGCACTGATTTTTACTTACACATTCTTGCTGGATTTTTTTTCAAATATTGAATAACAAGTATATTAAAATGCCGAGAAACCTTTACCTCTCCAGTGACAGCTTTCTTGAGCTCTGATGAATTTACTGCTTTTCCAAACATTCCTGTCTTTTTTTAATGACCCGAGAGGGCATGTGACGTCTCCAAAAGGGCACCTGATCTCCATCAAAGGTCATCTCCATCAAAGGGGATCATATCCAAAATGATAGCTTACATTTCCAAAGAATTGTGGTAACTTTAGATCTTCTCTTCATTGTTTAAAGTGCAGTAATCCTGTTTTGAACATGCCATTTATGAATATTGGATCTGACTGTAGGTTGCAACATTTCAATATATGAAGTTGCTTTCATGGCCAACAGATAGATAAATATAACCAGTCCCATTCCCTTACCCTGAGAATATGGTGGGGGCCAGGGTTAGGAGCAGTACTTGGATTTAAGCCTTTGGATTAATTTTGGCTAAAGTGGGGACTCTTTGTCCACGTAAAAAATTATGCTAAAACTTTAGGTCAGCCAAGGCCATTTGGCTCTTGATCACACATGAGCAAAGTATTGAATTCCAGAGTTGAAGCAAAGGTGACTGCCCTTGACATGACGATAGCATATGGTCAAGGAGCCCAGGCACTGAAATCAATGGGAATTGCAGTTAACAGCAGATCAGGCAGCATCAGAGGAGCAGGAAAGCTGACGTTTTGGGTTGGGAAGAAGGGTCCTGACCCGAAGCTTTAGCTTTCCTGCTCCTCTGATGCTGCCTGACCTGCTGTGTTCCTCCAACTCCACACTGTGTTATCTCAGACTCCAGAATTGGTAGTTCTTACTATCTCTGGGATTTGGGGTTGTTTGGAGTCACAGCTAGTACAAATAAAAGTGGCTGTGCTTGTTGGAGTCAGTTGCCTTAGTGCTGGACCTAGCTGCAGGAGTTTCTTAGGATAGCCTCCTCTACCCAACCATCTTCAGCTGCTTCATCAATGGTGTTGCTTCCATCATTAGGTCAGAAGTGGGTATGTTCACTGAAGACTGGACCATGTGTACTTCTATTCATAAATCCTCTACAGCAGTCCTTGCTTGCATGCAGAAAGGTCTGAACAACATTCAGGCTTGGAGTAATAAGTACCAAGTAGTATGCATACCATATTAATACCAGGCAACAAAAGCCCATAAGAGAAAATCTACTCCTTGCAATTCATCAAGATTACCATTGTTAAAACCCAAACATCAATATTTTTGGGTGTCACTACTGACCAGAAATTTAAGAAGACAAAGGCAAATATTGAGATAACAAGGTGTCGACAGGGATGAACACAGCAGGTCAAGCAGCATCAGAGGAGCAGGTAAGCTGACGTTTCCGGTCTGTACCCTTCTTCAGAAAATGAAGGTAAATACTGGTTAGGTCTAGTTAAAACAGCGGAGGCCTTGTGAGCTGACAGAAAAACAAGCAAAAGATCTGTGCTGCCTCTTACATAAAGACGTACCAAACCAAATGCCAATCAGACTTTGGAAAGTCCATTGGTTTGCCTTGCCCTGGACACAAGACCTGGGCTAAAAGTCTCACCTAGCAAGATCCACTGGAAACCAGGAACCCGTGCAATCAGCAATGCTACAGAGGAGGATGTGACTTTTGGTGGATGAGCACTCCTATAGTCCCAGGATCGTGGAGGGCCCAGGACAAAGGTAAAACATGTTAAATCAGTTTAATAACACCAGTGGCTTAATCCACAGGAGTTTTATATCTGAACCACAATGTTGTATGTTCATCTCCTGCTTCAGCGGAACAAGCTAGGCAGACAGCCCTGTGCAGTACATAGGGAATGCTACAATGTTGGAAGTGATGTATTTTTAATTTGAGGCCCTGCCTGTCATCTCAAACAAAAGATTGCTAGACACTACTTCAATGAACAACAAGGATGTATTCCTCATGACCGGATGCATTAATCGACATTAGAAACATTGATTATCGACGTTTTATTTTGTTGCTATTTGGGAGAGTTTTCAGTGCTCTACTTGGTTATAAAGTTTCCTAACACAGTAACCACACTGCAAAAATTTGCTATAAAGTGCTTTGGGCTAGTGGTTGGGAAAGGCTCTATTTAGATGCAAGTCTCCCTCTTTGTAAAATTACAGTATAGTAGCTGGAATGGACTGTAATTTGAGCTGCACTTTCTTGACCATACAGTTGCATGCCACAATATCATACTTAAGCTACTCTATTTAAAATAAAAATCCTGGCAGGTTATTAAAAGTCAAAAGCCAGTCTCAATTTTGAAATTTTTCTTTCTGATGTCATCCAAGCCAACAAATGAGCACCTTTATAACTCTCTGCTAGGTACTGAACCCTTTCTGGGAGTGAATGAACTATTTTTGATAGTCCTATAATTAGGATAGTCCTGGAATGAAAAGGATAACTAAAATGATTTCTGCACCTTTAAGGTCAGAAATTCTCCACACCATTCTCTTCGATGTCTTTCAACCAATGGCAACTCTGTTTCGTTAAAACTTTTTTTGTACCAATTAATTTCTCACAGATCTCAGGAGAAATATTGGCTACCTGCGATGCAGTACTCCATCAAGGTTGCTGTCATTTTTGGAGTTGAATGCTTAGAGCACAATTAATTTCAGTCCCAGTATTCCCAATGTTGGCAAACACAATACACAATGATAAATGTTGAAGTACACTGGCAGTTGCCAAGCTCTTAAGGGGCAGTTTTCTTGCATATAATTTTTGAATGCACTAAATGAAGAGCCCCAGTAGGTAGAATAATAAATTTAACTAGTACCCATGGCCTTGCTGTTTAATAATTCTTTATAACCTCGACATTATAAATGGGTTCTCTCGCAATCTGATTCATTTGCAATCTGGAAAAATAATTGTAAAAATCTTCCAGAAGGAATGTTTCAATTTTCCCATTGTAGGGATCGGGGAAACAGGAAAGAAGAGAAATAAAAAAGACAATCATTCTTGTCACTTCAAGTAAATTATCCTTCATACTTGTTATTAACTCTCAAAATACTGATTATCTCCTGTATAAATTGCATCACACTAGTGTACGTCTTATTGATGGTACAATGGGTGCAATGAAGAAGTGCCCTTGCATTTGAAATGTTAACTTTGTTACTCTCTCCACAGATGCTACCAGACTTGCTGAGTTTCTCCAGCACTTTTATTTTTATTCAAGATCTGCAGCACCTTCAATATTTTGCTTTTTTTTCCAAGGACAGTCATTTGTTCATTGGCAGTCCCTCGCAGACAAGGATGAGTCCCTTCCACTCTCAGGGTGAGTCTGTAGGTGGGTGTACAGCTACCACAGGCTCTGTTACAACTGAGGCAGAAGATGGGCACGGGACATGGGGGCATGGGCGCAGCAGTGAGCTCTTTCCGCTGTTTTTGCCTGGCTTCCACTTTCTCCTGACGCCTTCCCGGATACTTATCCTCTACTTTGGATGGTCTTGGGCCAGAGGTTCCCAGGTGTCTGTGGGAATGCTGCACTTTTCCAATGAGACCTTGTTTTCATCACTGAAGCGCTTCCTCTGTCCAACTGGGACTTGCCTCCCATTTTGGAGCTTGGAGTAGAGCACCTGCTTGGGGAGTCTTGTGTTGGTCATGTGGACAATGTGTCCAGCCCATCGTAGCTGATCAAGGGTGGTCAACACTGCTCTCGATCTACCTCGCTGCAATGCTTTACCTCACCACTGACAAACTCCCAGCGAGAGTGGAGCTAACTTACACAACCTGCAGGAAGTTATTCAACTTCCACTGCCTTCAAGCTGAAACAAAAGTCACCACAACCAGTATCATTCAAGGGCAGTAAATAAGTGGGAGCACCATTATCTGCAAGTTCCCCTCCAGGCCACACATCATCCTGACTTCAAATTATTTCACAATTCCTCTGTTGTTACTGGGTCAAAGTCCTGGAATTCCCTTCCTCAACAGCACTGTGGGTGTAGCTACCAAAATATTTTAAGAAATCAGCTCACCACTTCCTTCCCAAGCAAAAGGATAACCCAACCTGATTAAGCAGTATATCAAATTTGTTAAATACATTACACTGAGAAACTATTACTCTGTAGTCATCGTCCACTGATGGGAAAAGAACGTTAAATTCCAATATATCATTAAGCTTAGACTTCTTGATATAGGAGCTTGAAATTTAGTATTTCGCCTGAAAAGGTACATTTGCTTTTTAATTGCCAATAAATACCATAACACGCTGCATCAGATTGGAAAATTGAACTAAATCAATAAACTTTTTTGAGTAATTTGTGATCCAGTTCCGTCCAATCACCATAGTTACTGAAAGAATCATAAATATAAAATGAATATGCTTACAAGCGTATGTGATAAAAAGTGTTTTCAGGCATTTTGACAAGGTAAGTAATAGAGAAGTAAGGACTTATTTCCCTGTGCTGCAAGTTGATGACCCTGTATAGAATTTACAGCACAGAAACAGACTGTTCACCGATCCTGGTCTATGTTCGTGTAGATGTTCCACATAAGGGTCCTCCTTCTCTATGCCATCTAACCCTATCAGTATAATCTTTCAATCCTTTCACCTTCCCTCCTTAATTGCCTCACTGAGGGCATTGTGGGTCAACCTGCAACATGTGGATTGCAGTGGTTCAAGATGGCAGCTCACCACCACCTACTCAAGGGCAACTAGGGATGGGCAATAAAATGCTGACCAGCCAGCAATATCCAAGTCCCATGAGTGAATTTAAACAAAAACTTTTATTTATCATAAATCCATCTTTATTATTTGTCTCAACCATTCCACATCATAGCGGGTTCCAGGTTCTAAATACCCAATGGTTAAAGAAGTTCCTCTTGAATTCTTGTACAAAATTTCTTATTCTCAATGTTGAGAAAAAGGTCAATTTTCCGTCCAATGTTCAAACAGTTAGATGAGAATCTCTTGACCGAGCAGTGAGGTGTCTATTTGCATGCATCAACATCTCTGTATTATATAATCTTGCTTTATATATATGCAAGTTACTTTTTTCCCAGTCAGTGGAGAGAAGCCAGACAGCAACAATCTCTGACATGAAAGTCCAAACCATATCTTCTCCAGGCATCCACCTTGGCCAAAATGACCCAACATCCTAGAGCGTGCTCCCTCGGTAATGACTTTGTGCCACTCCTCAACACTTCCCCGCCCCATCGCATTCACAAATTTTGGTATTGGACAAGGACCTGTCTCACCACATCATCATGACACATCTCCAATTCACTTACAATACAGCCCAGGACTTCAAGAATGCACTTTGGAACTCACTGGCACCTTTCATTGACATGGTAGCGCTAGGCTGCTTTGTGCACAAGGACAGGCATCTATCTCATGCATTAGAACAGGGTGCATCTCAAGGGGTCTTTGCTTGCTTTCTTAGAGGTAAATCACTTTGCACCTACTTAGATCTCACAGCATCTTTGCCTTGCTTTGCCTTTTTGCATATTGCTGACACCAATAGAACTTACAAGTTCACGTTACTTCTGTCTTGCCTTGCTTTTTAACTTTGACACCAAACCAAGTAGCTTATCATTTTTGCTACCAGTCAAAGGGGTACAGATGTCCCTGTAAAGTCAATATCCTATGTCAATGACACACCCGGAAAATGTGCAAGTTTGAGTGTCAGACACTCTGAATGTGCTTCAAACACCTACCCTGGTTACATTGCATGATATGGGTAGTGCTCGGTCAAGTCCAGGGCCACTGTCATCACAAAACATCCAGGGATTCGTCTGATCTCAGTCCCCTAGCTTGGACATAATTAGTTGGCTTCCTACAAAATTCACAGTCAGAATTTCTGTTTCATTACTATTAGGGAACTGGACAAGAGTCAATCTGACAGGTCCAGTGTAACCAGTCTGGGTATTAGTGATATGTAAGTTGGGGAAATGCATAGGAATCTGTCAGGCGTCTAGTAATTCATCAGTTAGGCTGCCTTTGAAAGTCAAGGCGGTAGAGCAGTCAGCTCTGGGGTCTGTTTATTGTACGTCAATGTGGGTAAGTTGGGGAAGTCAGGCTTATGCTGTACCATCCTCACTATTGTCTGCAGCATCTCTCCTCACTCCAAACTCCACTAACCCTGCATGCCCACTGTAATGTCCACTCACTCACTTGGGACACCTTCCCACTTTCATCTCCAGTAACATCTGCCCTCACTCATTCCATGAAGTAAAAAGCCCCCATTAGAGCAGCAAGAGTCAAAACAGGAGGTGGGTCCTCCTCCATAATGTGGAGACTACCCCGACTCTGACCTCCCTGAGTGATTGACTGGCCATGTTCAATTCCTGGATTGGTATCAGAGATTGCCCTTGACTTGGTCTTCCGGGAACCCCTGAATAAAGGCCAGGCCCCTTGACTTGACTAAGGCCTGCTGACAACCAGGGCAAGCTTCCTTCCTTTGTAATTGCACTAAATGGCAAGGCAAGACAGAAATACCTCTGACTTATATCTCTCCCTAAGGGGGCACAGTGCAAGGCAAAGTAGGGATTCTGTGAGCATCCAGGTAAGTTCAGAGTGATTGAGTGTTAAGACAGCATGTGAAGAGCCTGGAGATGCAGCCTGGCCCAGTCCATGGGCTGGGTGTGTATCTCTGAGTGCACAGAGTCCTTACTGCAGCATTACAATGAGAGCTGCTGATGCAGCCTGAAGTGCGGCACTGAAATGTCTTGTAAGTGGATGAGAGGTGTTCTGTGAGGGTTCTTAGAGACTAACACGTGTCAAATGCCAATGCCCGTGGAAGTGGGGTGCATGTGGCTGGTGTCCATGGAGGGTCCTGAGATGTTGGTGCCCCGTGCCCAACATGGAGATCTTTCTGAGGAAACAGCAAGCTGAAGTCACCAGGTACCTACCCTGGTTTTCATATCAAGATTTCTTGAAACCTGGCTTCTTAAATGCATTTGAAATGATGGGAAGCTGAATATTAGTGAAGAGAGTTGAGTCTTTAACAAGGTGTTGAACAAACAATAATCCCTCTTAATTGGCAACTTGTCATTGCCAAGTGAGAAACTCACCTCAGCGCTCATCAAAAGCATAACAGATACATGTGATGATAGGCCTCACCAGACTACAGATTCCAACTATAGTTTGAAAAAGAGGTTTTCAAACTATCAACAAAACCTGAAAGATTTCTGCTTTAATATTGAAAATGATTTGCTGCACCTACCTAGGTTGGCTGAGAGTGTTACTGAGAGCAATGATCAATTCTGGGTCTGCATTTCATTCCCCTTAAGCTCAGTGCTGTGGTCAGATACTGAGGTAGGGGTGGCGGTTGAGGGTGGGAGTGGACAGGATGGGTCAGGGGAAGAGGAAGACAGATGAAAGACCATGGGGATCATCAATAAGTCCAGAGGTCCTATCAAGGTGGCATCGACCCTTGGCCATTACCAGCCCAAGCAGTGAAAGATGCCAATAATCACATTTGGTCTTTGCCTGCCATGGAAAAACTGCAGTGTGAGCGAGAGGAATCCCTTATGTGACCATTAATTGGGCCTGAATTGATCCGCAGACTGGCAGGCCATCCAATGGCTACCCTGCCATTTGTAGAATTGTGAAAGGGAAAGAGATTGAATGCAGGTAAGTGACGGGTTTGGCATCCATGGCATTGAGCCCCATTTTACTCCTTCCAACTGCTTGCCAATCTTCTGTTTGATGAGCATAAAATTCTACCCAATATGGCTGTGTTTCTTAGATTTTGGCAGCCATTTAAAATTTAATAGATGTTGACTGTATCTCCCAGGGCTCAGCACAGAAAAAGATCTAATTAGGTCTGGCCATTAAATTCAGCACCACTTCCACATTTCATTATAGTTTAACCACAAACACATGTCTTCTGCCATTTTACCACCTCTTTGTAAGTAATAGGACCTTTATGACTCAAGGTGTGTTTAACTATAGAAACAGTTCAGTCACAATAATAATTACCATACGAAAAACTCTGGTGGTCTGAACTTTCACTGTGGGAAATGCAACAATCTATTCACTATTCTGGTAGCCTGGGGTCACTGTAATATCAACCTTTGGTGAGGATTTGCATTCTTACTCAATGAAACTGACTGCTTAAAATTCCTGCTAATGTACTTACGGCAACACATCTTTTAGCCTCTGCCCATCCTAAACTACCATTGATTTTTGTCTGCTAGCTCTTTACAATTGCAATGAAAGTTTAATCCAAGTTCAGTCAGAGCGTTCAGTCTGCCCAGTCTATCAGATTCTTCAGGATTGTTGAAATTCTGCAAGAATAGTATCCATTAATCAATCATATTGATTTTTTAAGGTGTTCAGTGCTCGATAGAATCTTCTGAACTGGATCAGCACAACATTGTCCATTGTCAAATGATTCAAAGCCATCTCCTGTATCAATCTTTGAGGCAGATACAGGTATCTCATGCAATTGACAGATCATTAGCCTCCATGTTAGAAGATAGGTTTCTGCTTTTTTCATTTCCATTTGTTTACAGTGCACCAAAATTTGTTGCATCAGAAGATGCATAACATGATATAAAGCTATTTTCATTTGATATAGAGTCATAGAATCATAGTCATACAGCATGGAAATAGAACCTTTGGTCCAACTAGTCCACACTAACCATGGTCCCTAACTAAACTAGTTCCATTTGCCTGCGCTTGGCCCATATCCCTCCAAATCTTTCCTATTCATGTACTGATCCAAATGTCTTTTAAATATGTAACTGTACCTGCATCCATCACTTCCTCTGATGGTTCACTCCACACACAAACAACTCTCTGTATAAAAAAGTTGCCCCAATGTTCTTTTTAAAACTTTCTCCTCCCACCTTAAAAATATGACTTTTAGTTTTAAACACTCCTAATCTAGGGTAAATACTTTTTTTGTGCCCCTCATAATTTTATAACTATCCATAAGGTCACCCCATGATCTCCTACACTCCAGTGAAAAGAGTCCCAAGTTATCTAATCTCTCCTTATAACTCAAACCCTCCATTCCCAGCAACATCCTGATAAATCTTTTCAGAACACTCTCCAATTTAATAGTATTCTTCCAATAGCAAAGTTACCACAACCAGACACTGTACTCCAGAAGAGGCCTCACCAACATTGTGTACAACCTGAACATGACATTCCAACTCTTACACTCAAAAGTTATGAACAATGAAGGCAAGTGTACTAAATGTCTTCTTAACCACCCTATCTATCTGTGAAGCACATTTTAAAGAATTGTGTACCTGAATCCCTAAGACTCTCTGTTCTACGACACTAGTCAGGGCCCTACCATTAATTATATAAGTCCTGCTCTTATTAGTTTTACCAAAATGTAATACTTCGCATTTATCCAAATTAAACTCCATCTGCCACGCCTCAGCCATTGACTCACTTGATCAAGATCTCTTTCTAATCTGAGATAACCTTCCTTACTGTCCACTCTGAACTAATTTTGGTATCATCTGTAAACTTACTTTCCATGCCTCCTACAGTGTCATCCAAATTGTTCATATAAATGACGAGCAGAAGTGGAACTAGAACTGATTCTGTGGAACACCACTGGTCACAGGCCTCTGGCCCAACAAACAACCCTCCACCACTACCCTCTGTCTCTGACCATCAAGCCGGTTGTTTTTTATCCAGTTGACAAGCTCTCTTTGAATCCCATTTGATCTAACTTTATATTGTCATGTTCACATGCTCTTTGGTGGTTTAGCTTCTCTCTGTGATTTTTCCACTTCAAGAAGTAAGATAGTTTGGACAGCAACATTTTTCAAAGAAAAATGGCACCCTGTTGATCAACCCACCCATTTCAACAGAACCTCAGGAGTAATAACATTTAGTAATGGACAATTAGAAGCTAAAGATTACATCTCTCTGTTAAACCTCAATAACCACAGAAGCCTACCTCTCCCAACTAACCTAAGATGATCCTTCTATCCAAAACCCTAGAATGAAATGAGAGCATTTACAAATTCACTTTGAATCCTAGCAATGCACTGTGAAAGCACTCTGATTTACAAGCTGTCTCAGTGAGGTGTTATTCCCAGCACTATTAATTATTTACCTTTTTTTTCTGTTTACCTTCAGGCAGCCAGTAATTATTTTTAAATATTCATTCACCTTTCTTATACACTTTTTTGAACATTAGAGTTGGAATCTGAGGTGTTTGGAAATATGTGATGTTACACGTGAAGTTTAACCGTAATTTTAAAAAAAAACCTTTTGATATCAAACAATGTTGATTACCTAACCCAGATACTTTTCGAATAAGAAGACTTGCCCAACCTGATCTTGGTGGTGTTTTTGCTTGTTCCGAGTTCCAAGTAGGGGGTTGCACAACAATTTGCTATGCTGGAAAGTATTTCAAGTGGGTGGTTCATGTCGAAACATAGGTTTAGATGATGCATTATGGTGCTCCATGAAGTAATTTCTTGTAATTCCAATTTCCAGAAATAATCCACATCATTTGTCAAAATGATAGTTCAGCCCTGATTCTGTGCATCAAAAGCATATGTTACAAAATAGGTTGATATGATCCAGCTTGGATCAGTTGCTATTAAAATATCAGTATTGGGATTGACTGTTGGCATAAGTTCAATCATGACCCTGCATTCCCAGAACTGGACTTGAAGTATAATTCAAAGCACCTTTGCTACGATATGCTGACAAAAAGGAGAATAGTAAAGTGAATTCACAGAACAAAATTGTCCATGGTTCAACAATGATTATTAGAACTTTTAAATAATGTAGAGATGCAACAATTGGCTGTTCTTCATAAATCTGGCATAACGCACAGGGTAAAGCCATTGAAAAGAAAGCCTATTAATACTGGGAAATGATTGCACTGATAGTACTTGAGGCTCTATTTTGAAACATACAAGATGAGCTGGACCATTATATCTTTTCGGGGATATTGAAGAGATATAATAATGGGTTTCATTTTGTTTGATGGTTGGATTTGGAATATCAAATGTTGAAAAGCACTCTGTTTCTCAATAGTTAGGACATTCCTCAAATTGATGAGCATAGAAAAGATACCCACCCAAAAACAATTTAGGTTAATTTTGCCAGCTGTATATCAAAGTACGTAAAAACTGTTCTCAAAAATCACTGAATAGATTTGATCCACGTTGCCCTTCACCTGTAATTATACAATATTGTTATGATTCCGACATCTGTGGTTCTTGCTATCTCTTTACTATGATTGAGATTGTATCTGTGAAACTTTGCCTATTAAAACAGATTGCAAATTTTCAGCATCAAACAAGAGAAGTGACTGAGAAAGCTGCCTCCAGAATTTTCAATATGGAAAAAATATTTCACATTTACAAGTCTAACGGTGTCAGTACTTTCAATATGGCAAAGTTTAACATCTTTTCACAAACATTATTTTGGCGTGTCCAAGTAGCCATCCTCACAGTCTGACAATTAAGTCAGCCCTGGATATCATGAGTCATCTGAATTTTAATTTGCAAACACTTTTGTGAACAGTTATTGAAAAGTTAGAATGTCAAAAATATGTTTAACAACTGCATGAAAGAATAATTAAACACCAAATTTGATAAAACTGCATACATTTTTCGGAATATCACAGGCAAATGGTTAATAATTGAAGAGTGATTGTGACTGACGAGAGCCTCAGAATGTTGAACACATTCACACTTCAGAGGTACAGCACATCAGTGCAAAAATATATCAATCTTTTATTAGCCATTTCTTTCTGATACTGTCATTCACCTCCAACTGATGATTGCTTCAGAATGCAGATAAAGCAATTAGCATTACAGGTAAAAGCAAATCCGAAGTAAAAGAGAATGTACTAACATCAAAATTCATTGAGCATCCTCAAGTCTGCACTGAGACTATGGTGGATGATTCATGATTTAGTAGTTTCTCAGAACTAGGGGACAGAGAGATAATTTAATCAGTTCAAAGTCCCCTATTTCAGTGCACAATCTTGTCAGGCATATATTATAGCGATTAGTGGATGGTTTGGATTAAGCTATCTTTGAAACTGTTCAAGAAAATTCTTTTGTTTCTAGAAATACCTAGGATAGGAGCTTAGATGCTGATTTCAGAGACAGATGACTGAAATAACAATGTGGCACATTCAGTTTCCCATTGTTTCTCAGTAGTATTTATTGGTCAATGGTTTATGATGAGATGAATACAGTTATGAAATCAATTATTGATAAATATAGATGGAGAAGTCATCTCTACTTGCTACTGAGCAGGAATCACATTTTGTTCAGTATGTGTATTCTACTCTGTTGCTGCAAGTTGTCAACTTTGTCAGCTGGCTCCATGCAATTATCATGCATTGTGTCAACCAACTGACGAGGTAACAATGCCACAAAACTTTGGGCATAACCTGGAATAATTAATGCAATTAGCATACAAATTACATTATTTAAAGACCTATCTTAGACATAGTCATCAAAATCCATGATGACAATCGGAAATTAAAGTGCACTGTGGAACTTTGGAATAAAGAATTTTAAAACCATAATTTCCACCGAGATTTCTTCTTTCCTTTCTGAAAATTGTGTTCATCAAGATGAGAATCTCAACACCAAATCTTCCCTGATCAAATTGACTACAAATTATATTGATGTCAAGGTCTCTTTGTTCTCATCTAGCAAAATCTGTCATTCATATTGAACCCTAAGTGCATCTGTTATCTCTGGTAGTGTTTGAACTTGGGAATATTCTGGGGTACTTTGTGCTAACTTGAAGTCAGAGACCGATTATACCGAAAGTGTAGGAAAGGCATCCTAAGTAGGACATTGTGTTTTGAATGATGCAGCTCACCATTAAACTTGAAATGAAAAGAAACAAATTAAGATTGAAACCAGCGGAAGCAACAGTTGTATAGTCTAAGTAATCAAAGTAACCAAAATGATGACTAATAATTTCAGTTGTGCTTCAGATGAAATTAGGACAGACATCTAGAAAGGGGTAGAAGAAAAGGTCAATTCCTTGTAGGAAGATGGTCGAATTTTTGGATGCGCAAGATCAAAGCACAATGAAGTCATTCTGTCATTTACTTTTGTGCACCTGCAAGAATGAGTTTTACTTTAATACGGAAGGTACACAGGTATAATAGGCATAAAGCATTAGAAATTCCCAGGTGGTAAGGATCTATGTCAAGTGAATGTTGTAATAAGGTTTGTGTCATGGGGAACACAAATCTCATGTGGTGAGTTGTATAGCCATCAAAAAAACACAGGCCAAATTGACTTTTTTTCCTGGTTTTCTGCTCCCTCTGTCCATGACTTGCATGTGCATGGAATAGAATTTGAGTCTTTTATTGACACTTTGTGTCTGCATTTTGAAAAAAAACACTTTTGTCCTATGGTTCTCTCTTTCAGTGGGGCTGTAATGACTAGATTAGAGAATCAGATTTTGTACAGAAGTCTTACCAACTGACAGATAAGACTTTTGCACATTTTTCTGGATGAGATTCAAACACGAACTCTTGGCACAAAATGTCAAAGCAAGCTTATGTTTTGTGAATAAAACTAATTATTTTTAGCGTACCTCATTTTTTATCCTTTCTACTCTGGATGGTATTGATTCTTTAATCGAGAATGATGATAATGTTCAATTTCATCCCTGTGCACTGGAGGGAGGTGTATAGTTAATAGAGCTAACTATAGTCAACATTGCTGCTGGCATTGAGATTAACAGACTCTGAGTGGATCAGTGACCAAACTTGGAGCTCCCATTTGATTCCACCGCAACCAAAGTCATCAATATAATACTGATTGTCACTTCTTGGAACCGTGGAAGTGATAATGTGATGTTAGCACTCCACTGTAACAATTAGACAACAAGGAGATCTGTATACATTGCAAACTTTATTAAATTAGCTGCTTTTGGCATGGACCAACCTATTACAGAAGAGTTATCGTATCAAAAACTTCAGATATAGTTACATTTTAAGTTTGTTATGATTATGAACAATTAAGAACAAAAAGAGTAGAATCTGTTCTATGTTGCTCCTTGTGTTACTGCATGACTTCACAGTAGCATTGGTACTGAATAACAGAGAATAAATTAAATGAAAAGGCTCATTTCACAATCACACCAAAACTTTTGTCCTTGAAAGAGCTCTCCAGGACAGGATTCTACTATAGCTGTCTCCTGGACTGCAAGGTTCTGAATCAACCCTTCCTTTCAAAATCATTCTTAAGGCCTTTGCTTATCTAAGAAGTCATACATAAAATTTGGACACTTTTGGTTAAGCCCCTGTTTAGAATTTAATGGTCTAGTCTTAATCAAGACTCAGATGAAAGACCTATAAAAGAAATAAATCATTCAAGGTAGGCAAAAATATATTTATGTATATTATATATATTTTGCATTTAACTATCAGCTTAGCATGGCATTAAGTTAGTACTTCACACAGTAAATTGCTATTGGGGTGTTGTGACTGATTTGAACCATAAAAGAAGTTGTATGCTGCCTCTGTGAACAGTCTAAACTAACTGACTCCAAGTTTTTACCTGCTGTTTGCCATGTCAGATAAAAAAATGCTGTTTGTTAAACATCGCTCCTTCCCTACTATATTAACATCCCCCTTCATTTCAGATGCTGCTAAGCCCCACACCAAGTGAAGCTCCCAGGCCTTTACTGCCTTTGATTTTAGTGCGATTGCAACAAATTCGCCTTTCTTCCCAGTTTATCTTCTTTAAGGGAGTGTTTTAATGAGCCTTTTCCTCTTGGTACAATTAAATTGGGACTTAATGACCTTTGTTTCCATAGGAGATATCTGAACTACAGTCCCAACACATCTTTTAACAATAAAGAAACTGGCTATCCTTGGAGTATTGTCTACATTTGATAGTATATCCCAATACCGCGCTCAACACAACCACTGCATCAATGGTGCAGCAGATAGCACAATGCCCCTTAATCACATGAGAAGATGATCACAATGATTTATTAATGTCATCTAACAAATTCCCTCCCTAACAACATTGTGGGTCCACCTACAGCATGTGGACGGCAGCATAGCAAGAAGACAGCTCACCTTCTCAAGTGCATCTAGGGATGCGCAATAAATGCTGGCACAGCTAACAACCCACATCCCTTAAATAAATTTTTAAAAATGCAGCTTGAATCTGAGTGCTTACTGTAACCTGAAGACAGCTTCATCACTGACCTGGTGACTTGGTGATAGGTAGTTCCAGAGAGGTCAAGTTTAAAGCACTATGTGGCCTATTTCATTTAAATCGAACATTTTAACAACAAGTTTAGAAGAAGCACAGAACTAGAATTCAAGTTGACATGAAACGATTGATACAATTTTAGTGTAACATCTGGAGATGCACAATTGAGGCCTGCGGCTCCTCAGTAAATGATTGAATACCGGGCCCGTGGACACTGGAATTCTTTTTGCTTCTTTTTTCTTTAATGCATTGAACAAGTTGTAGCTAGAGGGAAAGTAGCAGGCAGCTAATTAACACAGCATTAACCCTGAAACACAATTACCACTCTTGCTCTGATGTATAGCTGAGTGTTGCTTTAGCAAATCATGGTAAGGCCTTAAATTATTGATTGCTGCTCTGGATATGCATTTATATCTCTGTCAAAAGATGATCCACCTTCAATCAACATTGATTTTAACTCTTTCATTTACATGTCTTTCCCCTCAAGGAATTGGTATAAAGAGTGTAAAATGAATCAGTCTCAGTTCTAAAAAGAGTTAATCCTCTAAACCAATGTCAATCTTCCATTTCTAACCGCTGTCTAAAGTTTGAATATGCATCATAGCACCAGCTGAAACTATTGCAGTCAGTGCTGAGGAAAGTGCCATTTATTTTCCTGCAACAATCCTTCTTAGGTTAGATTTGTCTAGGTTGATGTCCTCAACATTGTGAGCCTGGAGTCATCTTTATATTTTGATGATCCAGGTAGATTCTGGTTCTCACGAAGTCAGGTGGAGAAATCCTCTCAGCCCGAGAAAGTCTCATCCTTTTAGAACGCCAATTCAACAATCCTTCCTCTGTCTTGACCTTGGTCACTCTTGCCAGTGATTCCTTTTGGGATTTGTATCAGCTCCACTTTTCTTTAATATTCACATGTGGGATGTGGACTTTGCTGGCTGGACAGCATTTATTACATCACTAGCTGCCCTTGAACTGCATGGCTAGCTGGGCCACTTCAGAGGGCAGTTGTGAATCAGTCACATTGGTGTAGGACTGGAATCCCATGTGGGCTGGACCTGGTGAGGACGACAGATTTCTTTCCCTGAAGGACATTGTGCAGGAATTATTTGACAATTGACAATGGTTTCATGGTTATCAGTAGATTTTTAATTCCAGATATTTTTTACTGAATTCAAACTCCATCACCTGCTGTGGCAGGATTCGAACCTAAATCCCCAGAACATTAGTCGAGTTTCTTGGATTAATAGTCTAGCGATATTATCACTAGGCCATTGCCTCCCCTCAAACTTGAACTACACGAGGCACATCATTAATCATTGCATCGCTCTCATTGCAGTCTAGGTGCTTGTATACAATCATTTGTAAATGGATTGTGTTGGAATTGGGTACCATAACGCTTTCTACATGATTTAAATCAATGGGTTTAAAGTCCATTTTAGATGGGATGGCACTTTTAACGCAAGTGGACTGCCAGATTGACGTGGATGAATTAATGCTAAGTGTGAGCATGTTTTTGTTTGTTGAACAAATGCCCACAGGAAGCTGGGTTGAAAATATTCAGAATCATTTCAGTTTGGGATTCTTAACAATGATTGTGCTAACGTGCCTAGTCTGATGAGAATGCCAAACGGGACACAATACACTGCAATTTTCCCACAAGAGAAGCTTTTTGTTTACAGCTGTCTCATTTATAGACACGTCAAGCATAGGCCTAGGAGGTTTACCAGGGAAAAGTAGGAAAATTCGGGGAAGCATCACATGCAACCACTCTCACAGACACTTTTGTGCCAAATTACAATGTGCCAGTGGTAAAAGTCTGGAAACAAATTCTCTGCCCACTCTCAAACAGGGTAAGGCATAAGTCATGCCAAAAAAAACTATCTAGAAATATCAAATGTCAATTTCTGAAGAAGGGTCCTGAACCGAAGCGTCAGCTTTCCTGCTCCTCTGATGCTGCCTGGCCTGCTGTGTTCATCCAGCTCCACACTGCGTTATCTCTGACTCCAGCATCGGCAGTTCCTACTACGTCTAGAAATATCAAGCAATCTTTAAAAAGTAACTTGAATTTCAATTTTGTATAAATGGTCTGATTATCTTGAATAGTTAGGTGAATGATTTATTAATCCTATGTACAGTAATGATAAAGAGAGGTATACTGGCCAGGACTATGTTGAGCCATCCACTCTTCTTTAATTGCTACTTCGATCTTCAAGACCATTTGTATAGGCAGATAGGATCTTGTATAATGGCTCATTCAAAGAACAGTGAGCTGAAGTCGCATTTCAAACAACATTTCTGTTTTTCTTTGCAGTTATGATTTATTTTAGAGTGTGGATGAATCATTAGTTGGCAAATGGCCAGTGAGTAATTGAGCCATTTATATCAGGAAGATCCCAGACTTGATTTCTGCCTTGTGCTGAATTAATTGCTTTCTAATGGGCATTTTCAGAGTGAGAAAAATCTCAGGCTCCTGTTTGCCACCCAGTAAAAAAATGGAAGTTGACATTTCAATAGATTATGATTGCTGATTGAATGACCATTTGGTTGAAGTTCTTTAGGGTTGACACAGAGGTGGAAGGATGGTTAGAGTTCAAGCGTGAGTCAGTGCATTTACAGCAAAGGCAAATACACTTGGCTGGATGGGTTTAACGCCTGTAACAATGCTTCAATATAATAACTGAGGGACTATCAGTTACCACTCTCTCCACAAGATGTTTTGTGTTGTAAGCCTTCTAGACTTAGCTTTATCATGTTCCATTTTACACTACACAAAGCTGTCAGTCACTATTACAGGCACAACATTAAAGCTAGAATAGTCTACAGTCTGGAATGTGTTACAGAGCACTGACACATCAAATGGTTCGGATGACATAATCTGTGACAGCAAAGCTTAAGCAGTTTATCTTTGCCATCTAAATCCTATGACAGATTACTTCCTCAAAATAAAATGCAACTTGTGTTTCCTAAAGATGTATTATGTCAAAACAGTCTGTATGTAACATCTGAGATCTACAAAGCACCATCCCCTGTTATTGGATAACAGTTACAATACACAATGTTCTTACCTTTTGCATTATTATTTCACTTTTTTCGGGGGTGGGGGTTTACCAGCCCCTATTCTCAGCTTTGATTGTCTAGTTGTTCTGTGCCAATTTATTAAATGTAACAACATTCATACAATAGGACAGCTGATCACCATATCATTGCTGTCAATTTATCATAAACCAATCCATGGTTGGAGGCCAGAAAACTCAAATTTTCTCATGCATTTCACCCTGAGCAGGAAAATTTTTCACACATTGTTTCCTTTTCAATAATATTAATTCTGTAGGTTTGATCATTTTTACAATTTGCCATCTTTCATTAAAAAAGGAGAGGTAAAAATAGGTGGATCATTTAAAATACTCACAAAAGGACATATTCTAGCATTACAAAGCTGAAGTTTAGAAAGAGCATGGCTTTTAAAATCCCCTTATCTCAAAATACTACTGCTGAAGTGCTGCAGAAAATGATGAAAAATAATTCTGAAGAACATTGTTTCTTTACAAGAGATAGTAAGAACTGCCAATGCTGGAGTCAGAGATAACATAGTGTGGAGCTGGAGGAGTACAGCAGGCCAGGCAGCATCAGAGGAGCAGGAAAGTTGACATTTCGAGTTGTTTTCTGAAGAAGGGTCCCGACCCGAAATGTCAA
>JAHRHZ010000025.1:26775541-26802277 GCA_024137785.1 Ginglymostoma cirratum | reverse complement strand
TCTCCAATAATTTGCCTACCACTGATGTCAGGCTCATTGGCCTGTAGTTGTCTGGTTGTTCCCTGTAGTTTCTTTATCTCGTTATGTTAATATAACTTCGGTAAGCTAAAGGTATGTATGTGAGAAAGTAGATTAAGAACATTTGCAGAATTGATGTCTCATTGCAATTATGTGTATACACCAGGGCTTAACCTACTGTATTGTATATTTTAATAAATTACTTTTGAGTATTGTCGATATTATGCTATTGTCATGTAGTCTGTCAACTTAAAGCTATTAAAGAAATCTTGATGACTGTGCTACAAGTAAAATGTCATTTGGTGTACAGGCGTATGTTTTTCTGATCAACTTTGAAAATGCAGGTCAAATTGAAAAGCTTTTCATTTACAAAGACAAGTCAAGGGTGGTGAATTGGAGGTGCCTTAGCTCAAAGGTTGGATTGATACTTGATGATTTGGGTGAGTGTCAGGATAGGTATTTTATTAGTTAATAGTTTGTAACAATGTGCAGAAGGATTGAATTGCTAGCAACATTTAAAGAAATTTCTTTTCTGTGATCCTTGCACTGCGCGGTATCAATGTAATTGCTCAGATGGCCTTAGTAGGATTTTGATGTCTTTTGAATTGGTTCCAAGATTTAGTATCTAGGCAGACAAATGCCAAAATATATTTGACAGTGACATACATAACTGCAACCACCTACAACAGTTAATAGATGCAAAAACAGTTCAAGTAGGTTTTCTGAAGAAGGGTCCCGACCCGAAATGTCAACTTTCCTGCTCCTCTGATGCTGCCTGGCCTGCTGTGCTCCTCCCTCTCTACATTGCTACTTTACAACACCCTTTGGCACTATGCTCAATTGAAAACACTCGTGTGACTAAGTTGAGCAAATGGTGAAATAGCAAATAGTGAAATCACCACTGCAACACACTGCCTTGTACCCTGTCTAACATCTCTGTCTCAGGCTTGCTGCAGTACTCCAGTGAAGCTCAGCGTAAGCTGGAAAAACAAAAACTCATTTTCCACTTGGGAAGGTTACAGCCCTCTGGACTCAATATCAAGTTCAACAATTTTCGGGTTTGAGTTCTCACATGTCCTTACCCCAGCCCCCACACAACAGACCTTGTTATCACATGGTCTACTACACCTAACCCATTTTTAGCCACTAACAGTCACCACTAACAACTGTCTGCCCTCCTAGACAGATCGTTGTCCACTCGCTTGTCTGTCAACTGGTCTCCATCTTTGGGCTCTATCCCCACCTATTGTTTACTCCTTATCCCCTCCCCTCACTCTATCTTCTGCATAAAAAACATTTTCCTAGCTACCATCAGTTCTGAGGAAGGGTCATTTGACCCGAAATGATAACTCTGATTTCTCTCCACATGTGCTCAGCTTTTTGAGGAATTTTTATTTTTGTTGTTAGTGAAATGACAAAGATTGCTGGTAGTAAGAGAGCAAAGCAGCTGAGAAACTCCCTCGGGTGTAAAGGTAGGGAGTCAAGGCAAACACTTGCATGTTGTCTAATGTAGCGTCCCTGTCAAAATCCTGTAGCTGTAAAGGAATAATATGAGGTAACTGTCAGCCTCCAATTCTAGCTATAGTTTTGAAGTGGTGGGCTGTGATGATGACTTTTTACTTTTCTCACTGCACCTTATTTTCTCTGCTTTCATCTTCCTTCCTTCCTTCTCTCACAACCCATATTTTTAAACACCCTGACGTGTGCTAATAATGTAGTAACTTTTGCTATCAACACCAATTCAGCTGCATCATTGCTTTCAAGTTGCAAACAAATGCAATTGTCCTTGCCTTTCAAATGACACTAGCAGTTTTAGGCTATCATGACATTATTTCATTCACATCATGGAGCTTTGATGTAGATGAATCCAGAAGGCTGTTTTGATGCCAGGGATAGGGTCATTTTCACTGCACTGGAGAGGAAGCTAGAGTGGAAGGGAAGGATCTTGTTGTCATGGTGCACGTGGGTCTCAACGATATTGGTAGGATCTGAAAAAAAGAGGTTCTGCTGAGACAATATGATCAGACAATACCTCAATTAGAAAACCAAACCACAAAAGTAATAATCTCTGGATTATTACTTGAGCGACAAGGAATTCAGCATAGCACAAATCAGATTACGAATTGAATAGAAACTCATAGGTTGGGAGATGATTTGCAGTACAATCATCACAGTATGGGCAGGTTAGCAGCTTTATACACTCGAAAGCCATTGGCGCTGTTGGCTCTACATACTAATGAGGGGGCCATGGGCAGCGAAAGTTGCTTTTGAGTCTCCAAAGGACCATGCAGAGGGGTCTGCTTGCTTAGTCAGTGTGAATTTTAACATAAAGTTTACCTCACTGATATGCCACCATGCTGAGGTTTTTTAAGATTGTTATGTTTTAAAGATTAAGTTCTGCAATTTTGGATAGTTTTCTAACCTTGTCTGAGCATATTTTTAGCAATGCAGAGTTTCTCAAATGCAGCTTCTAACTTGTTTTCAAATTCTTTGGAAAGTCAAAGAAGTGAACATTGGCACCAAAGCACAACAAAATGGTAACTACACAGAAAGAAGATGAAATTCATTTTTCTGCAATTGATAATTCTTTTACCCTTATCCTAACAAGAAGGCAAAGCAAGGATGATGTGATCAGTTCTTGAACTTTTGCTTTTCTATTTGTCTGTCTCCTAACATCCATCTCTGTAGTAAAAATTTGATAACAATCATTAAAATTGACATTTATGCTCAAAACTAAACTTACATTCATTCTCCATTTGCTTCAAATCTTTGGCACTAGGCAAGATATAATTTAGAAATGCAATTGTAAAATGAGAAAAGACATGTTTGAATTGAATAAATTATCCTGAAGCACCTTAGAAAAGATTTCATATTGCATCCATCCCGAGTGGAGCATACTGCAAACCGATGACACAATTTGTTAGCGATTCTTTTCCAGTGACACAGTCAAAACTCAGGGAAAAGTAGCAATTTTAGGCCTAAGCTTTTAAGAGAGGGTAAGACCTTGACTTAAAAACGCTGATAAAAGACAAAATCAATGGGTTTATTTTAATTGTGTTTTCGCAAAATATGCATTTTTAAAATGCCTTTACATCATGTACCTCACTATGAACCTCAAACTAGAACTTAAATATTTTCAGGTGAGGTACTTCAAAGAATTTTTGTTGCTTTTCTTCAGTTAGGATCTTGATTTTTCTTTTTTAAGAATGCAGTATGTCATTCAGGAGAAGTGTTACACTGAAATTTGCATATGCACAGTCTGGGGCCTGATATGTGACTGACAAAATATGTGCCAGATATCCCACTTTTGTAAAATCTCTGGCAGATCTCTTATAGTGAGAAGGAAGATAAAATGTTTTATAATAAGGTGTTAGGTAATGGACCATTCACATATGGTGATTAAGTCAAATTCTGTTTTTTTTGAGGAAGAGTCACTGGACCCGAAACATTAACTTTCATTTTTTCTTTACAAGTGCTGCCAGACATGCTGAGCTTTTCCAGTAACTTTGTTTTTGTTCCAGATTTACGGCAACTGCAGTTCTTTCGGGGTTTTTTTCTGTTTTTTTTTAAATATATGCTTTGCTTACCTCTTTAAAATGTGTCTGGGATTAAATTCTTGAAGTTTAACAATTTTTCCAAGTCCTTTATCATTGTACTTAGTTCTTTTTCATTGTTAACCTTTTTTACAAGTTCAGGGTATGGTCCTATAGTGGGCAGACAATTTAAATTCAATGTCTTAAACTTGTGTCCCAATCACTTCAATCATCTAGGATAACAGTGAATCAAGACTCAAGGTTCATTTTATCACACTCTCAACCTGTAAAATGTTGGATGATAGTTTTTTGAATGTGAGTCACATAATAAATCTGTCACATGTTGACATTGCTGCATCAGTTTTTTGACTTATCCAACATGTCCAATGCTCAAGGTTGTTACAAGGCAAGTGCATTGCTGTTTGGAAGTCAGAAATGCTAAACACTAAGGTAAACTGGTGTCAGATCTGCAGGGCAGAATAAAAATCTTCGTGGATGTGGTGAGAGAGGTTAAGGTCGGGGGTGGGGGTGGATGGTGGGGTGAATAATTGGGCGAATTTGTCCTAAAGAATTAGTAGTCCTCGTCTTGCCACCTTACCAATTAGGTGTTGGACGAGGACAGTGGGTCTTTCTCGGCTCAGCAGCAATTTAGGGCCTTCAAGTGGTTAATTACTAAACATTTAAGGGTCTCAATTTGCCACCAGTCTCATTCTTCCTGGCGAATTTCCCAATTGGGAAATCAGGCCCTCTTGCCTGCTAGCTTGGGAGGTGGCTTCCATTTGCCTCAGCAGACTTAATGGTACTGCTTAATACATTCAAGTGCTCATGTAGAGACGAGTCAGTTACTTCACCCCAGTTGTTGTCTTAAGGGCCCTCCCTTAAGGCAACAACTTCTGGCTAGGCCTAGGTCAGTATATGAGGTAAACTACATATTGGTGTGCCAACGAATACAGATAGAAGCAGTAGTTGGAGCTCCTCAGTGTTCATTGCCTAAGGTTTCACATTGTTCTGAAATAACTGAAAGAAAAGTTAATACAGTGATCAGAGCTGACTCCTAGCCAATATCCTGGCTGGATATTTACACACAGTGAAAGTAAAGCCTACAATTACTAAGATTTTATTTAAGGGGGACTGGCAGGTTCCCTTGAATGTCCATACAGAGGAAATCTCTGCTTTTGTAACTCTGGACTGGTAATACCAATGATTAGTCATATACTTCAGACACTGAAGTGTTCCAGCCATCAGATAGTGGCAGACTTATTTGATGGCATTGCATACTTTAACACATAGAAAACACGCTGAGAGCGACTAGAAGTCCTCTTCCAGAAAATATCATCAGCTGATTGAATTGTCAATTCTCAGACTATACGCCTGGTTCTAGAATACTCAACCAGTGGAAATAGTTTATCTTTATTGACCTTGTCTTTTCCTGTTAATATCTTGAAGACTACAATCAAATCACACCTTAATCTTCCAGATTCTAGAGAAATCAGACATAAGTTATATAATAGAGATAAAAGGTACTGCAGATGCTGGAGAATCCGAGATAACAAGCATGGGGCTGGATGAACACAGCAGGTCAAGCAGCATCATAGGAGCAGGAAAACTTGACGTTTTGGGCCTAAACCCTTCATCAGAAATGATGATGAATTTCTGATGAAGGGTTTAGGCCCGAAACGTCAAGTTTTCCTGCTCCTATGATGCTGCTTGACCTGCTGTGTTCATCCAGCCCCATGCTTGTTATCTCATAAGTTATATAATATCTCCTCATTAACTTAATCCCTGAAGTCCGGGTAAACCTACATTTTACTCCCTCCAAGATTAATACATCCTCCCTGAGGTGTGGTATCTTGATCTGCTCACAATGCTCCAAGTGGGGAGTAACCATAGTTTTGTATAACTGCACCATGATTTCCTTGTACTCCAGCTCTAATGTGTGGGTTCTACTAAATATTGTCACAAACTTCACCACCATAGCTATGTCATTAAGAGATCTCTTATGGAAATAGCAAAGGTAGTATGGACAGTGCATGTCAAACTGCTTTTTAAAAGTTGAAGGCCATTCTAATAGGCGACCCTGTGTTTGCAGCTCCAAACTTTTAACAGGCAATTGAAGTAACTATCAGAGTGAGTGACATTAGGGTAGGGGCTATCCTCCTTCAGGCAGATGAATCTGGCATAACGAGACCAATCGGGTACTTCTCCAAAAAGCTGACCTGCCCATCACAAACAGTACTCCACAGTAGAGAAGGAAACACAAAGTTAATTGTCGGATCTCAAACACTTTGAGATGTCTGAAATGGGTACAAGGAGATCAGTCCATACTGACCATGACCTGTTAACTTTTATGGAAAAGATTAAGACCCAGAATGCAAGGTTTTTCCATTAGAGCTTGTTCCTTCAACTGTACAACTTAAAAATTATTCACATTGCCAGGAAATTGAATGTAATTGAAGACACCCTTTTCAAAACTTAAAGGTCCAGTTAGAACTGAAACTTATTGACCAAGGCTGAATGAATAACAATGTATGTGAATTTATATTCTGTTTTAAGCTTTTCTTTCGTTATTTTCTTTTTGCAAATTAAATGAGAAAGGGTCTGGTATAGTTCGTCCTGTGGGGGCACCATGAAGATGATGGATCAGAAACAAAGTATTTATAGGCCTATTTACTTTTTAATTTGAATGCATTTTTTTTATATAACAGGCTTGCTACAGCAAAAACAAATACAATGGATGTAAACGTTGAATGTCTGGCCAAGTCCTGCATGAAGCCCTTGAAATGTTGCACCTGAAAAGTATCAGGGAAACTTCACACAGGGAGAGACTTTACAAAGAAACCAGGAAGCTGACTATGTCACCTCTCAGCAGGAATCTACATCCGCTTTACCTTCCTTAAGTATAAGAAAAAGGAAGGGTTAAAAAATGATTTCAATGCTAGCCTGTGTTTGTTTTTAGTTAGATTCCTAGTTTGTGGATGAATGAGGGCCACAGTTTTGAGAACTGCCAATTCAAATTTGCTAGCAGTACAGGTCAAACAAAAGTAAAGACTTACTCTCCCTATAATTGCTGGAATTCAGTCACTGGCAAAAGGAATCATAACAACAGAATTTTAACCAACCTGCAAAACCAGGAACTGTAAAATGAACTACCAATGTCAACACTACAGGTGCCACCTAATAGCAGCTGTAACATCGTTAGTAAGCTCTGCATGATCCATTCGGAGAGAGCACATCCTGAATGAGGCATAGCTGGAAGGAATGGGTTTTCGTGGAATTTGGAGCAAAATGGGAATTGGACATGTAATCCTAAAGAGACAAGCCTTAAGCTTTGTGCCTTAATGTGCAGAACATCCACAATAAAGTGCAAAGAGATGAAACAGGTATGATATAATCAGGATCATGGAAACATGGCTGCAAGTTGACCAGGGATGGGAACTGAATATTCAAAGGTATTTAGGAAAGTCAGACAAAAAGGAATAGGCATGGAGTTACCTGACTGGTTAATGAGGAAATTAACTCAGTAGTGCGGAAGGGTATTAGCTCCAACAATGTGAAATCTACGCACAGAGCTGAGAAACAAATGGCAGGTAGTGACTAGTGGGGTATAGCAGGTATCAGTGCTAGTACCTCAGCTATCCACAATATATTAATGATTAAATGTGGTAACTAAATGTAATATCTGCAAATTTGCAGATGAGACAAAACAGAGTGGGAGGTTGACCTGTGAGGAGGATACAGAGAAGTTTCAGTGTGATTTGAAACACAGCTGAGGCCAAAACATTGCATGATTTCAAGGATTGGAACTAAAAGGATCAAAAATTATGGTGAAAAGCAGGAACCAGTTATTGAATTGAATGATGAGCAATGGTCATAATGATGGCAAAGCAAGCTCAAAGGGTGAATGGCCCAGTCTTGATGCTATTTTCTATATTTCTGTTTCTGTGTTTCTTTTCTGCTCTTCACCAGTAATTGTTTTTCACTTATTCTTTTGGACTCTTACTCTTTAGTCTGTATATACATGAGTTGTGTCAGAATTTCTTTCCATGTTTAGTAGTTAATAAATTCATTCTTTTGTTGTTTGAAGAAAGCCTGGTTAAATTGACTCCTTTTTAAAACATGAATTCAATTGGTCTGGGAGAAAAGAATCTAAAGGAAACGGATCCTTCGAAAAGGAACCTTGTTTGTGACCAACTGAGCAGGTGAATAAAGAGGAGTTGGGATTATCCTTCCTCACCTGGGGCCTAACAATTCGGGGGTTTCACGTCTGGAATTATAACAAATTGACGAACCTTGCCCAATTTCTGGTTGTAACGCATTCTTCTGCTCTCTATTTTAATGATGCATTACTGCATTTAGACTAGCTACCTGCTATTTCCAGCATATTTCAGATTTTAAAATTGTTTACTTTTGTTTCAATTCTATTATGTTGTAGGACAGTTCACTAGATATGCAGGTGAAAACAATCAAGGAAAAGTATTGGCTTCAACAGAGACTTCAATAAATACACTTAGAAAGTATCTTCTATTTCTTCCTTGAGGGTGCACACACGCCATCAATCACAGGGTGATGAACCAATGGATGCAAATTATTTGGATAACACTTAAAGGATCATGCAGGCAATTTTTTTTTGTGCGGAGTGAGATTTTCAAAGATGTATTCATGTAAATAAATGACTGCTGCATTTTTTTTTGAGTCCTGGACATTTGCTGCAGTGCCTTTAGCAAAAAAAATACAAATGTACATTAACTTTATCTGATGGTAAGTTCATAGGTCAGTGTCACAAACCATTTAAATCATTGGAAAATAAAAAAACCTGACCAAAATACAATAAATTAACAATTAAATGAAATATTTATTATTGGAGGCTTGGCTGTGTACATGAACTGAATAGGTACTTACAATTGTCATACTCAATTAATATCTTCAGCAACTGGCCTCATTCAGGCTGAGTTAAACCTACAAATGGCAATACTAATGGGAGTGCAACCTGTACTTAACACCCCTACCAGTAATTAACAGTTAACATTATTAATATTAATAATGTAGCTTGAAATGGGAATATCTGTGGTTTTTGACTGTATCTAATTAGAAAATCATTCACAATATGTGGTAGCTTTATGGTGAAGCATTTCTCTGCCCAATTAAAGATTTCCAGTTCTGCACAGCATCCTGTCAGTCAAAACTGAAAATTCCCGAGCCACAGAAAGCATGTGGATCATTAACAAAGTGGGTCATGAACAAACCAAGTAAAACTTCAAATTAAGCAGAGCCAAATGCTTGATATTCAAGTAAAAGGCACTCTTACTTTGAAATGTTTATATATCCACAATGACAAAAAAACACAGCAGGAGTTAATATTAAAGGATAGTTTCTTCCTACCAGAAACTAGCTTCAAAGTCCTGGAGGGCTGGATAGCAGAGAGGACTAGCCTAGTACATTGAAATATCACTCCTGTTGTTAACTTCTCATACTAGTCGACATTGTACAATCTGGCTCTTCCTGGGTCCTGTTTTCAAACCTGCCTCGAAAACAAATCCCCTCCCCCTCTTTGAAAATCACTGCCCCACCTATAGTCATTTCTTCTCAAAACCGGGAATATTTTATCACTTCTTAGGTCTGGTAAAATGAAATAGAAAGAGAACAAATGCACAGGCACAAAATTGTGACTGGGCAAGTGACCATTCTTGTGTCAAGTCTATGAAAATACTGGATACTCATAAATCATTACAAAAGAATCATTGTCAATATTAACTCTTTGTTCCTGTGAATTTTACTCAGTCTTTTTCTTTAAACATTAAACATTAGATACTGGTATCCCCATCATTACTAAGTTCAATTCTACACGAACATTTGCCATATTGTTACGACCAGGTGAGGAAGGGGAAATGGCTCCCCTCTACTTCACCTCTGTATTTGGTTACAACAAAGGTTTTAGTTTATTGTTGGAATGCATCTCTTGCCCAGAAATTCACAAATGTAAAACAAAGAGCTGTGGATGCTGGAGATCTAAGCTGAACAAAAACAAAGTGCTGGATAAACTCAGCAGGAAGTCAGCAAGTCTGGCAGTATATGTGGAAGAAAACAGTGTTAGTGCTTTAAGTCCAGTGACTATGGTGGCATGGTGGCTCAGTGGTTAGCCCTGCTGTCTCACAGCACCAGGGACCCAGGTTTGATTCTAGCCTCAGTCAAATGTCTGCGTGGAATCTGCACATTCTTCCTCCTGTCTGCATGTGTTCACTCCAGGTGCTCGGTTTCATCCCACAGTGCAAAGATGTACGGGTTAGGTGGATTGGCATGCTAAATTGCCCATAGTGTCCAGGGATGTGTAGGTTAGGTGGATTAGCTGTGGGAAATGCAGGGATAGGGAAGGGGGTTGGGTCTGGGTGGGATGTTCTTCAGAGGGTTGATGTGGACTCAAAGGGCCAAATGGCCTGCTTCCACACTGTACGGATTCTATGACCTGTATCTTGTGTCCTGTTCTGAAGAAGGGTCTCAGGACTTGAAGTATCAATTCTGTTTCCTCTCAACAGATATTGCCAGGCTAATTAAAACAGGCAGTTAGCTAGATCATAAAGAAACCAATTACAAGATTTTCTTGAGTGAAAGAAAAATAATTTTTTTAATTCATTCAGGGGACAAGGGCATCAGTGATGAGGTAGCATTTATTGCCCATCTCTACTTACCCAGAGGGCAGTTAAGAGTCAACCACATTGCTGTGCGTCTGGAGTCACGATCAGGTAAGGATGGCAGTTTCCTTCCCTAAAGGACATTAATGAACAAGATGGGTTTTCCCCTGACAATCAACAGTGACTCCACACTCATCATTAGATTGTTAATTCCAGATATTTATTGAATTCAAATTCCACCATGTGCCGTGGCAGGATTTGAACCCGGGTCCCCAGAACATTATCTGGGTCTCTAGATGAGCAGTCTAGTGACATTGCCACTAGGCCATCGTCTCCGCGTTGTTGGTCTAACTCCAAGAAAAAAAATACACACACGTGCACAAGCACAGGCGATAAGTTTAAAAAAGATAGCGCAAACAGGAAAAATAACAGCTACGCAGTTTAAATGTCTTTCGAGCCCCAGAGGTGTTAGATTTATAGCTTAATGCCACAATTGTTTAACTGTTGACTGGTATCCTCAACAATAACAATGTTTGTTCCCTTGACAGCTTTCTCACAGGGTGCTATTTTCGAGATGCTAAAGGATATGGAGGGAAAGCCTTCCAGTTCCTGCTTGCAAATAAATTTTCCTTCTCCTGTGATGCTCTAAGGTAGCTATTGAAATATACTTCAACATATACTCTTAAGACTGGTACCATTGTCTTTCCAAACTGGCTAACTCAATATACGATAGTATCATACACATATGAATTAACATAAGAGATGCTAATTTCTTGATGTGTATTCAGTTACCTAGTTTCAATGTCATTAGATAAACATTACAATTTCAATGCAGACAGTTTCAGTTGTTCCGCGTAGTTCTCAGGGTCCTGCCACAATCTGTGGTCAGGTGTTCATGGCAGCCATTTAGGCCAAAAGCTTGCTTTTAAAAAATAAACTGGTTTAGTTCTTAAAACATTCACTCAAACAGATGAACCACTTTATTCGCACTGACATGATTGGATAATGACCAGTGGAGGTGGGAAGCCTGTAGGTTTAATGGAATGGGCTCTCAGAGAGCAGAGCTGGATGGTCGGGTCTCAAGACACATCAACACTGAGGCTGACAGCATTCTCGAGGGAACAAAAACAAAGTTGCTGGAAAAGCTCAGCAGGTCTGGCAGCATCTGTGGTGGAGAAAACAGAGTTAATGTTTCGGGTCCGGTGACCCTTCCTCAGAAAACTGAGGTTCTGAGGAAGGGTCACCGGACCCAAAACGTTAACTCTGTTTTCTCCTATACAGATACGGCCAGACCTGCTGAGCTTTTCCAGCAACTTTGTTTTTGTTCCTGATTTACAGCATCCGCAGTTCTTTCGGTTTTTATTTAGCCTCTTAGAGGGGACCACTCCCTATGGCACCAAAAATGAAGCAAATGGATAGCACGTAATGTTTAGGAGACAGTTAAAAAGAAAACTCACAATGGTCAGGATAAGTGAGCCGATGTGTGAGGGAGGAAGCTGCATCTGCAATTGTTCACTGATCCTTCATAAGAGAGCAACATTGCCTTACAACACATGATATATTGGCCTTACATGTATGCAGGGTGTCTACCACCTTTCAAAAGTGCAAATGATGTGGGCTGTTTCTCCCTCATCTATGTATGAAGCTGCAAATGTGTGAAACTGTGTGGGTGATATGTCATTATTCACATTGCTGGGTGGTCCAGGAGGCAGTGCAGATGGTTAACTCTTCGGAGTTATATAAGGGGAGATCGGATCAACCAAGGGCTTATATTCACCGGACTGTAGAGGAATGGGAGGGAATCTCATTGAAATGTTTAAGATTCTGACAGGGCTGGACAGACTGGAAGCAAGATTAGTGTTCCCTCTTGCTGAGGCATCTAAAACAAGGTAGCCCATTTTGGACTGTAATAAGGAGAAACTTCTTCACTCAGAGAGTGGTGAATTCTCTACAACGTAAGGCCGTGGAGGCCAAGTCACTGATGAAAGAAATAGATGTCTTTCTAGAACAAAAGACATCGATGGGCATGGGGAAGTAGAGATAGAGAATTGCAGAGCAAGTCTTTTTTTTAATATTCATTCACAGGATGAGGGTGTTGCTGGCTAAGCAGCATTTGTTGCCCATCCCTAATTGCCCAGAGGGCAGTTAAGAGTCAGCCACATTGCTCTGGGTCTGGAGTTGCATGTAGACCAGATAAGGATGGCAGTTTCCTTCCCTAAAGGGAATTAGTGAACCAGATGTGTTTTTCCCAACAATTGACAATGGATTCACAGCCATCGTTAGACTTTTAATTACAAATATTTTTTGAATTCAAACACCACCATCTGCCGTGGCAGGATTTGAACCCAGGTCCCTTGAATATTATCTGGGTCTCTGGATTAACAGTCCAGTGATAATACCACTAGACCATTGCCTCCCCTTGATCAGCCAATAACTTTGCTCCTGTTTTCTATGTTTCTATTTGCTTTGTATTTTTATTCTCTTTAAAAAATTATAACTTAAATTAATATCTTATTATTCAACAGTTTTGTCACAGGACATCAATGTTTTAACTTAAACAAAATAATTTGACTTGGGGGAGAAAATGAATTAAAGCTCAGAACCTAATTGTGACCTTCAGTTACATTTGTAGTTAATTTATGTGTGTGAACTATAGGGTAAAACCCAATATTCACTGCAGTCATTCACTTATCCTGGAATGTAAGAGATGTTTTAAAAGATGCTTCCTTGATACTAAGGCCAGATTTAAGGTTCGTTGGAGTGGGTGATATTGAAGTAACATCATGGGCAGAGGTGCATTTGACCTGAAGAGAATCTACACTTCCTAGAGATGGACAATGGAGGTGATCTGAGAGTTTTGTGATCAGAGGAGACAAAAGAAGAAAATGTCAATAGTTGCATGTATCAGATGCTTGCTACTGTCAGACTTAAAGACAGCTTCTAAATGACATCTGTGAAGGTGAGTCAAATATGCAGCTATCAATCATGTTTTGGATAAATGACAGATTCCCATTTCATTAGTCACCTCCATGCAAAATATTTATTTGGTGCTGACTAAACCGATTATGCAGTTTCTGATTTAGCTCAGCAATGTCACTTAGCCTCTCCCCTATTCTTCAATGTTATTAAAAGCGGTTGAAGGAATGATCTGGTCTAAGATAATTCTAGTAAAAAACATTGGCCCAGTTTTTCAGAGCCCCTGCTGGGTGGGGTGATGATGAGAGCATACAAAATTTACATCACGGAATTTATTGGCCCATTCTTATTTTTGGCCAGCCTGCTACCAACTTCCTGAAGATTTTTACCAGGCCAACTTAGATACCTGCCTGTTTCAGGGAAAGGTTATTTGTACTATGCTTTAAAAGTCCTTTGTGAAGGTAGAGCATATCAATGGATGCTCTGTGGAACTGTTGAGAGTGAGTAATGTGCAATGAAAAGGAAGTGCAGCCAGCAGGAACATTGAGTCTGATATTCAAAAACTCACAGCTGGGAGAACCATATCATGTGATTCCTTGAGCTAAAGAGTTGTAAGAATGACGATGAGGAAAGATTAGGTTCAGAACACAGCCTGTTTAGGAAAGACAAAATTAACTAAACCAGACAAATGGCCTGTGTTTGTAAATGTTACCACTACACTCAGCTTTCACATCACTGGCTTCTTGCTAAAAGCTGCACCAGATCAGTATAATATGCAGATTAACCAATGCTGTTTCAGAATGCCAGGGCAATGACACCAATTCATAAAGTGTAGAGCAACTCATCTGTTGTGTGATTCAATTCTTCATTCATCAAACTGCAGATTCTGAAAATGGAAGATGAAATGGATAGCACATTACAAGTTCCTTCTCCAAATTCCATAAATCTTCTAAGTGACTGGAAGCCCTATATACATTATAGATCATGAGTGATCAGATATGCACGTCCATGTTAAATTTGCTGAATGTTGTTTACATGTATTTGTTTTTGGGATCAATTGTCCTATATCTCATCAAGGATGATAGTCCAACAACTAAATGATATGTTATCAACAAAGGATGACTCCTTCAAAGATGGATTATGGTCTCCAACTACTTGTAAGAATTGTGGCTGAGCGGTACAATGACGACTGACTTGATTGTATCAGTCACTGCAAGAGCTATATAGGTCTTAAAGCTGTCTGAAAAGATCAGCAGAGGCTTTGTAATAGGTTCTTGGGTGTACGGAATGCAATTTTTATTTATTTATTTTTTGTCTAACTCCACAGTCCAAAAGATCTGCATGTAAAGATTTCTGGAGACAATTCCCTGTATTATAGATGCAAAGATGTAAAAAGGAGTATTCCAAGGACTGATACTGGGACGATTCCTTACAGTTTACTGAAAAGAGCATCAGAATGCAAATAGTGAAACACTTCACTGGTTAATGAAATGTTTACCTTCGGCACCATAGCCATTAATTCAATCATTCCACCTTCATGTCAAGTCCAATTTCTTCAATGCAAAGCACATCTTTGAATCTTGCATTACATTAGACCCTCTCTCCCGACCAGACTCTGCAGGTCTTTAAAATGCTTCAGGAATAATTGAACACCTAATAAACACACTTTCTGTTTTATCATCTAACCAAATCTCAATATTAGACATTTTACTCCTTCTTAACACTTCTTTCCCTTGGTGTCTAAATGAACCAGTTTTTATCCTATTCTGGCACTTCTTTTGGTACAAGTACCTTGGGTCAGTATTATGAATGCAATGTATAGCTTCTCTTGAGGTAAAATGGACCAAGGTGATCACCCTCACACGATCATGTGCAGGATTAGTGCTTCAACTTGGTCTTGTTTTGTCATGCTATTTACATGGTTCTCTGGATATGTGACATACATTTCTAAGACCTAGCAGCCTCATGCAGATCACTTACAGGCATTGTCGCTCTGCCAGGCCATTGATTAGTTTATTGTAGAACACAGCAGAATGAAAATGAAGAGACAGCTGAATGAATCCCAGCCCAAGCTCTGAAAGCTGGATGCTATCAAACCTGCACTTTGCAAACCTCATGGCTTCAGATGGAGCATCCATAAAGGACTGGTCCCAAGCCTTGAGTGAACTGAATGAGAGTAAGGAACAAAAACAAAGTTGCTGGAAAAGCTCAGCAGGTATGGCAGCATCTGTGAAGGAAAAACAGAATTAATATTTCAGGTCCGTTGACCCTTACTCAGAACTGCTGTCCTGTCGGAGAGAGGAGCAGAACTTCTTCAAGGTGGGCATGTTTAGCAGCGATGTGGCACTGAGTTAAATACTAATTAAAAACCAAAAGAACTGTAAATCAGGAACAAAAACAAAGTTGCTGGAAAAGCTCAGCAGGTCTGGCAGCATCTGTGAAGGTAAAAACAGAGTTAACGTTTCTGGTCCGGTGACCCTTCCTCAGAACTGAGTGAGGGTAATGTTGCAGATTTCAATGCTATAGTCCATTGATCAAAGCAAGCGGAAAGAAAAATCTTTGTAATAGTATACAAATGAAGATATGCAATCCAGGCCAACTGATCAGTTGTTACTAATCTTGAGGAATTGCTCTCACAGTTAAATTCAATACGATGCTGATTATCTTCAATTGACGTCAAGTCCCTCAGTCTAGTTAGCCCTTGCTGCAGTCATACACAGACCCTCCTCTCCACATTTCTAATTCTGTTGGTTGCCCATTTCCAAATCTTCACTTTAGCTATTTATCTCCTCTTTATGAACTGGGCCATGGGACAGAATGGGGACAATATTGAAAAGTTTGGGACAGAGATTCTTACTCCTGTAGCCTGCTGTTCCTTCTCATCATCATTATCATAGTCTGTAAATAATGCTGAGATGCATCTCCCAGAAAGAATTAGTGATCATAACCTTGAGACATTAAGTCAGCTTCCGATCATCTGCTGTTTTACAACAGTATCACACATACGAATACGTAAGATTATATCCACTAATTGTGAGTGCTGAGCCAACAATCTTTCCATTGTCTCCAGCTGGAGATGGTTTCCTTTCAAATGCCTCTATTGGCCAGTCATCAGTAGAGGTCTAAACAAAAGCCAAAGAACTGCAGATGCTGGAAATTAGAAACAAAATCAGAAATTGCGAGAAACACTGGGCAGAAATGGCAGCATCTGTGGAGAGAAAGCAGAGTTAATGTTTCAGGTCCAGTCTGAAGAAGGGTCACTGGACCTAAAACATTAACTCTGCATTCTCTCCACAGATATTACCAGACCTGCTGAGATTTTTCCTGCAATTTCTGGTTTTGTTTCTCATCAGAGGCCTGCTCTTCAATGTCGTATATGCTGGCATCTGAGGGGTGTTTTGACTGCTATCAAATGTTTGATTGTAGCACCATGGAGTATCTATATGCAAATCATTTTTATTAAGATGATTGTCAGACATATTGCAAGATATTGAGAGTGAGCTCCGAACCCACAGTGTTTTATGAAGGAAGACTTGAGCACAAAGTCTTGGTAAAAAGATGAACATACATCCTGGGCCTCCGGCAATGCCACAGTGATGCCACCCGAAGGCTGCAGGAACAGCAAATCATATTCAGCCTGGGAACCCTGCAGCCCAATGGCATCAATGTGGATTTCACAAGCTTCAAAATCTCCCCTCCCCCAACCGCATCCCAAAACCAGCCCAGCTCATCTCCACCTCCCTAACCTGTTTTTCCTCTCACCTCAAGCCACACCCCCATCTCCTATCTACTAACATCATCCCGCCCCCTTGACCTGTCCGTCCTCCCTGGACTGATCTATCTCCTCCCTACCCCCCTACCTACACTCACCTTTACTGGCTCCATCCCCGCCTCTTCGACTTGTCTGCCTCCTCTCCACCTATACTCTCCTCTATCCATCCTCTATCCGCCTCCCCCTCTCTCCCTATTTCTTTCAGAACCCTCTTGCCCTCCCCCATTTCTGATGAAGGGTTTAGGCCCAAAACATCAAGTTTTCCTGCTCCTATGATGCTGCTTGACCTGCTGTGTTCATCCAGCCCCATGCTTGTCATCTCGGATTCTCCAGCATCTGCAGTACCTTTTATCTCTAACATACTCATGAAAGTCAGGTTGTAAATAACAGGGTAAGAGCCAATGTTTATATCCTTTGATATTTATTTAGAGAAATGTACATTATAAGCAAATTATCCCAAGTTTCAGTCTTTTCCTATTTATAGGGGCACAGGTGAATCCTTGGGCAATGTCCACCACTTGCATTCAGTTCAGTACAATGTATAATTAATAAGAACTTTAGCAAGGCCTTTGATAAGGTACCACATGGTAGTTGTTGAGTAAAGTTATGCAATGATGGAAGCAAGTACAATTTTATCAATTAGAAACATTTAGACAGGTACATGGATTGGATAGGTATGAAGGGATATGGATCAAACACAGGCAAATGTGTCTTGTTTAATTTTGAAAACTGGGCAGCATGGGTAAGTTGGGCCAAAGGACCTGTTTCCAAGCTGTAGACCTCTATAATTGTATCATTCTATAACTGTGTTTGGTGTTCAAGAAATAGAAGAGATTGTGTATGTTGCCTAGCCTCTTTAGGAGGATTGCAAGCTTGTCATCCCATTCAGTCCTGGTAATGGGGCCATTGTTTATGTCCCTAGTTTTGCCAGTTCACAAAGAACCTATTGTTCTCTCACCAATTTACCAATACAAGTTTCTCAATGGGCCAAATCCTTTTAGTGATTTTGCAAGGTCGTGAAAATTGTTTGAAATATATGAAATCATATTTTGCCTTGATATGACAACCTAATGCTAAAAATAGTGATAAGAAAACCTAGTCCAGTAGTTTGACATGTTATCCAGGGAATAGGTCAATCACAGGAAAATCCCACATTCAGTACCTGGTTTGTAAGTAGGGGAAGTAAAAATCTCTGGCTTCTGGAACCTAGGCTAGGGAGCGGATAAACAGAGACGGTTCCCGTGACCAAGAGGTGTATTACATATGAATGTCAGGTAACAATGGTTTGGGATTTGTTGCGATGCCTCTATTGTAAAATAGTTACCCAGTCTCTTGCTGTTGAATGCTTCATAAAAACTCAATTGATTAATGGCTGAGGTATGATAATGACCTGTGAGGAGACAAAGTTAAGAAACAAGGCAAAGATAATTTACAAGGTTTAGTTTTAAAAATGAATACTTCCACACTAATGCTGCAACGTAAGTGATCCTTAGGAGACAAAGGTAACAGGGTTTAAGTGCATACTTGCAGATATTGTATGACTATCTTATTCTTTGCTTCCTGACTGGGCCTCCACTATGAATTCAGCTTTGAAAATGTTTCAGGATTGCGTCTGAAATGACAGACATTGACCTTACCTTTGAGCAGGGTGGGGTTTTAGGGATGTGGCGGGTGCAGGGCAGTGATTGTGGTGGGTATCTGGGGTGGTGTGGGCAGGTTGCTGACAAGTTCTCTAATGAGTGTATCCATTTACATCGTAAATGCATTTAAGAACTATCTATTGCGACAACGTTAATTCTGCATTGTTTTCAACCCACTGAGAAAGTATTGTGATCATTTCCATGCTCAGATTTAAAACCAGCAAGTGACTGGTCTATTAATTTTTATTTTGTAAATCTTTAATTTATAAAGAGGGATCCAGTGAAAGCACTAAAAATCGTCAATGTTATCAAACCAACAAATTGTGAAAGGGACGTCTTGCGACTTAGTGAACTGACACATTGACATGGAGGATGGTAGACAGGAAATGCAGATAATTTCTCTGTGCTTGGTGCCTGGATGAGAACAGATTGATTTTACATATAAATGAATGATGGGGTTTTAAATGGTTAGGGAGAAACTAGAATCTGCCTGTAAATCCTTCACATATTTTACCTGTAATGCATGTACAGTGAATGGATATGTGCGCAGAATAGGTGGCGGGAAAGCAATAAAAAAAAGCTTGTAAACCTATGTTTTAGTAGATCATTTTTAGGTGTTTATTTTGACACTTCAGTACCCTATTGAGACATGCAGGTGTGTACTGCTGATATGCTAAAAATTATTATTCTACTCCTGCCCAATTAGAGATGATGCATAGTGGCATGCAAAGACACTATCCAAGCACTAAGAGCTGCTTGGAATTTACATCTCCGCTGCATGCACGCACAGCCCATTCATAAGCAAGCAGGTTTGATGGAATATGCCAATGTTACTGTACTTCAGATTGAAAAGCTGGGGAGTGGAGGAAGAAAGACCATTTCCAACTGTTATTAATGTAAATCATCAGTGCACTCTCCAACGTGACAGAACAATAGGGGGTCGTTGACAGCAGCACATTCTAAATTATGGCTTCACATGTGTGGACCACAATAGCCAGTCCTTATAATCAGTGAACATTGTGCCTTGTTAGTGATAACAGTCGCTTACATGCATTGTATTCATTGTTGTACATGTAATGTAGAAAACATTATGGTTATTTTGGAATGATTTTTATTTATTTTCTAGGCTGAAATGGAATATGCATGTAGTAGACTTAAGTATACAATTAAAGATGTTTCTACACTCTGCATACTATACCATTGGTGTTCAAATCCCGCTTGCCTGAATGCACATTTTTTGACTTGGACTTGTGCATGCTAACGATCTAAAGGCCTCTTAAAATGAATTTTCCCTGTCACATTATTGCTGGCCTCTCTGTTGAAGAGGATCCTGAAGCCTGATTTTAGGATTTGGAAGACAGTCTTGAAATTGAGTGTTCCTGTGGTATGTTGAAGCTGTCGTAAATGTTGCACAGTAATTCTTCCACAATCTCATCTTTTAGTATTTAATTTTTCTACTATCTCTGGGTTAAGTGGACTCTTTCCTCATTAAAATATTGACTGCTTTGGATTGTTTTGCTTCTCGCATGTAGTTGCTGCTTGTCATGTATTCACTGAATCTGCAGTGTGAACACTAGAAACATAGGATTATTTCTCTTTTTAATAATTTAACAAATTGTTGCTTCCATACTTTCCAATCAGGTCCTACTAATGGTAATGGATGGACTATAGAATCCTGAATGCATCCAGCAAAATATACTACAAGAGTCAAGACACCTCAACCTGTGGTCTGTTTACTAGAAAGTTAGCACTAGGCCTAACCATGTCTTGTTTGGTTTCCACTTTCTCCGTATCAAATATTATTCAAGAATGTACCTGAAGGAAGTTATAGCACAAAAGGAGAAGGAGATCATTCTGACCACTGAGTGTGTATTGGCTCCTTCGAAGAGCAAACTAGTTGGTCCCACTCTGCTCCTTTTCGAAATCCATGCATTTTTGTTTTGCAAATACTCATATTTATATAATTCTTTTCTGAAGGCTCTATTAAATGTCATTCCTTCTTCTCAAGCAGTATAAGCCAGTGCTGATTTTTCCAAGTCTGGTTTCTTGTGTCCTCTTAGCAATGTATGGAAGCTGTTTCCATCACCTGATCAAGGAGTGTACATCAAACCCTAAGCGCTCATTGTGTAAAAAAGATTTTATTTACATTACCTCTTGTTCTTTTGCAATCACTATCAGTCTAAAGCCTTTGGTTATCACAACAGTTTTGCTGGTCATATCACATCACACCTTTATATCTGTGCAAATAATACTATTAAATTTTAACATCATATAAATAACTCATTATAATGCAGTCTGGTACATATTTTACAAATAGGAGAGTCTGCAGCATTGAGTTATAGCTCCACCTTCCCGCTGTTCTGAACTTGGCTAAAATAAGGTTAATTGCTATAAAGACTAATCTGTATGCACACTTCTCAAAAGTAGTAATCTTAGGCCACTTGCCAAGGTTAGATAACACTTGATTTTTACGCCCACATAGAAAATGTACTACAAAACACTAACCATAAGGAGAACATGAAGAATGGTCTTTTGTATAACTATGACAATAGTAACCAAGCAAAGAAACATGATGTTGACCATCGCTTGTCTGTGGCAGGATCTAACATCTCTGCATGCAGTTACTGGACGAAATTCTTACGTCATGGAGCACTGTAAATCTAGTACATTTTTTAACTTTTCCAAACTTCTTTTGCCTGTTCTCAACAGAAGTCCAGATGGCAATACTTTTAACTTGTGTGGGACATCAAGGTTGAGGTTTCTGTTGTTTCAAACTATCCATTTTACCTGAGAATTCAATTTGTTTTTTTTTACATTTTGGTACTTTTTCATAAAAACTAACATTAGGTAACATATAACTATTAGTTATATGAATAGCTATATCTTGAACTTTTATTTTACTAAGATTGTTGTTATATCAGTACAAAACAAAAATGAACATGCTTGACACAGGAATGTGGAAAGCTTTGTCTCTGTGTGAAACCTCCAGCAACCGAACAATAAAGTAATCAACGCTGCCTTTATGGCTCGTATGCAGTGGCTCATACTGATGCACCCTTCCACATATCTGTCGTCCATCATTATAATAGAGGGTTAATGCATTGAATTTACATAAAAAAGTCATATTGCCCACATGAATTATTGAAACGCTCAGCTGTTCGGTAGCTTTATTTCAACTCGGATACTCTGAGAGCTTCCATCACATTACTAGCTGGTGCGACCGCACTTTCACTGCACACAGTACATGCATTAAACTGAGACAAGCCGGAATCGATCTTCCGAGCATTCCCGACAAATGAGGAGATAAACGAAACAAACACATGCGTATGGAGAAACAAACAAACAAGCAGAACAAATGCTGAGTAGATTTCCACGATATGTATTAATATACATATTTTATAAGGGATGGAAAATGACTAGCGACGCCAGTCATCGAGGGGACGACTTGTCTTGTTGGAAACCGATTTTCTTGCACGCAGTATGCGTCTTGGCGATCTGTGTGTTGATTCTGTCTCTAAATGAATCTCCTGTTGGCCGGGTGCGTGTTGAGGCTGCCATTGTCTATTTCCAATATATGTCCCAACTGAGGAAACGTTAAAGTTACAGTGTTGCATTCCTGTTGTTGGGCGGCCAGAATAAAGTTTATGTTCAGTTATTGCATTTGGCACAATTTTCTATGTTACAAATACCAGAGATTGCCGAACGCTTTTAACAAAAAAGACAAATATCCCCATTTGATGCATAATTAATAGTTCGGTAAGGACTATGCAGCTTTGAGAAGTGTTATTTCCTGAGAATACAATTTAGTTACAGCAACAAGAAACCAGCAGCTAATCGCCATGCATTCCAGTAATGATCCTTTAATGCTTCGCAAGCAGCTAATGAGCCCTTTAACTGTTATAAATGTCAAAGTTTGTTAATCCAACAGTAGCTTGCATTTTTTAATGTAGCTTCTCAACAATTGATGAAAAATATTCATAATGAAGCTATGCCTTTCCTACTAACTAATGGTAATGAAGGGACGTGGACAACTTCCAAATATGCAAAGGAGCCACTGTGCAAAGCAGCATGTCACTATTGGACCCCAAGCAAATTGCTTAAAGACTCAGGGTGCAGAAAGAAGAGAACAACGGAGGCGTCAAGTTGGCGTCAAGTATGACATATATGAGCATGAAGGAAAGTTACACTCAAAAGTTACGTGCAAAGGATTGAGCAATCGGAAAAATTAGAAAGAGTGGAGTGAGCAAGATACTTCTAATTGAAAATACCGGGGTGACATAAATTACTTACAGATGCCAAGATGGATTTTACTGGAAGCAGTTTTTGTGGGCCACTCCATGTTTTATAAAGTTGAATGCTCTGTTAGCTGGATACCACAATGTAGAAATGGACCTCCTGACATTAGACAATTCATTTCACATGAGCACAGTCCCATTGAATTAATAAGGAGTGAGTTTTAAAAAATACTATCCTTGATAATAGAAGAGTGCATTGGACTACTGGTATGTTTGTAATTAACCGTATATTTCATAACTATCATTATTCATTAATAATATGTGCATTATATATCTTATGACAATTGTCATCTACTGTAAATTATCCAAGAACTATTGATCTTTGAATTCCATCAGCCAATTAAATACCTCGACCTTTCATGGACAGAAAGAGTTTTAAAACAGGAACAAAATACTGCTAAACATGGCCATTGAAATCATCTGCCCCTGCCCCATTGGTTAAGTTTCATGAGACCCACAAGAACTAAGCAAGAGACAGTCCAACTGAAATTAACGTTTAATCTAAGGGCAATGAAACCAGTCTCTCTACTCCCCTTGTGATATTAAAAAAGTCCTTACCTCCTATTTGATTTAAATGATTATGAAAATCTTTAAATACTGCAGATGAAATATCACTTACAATTGCCAAACCTGAAAATGTAAACTTCAGCGGATTGAATATACAAGCAAGTTGATATTTCTTGGAGCTCTCTCTTTGGCAGAAGACAAGATGGAGCTAAAGCTGAAGAATTGAACATAGCTTGCGAAGCCTCTTGTTCTTGCTCTGTCCCCCAAGAAGAAAAGTACCCAATGACAATACTGATTGGAAAGAAACACTATAAAATCAAGACCTTAAAAGATAATGACAATATTTGCAACTGTTAACAGTCCAAGAAACCAACTAACAAACTGTGATCTCAGTTAAAAGCTTACACCTCAGAACAACTCTGAACTGTACATTCTTTTATATTTCTTTTGTACTGTATACTTTCACTTTTTACTCCTGTACCTATGTGCCAAGTGACTGCACAAATGCTGCATGATTAATATCTTGGCTTTATTAATTTTCTTGTTAACAATAAACTTGTTCTTTCTTTAGCTCAATTAAATCTTGTAATTTGCTCCTTATTGATTTTGATAACAACAGTTAATTATATTTTGATTGGAGAAAGGAATAGCCTTGTGCTAAAAAGAAGTTGCACCTTTATTGGTATTGACCAATAATTTTGAAAAGGAAGCAAGTTCACCTTTTCTCACCTGGAACAATACCAATACATACGAGTGCCTTTGTATTACAATGCTCCAGCTAGCTTCATTGAGAAAGGAATACTCAGTGGACTAATTAACTACACAACACACTTGAATCAATAATTACCACTTCCATTTGAAGCTGTCATGATAAAAGTTAAACTATGCAAAAAGTTTGTGTTGGTGTTGATAAGGGAATACCAGGTAAGCCATCAACACCTTTGATGAAAGAATGATGTTAATTGGGGAGTCAGTTAAACAGGGGAGAGATCCACTACATGGAATACTCTTACTACATTGGATAGGGTTGCTATACCTGGTTGGCCAACTTAGAAAATGAAACTGTTACACCAGTAGGAACAGACTGCTGGAAGTTCACTCATTCTGACTGGCTCACCCACAGGCCAAGATTTACAGTTCTGAAAAAGGATCCACCAGTTCCTTAACCCTATCTATTTGTGTGTCACTGTATGTGAGATCCTGTAAATCCTGGAAGGTATCAGAAGCAAAGAAAATAGTTGAAGTTAATGATGACTTTGTCTGCCACCAGTACAGAATGCTCCCCACATTCAGTAGGTGGTTGGCCTTGTTCCAGCAGCTTATCCTATGCATGGGGATCCTGTGTGTTGAATGTGCCTCTTGGGAGCTGCACCCCTCAGCTGATTCCTTCTGTCCTGTACAACTGCATGTATGTACGGAGTAGGCTGCTGCTGCTGTGGGTGCCTGGTCCTCATCTGAGGTCCACTGTAAGTGCAAACCTGTTCACAAACTTCAAAAGTGTAGATGAGACATTCAAAGTATATAAAGCAAACACTAAAGTGCGCAAAGTAACTTTTTGTCAATCTTCACAAAGTGGATAGGAAAGCAGCTGTGAGCCTTAGTATTTATGAGTCATTTCTCCACAATAGCTTTATCCCCCTCAGAAACCACATGTTGAGCTTTCACTGGCAAGCACTGAAAGCCCATGAAATCAATGAATCTAAAGTTAAACTGCAAGTATATTTGAGGTGAGATCTTTAAATCAGTCAGGGAATTGAGGAGTTGTGGAAAGGCAGGAAAATGGAGTTCAGAATGATCAGATTAAATATGATGTTGAATGGCAGAACAGATTTGATGGGCTGAATGGCTTACTGCTGCTCCTGCATCTTATGGTCAACATCACTGTCAATGAGTGATTAACATATTGCAATTATCAAGCCATCTCTCCTGAGCTGCTTGTATGCACAAACCTGACCTACTATAGGTAGAGTGAAATGTGGCTGCCAATTGCACACATTTCTATTTTCCTAGATTTCAATCATAACTCGCTCAAACCCACTTGCTCGCCATGTTCAAATTCCCCTTTGTGGTATCCCATCAGGGTTGTGTATCCTCTGAGCACAAGCTATATTCCAAAGTTTCCTTACCAATAAGGAGAGGAGTTTACTAAGTGATTATTATATATGTCACTTTCCCTTCATTCTGGAAGCTTTTCTTTTTAAAAGATCAGAACGATGAAAGAACGGTATTCCTGGTTGATGGGCCTTTTTTTTCCAAGGCAGTATCTATTTAACTAGATTTCTAACTTTCAGAATTAAGCATGCTGAGTGAGTGCCATTTATCCAATGATCTATAAAAAAACAGGAATTCCATTATGTGTCAACTTGCAACATTCCCAAGTGTAATTTGACATCAAGAAATAGTGACATTTCCAAAAATTAAATTAATGTATTAAAAATATTACACCACAATTCTACTTCTTTCCTACTATTATCTAAAACTTTAATTGAATAAGTCATCATTTGGCACTTTGCATTATAGTCCACTGATGTTAATTTTCTTGTCCTTAATATACATCCAACTCACATGCCAAGAAAGATTATCAGCAAAAAGCAAAGTAGTGTGGATGCTGGCAATCTGAAATGAAAACAAAATGTTGGAAACACTGAGCACATCAGGCAGCACATAAGTACAGAGATAGGTACTGTTCATGTGTTGTGTCTCTGTCCTCGCATCAGAAATTTTAAATGGAGATTTTCTGTCATTTTAATGTTATTTTTATCCTTTTGGCTAGAGACTTACCCTACCATACCCACAAGAACAAAGTTTGGGAACCAGTACGCTCAACCGATTTTCCTCATCGTGGAGAAGCTCTCAAATGGAGTTTGGTAATAAGGATTAAACAGTAGTGCTAAACAACAGGGAAATGATAGTGCTGGAAGGGGTTCTTTATCCCAACACTGATTAACAAAGGATCTCCAGAATAATCATAACTTCACGGTACCTGAACTTCTGAGTGTAAGGAGATATTTACCAAGTTGCCTCAACTTGCCTCAGTCAGTGATGTGCTCACCTGGGAGAGATGTTTGTGTAGTTGAAGCTTGCTTTAAGGCTTGGTTTTAAGATAATATTTAGGGAGCACATCCAGTAGCTACACTGCAGTGTTGAGAGTGTATTGTTTCAAGCATTTGATGGCCAGGTTCAATGTTAAACAGAAACTTTGCCCGCCTGTTCAGCATTCCTCCGTTACCTAGCAGCACCAAAAAGTACACACCTGGTCATTCATTTTGTGGGCTGCCTGTGGAACTTTGCTACATGCAATTGCTTTATCACTTTCTTCACATAAACAGACTGTACTTCAAGTAGAGATAACAAGGTGTAGAGCTGCATGAACACAGCAGGCCAAGCAGCATCAGAGGAGCAGGAAAGCTGATGTTTCGGGCCTAGACA
>JAHRHZ010000025.1:26706913-26775141 GCA_024137785.1 Ginglymostoma cirratum | reverse complement strand
CAGCTCTACACCTTGTTATCTCAGAATCTCCAGCATCTGCAGTTCCTACTATCTCTGTACTTCAACATAACTTGTTTATTGAGACTCCTTTCGTAGATGCATGTTTCTTTGTTCATATACTGAGAAACCTTGCTTCATCTCGGGCTAGACTGTCAGAAACAATGGTCCTTTCCCCACTGTCCCTCTGGAAGGGGAAAGATCTTAAATATTTCAAGCCGATTTGTCCACCAACATCCCTGTTTGTCCTTACTGTCATCTAGCTAAACCTGTGATTCCATCTGAATCTGGTGTGTTCTTTCTTTAATCATGTAGACCAGGTTAAAATGGGCAGCTGACAACTATGTTAACTGCAAGGCTCAAGTTGGAAAACCACCATAGTGGGTACTTGAGGAGAAAATTACTGCAGGTGCTGGAATCCGTACCGAAAACAAAAAAAAGCTGGAAATCACAACTGGTAAGGTAGCATCCGTGGAGAGACAGCAAGCTAACTTCTCGAGTCGAGATGACTCTTCATCAGAGTTCTTTCTTTAAATACGTAGACTAGGCTGAAAGGGGCCCTGGCAGCTATTTTAACTGCAAGGTCCAAGTTGGGTTTTCCAGCATCCAAGACCCAAAAGCTCGGATGAAATGTCATCTAGACTCGAAATGTTAGCTTGCTGTCTCTCCACGGATGCTGCCTGACCCACTGAGATCTCCAGCACTTTTTGTTTTCAGTAAGGGTAGTTGATATGAATAGTGTAGATGCATTTCAGAGATTGGTGGATAAATACGTGAGGGAGGGTAAATGCATGAGGGAGGAAGAATATATGGGTACATTAATTTCAACTAAATGAAATAGGGTTCAAGAAGCATAAACCAGGTGGGTAGATTGGCCTGTTTTAGTGTAAATTCAATACAAAGCCAACAGAATGAGCAATCAGGGGTGTGAACAGGACCAAAGAATTTATTATTGCATTCAAGCCTTATATTTCTACTCAAATATGGAATATTTTCAAATATATCCACTCCATATTGACTGCAATGACAAAACATTCACACAGGAGTGCAATAACAATTTGACGGTATTTCCCAAGTCAATTTGTTCAGCGATGTTATTAAACACCACTGGAGCAGGTGGGACTTGAACCAGGGCCTCCTGGCTCAGAGGTAGGGACACTAACATTGCCCACAAGTATCCCAATATGGTTTTGAAAGTACTATCAAGAAATTTAATGTAGGAGTATGCCATCAATTCCATCAAGTATGTTCAAATAGATCCTGGCTGATTTGTATAATTTATTATTTATTTTTTGTTATCCAATTCACCCACCTTGTCTCTATGTCATCTATTTCCCTTGCTAGCAAAATTTGATTAACCTCAGATTTATAATGATTATTTAAGAGCATAATAACAAGGAACAGGAGTTTCTTGGGCCCGCTCCGCCATTTAATACGATCATGGCTGATCTTATCTCAGCCTCAACTCCACTTTCCTGCCTGTTCCCATAAACCTCTAGCCCATTAATAATCAAAAATCTGTCTGTCGTCTGTTTAAATTTATCCAGTGTCCCACTATCCATTACACCGTGGTGTAGTGAATTCCACACATTCATGACCCTTTGAGACAAGGAATTCCTCCTCATCCCTGTTTTAAATCTGCTAACTCTTAACCTAAATCTATGACTTTTTGTTCTAGATTGCCCCTGTCTACATCTTTGTCAATCCCCTTTGGCATCTGATATCCCTCAATTATATCTCCTCTCGGCTTTCTAAACTCTACCAAGTATAGGCCTAATCTGCCCAATCTCTCCTCATAAGACAAGCCTTCCATTTCTGGAATTAATCTAGTGAAATTTCTTTGAACTGCCTCCAATGCAATTCCATCCTTCCTCAAGTAAGAGGACCTAAATGACAGGTATTACTCCAGATGCAATCTCACCAATGCCTTGTAGAGTTGCAACAAGACTTCTATACCTCTATACTTCATTCCTTTAGCAACAAATGCTAAAATTCCATTTTCCCTCCTTATTACCTGCCATATCCACATAGTAGCTTTCTTAGAGCTATACGCAAGGACATTCAGATCCCTCTGCACAGAAGTATTTTGAAGCTTCCCTTCATTTAGATAATAAGTTGCCTTTTTATCCTTCAACCAAAATGGATAACATTACATTTATCCACACTAAACTACATTTACCAAATTTTAGCTTAAACTAGCATCAATGTGGAAGTGAATTCCGTACTTCTGCCATCCAATGTTTATTAGACATGTTTCCTAACTATTCCCTTGAATGGTCTGACTCTTATTTTGAGGTTGTGCCTCTTTGTCCCAGACTCACCACTAGCAGAACCTGTTTCACTCTGTCTGTCCTCTCAATTGTTTCAAAATCTGAAACACCTCAACCAAATCAGTCAATACCATCTATAGCCTGAGTACAGATCTAGTATATACAGCTTTCCCTTATAACATAGCCCTTGAGCCTTGTTAACACGCTAGTGAACTTGCTGTGCTCTCTTCCAAAGCCAATTCATCCTTTTTAAGATGCAGTGTGCAAAATTGTACACAGTTGTCATTCTCCTGAATTGTATTTTCTTGTGACAAAAATCTGAGTCAGCTCATTTTGTTGGAACTCCCTTTAGCAATCCTCCACCCACCTACACTTCATGTCCAAAATAAACAGACATATGAGCTCCTGTTCTCACACTGCATCATTAACATTCAATTGCTTGTGCAAACATATAATACAGGATGTTGTCTTTGTTCCTATTGAAACTTAACCAAGAAGTCAACGTATTACAGCAAAACAATCCTGCAATAACCGCGCCCACATATTGAACCACACTGGCTACTCATACATGTTTCTTTATATCCTCTGCATGGGTTACACTTATGAAATGTATGTTATGTTTTAGATCATTAATACTAGAAATTAGTTTATTATTTGGTCATATGATGAGGTAATTGAATTTGTGACTTGCTATAGCAGCTGACAAAACCCAGATGTAGTTACATGTAAAGAAAAACCTGGTTATATCTAGTCTTGAAGAAGGGTCCTGATCAGAAACATCAGCTTTCCTGCTCCTCTGATGCTGCCTGACCTGCTGTGTTCCTCCAGCTCCACACTGTATCGACTCTGACTTCCAGAATCTGCAGTTCTTGCTATCTCCTAGTCACTGAAAACCCTACTGTGAAGCCTCTTCCAAGGATGCCCACCATGAAGACGTTGTCCTCCTCCCACTGAAAAAATCTCAATGGGTCTCTCTCCCACTGCAATCCGCCGGTGATCTCCTTCGCCAGTCCTGCTGAAGGGTCCCAACCCGAAACATCGACTTTCCTGCTCCTCTGATGCTGCCTGACCTGCTGTGTTCCTCCAGCTCCACACTGTATCGACATGGTTATGTCCCAACAGTTATGACCCCTGCACATTCAAAGTGCTTTACAATCATTCAAATATTTTTGAAGTATGTTCATCCTCAAGTTCCTACAGGCAGCAATAAAATAAGTTGGCCGACTATCACTTACTTTGCATTGAACCCCCTAATCTTCTTTGTCATTTGACTTCCACCCTATCAGGATATTTACTACACTGTGGAACCTGTCAAAGTACCACTCGTGTGAGGTCTTCCGTGTCTGTTCGTGTACAGCCCTTGTTTCTCTTCAGTTCAGCCATCTCGACTTAACAAAGTTATTCAAGAGGTAATTGGTTTATAATGATAAAATTAAACTTGCATAGATCATACAATTAGTTGAGACTTTTGCACATTTTGGACATTCATCACTATTAGAAGTAATGATGATTTGATTTAATTTGATTTATTATTGTTACATGTACCTAGGTACAGGAAAAGTTTTGTTTTGTGTACAGTACAGGCAGATCATACTGTACAAAGTGCATTAGGGTAATAGAATAGAGTGAGGAATACAATGTTATGGCTGTAGAGAAGGTACACAAACAGCAAGGTCAACACTAAATTTGAAATTTTAGAGGTCCATTCAGAAGTTTAATAACAGTGAGGAAGGAGCTATTCTTGAATCTGTTGTCCATGTGTTTAAACTTTTGTATCTTCTGCCCGACAAAAGAGGTTGGAAGAAATTATAACTGGAGTGGGAGGGGTCTTTAATTATGTTGGCTGCATGTTTTGTTGTCAAATGATTACTGCCTTCAACCTTAATCATAAGTTTCAAGCATGGTGCAAGTAAGCCCATGGGGTTCTTTGATTAAATCCTACTTCATCCCCAAAACTGTGTGGGTTTGGGATCTGTCAGAAGTTAAAATACACACATTTGGAACTGGAAACCAACCTGAGCTCTTCCAATTTTAAAAGATTTGTGGGTGGGAGAATTGTCCCAGTCCACTAATGGGAATTGATTTTGCACTTAAATATTATTGTGAGACTGCCTGCCTTCTTTCTTATAGCCAATATATTTGAGGGTCTCAGAAAACCTGGCCATTCAAAGGAGACTGGAAAGGTTGTATCTATAAGGTAACTATCTTTATACCAATGTTTATTAGTGAAGAGAAATAAGCCTACCAAGTAAAGACTCCATTTTCCTGCCCTTATAATCTGCCATGCGCCCAACTGAAACTGGATTTTGCTGTGATTGGAAACTTCCAGCGGATTGGGTCCTCCGTACAATGTCTCTCACTACAACATAACAGCTGCCATAGGCTGTAGCACTGTGGAGCAGAATTCCTTCTTGATAGATCTTCAAAACGATAGCCAGGCTGCATGTGGCAGCAACCCCAATGGGAAAAGATTTAAAGGAATCCTTGATTAAGATGTTAGAGAAACTCATTCCAGGTTGACTCCATTCACTACACGAAACTCATCTCGGGATAAATCCTAAGCTTTTAGCTCTGAAGGACTATGGGACGGCCACATAAAAGGTTCTCGATCCCAGTGCCAGATTTTTACAATGCCCTGTCAGAGGCTTGTAGTTAGGGGGCATAGGAGGCTGTAAGATTCTCCACAGAATTTTCTGCCACGCTCCCACCTGTCTCCCCTCTGTCTGCAATTTTACTGGGCTCAAGCAAAGCAGACAATGGTCCGTAAAACCCTTTTCCCCCATTGAGGGTCTCAGTGACATTTCCAGCTCTGCCTCAATTTCAAGGGGGATGACAGGAGTTTAGAGATGATGGATGGTGAGGGAGTGATGCCAGATCAAACTGTTCATGCCTCGGGTAGGAAAGAAAAGAGATCTTTCACAAAAGGCCCTTTTCTGCATCAGAAACTCTCCCGGGTCTTGCCCTGGATGCTCCCTCCCACTTCACAGAAGCAAGTGCAGATGTTCAAGTGCAGTTGTCTTCAAGGTGATCTAATTTTTGCCAGTAGTTTATCCAAAACATCAAGTACTTTAGATCTGGTAGGAGAAGGTCTAAATTTAACAGCGTTCCTCAGAGAGTTTGGGTACCTTCTTGGATAGGTAAAATAACATTTTATGGTTCTGGGACACCTTTGGAAATGGACAGGTGGCATTTGGAGGAAGGAAGCTTCTTCGTGGGATAAGACAATATCTATGTGTATTGTTAAAAGTTGGCATGAATATATGTAAACTGCACATTAATTCATTGGAACTGTCAGAAGGAACTGCTACTGCATTTACATCCCCTGTCCTATAAACGTTTGAAAAGATAAACATCTGTTGTATTAAATAAATCAGTGTTTGCTATTTCACACAATCAGCTGAATTAAGCCTGATAGTTATCATTACAGAATTAGGATCACTGTCATTATCACAATGGCGGTTCTGTCACTTGACAGTTTGATTGACAGTTCTGAGTGCTTTAAGTGAGACTATGCACTCAAAAGTTTTGTTTTTTACCAGGGATTAATTAATTTGAGGAAATTAAACATAGTGAATTTTTAAAATCAATGTCAGCTTTTCATATCATAGAATCATATAATCATAGAATCATGACAGCTTTTCTTGGTGAATTCATCAGTATTCACTGAAAAAAAACTTTCAGCATAGATCCTGAGGTCTTCCCATGGTGGATAGTGGATGAATTGACACTGGTATTGAGGACAATGGAATATAGCGGGGGAGATGGGTTGGCATGAGATGACACTAGGTTGTTATAGAGGTTGGAAAGGGCCATATAGGTTGACTAGAAGAGCACAGATTGACATGGGCTGTACAGGACCATGGGCAAGGTACAGGGACATAGGCTGGTATGGAATGTGAAGTGCGTAAGAACTGTGAGGGATAATGGCAGGAGGGCTATTTTTCATTTTATTCTTTCTTCATACCTTTAAAAAAAAAGTGCCAGAGTGCTGAGGTCAGTCCCAGCCTGCCTCCATACCTAACAGTCTTTCAAACTCCGTCCAATGGTACAGCTCCCATTCTTACCCATGTCCCAAAACTGAAAATCCAAGCATACGGCTGCCTTCTCCCTGGTTGAGTTTGCAGCACCAAGAATGGTCCCAAAACTGTGCCTTTAATCTGGGAGAGAAAATGCAGACCTCAGTATCCATCTTCCTACTCAGTCACTGCAGTGTAGTTACAGTAGGCGCTAGTGAAATACAGTAATGTTCCCAACTTACTTCAGCACTGTCTTCCAGCACATGGCCTCTAGCAAGAGGAAAAAGATTGCAAAGTCATTAGAACATCTCCAAAAGGCTTTTGACTATGCATCATTCTGTCTTGTACATGTCAGTCTCCGTTCCTTTGCCTTCCTAGGTTCAATTCCTTGAATTCTTCAGCTAACACAATTGTAGGATTACCATCAGTAAAAAACTGTTGCAGTTTAAGGAAAGATCTTGCCCCCACGTTCTCAGAACAGTTGAGGCAATGAATGTCAACCACACTGAAAAGAACAATTTGTTAACTATCCTTATGGTCAAATCAAAACCTTGCACGTACACACCTTTCTTTGTATGTCAGTACCTATAGTGCTGGCCAAAGCAAAGAAATAGTGCCAAACAACTGAAAGGCTGAGCACATAGAGACAAATGAATGGAATCAAAGAACAGTGTGACTTTATGATTCTATAACTCAGACCTTTTCTCCTCAACTTACATTTTAATCAGCTTTCTTTCGAGTCAATAATGTCTGCCAGTTTTGGGTGCTCAAATATTGTTACAGGACGTAATGTGGTCATTAATATTATCTATCAAGCTTCTATTTCAGGATGTCCTGACATTCATTGAGAACTCATCCAATTAAAATACTCCCTCCAGTTTTATGTAACAGTGCCTTCTTAAGGTCTGCTTGATGTTCTTTGTGGACATTCCAAGCGCTGCTTGGAAAAAATGAGGTTAAAAATGTAACAAAACCACAAAACACGGAATGGGGAAGGGCTCAGCTTAAAGCTTGGAATATCCAACAGACACAATTTTGGCCAAACTACTTAATGGTCAGGCTGATGGAAATAGATGAGCAGAGACAAGCATGCTTTAAAAAGAAAGTTTCCATGTGACTTTCTCAGATAATAGAGTAAGAACTCCAGCGTAGTGATCTAACCTTGCAGACTTTGTTTTATAATACCTATCCCTGATAAGTTGCAAATAATTTTTTCCATGTTTAATAATCATTTACACTCATCCCTAAAGTCTCTTCATCATTAAATAGATATTCATCAGTTATTTAAGGGAATTAATCAACAACGTATAATTGCTGTTGATAGGATACTATCAGGTACTTTATTGAACTAATTATTTTCATAAATTGTAACCATGCTTCAGGATTGCTACCTTCCTACTGATGCTCTCTATTCCTATAAACAGGTATTTAAACAAACTATTTAATTCAAATAATGTTATCAGTGTCTGTTACAACTTTAATATCTTGGATCATGTTCTCAATCAATTTATATTCTGATTTCTGAATATGTTCATCCTGCATAAGTTGCAGGACTATTTTTAAAATTAGGCCACCCTGCCTACAAAACATCATTGTAGCTGTTTTCTTTAAAATTTTGAATTTCATTTGTACAATGGCTTTCAATTTGAGTACAATAAATATGACCCTAATAGTAAGTTAAAAAGGGCTAAAAGGATAAGTTTTGATGTATCACCTATTATCCTTTAAATACTAACAATGGGGTTTTTAGCCTAACTCAACATCGACAAGCTTGCAGTAACTGGCTGATTGTACTACCCAAATCTTTTAAAATTCCCACTTTTGTCAGAGGATGGACATTTGAGTGCAGTCATAATCTAATGTTTCCTGCACATTTTGTGCAATCTCAAATTCATTAGAATGTTATTTTCTATTCACCCTTTGGCTGGGGGTGTCCCTGGCTGGGCCAACATTTATTACCTGTCCACTGTACTCTTGCTGAGCTGCCTTCCTCAACTGTTACGATTCATTTGTTGGAGATGCATGTACAATGCCAACAAAGAGGGTGTTCCAGGATTTTGTTACAACACTGAATGAACGGCAATATAGTTCCACGTGGGAGGTGATAGCCTCGTGGTGTTATCACTGGACTGTTAATCCAGAGACCCAGATAATGTTCTGGGGACCTGGGTTTGAATCCCGCCACGGCAGATGGTGGAATTTGAATTCAGTAAACATCTGGAATTAAGAATCTAACAAAGACTGTGAATCCATTGTCGGTTGTCAGAAAAACCCATCTGGTTCACTAATGTCCTTTAGGGAAGGAAACTGCCATCCTTATCTGGTCTGGTCTACATGTGACTCCAGATCCACAGCAATGTGGTTGACTCTTAACTGTCCTCTGGGAAATTAGGAATGGGCAATAACTGCTGCCTGGCCAGCGATGCCCTCACACCGTGAATAAGTAAAGTAAAAAATGTCAGGACAGGGTAGAGTGGCTTGGAGGGGAACTTGGTGGTGTTCCCATGTAAATGTTGCCTTGTCCTTCTGGATGGAATGGTTGTGGGTTTGGAAGGTGCTATCTAAGGAGCCTTGATGAATTTCTGCAGTGCATCCTTTAGATGGTACAGAGGTCTGCTATTGAGAGTCGATGGTGGAGATTGTGAATGCTTATGCATACCGTGCCAATCAAACAGGTTGCTTTGTCCTGTATGGTGTCCAATTTCTGGAGTGTTGTTGGAGCTGCACTTATCCAGGCAAGTGGGAAGTATCACATCACACTCCTGATGTGTGCCTTGTAGATGGTGGACAGGTTTTAGGGAGTCAGGAATTAACATGCTCGATGCAGGATTCCTGCCCTTGACATGCTCTTGTAGCCACAGTACTTATACGGATAGTTTAGTTTAGTTTCTGGTCAATGGTATCTCCCAGGATGTTGGTTGAGGGGGCTTCATTGATGGTAACACCATTGAATATAAATGAGCAATGGTTAGCTTCTATCTTGACAATGGTTGCTTCCTGGCACTTGTGTGGCACAAATCTTACTTGCCACTTGTCACCACAAAATATTGTCTAGGTCTTGCTGCATTTGGATAAAGACTGCTTCAATATCTGAGGAGTCTGGTGTTGAATATTGCACAATCATCAGCAAACATCCCCCCTTCTTAGCTTATGGTGGGGAAGGATCATTAATGAAGCAGTTGAAGATGGTGGGCCTAGGACAATCCCCTGAAAAACCCTCACAGAAATGCCCTGGAGCAGAGATGACTGACCTCCAACAGCCATAACCAACAACCATTGCACAGCAATTTTGGCCTGCATTCAAAAAAGTCTTCTGACTCAAGCGATGATCATAGGAGATAAATATGCATTAATACAAGCAGTCAGAACAAATATTGCCCCAGCTTGTGATCATCACCTGGAATGGCAATGTGCAGCGTTTAGTTTTCCTTCCTAGCTTGCATAAAAGCTGAAAGATGACACAATGAAATTTGCTGAAGGGAATTTGGCTCAAGACACATTAATTCCTTTAAGTGCTTGATAATTTTAGAAAGTACCATCTCAGGTAAAATAAATATTGAATATTAGTGAACTGTAACAGTGAAAAATGTTGAGTAGTTATGAAGCAAGTCTAAGGGTGGAGGTTTGTAGGGCTCTAAGTGTTGTGAGCTATGGAGAGATTTATGCCAGAATTGGATGAGAAGTCCAGTGAGGCCAGTCTTGGTGTTGGGGCCCACTGCATCTTTTATGCTTTTCACAAGCAATGTGGTGAGTTTCTTGCTCAGCATTAGCAAGTTGCCAATGAAAGGGGATGATTGCTTGTTAAATGCCTCATTGACAACCCAATTTACCTCATTAATTTTCAGTTTCCCATCTTACCAAGCTAGATATCAAGTAAATTCAACATGGAAATCAGAGTGGGTAGCTATTTGCTCCACAGAAGCTCCGTGTTGGACACTAGTCACACTCTATTGGCACTAACCACACACAACCCATCTCCACAGACATTGGCATCTGATTGGTGCCAAACTCATGTCACATCTCTAATGGATAGGAGGCTTCTTCATTTTAATGCTGCATTTTGGGGTGCACCAGCAACTATCATTGTACAGCTGCAGGGAGGACATTTTGCTTTTGGAACATACACCCAAGTCACAGACTAGGCCAGGTTGCACCTCTGAGCTCTTCACTCGCTGTTATAGTTTGACCCAAATCCAACTATACCCCCACCACCCCAACACAAATCACAGATATGATAGTCATATTTCTGCTGTCTTGCCTGGCCCTTTAGTGGCAAACCAAATGAAGGAAGCTCATCACAGTTATCAGGAGGATTCAGGCAAGTCAAGGGGTAATAGCCTTTGTTCAAGGTGTCCCAGTACAGTAAGTCAAGGGTAGCCTTCAATACTGAGCACTCCAAGTTGGAGAAGCGTTGGAGGGAATTCAGAAGTAGGAAAGCAAAGAATGGAAATCCCTCTTGGGACAAGTGTGGACGATGGCTTAGTGATATCATTGCTAGACAATTAATCCAGAAACTCAAATAATGTTGTGGAGAACTGGGTTCAGCCGGTGGTGGAATTTGAATTGAATTCAGCAAAAAATATCTGGAATTAAGAATCTGATGATGACCGTGAAACCATTGTCGATTGTTGGAAAAACCCATGTGGCTCACTTGTGTACTTTAGGAAAGGAGATCTGCCATCCTTACCTGGTCTGGTCTAAATATGACTCCAGACCCACAGCAATATGGTTGACTCTCAGTTGCCTTCTGAAATGGCCTAGCAAGCCAATCGCTTGCAAAGAAATTAAAACTGGTATCAACTTGGGTGTAACCAATGGCAAAAAACAGTTCTATCAACCCTGCAAAGTCTTCCTCACTAACATCTAGGGGCTAGTGCCAAAATTGGGAGAACTGTCTCACAAACTAGTCAAGCAGCAGCCTTACATAGCCATACTCATAGAATCATACCTGACACAAAGAGTCCCAGAAACTATCGCTATCCCTAGACAAAATGAAGTGTCAACCTGGTGAAACTACCAAACAAGATTACTTGTGTCCAAACAACGTAAGCAGGAAATGATAGACAGGGATGAGCAAATCCACAACCAATGGATAAAATCTAAGCTCTGTAGTCTTGTCACATCCAGTTGTGAATAGTGGTGGACAATTAAACAACTCACTGGAGGAGGAGGAGGCTCCACAAATATCCCCATTCTCAATGATGGAAGAGCCCAACACATCAGTGCAAAAGATAAGGTTGAAGCATTCTCAGTAATCTTCAGCTGGAAGTGCCAAGTGAATGATCCATCTTGGCCTTCTTCAGTGGCCCCCAGCATCACAAATGCCAGTCTACAGTCAGTTCAATTCACTCCACGTGATATCAAGAAATGATCAGAGGCACTGGATACTAAAAAGACTACAGGCCCTGACAACATTCTGACAATAGTGCTGCAGAATTGTGCTCCAGGACTTGCAACTCCCTTAGCCAAGCTGTTCCAGCACTGTAATAACACTGGTTTCTATCTGACAATGTGGAAAATTGCCCAGGTGTGTCTTGTATACAAAAAGCAGGCCAAATCCAATCCAGCCAATTACCGCTCCAAGAGTCTACTCTCAATCATGAGTAAAATGAGGAAAGATGTCATCAACAGTGCTATCAAGCAGCACCTGCTTGGCAGCAACCAACTTACTGATGCCCAGTTTGGGTTCTACCAGGTCCACTCAGCTCCTAACCTCATTACAGCCTTGGTTCAAACATGGGCAAAGGAGCTGAATGCCAGAGGTGAGGTGAGAGTGAAAGCCCTTGATATAAAGGCCACTCTTGATCGAGTATAGCATCAAGGAAACCAAGAAAAACTGAAATCAATGGGTAGTGGGAGAAAACTCTCCGCTGGTTGGAGTCATATAGGAAGATGGCTGTAGTTGTTGGAGGTCAATCATCTCAGCTCCAGGAAGCCTCTGTATAAGTTCCTCAGGGTAATGTCCTAGGCCCAAACATCTTTACTTGCTTCATCAATGACATTCCCTCCATCATAAGGTCAGAAGTAGGGGTATTCGTCAATATTGCACAATGTTCAGTACTATTCATGACTCTGCAGACACCGAAGTAGTCCATGTTCAAATCCAACAAGATCTGGACAATGTCCAGGCTTGGATTGACAAATGACAATAACATTCATCCACAAAAAGGCAGGAAATGACCATCTTTGATAAGATACTATCTGACAACCACCCCTTAACATTCAAAGGTATTGCCATCACTGAAATCGCCCACTATCAACTGGACTCACCACATAAATACAGTGACCGCAACAGCAGGACAGAGGCTGGGAGTACTGCAGTGAGTAGCTCACCTACTGTCTTCCTAAAGCCTGTCCATCAAACAGAAGGCACAAGTCAGAAGTATGATGGCATATTCTCTGCTTGCCAGGCTGGTGCAACTCCAATGACATTTAAGAAGCTTGACACCATCCAGGACAAAGCAGCCTACTTGATTGGCATCACTTCCACAAGCATCCACACCCTCCACATCAATGTTGCAGCTATATGTACTATCTACAAAATGCACTGCAGGACTTCACAAAAGATCCTCACTCAGCACCTTCCAAACCCATGGCTCCAACCATCTAGAAAGACAAGGCAGCAGATATATGGGAATAGCACCACATTCAAGTTCCCTTCCAAGTCACTCACCATCCTGACTTGGAAATATATCACCGTTCCTTCACAGTTGCCAGCTCAAAATCCTGCAATTCCCTCCCTAAGGGCATTGCGGTCTACCTACAGCACGTAGACTGCAGCAGCTCAAGAAGGCAGCTCATCACCACCTTCTCAAGGGCATCTAAGGGCAGGTAATAAATACTGGCCAGCCAATGACACTCATGTCCCGCAAGTGAATACAAAAGGTGATATCTTCTGATGTGTGGTGGTTACTAACAATTGCACAGCTTCAGTCCAGGTCACTTCTGGCATTTAATGGGCAGGGCATTGTGCTTGACCATGGTTTGAATGTTACATAGAGACACAGAAAATAGGAGTAGAAGGAGTCCATTTGGCTCTTCAAGCATGCTCTGATATTCATTAAGATTCATCATGATCATATAACTCAGTCCCCTGTTCCTGCTTTCTCCCTGTCCTTTGATCACTTTAACCCCAAGAGCTATATCTAACTTGTTAATTCATGTTTAATTTTTGTACATTAAGTATCAGATATTGTTTATTCATTCATATTTACCCCGTTACATTTCACCGTTAGAACAGAAAGTAGATATTGTAAGCTATCTTCATTTTTTCATTGTTAAAGTTTATGTTTCTTCGGATCTGTGGAACCTTGTGACTTTATTCTACTAGCAAGGATTTGGCATTGCTGAGCTTCATCTACTATAAACAAAAAGTTACTGGTCCCTAAATGGATCATAACCAAACATTTAGGTTCAGTCTGGGATTGTAACTGGGATGTTAAATATATATGATCAATATCAGGGATAATGGATGGGATCTTCCCAAACTGAACAATGTGGGCATTGACAAAAACATTCCAAAAATCACATGAGATTTCCAACCTGAAGCTTCTCAATGTTGGGACCAAAATGTTCCGCTCTCCAATGATTTATTGAAATGCAAGTCAATATTCTTGTTGTTGAGTGGTGAGAGGCCTATTTGCATTCACTACCATCTTGTTATTTCCTAATCTTGCCTTATAAGTATGCAGTTTCCCATTTTCCCATTCATCAGATGGAAACTAAACGGTGACAATTCTCAAACTATAAGTCAGAATGGTTACCTGTGACTCCAACTCCACTTATACCACAGCAACTGTACCCATTCAGAGTCACAGAGCATGGAAACAGATCTTTCAGTCCAATTCATCCATGCCAACCAAGTTTCCCAAACTAAACTAGTCTCACCTGCCTGCATTTGGCCCACATCCCTCTAAACCTTTCTTATTCATGTACCTATCCAAACGCGTTTTAAATGTTGTAATGGTACCTGCATCTACCACTTTCTCTGGCAGTTCATTCCATGTACAAACCACCCTCTGTGTGAAAAAGTTGTCCCTCAGGCCTTTTTTAAACCTTTCCCCTCTCACCATTAAAAATATGCCCTCTAGCTTTGAACTCCCCCACCCTAGGGAAAAGACCTTGCCCCTCATGATTTTTTAAACTTCTATGGGGTCAGCCCTCAACCTCCAATTCTCCAGTTGAAAAAGATCCTAGCCTATCCAGCCTCTTGTTATAACTCAAACCCTCCAGTCCCAGTAATATCCTGGTGAACCCTCTCCAATTTAATGATAACTTTCTGATAACAGGACAACCAGTACTGTACACAGTACTCCAAAAGTGGCCTCACTAATGTCCTGTATAACCTTAATATGACGTCTTATCTCTTATACTTAATGGTCAATGAAGGCGAGTGTGCTAAACGACTTCTTAATCACCCTGTCTACCTGTGATGCAACTTTCAAAGAACTATGTACCCGAACCCCTAGGTATCTCTAGTCGACAACATTATCCAGGACCCCACAATTAACTGCATAAGTCCTGCCCTTGTTTGTTTCACCAAAATGTAATACCTCTCATTTATCCAACTTTAAACTCCATCTGCCAGTCCTCAGCCTACTGGCCCAGTTGATCAAGATCCCTTTGTAGTCTTAGATAATCTTCTTCACTGTCCACTATACCAGCAGTGTCGGTGTCACCTGCAAAATTACTAACCATTTCTCCTAAATTCTCAGCCAAATCATTTACATAATTGACAAACAATAGTGGATTCAGTACCAATCCCTGCGGAACACCACTGGTCACAGGCCTCCAGTCTGAATAACAATCCTCCACCATGACGCTCTGTCTCCTCCCATCAAGTCAATTTTGTATCCAATTGGCAAGCTCACCCTGAATCCCACGTGGTCTATGTTACTAACCAGTCGACATGCAGAACCTTGTCAAAAGCTTACTGAAGACCATATAAGACAATGTTAATTGTTGTGCCCTCAATCTTTCTGGTCACCTCCTCAAAAAACTCAATGAAGTTTATGAGCCATGATTTCCCATACACAAAACCATGCTGACTATCCCTAATCAGTCCTTGCTTCTCCAAATGCTCGTAAATCGTATCTCTCAGAATCCCCCCCAACAGTTTACCCACCACTGATTCAGGCTCATGGTTCTATAGTTCCCAGGCTTCTCTTTACGGCCTTTCTTAAATAAAGCCACAACATTAGTCAATTTCCAGTCCTCTGGCACCTCACCTGTGGCTGTAGATGACACAAACATCTCTGTTAGGGGCCCCGCAATTTCTTCCATAGCTTCCCACAACGTCCTGGGATACACTTAATCAGGTCCCTGAGATTTATCCAGCTTTATGTTTTTTTTTAAAGACCTCCAGCATCTTCTCTTCTGTAATGTGGACTGTTTTCAAGACATCAGTATTTATTTCCCCAAGTTCCCTAGCCTCCATGTCTTTCTCCACAGTAATTATTGACATGATATATTCGTTTATTATCTCTCCCATCTCCTGTAGTTCCACACATAAATGACCTTGTTGATCTTTAAGGGGCCCTATTTTCTCCCTAGTTGCTCTTTTGCTGTTAATGTACTTATGGAATTTCTTTGGATTATCTTTAAGCTTATCTGCCAAGACTATCTCATATCCCCTTTTTGCCCTCCCTGAAATCCCCCTTAAGAATGCCCCTTTATCTGTTATACTCTTCAAGAGATTCTCTTGCTCCTGGTTGTCTATTCTTAACATATGCTCCCTGTCCATGGATATGGCATCTGCCACGTACCTCACTGCATCATCACGTGCATCTGCAATACACTTATAGTCGGATTCTGCACTTCAATGTTGCACTTTGGAGCACACTGACAGATTGCATTGCAATGCTGCTGCAAGAAGACTGTGTGTAGGGCCAAGCATCCAATCTCATAGATTCAACCAGAGAGCATCCCAGGACTGCTCACTCACACACTTGACATTCACTTATACTGTTCCTACTTGGATGCTCACAGCATTCCTACCTTGCCTTGCTGCACTTTACCTCCTCGACCACACCATGAAGACTCATTATACTTCTGTCTTGCCATGCTGCTTAGCATGGACACAAAGCCAGGCAGCTTGTCATTGTTGCCGGCATCAATGTCAAGTTGGTGGCCATGCTGCTGAATGGCACTGTGCTCTGTCAATCTCATACCTACAAGTTCTGAAGAACTGTCATATTGACTTCTAAAGTTAACTCTGTTCCTTTGTCGACAGACCTGTTGGAGTTTCTCCAGCATTTTGCATATTTTTTAAAATTTACTTACTTAACTCAAACTGTCCTGAAAGTAAGGTCAAATGATTAATCAATCAGCCAATTAAAGTGCAAAGCAGAAATACATTAAACTAAGAATTAACATTATAATTTATTGGAAGTGTATTTTTTCTCCAAATTAGGATGGTTCTTTTAGGCAAATTTTACTGTATTAGCCCATTAATCAATGCAGCAATGGACGTTCCTTCTAATTTCATGAGGCTAATCCACTTTCAATTTGGTTGCTTTAACGAAAATGATTAAATTGAAATCCATGTTTTGTGAGCAACACTACCCAAGGTGATAAATAATGAATAAAAAAGTAACAAATCTTCCTTTGTAAAATAGAGATTAAACCAGTATTTAGTGTCTTCCTCTGGAGAGGAAATGATCACTATTGTGGCGAAATTTGTTGCATGTTTCAAAAAAAATACAAGAATTGGTTTATTCCCTTCTAATTGTTGGTTTTCAATGGCAGAATCATTAAGCAAATAGAAAAGTGAATGAAAGCTGTGGTTATGTTTAAATTGTATGGAGTTCTCATCACATTGCACTTTGAGTACAATGTGACAATAAAGGATATTCTATTCTATCCCGTGTTCAGTTTTGGTTGTCAAGAAGTATCAGCCCTAGAGGAAGTTGGAGAGTGGAGTCATGGAATGATTCCTAAGAGTTGGAGGACTAAGCTACTGCAACGGATTAAAGACACATGGGCTTGTCAAACTCCAAAAGAGGTGACTAAGGGCCAACCTCACTACAGTAATAGGAAAGAGTAATTCAAAATCACTCAAGTTAAACTGAAATGGGTTCAGATTGGCATAAGGTAAATTTAACTTTTAATATCCAAATGTTTGTCAAAGAAAACATGATTTATGCTGACAGTCAGGAAAACACTAGTGCGAAGTAGAACCAACTGTACTTTAAGACTTCCCAGCACAAAGAAACCATCACGATGATATGAATTTCTTGTCAATTACAATTTCTATTTCAATAAACAGAGAAAACGCTGGAGAAACTCAGCAGGGTTGGCAGCATCTGTGGAGAGAGAAACAGAGTTAACGTTTCAAATCAGTTATGACTTTTCTTCAGAAGAATTTCTGCTGGTTATTTCCAGTGGTGCAGTACCCTTGTATTCGATGCTGCATAGCTATCAACATTGACATATGTGGGATCACACCGAATACTTCTCACATGACAAGCTCTTGTTCGAGTCTATGCTGTCAGCTGGAAGTATCAAAGTGAACATCAGAGGGAGAGTCTTCCTAGCCTCCACTGTACAACTCATTGATAAGTACACAAATAACCTGTGTCAAAGAACTGTCAAAGGTTGCTGGATGACCTATGCTAATAGCTTCTGGGGACAGTTTAAATCTAGTACTTTTTTTCATGAGTTTAGGCAGATTGCTGAGACTAAGTAGAGGAATTTAAATGTACATTTAACCACTCTTCTCTGTTCTTGATTTAATCTAACATTTTGTAGAAGGTTTCAAATCTTTCATTTCTATTACAGCCTGCCTCAAATTCTCAAGCAGAGAACATGTTAAAACATCCTTTCAATGGGGAGTAGAAAAAACTAAAGAAATCTTTTATAAAAAATGTTACTTTGTAGTATTGCAGCATTTGGATAACTTAGTTGCTATGTTATAAATTCACTGAAAGAACAAAGCTAGAATAAGACTTTTTAAAATGAATATTAATATGGCACAATACTCTCTTAGGACCTCAGAATTAAAAAAGTGATTAATGAAGATTTAATTAATTGTAGATAACTATGATGTAATTAATTAATTGTGGTTGATTATGATTAACTCCAATGAGTTTACTATTTACAAATGTTGCTTCATTTCCATTTGTTTTTACTTTTTCTATTGCAACTGTTATGTTCCTATACAATACACTGATCTGTACTTACCATCCCTGTGAGGACTGCAGTTACAACGCTTCACTCCCTGAAACCCTGGCAGAATCCATCACCATGGCATTGTATTTTTGCTGGTTGTGTTCAAGACCTGTAACATGCAAGCGTTTATAAACAGTGCTGACACAGTACTTACTTACAGAACCACGACATTTCATCACGTTATCAGTTATCACAATCTGGAAACCCACCTACCCAATTTCACTTGCATGTTTTTCACTGGCTGGCTAAAATTAACTTCTTGTCAAAGTCATAATCATGTTCAAACCAGTCTTTGACATTTTTGTTTTGGCAGAAATACCATCTCTTTGAGGATTTTCTTTGCATAAAACTGTATTATATCAAATTAGCAGGAACTCTCAGAACAGAGATCCTGAGACAAATATAGACAATCACAACATCTGCTTTGAAGTCCATCGAATAAGTCACATCTTTGTGCATATGTTCACATCCACTGAATGCTAAGCATTGGACCGCATTAAGATTCACTGCCATAGGAACTGTACAATAGGCATGGAGCTCTGAATTGGATTTTATGTTATATATGGAATAGCATTAGCATGATTTTGGATATTGATTTATTTTTAGTTCTGTTCTCTAGAGTGAGAGCAAGATGTTCATGCTTGATCATTTTACTGTGGTATTTCTTTCCTGAAGAACATGAATTAATATCTTCATAGAATCCCTACAGTATGGAAACAGGCCCCTAGGCCCAACAAATCCATACCAACCCTTTAGAGCATCCCACGCAGACCCATCCCGTAATCTACACATGCCTGAACACTACGGGCAATTTAGCACGGCCAATCCACCTAGCCTGCACATCTTTGGACTGTAGGAGGAGACCGGAGCACACGGAGAAACCCACACATAGGTTATTGGTAAATATAAAAACCCAAAGTGTCAATTGTAGCTCAGTGGTAGAATTCCTCTGATTAGGAAGGTCGCACGTTCAAATCATTCTAGAAGCTTGGTGCAATACAAAACAGTGCCTCCCAATTGGAAGTGCCATTTTTCACAATGTGTAGTTATACTAAGGTTTAACTCTCAGGTGGATTTAAAGCATCTATTGAAAGACTGTTGCCCAGTTTTAATCACTTAAGCAACATCTCATTGGTGTTTGTCAGACCATGTTCTAGTGCATATTGACAGTTGTATTTCCTACATAATAACAATAGCTACTTTTCAAAAGTGTTGAAAATTTGAAAGGTGTTATTATAAATTCAAATTTCTCTTTATTAGCACTTCAACAATTGAATTTCCTAAAGGAAAAAAAAGGCTGAGACAGGGAATATTGAACAGAGATTCTTGTCCTTATCAAAGCAAGAGACATAAGCCGACAGTAGCAAAAATATTTTTCATCTTGGGAGGAGTGTTTAAATAAAGCAATCTCTGGTTACGAATTCCTGAATATGTGCTGTATATAGCCTCACTGTTAACCATCACTCGCGAAATATCTCAATGTTAAAGCAAAGTAGCCAGTGTAGGAGAAGGAGCTATTACTCACTGGTGATAAGTCCTTGTCAGCTGCAAAGAAAAAATCCCAATCAACATCCTAAACACAATACTTACTCATTTTTTGTTTAATTAAACTAAACTCCCTGGGACTACTGATATTTTATGAAACTTTGATTAATTATAACTATGACCTGTTATATATTATTCTTATTTAGTCTAACTTCCTCTAATCAGGTATAGTGCCTTGATATATGATGAAAATAAACTGAGACGACCCTATATTGTTCATAAAAGTTACTACCCATATTCGAGCAGAAGCTCTGCTAAACAAAGTGACGTATTAACGTCACATAATGTGGAAATGCAATTAAAGATTTCATGTTGGAAGGCAATCATTTGGTGGTAGCATCCCACTTATGCCACATTTTGACTGAATCTTTCACAAGTGTGAATTAAAAAGGATTTGTAAATTCCATTCACTATCTGGTCAAATTTTCAAAAAAAACAAGTAGTGGATTAACATTCATTGTATTCTAGACTTCTAAATGCTAATTGTTTCACTTAACAAGATAGCTTTGTGTCTCATTACTCAACATTATAATCTCACTTGTATAAATGTAATTTTTCAAATCTTTTAAATTATGCTAAGCTGCTCCATTGCTATCAATAAAGCAGCATGTTTCTAAATCTGTGTGTTATAATCTATTTTCTGTAAGTATGGTACAGAATATATTCCCTGCTTAAGGATAAGAATACAATTGTAGAAATTCGGTGGAACTTTAAACAGGACAGAATTGAAATGGATTGAGTCAAACTGAGTGGGGTTTCCATTTTTATCACTAAAGTAATTATTGAGTTGCAGCTGCTCAGGAGAGATGGATAATGCATTTGACAAGTGTCAGGTCCAAACACTACTTTCACTATTAAAAATAAAACAACAATTGAATCATGCTTTTGGTTTACTTTTAGCATTAATATTTCACTTACCGCTAACTGCATTCTATCATCCTCTGTTGATCATTTCCAGATTCACAGTGCTTCTTGTGACCTGCTTTGAGACACTGCTGTGTGGAGTTCCTCAAATATTAATATTTTAAACCATTTTATATGAAACACACAAAATATTCATAACACTCACTTCAGTATCTGTTGTCATTTTTGAGTTCTCTTCATAATAGTTTACCATTTTTAAGTAAACTGCTTTTGCTTTTCAGTTTTAATTTACTTTTAAAGGTATTTAATATGATAATCAATTTTAAAGTGGATTGTTTTGAACTCTGCCTGGCCTTTCATAGATGCAAACCTCGAGGAGACACTCAGGAGAGAATACTATTGATTTTTACAATTACACTTGTCATTCTTGCCTCCACCAACTTTAATTTTTCTCCCTTCTTCTCCTGAATATACTAATTCATAGAAAGGTACAGTTCCTCTGCCATCAATGTCCATTCAGAACCATAACCAGTTAGTCAGGCAGTTTGTGATCCTCGAAGATAATTGAGATTGGCTTAATGGGGCTGGGGAAGAGGTGGGGTCACTATTTGATAACAGGGTGAATTCTTGCATTCAGTCTTGTCCTCAGCCAATTTCTTTAACACAGTCTTCCTCGAAAAAGGACTTGCAATTCTTGAAATTGAAACTTGATCATAGCACTCCATTCATGACAATCCTTGGAGCTTAGAATTTAAAATAAGGTGCATGTTACAATGTATATCCCATAACAATTCTGATGTTTTTTTTTCTAAAGCTCAAGACAGCACTTATGTCATTTTTTTCAAATCCAGAAATTCCACTTCCAATTCTTAGCCCATTCTTTCTAGGACATGGTGGGGTATAAGCAATAGCAATAAGATGAAGAGTATTGCAATCAGGGTGAAACCAGCTATTTATTCTGAAATTAAGAGGAACATTTATTGGAGGAAAACGCGTAATGTTGGTATAAAAGAAAATGTGGGATAGAACCATATTCATGCCACATAATACTAGGATGATGTCAGTGTTTGATACAAAGCCATTAGAGCTACAGAAGTCCATTATATTTAAATGAGAAGCATCAGCACATGACAACTACTGCACATAATTTACATCTTCTTTACATCTTGCACAGTTTTTTTGCTACTGTGCATATGTAAACAAATATATGCGCAACAATGTGTGTGTAAATAAAGTATTTTGTAGCCCTGTTTATTCTTATGCTTTGCAATAATAATTTGCTTAGGTGTTGTGTGGGCTGCGTTGTAGTTCTGTTGAAAGATAAAACTTCTTTTGTGCAATGTAGCAATCCTAATTGCTCATTGTATATTTTGCGTGTTGCATACATTTCTCCCTGTATTTTCTTGATGTATTTTCCTCCACTTTCCTATTACATAACTATAAACACTCCAGGAAAAGGGGCAGACGTGAATTTCTTTTCCAATTTATTTAAACTGCTGTAGCTGTAGGGTCAGTTCAATGACGCTGCACTCCCGTTGTGGGGAGGGGAGAACAGCCACATATTTAAATTTAAGCCATATCTCTTTATTCCTTATATGTACACACAGATTTTCATCGGGATGGTACCCTACAAGTGTGGACAATACAGACATTTTCTTTTTTAAAGAAAGTAAAAAGCATTTATCATGAGGCAACAAATCTTAAATCCTAAGCAAAGGCTGCATTCCAAACACTATCTCACTGGGAGTGGCTTAAGATGGTCTGTTGGAAATGATGCTTGAAATTGGTTTACTATTTTATTCCCTAGGCTTAGTTTTATGGACATGCAGGTTTCCCAAGTTATTGTATCCTTTTTTCAAAATAAAAAAAGGTGTACTATCAATTTCAGATCAATTTCTTATGTAAGAAACAGCATATTGCATTAATTTCACTTAAACAGATTTCTACTACCAGGTTAATTTTATATATTCAAAATCTTATTATCAGATCAGTTTCTTGCGTATCAGACTTCATATGAGATCCAGTTTATATATTCAAAATGTTACTGTCAGATCAATTTAATTTATTCAGAATCTTATTATCTGATCAATTTTATTTATTCAACCTCATTGTGTACGTGAGTTCATTTAAAAGCAAAACGATGTTACTAAATGAATGGAAGAACTTGGGAAATTAATATCATCCAAGGAGATTAAATAATCAAAGAAATGTAAATTGAGCCCAGATCATGCAGGAGCACTCTCAGTTATTTAAAGTAATTACTCTGCAGATGTAAAGGTTTTATCATTAACCTGGGCAATGGGAAGCTCCTGTACATTTGGCATGCTTTCAACTACCCAGGACTCAGTCTATTGAATTCCTCACCTAATACCCTCTGCTGTTTTACATCTCCCTCCTCCTTTCAAACTCACATCTCGATCAAGCATTTAATCTTTCACCGTCTTAGGGTTCATTTCTCTTCATATCGCTAATGTGTCTTGGAGGACATGTTTCAATGCTAAAGGTGCTATATAAATGTAACGTGATGTCAAAATTTTGAACAGATAGAAGGAACACACAGGTGCACTCATAATAAACTGATGTATTTGCTATCAATGATTGTGTCCAGGCGTTAAGAGGAGGTTCACTGAAAATCTTTGTGATAAAGACAGTTTTAAGATCAAAAACTAATTAACTCGAGATGTTTGGTGATTCTTAAGCTTCCTGTGTGTTATTTCGGTTCTCTTAAACGGTTGACCTCTGAAACTGCCAGCTACCTTAATGCTAACAATTATTTAGACATTACATTTTTAATTATTCGATGGAGGTTGAGTAACAAACAACTGAAGGGAAAAGACAAAAACACTGTTGTGCAATTGTTTTTGTTTTATAAAGGTCACATAATAACTAGGCTCTGTCATGACTCATTGTACAGAACGCCTTGTAATTTTGAAATTTCTAATACAATATAAAATCGTGGAATTGGAAGGATCTGACTTTCTTTCATTTTCTAAAATGGTTATATTTCACACATCCTAATGCTCCAGGGAAATCCATATTTCAACTTTTAAACAGAAGCAAATAGTTATTCAATAAATGTATTGACATTGGCAACTTTACAAGGAGCCCTTGTCTACAGGATCTTGACATTCAGATATTATTCCAAGTAATGGGCTCCCATTAATGATATTTTCTTGAATCCCCGTGTGGATTACAAACCGGAGCAATAAACAACAGATGTATGCTTTTTGGAAATGGGGATGAGGTGCAGTGGAGCTGGTTTGGTGTACGCAGTCCTGTTTAACTTTCAAGTGAAGTCTGAGTAATTCTATCCCCTCTACATTCTCCATGTATTCCCAATGGTTGACCCAACCCATAATCTGTGACCCAAGCATTAGTTCTACCTCATGACTGAAAGAGGATTCATGTCACACAGACATCCCATGCGATGAAGCTCATGGAATTTAAAGATTTGGAAAAAAATGTCCAGTATAAATAAACATCATTAATATAGTCAATGTTCTTGAGTCTTGTAGCTGACGCTTGGTACAGATATTTATCTGCATTCATTTTGACCTGTTCCTTTCAAGCTACTGCCCAGGCCCTCTTTGAAGAACTGGGTGAAATAAACATGTCTTACAGTTGGTGAGAGATCTATAATGGTTGCAGCTGGAGTTTTGACTATGTTGGTAACTGCTTGGTTTCTCTCCTTAAAAACAAAGTTACAACGTATAAGAAAATGCAGTAACTGGCTTTTGTCTCAATGAACAAAAGATTAATTTTGAATATCTGCTTGGCATGGACGGGTTGGAGTGAAGGATCTGTTTCTGTGCTGTACAACTCTATAAGTTGCTGTTTTCTACAATGGTCCCAATGCGTTCTCTCATTATATCACTGCCACTGTCCTGCTAACGCTTAGCTCATCAGTCATGTACAAGTAAAATACTGTTCCTTGCTGAGGCTGAGGGAAGAAATCTTGAAAACCTAAGGTAGATATGGCCTCCTACTGAGAGTTCCTCTTCAGTTGACTTGACTTTCACTGTGTTACCACAAATCATTCTCCCTGTCAGCTGCAGGTCAGGGGGAACAGAAATGGCTGCATCCATATGCAGGAGCAAGCGGTCTGAACAGAATCCTGGGAAGTCAGGACCTAGTCCTTCAGCACCTTCTGCAACATTCAACAACTTGGAGACTTCAACAATTTAAAGTAACACAACCATCAAACACTTTTACAAATTCAGCAGCAACAAACAGTAAAAATCAATTGTAATTAACCTAAAGAAGCTGATAACCCCTTTAACCAGTGGGGTTCTGTGGAGGTGCCCTTGTACTGCCAAAAATTCAGCAGCAAGTGTTTAAGAGAAGATGATGAGTTTCTAAACAACAGCACTGGCACAAAATCTGCATGTAACACTGATTGGTTTCACAATCTCACGAATCCACATCCATCCAGCACATGCTCGCTGCACCTTCACTAATACAAGACCCACAGTGTCCATTGCTGTGGCTTGCACCAACCGCATGCATACGTGTTACTGATACTGCTTTGGAGTTAAAATGGCATCTGTGAAACTGAAAGAGATGTGCACCATGCAAATGAATTTGTAACCAGTGTGTTTGAATTTAGGAAGTTTATGAAAGCAAGAAATATACAGATAGTCCTCATTAACACACAAAAACAAAATTCAATAGAAAAGACAGCAGCTGGAATTCCGCCTACCAATCTAATTGCATTTCTTTGCTGACAGAAGGACTTGTCTGATCTCGGCTATTTTATTCATTTCAATAATTACTTCAAGAGAAGAGCCTCACACTCATAATTAAAACTAATTAAAGCAACAACGTGGATTATCTTTCCTTTGTTAAAACAGAAACAGAGCAAAAAGAAACAACTTTATTCTGTTTAAAGTTTTCTTCATCTCCATATTAATGGAGAACCACTGATCTTAATAAAGCTGTAGCAATGGTTCAGCATTTATTGCTCCAAGACCATTACATTTGCCACTTTGATTTTTATTTTTGCGTGCAGGTCAGTGAGAGATACTATGTTACACCATGGTCATCATTTTAAACTTTGCATATGTTCCAATAAGAATGCCAAAGATCGTAATTAATAATAGCACAATGCTCACTATGTTCAAGTCTGTCAATATTAAACTCATAATTTTGCACTGATTGACAAATTTAGACACAGAGCCTGCGTCAACTGAGGGATCCATAAAGATGTCTGAGTGGTTGGAGTTAAATCACATGAGGGGGAAAAAACTTTCTGTTTCCAAATAAATGAATTCCAGAATAATTTGTTAATGATACAGTAACAAAAAACAGTCTGAGAACGTATTTTCACATCAGTTGGGCTACAATAGAAGCAATTTTACTTCAAACAAACTGAAGAATGAATAGTTTCTCAGGTTTGTAAGAAGCACCATTCTATTTCCCCAACTGATCTTCACTGAATGAGAAAAGAATCCTCATCCGATGTCCTCTCATGACATGTGCAACTGGTTTGTCTCAGACTGTTCAACATTCTGATTTAAATAAAAGTCACACAGTCTTAGAATATCAGGAAGGTGATCATTCAGTCCAACATACATATCTAATTTATTTGAAAGAGCTATCCAATTAGTCCTATTCCCCTACTCTTTCCTCACAGACCTGCAATTGAATGTTCTGCAAATATTTCTCCAATTTTCTTTAGAAAAGTATTATTGAATCTGCCTCTACCCTCTTTAAGGCAATGCATTCCAGAGCATAGCTGCTCACTGCATGAAAACAAAACTACTCATCCAACCTGTTTGTTTTGAACTTGTGGCCCTCTGCAAGGTTACCAAATATCTACCTTCAGAAGCTGAGCAACTAAGGTGAAATCATCTAATCTAATCCCTTTGTAATTTCAAACACCTCTAGTATATGCTCCCTACCCAAGAGCCAGAGGGGGAAGTGCAGTAGGAGCTAATCACTGGAGATCATACTTTTGGAGGGTTTGGGCTCAGGCAGCACCAGCCTTCTCTCAATTGCCTCACGTCTCAATTAGCTCTCTACTCAGGGTCCAGGTTTCAGTGCTACAATCATCCTCGAGCAAGAGGTCAAGTTCAAGGGGCCATCTATTTTAAGCATCCCCACCCCACACTCTCTCCCGTTCTCCCCAACCTCTCTCAGGTATTTGGCTGATGAGGTTAATATTTGTCCAGGCCATGCTCCTGCCCTCCTGTATAGGCCCTGACATGCTAAAGGGCTTCAAGTTTTCAAAGCATGTTAACCCCACGGACGACTGAAATGTCTTCATGTGAGCTTTGTGCGATGGGGTTTTATCTCATGAGTTTATACATTTCTTATTTTCATCCTCTACGGTTTCCTCTAATCTGTAACAGGGGCTTTAGTAATATTCCACGCTTATTAGTACATAATCAGTTACACATAATAGTGGATCACTACTCCCACATTCCATGTTTTTTTTAAAGAAAATCTCTGTGTTGACTACTAAAATCAAATACAGTTGCTATAAATATGTTTTTCTTCATATTCATTCATGAGATGAGGGTGTCACTGGCTAGACCAGCATTTATTGTCCATCCCTAATTGCCCAGAGGGAAGTTAAATTCAGCCACGTTGCTGTGGGTTTGGAGTCACATGTAGGGCAGACCAGGTTACGGTGGCAGTTTCCTTCCTAAATGGACATTAGTGAACCATTATATACATGGAATGCTCTCAGCAATTATATTTCTTGTTCAATTATCTAATTCATTTCTAATCTTTTTTAAAAAATTTGGCCTGGCCATCTGCACACCATTTCAAAACCAAGAAGAACCCAAATCAAAAATAAATTGTCCTTCAATGGGAGCTCACCCTAGCTTGGGGCCTTCCTGACCTTATCTCCTCCTTCTCAAAGGCAAACTATTGGAGTGTGTGCAAGAGTGAATGCGTACGCACAAGCAAAAGTGCATGCGTTAGCAAGAGTGACACGAGCATGAGAGGGTGTGGACATGTACCTCAACACTGTGAGCAAATTAAACACACATATTGCTCAAAGCAGAAACACACACACACACACACACACACACACAGAATCAAAGACAACCTGTGCCTGACCCTCATTTTCATATGAATTCCACTGAGGGCAGTTTGGATTGTATCTCGCAGAGGTGAATACAAGGTCGATCTTAGTAAAATCCAACTCCTTAGTTTGTTCCCAATTTGCTCCTGTCTTTAGGCCTGCAGCTTGTGACTTTTAAACGTTAATTTTTATTCAGTACTTTTTAAAAAATTGTTCATTTATTGCTTTGTGATTAATTTGGTTTGCTCAGTAAGTTGCTTATTTGTTACGTACCTTCATATTTATTGAAATTCATGTTTAATTGTTGTGCCAAACCAGATCTCAGGCAGCCGCTGAGTTTCTTGTTGAAGGGGATTGAGAACTCACAAGAAACCTGATTAGTTTCTGGAGGGCCAGCAAAACGATTTATTTATGCTGCATTTGAAAAGTGTATCAGGAGGTGTTGAAAATTCTCAGCGCATCTGGCAGAATCTGTACAGAGAGAAATATGTCAGTGATCCCTAGTCAGAACTAGCACAAATTGTGGACATGAAACATTGACTCTGTTTCCAATCCACAGATTCTACCTGGCCTGCTGAGTATTTCTGATATTTTCTCTTTATATTTCAGATTTCCAAGTGTATTTTGCCCTCTATCATATGCTTCCTGCTGGGCATTTGTTAGTGTGGTTTGTTTCATTTTAAAATCATCAGCATCCACTGTGCTTTGCTTTTTTATTATAGTAAAATCTGGGCTTTATAAATACAAAAGCCAACACGTTTTGCTGAATGTATTTGAAATGGCTCAGCCACATTGTGACTTTTTTTTGGAAGCATTGAAGATCTTAAAGGGGGGGGGGGGCAGTGTGGTGAGCTAGTATAGAGGTCCCAAAAGCAGCAGACGCACCATACAAGGTCTGTGATTGCACTCCCTGTCCCTACCCTCACACCCTCCTCTAATGGATATCTATCTGCAGGTTCACATTTCTGGTGTCATTCCCATAAACGTCTCCTGCACCCTCTCAGGTCTTGACAATCTTCAAACGTGGTAAAACCACAGAATGCTGCAGAAACTCTGCAGAATCAAAGGAGGGTCGTCAGGGTTAACATTGAGTTCAGAACCAGATTCGAAATGTTAACACTGTTTCTCTCCCCACATACGAGACCAAACCAGCTGAATTTCTCCAGAAATTTCCATTTTTGCGTCAGATCTTCAGCATCTGCAGTTCTTTGATTGAAGAAGTGTCAAAACTGGACTCAAAATGTTAATCGTTTCTCTCTCCACACATGAGACTCGGCCTGCTGAATTTCTCCAGCGTTGTCTGTGTTTCACATTTCCAGCATCCACAGTATTTTACTAAACTGTGGTAAACATAAGTGGACATAGCACATCAGCTGACACCCAACATTTCGCATAACTTCCTGGGCATTGTATTTAGCTGGTCTCTTAATGAAATCAATAACCCCTTATGTCCTTCTTAATAACATTCTCAACTTGCCCTGCTACTTTAAAAGGCTTGTATGTCCAGAACTCTCGATTCCAGCAGCCCCTTTAAAGATGTAGAGTTTAGTTTATATCTATGAAAAAGAGCTGGAAATGCCAGAAATCAAGAAAGAAAATTAGAAAGCACAGGAAAAACTCAGCAGATCAGGAAGCCGAGTTAATATTTCAGGAGCGAAGTTTGAAAGAAAGGACAAAGTGAACACGTGAAAATGAAACAATGCGGCCAGGAAAAGGCAAACCCTGTAAAATGCTTAAAGAAGTGGTTAAATTATTGGAGTGACGCAAAAAATGGAGATTGTAGGAAGAAACCCAACAATAGTGAAAAATATTCAAGAAACCGAGTCCGTGTGAAAAGCTACAGTTGGTAATGGAAATGAGGATTGGATGCAAGGCAACTCTGGAAAAGGTGGAAGAGAATCCAGCAGCCGGAGAATGGATTCAGGGTCATCCCCACTTGTGGATCTAACTCCAGCTCCAGAGTTTACAGCTGTCATTTTAAACTTGCGTTACCCCCTGCTGTTACCTGATATTCACACTTTCCCCGTCTCTTACATGTCTTTAGTTTCTTTCATGATGTTTGCTCCTATTCTTTCCCATTAATATAATTAGAGCTACTTAACTACTTCCTGTTTCCCTTTTAAACGGATCATCAATAATTCTACCTTCTCTCATAAAATGATTGTTCACGTTTCCCTTCCAATAAATCCACTTTTGAAGCATTGCTCCTACCTGGCTTTGCTTGACACTGGTTCCTTGGACACATGGGTATTGTTCCTAGCGGTGGGAATGTGTTGTGGTGTTTTTACTGACTCCTGTGCTTAACACGCACACAACACGGATACTGTGGGGAAAATAAATACTACCGCGGTAGTGTGGGGGTATGAGCCGAATAAAAGTAAACCTACTTTCGTTTTAACACTGGCCCTGGTCATTTACTAGCTGTGTTGATGGGTTATACCTGAAACATTAACTTGTCTGTTCTCCCCATAGATGCTGATCTGCCTGATGTAAATAGGATGAAGGCTGTCCATTTTCATAGCACAATGTGCCAACTTCTTTAACAGGAATGCTGGAAAAGCACCATACATTCAAAAGCCCTCCAAAATCTCTCAATGCCCTTCAACTAATTACATTAATTGCTGATTAGTTTTTTTAATTGTCATTTATTTTTATTTATTTAATATTTGTTTAATAAATCACCCTCAACCCGTTTATGTTGTTGTATTTCCAAACATTGATTGACACCACGTCCATAAGCATCCATTCCCTACACCAGCAGTGTGCAGATCTACAAGATGTGCTGCAGAAAATCACTAAAGATCCTTCCAAACCCATTACACTTCCATCTAGAAGGACAAAGGCAACTGTTACATGGGAAAACCACCAAGTTCGCCTCCAAGGCATTCATCATCCTGACGTGGAAATATATCACTGTTCCTTCACTGTCACTGGGTCAAAATCCTCAAAATCCTTCCATAAGGACATTGTGAATCTACCTACACCACATGGTCTGCGCGGTTCAAGGTGGCAGCTCACCACGGCTTTCTCAAGGCTAACTAGGGATGGGCAATAAATGCTGGCCAACCAGTGATGCCTGCATCCCACAAGAGAATGCAAAAAAAGTACCAAGAATGCTTACTGCCAATTAAACTATTCATGTCTGGAACCATTTGAAACCACATTTGTTTGAGTAAGGGTTGATTCACAGACCTAACCTTAGTGCGAGCTGTAAAAAATAAAATGTTGGTATTGATTTTGCCAGTTCTCAGTAACTTCTAACCTATCTTGGAGTAGCAATGGGAACAGAAACCAGAGTTATTGTGAAGTTCAAACAGTTTATATTGCTGATCTAACCCAAGATAGAGCTGGCTATTTGGGGAAGAGAGAGCAATTGTAGATTTGAGATATGGGTGAAGATAAAGTTATTATGCAGAATGATAGAAGAAAGCTGGGGAATTACAAGGATAGGTTCAGAAAACAGATTGTAATGATTGTTGGGGAAAGAAGTAATACCTAATTCAATATTTGAATAAAATAAAGAAATTGTTCAAGTGTTAAATAGATATAGAAGTACATAGTGTGAATAATAAGAGCCTTGGTGACTGGCTAAGAATAATTTGTTAATGACTAGAATCATTTATTTACTGCAGTCAGTATTGAGGCAGCTAAAAAATGCAGAAGGAAATTGGACAGATATTGGTTTGAAGACAGAATGACAGAAGCAAATTGAATGAGGTTTTATACTTGGAGATAGCAATAACTGCAGATGCTGGAGTAAGAGTCAATGCAGTGTGGCGCTGGATGAACACAGCAGGTCAGGCAGCATCAGAGGAGCAGGAAAGTTGATGTTTCAGGTCCGGACACTTCCTCAGGACTCCTGAAACTGAAGTTTTGCTCCTCCAGTGTACTTGAGCTTTAATTTCTCACTGGCTTGCAGAAAACAGAACTAAAGAACAAATAGAAGATTGACCAAGGAAAGAATTCAGAGTCTCTGAATAGAAGGCACAACAGAAAAATGGGAAAAAAAAGCCCACAGGCCAATGTGGATGGGCTGAACGGTGGCAAATGGAATTTAATCCTGAAAAGTGGGGTCATGTGTTTTGGGAGGACTAACAAGGCAAAGGAATACACATTCAATATTAAGACACTGGATAGTTTAAAGGATCAGTGAGACCTTGGCTTGCACATCTACAGATCCTTAAAGGTAGTAGCAAGTCAGGTAGATAAAGTGCCAAAAAAGGCATCTCGGATACTTGGCTTTAGTGGGCAAGGTATTGAATATAAGAGGAGTCTATGATGGAGCTGTAAATAACATTAGTTAGGTCACAGTTGCAGTACTGTGTGCAGTTCTGTTCACCATGTTGTAAGGAAAGCTGTGATTGCACTAGCTACAAGGTAGACGAGATTCACTATGATATTTTTTGGGCTGGAGTGATTCAACTTTGAAAAGAGACTACGTAGTTTGGGGATGTTATTCCTAGACACAGAAGTTTGAAGGGAACCTGAATTTACTCCTCAATAAAGGTATAAGTACAGACAGCGAGGACTGTTCCTTTTAGTAGAGGGTTAATAACCATGAGTGCACAGCTCTGATGGAAGGAGAAGGTTTAAAGGGGATTGGAAGAAACATTTTTTTTCCCACCCATAAGGTGGTAGGTATCTGGAACTCACTGCTTAGAAGACTTTAGATGCAGGAGCCCTCAAGATGTTTAAGTCCTATTTAGATGAGGATTTGGAATGCCATAGTATATAAGACTACAGTCCAAGTGCTGGAAAATGGGATTAGAATTGATAGATATTTGATGACTGGTGTAACCACGATAGTTGAGGAGCCTCTTCTTGTGCTGTTAAAACTCTATAACTCTGTAAGAGTTGCTGTAACTGGAATGGAGACAGAAAAAGTAAAAATGTTAGATGGAGCATGGCAGAACCAGGAGATAACTAGCTCAAAGGAGGGATGGTAACAGCTTAAAAAGGGCTCTGACACATGTGAACCTTTGAATTCTGGTTATGGTAGTACTGCCTACCACATTTATCCCTATCCTGACCACTTATGATCCGAGGACAGCATGGGAAATATTAAGCCTGGTTACATGTATCAAGCAAACTTCTCATTTTATCAAATTCATCCAATTCCACATTGAAATGAACACTTCTCTTCGATAATATAAAAAAATAAATTTACCCCAATCCTAAAATCAACCTGCAGCCCCAAAATAGGTTAAGACTTAACCCTTCTGCGAACTTAGTCATAAAATGGAATGAATGTGCAAGACCCCCATCAACTCATTTGCTCCTATTGGTGCCATTGTATTGGACCCAGACTCACCCTGAGTCACTCGCTCTGTAAATTGAATGGTTAGAGCACAGAAAGAGGCCATCTGATCCATTGTGTCTGTGCCAGCTCTCTGCAAAAGCAACTCACCTGGTACTATGCCCCTGCTTTTAACACTGCCCTGAAAAACCTTCTGTTTGAGATAATAATTCAATTGTCTTTTGAAAGTTAAGTTTTTAACTCAATTACACAGCCTACATTATCATAAAAACAACATACTCCAGCAGTAGGGTAGCAATTCAGAAATTGCTTTAGAGCACAAAAGGCATTATACAAATGAAAGCCCTCTCCTTATGTTGATCTGACAAGAGGAAAGGCATATCTTGCTCCATTTCTCTTCACACCTCCCCCTCTCCACCCCCCAACAGAAAACTGTAGCTATTCTGATGTGGTAATTAATTACTAGTGATCTCCTAGCTAAATATTTAAGTGCCAAACAATGAAAGTTGATTATGCCATATCACAGGCTGACAAGATTTAAATGGTTGGTTTGAAAACTAATCTGCAAGGATTTCAATTGTGCTTTTGCAGGTGTTATCAGTCTGATTGGCTTTTCTCATTAGTGCTTGCACATGATGCAACCCAATTCCTACAGAGTAGCAGTTTAGCTGATATTCTGTATACATTTTGAAATTCAGATTTCACATTTCAGTGATCATTTGTTGAGATACTGTCCTTTTGCTTCTCCAAACCTTTATCAAAGATTGCTTTAGAATTGTCACATAAATTAAGCTCACAATGACTACATGCCACTGTACTGTTATTTAAAATGATTTAAGCGGTTAAGATTGCCAGAGGATACTGGACTTCTTCCTGAATCATCCCACATCTCATAACCTGAATTCAACCAACAAAATCTATTAATTTGCCTCTCAAACTCCCCTCAAACCATCTAGCACCTTTTGCTGCCTCAATCTATTGCAAAACCTCATTGTCACTGACCTAGAAGCCTTCCATTCTTTGTATAATTATATATTACTGCATTGTGTGTGGCTCCTTGTGTCTACATCATGCTCTGTGCCAGCCTTGAGAATTACGATTGTCATACACACAATAAATAATATTGCAAAAAAAACTGGAAAAGGATGTGCCATGTAAATCCCACTTTTGTAAACCCTGTTTATGTTACTGAGAACTATCACATTGTTCCCCTGTGAAAGGATGTTCCTATTGGCGCAATTCCAGTTTCCTAGAGTAAGCAAGTCATATATAACAGACCGTGCCACATTTGACAGCAGCCACCAACAAGTTCAACAAATTTTATTCTCTCCCACTTGTCTTGCAGAAAAAAAAACAGATTGTAGAGATAATTGCTAAGGATTTGGGATTATGATATCCTATCTTAGACTCACATTCAGAATTTAGCTCAATTCAAAGTTCCACAGTAATAACTGCACAGTGAAAGAACATTCAATCTATCCCCTCCATGCCAGTGTTTCTGTTCCATATGAGCCTTTACTAACCCAATTAGTAAATCCAGCCCCACGCTTGTTATCTCGGATTCTCCAGCATCTGCAGTACCTTTTATCTCTAGTAAATTCTTCCATTCTTTTCTCCCTCATGTACTCATCTATGTTCCCTTTAACTATGCTGGGAGCTAGTGACATAGTGGTAATGTCACTGGACTAGTAACCCAGGGGCCAAGGCTAATGTTCTGGTGACATGGGTTTGAATTTGAAAATGCCAGCAGATGGAATTCAAATCCATTTAATGAAATCTGGATTTGAAAGATAGTCTTACTAATGCTTGTGACATAGTGAGAATGCATATGTTAGTGATATAACTCCAACATCAACAGTCGCATAATGGCAAGGCTAAGTGAAGACAGGAATCAGGGAACTGTTCCCAAGAATAGTAATACAACGATTAGAATTCTGTGCATTAATATGTAGATGAAAGGGGCTTATGGAAACCCTGAGAGTTTGACAATAGACACTCTTAGATGATGCATCTGACTCAGAGTAGGGACAGTCTGGTCTCAGACAAGAGCCTCTGGACTACAGAACAGAAACCCAACATTTAGACCACACGGTAGGTAGAAATCTTGAAGACAGAAAAACATAGGGTAATATGTTCATGGTGTTTGGGTAACCCACGGAAGCAGCTCAAACTATGATGGAAGCTAGAGAAATTTGAAAATCACTAAGAAATGAAATCACAATCTGAAATCCATGAAGAGAGACTAAAGGGCTAGAAAATTGGAAGATTTCTGCAGATAAAGGTAAGAAATCAGCAGACTCATCTGTTCAGCGATATACTGAAACGTGAAGGGTGACAGCACCAGTTGACACTCTGCCTTTACCATAGCAGTTAGAGAATGTAAAGGCCACAGATGGGTCAAAGATGGGAACTGTAGAATAGAGTTGCATGCCAGAGAAAAGGCACAGAAGACTAATATGCAGTCAAGCCTACAGCCAATGTCATCCTTATGTGACAGTGGTAGGCAAATGTATGACAGCTTTGAATGAATTCTTAAGGTATTCACATGTATTTTATCCTGAAACAAATCCTCATTATTCATCATAGAATCCCTACAGTGTGGAAACAGTCCCTTTGGCCCAACAAGTCCACTGACCCTTGGAGCATCCCACCCAGAACAATGCCCCTATGCTGCACATCCCTGAAACGCTACAGGCAATTTTAGCATGGCCAGTCCACCTAACCTGCACATCTTTGGACTGTGGGAGGAAACCCACACAGACACAGGGACAATATGTAAACTCCACACAGACAGTTGCCAGAGGGTGGAATTGAACCTGGGTCCCTGGCACTGTGAGGCAACAGTGCTAACCACTGAGCCACCATGCCATCCCTAAAGACATTCATGATCCACAGTCTCCAAAGTGAGAATCACACCCCTAGACCAACAAGCCATTGACAAATTGGGTGGCCATTATTGGCTGAGTGAATTTTATCAAAGGTCCAAGGGGAACTGATTGAAACATTTACTTACCAACTTTTACCAGTTACCAAGTTGATGTTGATCAGATGCACTAAAAAACAGATTTAATAGCGATGAAGTCATATCTTTGGCACCTATGATGAGACATTATCATTTTTCTCACAATCAAAAGACGATTTGACTTTGGAGCAAATGATTCAGCATGTGATGTGTGCAATGTCTCCAATCATTGGAGACAAACGAGGAGTGATTTACTCTATGGATGACACCAGACTACAAAAGAAAACCAAAGTTCAGGAGGTCTTGCAAGCTTTGCAGATTGCAGATCTTGCGCTCAATGAACTGTTCAATCAGTATAGACAAGAATTACATTCTTGGGCCATATCTTACAAGAGAAACAAAAGTTGCTCCCATATCCAGTTTTGTCAATGATATTCAATGCTTTTTAGGAATGGCCAAATGGGTGTGGGAACTTCTTTCCAAATCTGGCTACTATCAGACCACCTCTCTGAGATCCTTTGAAAGTTTATTAGCACCTTTGGAGTCTGGAACAAACCACAGCATTTCAAAAGAAAATACTCATTTCAGATTACTAGCTCACTCCAACCTCAGACTGCTCCACAGTAATGACTGCAAGTGCATCTTCTACAAGTTTAAGTTCAATTCTCATTCAAGTTCAAGATAAAGAGAGCAGAAAACCAGTCTACTTTGCATCCCGAATGCTAATGGAAACAGATCAACCCTATGCAGCTATAGAGAAAGATGCATTAACAGTTACCTGAGGATGTGAACATATCTCAGATTTCTTGATGGGATTGAAGTCAATTGGAAATAGGTGGCAAACCATAAACAATTGTTACTCTATTAGATTCCAACAAAATACTCAAAATGCCATTAGGAATCCAAAGGCGTAGACTCAAATTGATAAGATATGACCACAGAACAATCTACGTCTCAAGGAAAACAAAACTTACAACTATCCAGAGCTACAATAGATCAAGCAAACCGGAAGACTTAGTCCTTATTAAAGAAGTAGAATCGTAGGTCATTTACTGGCCTCAGAGAAGGAGTTACAGGAAAATTGTGAAGCTGAGAAAGCAGATGAAAAATTTATTCATATCAGACCATTCTCTCTGGACAATTGGTCAAGTTACAGTGCAACAGACCAGCTTCTATGGAGGTATCATGAGCAAAGGCAACACATGACTGTTGTGGATGTTCTGCTGTTGTTTGATCACTAGCTATTAATACCAAAACCGATGAGAGAAGATGCGAAGGAAAATTCATGGAAGCACTGAAGATTTCTTTTCGTTCATTCATGGGACATGGGTGTCACAAGCTAGGTCAATATTTATTGCCAATCCCTAATTGCTTCTGAGAAAATGGTTGTGAGCCGCCTTCTTGAACCACTGCCGTCCATCCAGTATAAGTAATCCATGGTGTGGTTAGGCAGTGAGTTCCGGGATGTTGAACCAGTAACAGTGAACAGGCAGAGAAATTATTGCAACACACGATGTGTAGGATATTGGGCAGAAAATTAAAAGCTGAAACTTTTGCTGCAGAAAAGCCTTGGACCAAATGTCCAGAGATCACTTGCAAATGAGAGAAATTGAGAATGGTAACAAGAAGAGGTTTTCGAATTAGTACAATTTCAGGCACGGAGCCAAGGTTTTGTCAGCTTTGGTACCAGGTCAGAAGTTCAAATAAGAGAAGGATATCAGAAGGTACAGTCCTCAGAATAGCAGACCATGGTCTTATATTGTTTGAACACTAACAGGAATATTCAGAAGGAACAGTAGGGCATTGACTTTACTTGAAGCGGCAAGAACAGATCGGTATGATTACCATATAATATGGAATAATGAGAACTGAGCTGCATTAAATCCCTTGCAAATGGTACACGGGCTCCAGAAATGGCTGTGTTTGTTCAAATTGCTGGTGCTTTGGTGGTGCAGCTACAACATGCATGCAGAAACTTAGAATGGCAGGTGCGAGGAACAAAGATGGTACTTCCCATATGATCACACTGCAGGGCAGAGTTAGAACAAAAAAAGAGCTAAACACTACTATTCAAAACTTCATTACAGTATGGATAATGTAAAAAAAGAAGTCAAATAAAGACACTTAAAATATGCTATTGGTGAAAAGCAAGCAGTTTGTTATTATTTGAGTGCAATGTCTTGGCTCCAGGAAGGGCTCCTCACCAGGGCCCCAGAAAGAATTGATACTAAAACTGATGCCCTAATTGGCATCCTAGTAGCTAAGTGGACGAGTTGTAACCAACAATCCCTTTCCTCCTCCAACTTAGTTACGGAAGGCTTTCTCACCACCGGCAGATTGCTGCGTAGCCTCTTATTTGATTTATTGAGCCATGCTTCCTGCCACAGTTGGCTAGATTAAATTATTCTATAGTTTGGTTTGCTCAGCCTTAAGACCCTAATTTTGAACATAGTTAAATCAGTACGCTTTCCTAGAGGCTCGGCTTATCAATTAACCCTATCTCATTTTACAATATTAGATCTACAATAGCCTGTTGCATAATACAAAACCTTTACCGTAGTTAGTTCCTTGACATCCTGTTCTTGAAAACTAATTTGAATACGTTCAATGAACTCACCCTCCAACCTATGACAACAAATTTGATTTGCCAAGTGTACATGAAGATTAACATCCCTCAGGATTACTGCATTATCCTTGTTGCCTTCACCTCTAATTTCCTGTTTTAAACTCTGCCTAACACTACAATTACTGTTAGGGGAACCTTTAAATTACTCCTACCAACATTCTCTATCCCTTATTAATTTTACATCAACACAAACTGATTTTACATCTCGATTTTTTGAGTGAGATCCTTTCTCTCTACTGAATATGCTCTGTACTTTATTATCATGGAAACCTCTCTCGTTTCCATTTTGCTTACTTCTAAGCATCTAGAATATTTTATTTATACCTTGGTCGCTATGTGACCATGCCTCTGTAAGGGCTACGGGATTAAACTCATTAATTTCTATCAGTGTTCTTTTTTAAATGCCTCACACATTCAGATATAACGACTTTAGCTTTAAACTTTTTTCTATGCTTCTATGACCCCTGGTCACTAATGTCTTATTGCATCAAGCTGTCTGTAACTTCCTGACCCACTCTGCTGATTTTCACCTAAATCACTACTATGCTGTACAACATTGACATTTTTCTTATTGCTTTTGAATTTACCCTTTCCTAACTTGCACCACCACAAATCTCTTTATTTTAAAGCCCTATCTATTATACTCATCATTCGGTTTACAGGACACCAATCTCAGCTTATGTAACTGGTGAAAGATGATTGTATTGATTTGCAGTCAAAACAGACTCAAAAGCACATCATCCTCAGCTGTGGAAGAAAAAAAAGTTAAGTGGCTTTCCCGGGTAGAGTTAGAAAATCATCCTTAATCACTAGAACTACTTTTTCAAACATTTACTGAGTAAGAGAGGTGGAAGTCAAGGAGTTACATAACACACAAACAGACCCTTCAGTCAAAATTGTCCGTGCTGGCCTGACATTCCAATCTGACCAAGACATTTTCCCATATCCCGCTAAACTTTTATTTTTCATATACCCATCCACATGCTTTTTAAATGTTGTAATTGTACCTGCCTCCATTCTGACCAATGAAGGCAAGCATGCCAAACTCCTTCTTGACCAGCCTGTCTATCTGCCACTCCAATTTAAAGGGCCTATACATTCCCAGATCACCTTGTTCCACAATATCACCCAGGACCCTACCATTAAGTATATAAGTTCTACCCTAGTCTGCCTTACCAAAATGCAAAACCTCACATTTGTATAAATTAAACTCCATCTGCCACTCCTTGCTCCATTGGCCCATCTGATCAAGGTCCCATTGTACCCTGAGATAATCTTCTTCACTGTCCACCACACCACTTATTTTGGTGTCATTTGCAAACTGACTAACCGTGCCTCCTATATTCACATCCAAATCATTTACATAAATGATGAAAAGCGGTGGACCCAGCACCAATCCTTACAGCACACTGCTGGTCACAAGCCTTCAGGCCCTTTTACACCACCCACTGTCTCCTACCCTCAAGTTCTTTTCGAATTCTGCTTTATAATAGAAATCATTTTATTATCAAAATGGCTGTATTTTTGGATTAACTCCATTTTGCAAAAGCATTTTAACCATTTTCAGTTTTCAGCAGTGTGGATTATGCAAGTACACACAATTTGCCATCCTTAAATGTCATTTTTCACTATGACTTCATCCCAGCAGTTTGGAGAAATTACCAGAGTTGGGTGACGGCATCATGGGAGCAATAGTGAAGATCAGCCAGAAGTGTCAATGAGGTTATTAAAATATGCAAAACCAAAAGAAAAGGATGAATTGTGGGTTTGCCTGTCAGGCTACTGTCAGAACATCTGCCAATGAGGAGCAGATTCAAATTTGTTCAACAGGTTAAAATGCTTGAAAGCAAGTTTGCAGCCCATTTTGCAACTGTGTCGGTAAATGGAAATAAAAATAAAATACTTTTGACAATTCACAGACTCCCTTAGACTATTACACAAAAATTAAGATGTTCTGCTACCCACGCAGAACTAAAATGGTGCAGATTGAAGAAAAAAAATGTTCTAAGCTGACAAAATGCTGCAGAATACTGAAGAAAGTTGCCTTCGGGAACCTCCTGAGTGAATCAAGAAGCAAAACAACATGTGGTCAGTTGGTCTGTCCTGGATCATCCTGTTCCATTTTAATTCCTGATGGTTAGAAATGAGAGTAGACTGTAACCATGAGAGAGAAGGCGTTTAAATGAGACTTGTAGTGGGAGAGGTCTCACTGTGACCTATTTTTAAGTTGGTGAATGTTCAGCTTGGTGGAGGGAAATTTCCTGCACGGTTTGCATGGAAACTCTCACAAAGAAGCCTTTGAGTATGCTCAAGATGTTTGAAAAGTATCAAATATGTACAGGAAGAGGGAAAAAGGAGCAATTTATATTTGCGTTTGTATAAAGTCCAAAATTGAATTTTAGGCTGATGTCATAAAGTGTTTAATGCTAGAGTTTGCTGCCAGGCAGATCCAAAGATTGGTGGAAAATAAGAAATTTTTTCATGTAATATTCTGTAACCTTTATGCAGTGGAGGATAATTAATAGTCTGCTAATGTCTTTAGGATCTTTCTTTATATTATCTTATTGCTGCATTGTTACTAGGATTACAAAATTTAATGTAGCTAAAAATGTTAGACAGATAAGCAGTCAGAATTTCCAATGTTTCAAATACTGTAAAAGACTCGAGGTAGAAATTGCCATCTTTTAGGGGTTCAGGATGGATGAAAACCTAACCAATTTTCCAGGTAAAGACCAACAGCTGTCAAGGTTCTTGTAATCTGCTCCGATGTTGTGACTCAGTTTCAATATCAGAAGAGCACTTTCAGATGCACCAGCACTTCTCATCAAGTAAACTCTGGCTGTTTGCCAAACTCCCACTTCCCCATCACCCTGCACAAATTGCTGGCTATCTATTTTCCATCTCCTCTCATCCACTCCATTCTCTCATTCCAGTCTGCCCTCTTCCTCACTTGTTTGTGGTGCATCATGTATTATTGTCAGCAATGTTTCACCAAGCAATCTGCCCCTCACCCTCTGACTGATATCGTAGAAAATAAGAGTTAAGTGGCAATGTAAAGGGTGCCTTGGGCCTCACAGTTCAAACATAGTAGTGGAACTGTTGCCCCTTCCCGTCCCAAAATTGACCTATTCAAATCTTAACCTTATAATTTTGACATTGATGGAGCTCATGGTCATGATTACTGGCCCATTTTCTCCTCACAGCAGCATGCTATCCACTAAAATATAATATGATCCTCAAAAAGCTGCCAGAATGTGGATGCGAATACAGTCACAACATATAAAAGACATTTAGGTAAGTACAGACTAAGAAATGTTTGCAGGGATATGGGCCAAATGGGGGTGGGTAGGACTAGTTTAGTTTGGGATTATGGTCCGCATGGAAACGTTGGACCAAAGGGTCTGTTTCCGTGCTGTGTGACTCTATGACTCCTCACTACAGGCTGTATCATAGAAATCTTCAGTTAAGATCTTGAAAATAAATTTATTTTGTTTAATCAAGTAAGGATGTTTTTGAAATGTCTTTTATAAATTCACTGGCTTATTTCCATACTGCAAAGGCACAGTTCCTGGCATGTGCAGATTGATGGACACATGACAGATACTTCTCACAATAAGCTGCAGAAAAAAAGCCTTAAGGCTTCTTGTCACCAAATTTGTTGCTTAGGATTTAGTGGATTCTATGTGAAGACAGAGGCAGCTGTAACTCTCAGGCAACAGACCCAGCTGCAGCTTGCAGGTTTCCCTGTAGGGATATGAAGTAAATTGGCAGATGTTCTCTATGAAGTCAGGCTCTCAGTGGGACACAGAGGAGGCATTAATCTCCAAAAAAATTGATAATTACCTGACTGTAATCTCTCAAACTGAAGATAGTTTAGTTCAGACAAAGATATTCTCCATTTTTGTGACAATTTTCCAGTGACAATTAGGACATAATTTAGATATTCACTAATAAACAATAATCATGCTGGAATTAGAGAAACAGTTTAAAATGTTGTTACGGAATGTTCAATCCACAAGGCTGTAGTTTCTTTTAGCTGGGGTTCCTGTTGGAAAGTGTGTGATAAACAGAGCATACAGTTTCAAAGGTTTTGCTGATGCAACAAAATGATTGTTTTCAATATATAAATATATAGTCATTCAGAATTAGAAGTGGCCTGTATTGGTCAATGGCATATTCTATTGCCTATGGAACTTCCTTTGTGTATGATTTACACAGCACTGGCTAAGGCCAACACCAAAACCACACAGGTTATGTTTTAGAGAGGATGAGAGCTAAAATCTGGAGAACTTGTCTATTGGAATATTAATCGGACTACTATACAGTTCATTATCAAAATACATGACTTATGTTAGACTTTGAAATTAATGACCTGTTCATTTAGTTGTCATGTTCCACTACATTATAAACTTTTAACCTATTCTTTGTTTTAAAATTTGACACAAACAGACTACTAAATAGCTAAAGCAAATCATGTAGCAGTTTGAATTTCTGACAGTCCTAAGTTTCTAAATTAGCCACTCTTTGTGGATGGATCATCAACAACTGAACTATTGAATTTCAGTCAAAATGTGACTCTGTTTCCCCTTAGACAAAGAGAAACATCAAAACTCAATGTACAAGAGTTGGATATGAAGAGATGCTATGCTCCATTGCAATATAATGGTTTCCCTCATCCAAATTAGACTAGGTGAATCTCAAAATGTCAAACAAAATACAGAATGATTGGAGCCAACATCCACATGAGACACCATTGTTTCTGGCCATAATTTTTCAATGTTCCTTAGACTCAGAGGCCGTCCAAAAGGCTGGAGGATTTCAAATGTAAAACTCTGCTTCAACAATAGTCTAAAGATAAACTCAGCAATTACAGGCTAATCAGTTGAAGTTTGATAGTGGAAGAACTCATAAACGCAATAATTTAGGACAAAATTAATAGTTACAAGTACAAATGCAATTAATTAAAGAAAAGCAGAATGGATTTCTTTACAGAAAATAATGCTTAACTTTGAAGAAGTAATAGAGAGATTTGATGAGGGCAACACAGGCAACGTGAATACACACTTCTAAAAGGTGTTCGATAGAATGTTACACAACAGACTTGTGAATAAAGTTATAGCTTATGAATAAAAGGAACAGTAATAACATCAACATGGAACTAGGTGAGTGGCAGGAATTAGAAGATTGTGTTAATAGACATTTTTTGAGGAAGGTTTGCAAGTTCTGCAGGGGTCAGTGGGATCCTTGCTCTTTCTGATACAAGTTAATAATCTAGATCATTGTGTACAAGGTACAATTGCAATGTTGGAGGACAGTATGAATCTTGGGAGCATTGTGAATGGTGAGAGGATAGTGTAAAGCTTCAAAAGGACATAGACGAGCTGGTGGATCAGGCAGAGAAATAGCAGGTGAAGATCAATTTGGAGAAAAGTGCAGTGGTCCATGGCAGGAGAAACATGAAGAGACAGGATAAGATAAAGGTTACAATTCTCAACAAGGTGCAGGAGCATGGAGACCTGGACCTACTTGTACATAAGTCATTGAAAGTGGCAGGATAGGTTGAGAGAACTATGAGTAAGGCCTACAGTGTTCTCAGTTTTATTAGTGGGGGCAGAGAGCACAACAGAAAGGAGATAGTTCAGTCTTAGCTGGAGTTTTGCATCCTGTTCTGCCCACCACACTTCATGAACGATGTGAAGGCATCGGAGAAAGTGTGAAATAAAGGATTCATAAACATAGCTCCGAGGAGAAGTCAGGAGTCTTTGTCTTGGAGATAAAACACGAAGAGGGGACTTGATAGAAATCTTCAAAATCATGAGGGGTAGACCATTTAGGACCGGGAAGAGGAGAAATTTCTTCATTCAGTGAGCCTGTGGAATTCTCTGCCACAGAGAGCAGTTGAGGCTAAAACACTGAATGTTTTCTAGAAGGAAGTACATACAGTTCTTAAGACTAAAGGGATCAAGGAATATGGGGTGAAAGCAGGAACACCGCACTGAGTTGGATGATCAGTCATAATCATATCAAACGGCAGAACAGGCTTGAGGGGCCAGATGACCTACTCCTGTTCCTAGTTTCTATGTTGCTATGCATGGACAGAGTAGAAGGAAGAAATAGCCCCCACTTGTGAAAGGATTAGAACAAGAGGGCACAGATTTAAAGTAATTGCCAAAAGAAGTAATGTCAATTTACAAAATCATGCAACGAATGATTAATGTACAGAATACATTACCTGAGAATGTAGTGGAGGTAGGTTCAATTGATGCAGTCAAAAAGCAATTGGACATCTTTTGGAACAAGAAAAATAAACATGCAGGGACAAGGTGCGGGAGTGTCACTAATTGACTTATTCATTCGGAGATCCATGCAGACAAGATGGGCCAAATGGCCCACTTCCGAGCTGTAAGAATTCAGTGATTCCTTGATACACCCCACGCTTTAAATTGGAAATAAAAGGCCTTGTAAAGATCACATGATTGGAGAACTATTTATTGTCTGCTTTTAAACCAACAAGATCATGCTATTCTAGAATTCTAACATAGAGAAGGACAGCTTGACAAACTTGGTCCAACTTTGAGTTCTCCTGAGAACCAACTTCCTGGAAAATTGACTGCAAAACAAATTACACAGCTCACTGACATTTGGTTGCTTTACAAGACCTTAACTCAAATGTTAAAGCATCACATTCACCTAAGAATCTACAGGGCTCCCATGAAAGACACTGAGCTAATTAAGTATTATTAGAGTATTGTTATTTTTGTTGATATTTGCCAGTATGAGAGTGTGTTTGAGACCAGTGAGTGAAACACTGCATTAAGTCAGGAGTAAGTGGGTAATAACAAATAACGTCCTTTATATTAAAATTCATTAAAATGCTTGATGTTGGAATCATTTAATTGGGACACTCAGACTTAGGGTAAGAAAACATACACCTCTTATATATAAAAATACTGATCATATGTGGTTAAAAAGAAGACTTCTGTCTGTGACACAGTAAATGAAGAAAATCAAGACCTATAGTTACCAGCACGGAAACAGGCTCTTCGGTCCAACTTGTCCATGTCAACCAAGTATCCCAAACTTAACTAGTCCCATTTTCCTGCATTTGGCTCATATGCCTCTGAACTTTTCATATTCATGTCAAACTTTTAAACATTATAACTGTACCCACATCTACCATTTCCTCTGGCAGGTAATTCCATACAGGCACCACCATCTGTGTGAAAAAGTTGCCTCTCAGGCCCCTTTTAAATCTTTCCTGTCTCACCTTAAACCTTTGCCCTCTAGCTTTGGACTCCCTGACTCTGGGGGAAAGACCTTGACTATTCACCTTATCTATTCCCCTTATCTATTTTATAAACATCTATGAGGTCACCCCTCAGCCTCTGATGCTCCAGGGAAACAGTCCCAGCCTCTCCTTGTAACTCAAACACTCCAGTCCCAGCAATACTCTTGTTAATCTTTTCTGCACCCTCTGAAGTTTAACAACTTCCTTCTTAAAGCAAGGTGACCAGAATAGTATGTGGTATTCCAAAAGTGGCCTCATCAATGTCCTGTTTAGCTAAAACTTGACATCCCAACTCCCATATTCAGTATACTGACCATGAAGGCAAGCATGCCAAATGCCTTTTTAGCACCTTTCATAACCATCAGATGTCTCCAATACCTTTTGTTATAACTACAAAGAGGGTAAGCAAAAGTTAGTCAAATCATCACAGGGATTGTGAAAAAGAAAGGGGCAGAATTTTCCCATTTTCAGTTTAAGTGTTTTGAGTGAGATTCATGTCATCTGATCCATCATGACCCAAAAGAACTTTTCTCATGCAATCCTCTAACCTTCACTGTATTAGTTATGCAGTTGGGGTCTCAGGCATCTTGCGTGGGGAACTGTGCAGTTGGTCAGGCAGAATTGCTCTCTACTGCACCAGGCCACCTGGCAGTCTTGCCTCTGCATGAATATATAAGGTGTACACTACTTTAAACCCTGCAACCCAAGAATAATCCCGGAAAGGAAATCTCCTTCCATAGTTTGCAGACAGGGATCTGGAGGAGTTGGTGAAAGGGATGGTGATGAGGAGGGCTGTTTCTTTTTTTGCCGACCACCAGAAGAGGCCATGTCACCAGATCAAGCCAGCCTGGAGCCAAATTGCAGCCTGGGTCAGTGCTGTACCCAAGTGAAGTAGATGCCCAGTTGTACAAGAAAAATCTCAATCTTCTTCTGCGCTACATAGGGGTAGTGCCAAGATCTTCTCTCATAGTGCCAGAACTTAATCTAATTCCACTATTATGCACACACCTCACCAAGTCTCGTGGACTCCAACTCTCACTAATGCAAGCATCGTGTCTGCTGAAGGGTCTAACACTGATCCTCCAAAATTACTAACTCTCCCCACCTTACTCAGCTTCCTACTTATTCAATAGAACATGATCACCTCTCCTTTTCATGCATTACCACCAACTGCTCTTTCATTCACTGGCGGCAAACATGAAACATCTCACTGCTTAGTGAGAAAGTGCTGAATTTGGCCAGAGAAGCTCACAATTGCTCATGTGTGGAGAGACCTCAATGACCATAATGTCTACTGAGTTTCATTGTGCTGTGCTGAATCCTCAAAGGAAGTGCTGACAAGGAATTCACCCGCACCCTCACTAGCTCAGAGACTTCCATCTTGTTGGGTATTCAAACCTATCTGGATGAGTCCAGCTCCAACTGAAATAACTCCACAGAGGCTGGTATCCCATCACCAAGTCACCCTTTATGTCCATGTAGAAAGTTTCTGACACTGGTCCAGCTACCTCAGAGCCAGCTCTCAGAGTGTCAGAATATCTGAGACTCCTCTTTTTATCTGTCAGCCAGGGGTCTCTGATTGGACCAGATTAACAGCCCCAATCAGGGACCTCATATTCTATGAAGCCCACATGGCTGACCTTGTTACAATCACTTCACAACAACACTCAAGAAGTTCAACGTCATCCAGGACAAGCACAGTGCATTTGATTGGCATCATGTTCACAAACATTCAGTTCCTCCATAGTAGATATGTGTACCATCTGCAAGATGTACTGCAGAAATTCACCTTAAACAGCACCTTCCAAACCTATGACCCCTTCAATACAGAAGATCAGGGGATTCGTTTCATAAGAATACCACCAAATGCAAATTCTCCTCCAAGCCACTCGCTAACAAAGTCCTAGAATTGGATCAAAATCCTGGAATTCCCTCCCTAGGGGCATTGCGGACCTAACTACAGCACGTGGACTGCAGTGGTTCAAGAACGCAACTGACAGTGATAATGTCTCCTGGTTTCCAGAGTAACACCAGGCCACAATAAATCTGACATGGCATTGTCCATGAGATCCATGATCAGCAAATTTGTAGGAAATGTCAGAACGATACCCAATTTCACTAAGGGAAGTCTTGAGCTCTCATATTTTTCACCACAAAGCTCCACACAGTTTGGCATGAAGACTTTCCAAGGAGGTCATTGTCATGTGTGCATAAGGAGCTCTGAGACCTGATCCAATTGTATATTTTACTATCAAAATTTAAATGCTACGTCGGGAGTTGAATTCTGATAGTTGTTCACTATAATAGTAACCACCATATCCTCGAACCTTCACCCACAAAGAAGTATCTGGCTTCCAAATGACAGACTATGTCCTTGCATACTTACAGTTCAGTGTGTGAATCTGGTAGCTGCAATGCCTTGTCTTCAAGTGATTTCCATGGAATAAGTTTGTGAATTGGTTTGACTTTTAAATGTCCTATTCTAGGCATAGTTGCTTAGCTGGCATGGCAAGGAGGTGATTAGTCTGCAAAATGTATGGTCACGCTTGCTTGAGACCATAACTTTTCACCTGCATTCTTGAACAAAGCAAATGAAGTGCAAAATGAAGCCAAATGGGGGGCATTACTGAATCAGTGGAGGTATGACTACTCCAAAAGGCCATAGTAGTGTCTCCAATTCCAAAGGTCCCTGAAAAAAGACCAGTTACTTACTCTTGGAATTTTGCATGTGGAGTCAACCATTTTAAAATCATAGAGTTTTACAGTACAGAAACAGGTCATTCAGTCTATCATGTCTGTACCAGCTCCCAAAAGAGCTATTCAGCTAACACCAAGTTTAGTTATTGTGCAGTGTGAGTATTTACCTAAAGTTTGCTGAGTTAGTCAAAATAAACTGAAATTATTATGAAATGAGAATGAGAAAACATGTGAAATTTGGCAATGACCTGACGATTAACATGCACATTAGATTGAAGGAATGTGCCTGTTGTTTACATAAGCATTGAACTCAGCAGTAGTGGACTGAACTGTCTCAATAACTGTGGAAGAGCTGGTGGTTTGTTTAAAACAGACATTGTAAATTGGATATGATAATGTTGACTATTTATCAGCTGAACTTGTGATTGTCATGGAATTGTTCTGTGTAAATATCATACAGTTGACTGGGGTGACATGTAAGTCGTGAACAGCAAGCACAAGCAAAAGTTAATTAACAGCAAGAGACAAGCACCTTTCCAAGGAGACGCAAACTAGTCTTAATGAGTGAATTGAGCAAACTGATGTGGAGAACATGGTGTGTTTGTGATGTTTACCAGTTGTCAAACCGATCATTTGCTGGAGAAAGGATAGTGACAAGATTTGAATATACAGATTCGTTGTACAGAGAGCATTTAAAGCAGCTTACCTCATAATAAAAATTCAGCTAGCCCGGGGAATGGTCAATTGATTAATGATGAAAAGTTGAGACGGAATAGACTGATCACCTATTCTCATCTGACATTGATTAAGTCCACATAAAGGGTACCACTTGTGATTATAAGTATTGTAGTGTAAGATTTTTGCAGTTTATTTGTAGTGTACATTGCTTTATTAAAGAACATTGTGTGTATTCTGTTAGTAGAACTGCCTTAAGTTGCTGATATCCACAGTAAACCCAACAGACCAGGCGAAAGAAAGAATAAAAGCTGACAGCTGTTATCTTCAGATCCAAAATAACAAGTTTCCACATTTATTTCAGTGTGAGTGGCTCTGCCTGTGGCACATGAATCTTCCTCATCCTTTAACTTGCAGTTTATGTTGCTGTCACTATGACCTCTCACCTCCTCCCTGTATCTGTTGAGCTTCTTTGTGTAACTGTTGATGTTCCTACTTTATCCCCACAACCAATGACTCTGGAATTTCCCATGCACTTGATGTTCCATGTAGACACCAGGGTTACTGTGAGCTTCTGAGAGTTTCCCTTCCAGAACTCCCAGTTCCCTTCTGTTCTCTGTGAGGTCCCATCCAACTATCTCTAATTGCCGACATTTACTGCCACCATGCACTCAGCACTAATGGCTCTGTGTAGTGCGAAGCATACAGAAGCTAGCAGCCTCCAAACAAGCAAAAAAGGAATGAGCACTAAGAAAGCAAAGTAAGAACCATAAGATGTGCCCTGAGCAGATGCATGAAGTGCGGGTGTGTCCTTGCATGCAAAGTGAACAGTCGAAGCATGCAAGCCATACATATCCCTAAGCTTAAGTGTTGTAAGGCTGAAGTGATGGAAGAGTTGGTCTGTGAGCAGATTTGATGATGTGGTGAGGATTGTGGTTTGCCGATGCCAGCTTGGAGTAAAGTTTGAGGAAGATGCTGGCCATTGGAGCATGTACAGATATGGATGTTGTTATGAAGAAACATTTGTACAATGGTTGGGGTAAGCGTTCAGTTAAATTGTAGCTGCCAGGTATCCATGCTGATTTACATTTTGGGTATTTGCACCATCTAATTTCTTGGGGACAGAGAAGAGAATTGGAGGTAGATTCTGAGAAAGGTGCGTTGGAGCTTTGAGGAGTTTCAAATGCATGGAAGTAAAGTAGTGACCACTCAAAAGTGGGATTCTGAAGTCGTCTTTAAGGTTTGAGAGGAAAATCTGAAAAACCTTCTTCAGCGTTGAGAATCTGAGTATTCACTTTCACCATATTCTCCCACCTTTCTTGCCATTGCTCACATCACATCACACCAGGGAAGGGAAAGTTATGCCCATGGTTACCAAAATAATACAGACAAGAGATTTCAGGCACATAATCTGATCCTCATGTTGCACCTACATCACTGTTGTATCCATTCACTAGTGGCCCACTCATTCTGTCATCAGCGAAATTACGCATTAACATCAGAATCAATAAAACCATTCAATTAATGGGCAGTAATAGGTTGAGAGACAGATGTTAAGCTTTTACTGATTAATAGTAAGTGTCACAAAAGCAAACCTCAACTTTTCAAGGCAACAATCAGTGTTTCCAATTTGAAACGTTTCATTGTGTCTCTTTTGGCCGTATTCTCTGCATTTTTGCTTCCTCGTTGATTCAAGACATAGTTCTTGAGGTGACCTGAATTTGTACCTACATTGATGTGACCACTTTCACAGTTCCATTAGCTACAACAAAAAATATCTACGGGTCAGAAAAACTATCCATTAAAAGATAGTTTTAGAAAAACTGAAAATACTCACCCGCTATATTCTTTGCCATACGGTTTTGTGATTTGCTCTTATCCATAAAACGGCTGATAAATGAGTGACATAGAACACACATTTCCTTTGCCTGGTAAACTATGTTTGTTCTTATTGAAACCCTAAAGTTATAATATAATCAACAGAAATGCTCACGATACAATATAACAGATGCATTATTTGTCATTAAATTAATTGTCCTATAAATAATAAGTACATTACATCCCTCTTTTTAAAAATATAGTTACATTGTTTATTATTTATTAGTTTGCTGTTTGCCTATAGTCCATGTCTACCACTCTACCTTCATCTTGTTCTACTTTCTGAAGATCAGAGAACAAGTTGAATTGGGACTTGGAAAGTTTGATGACATCCTTCAGAAACTATATCAACAGTAATTACTGGATACTACATACATTATGACTACCATAATAATCTTTTCTTTCCCCGCTAAAGGTAACTGTCATGCAGGATTAGAAATGTCACAATAGCAGTTTAATACCAACTCCTTGTACAATGGTTACTCCATTCATCTGTCTAACCTCAATGTTATGTCTGCGCTGTTTCTATTAGAGTTCATCAAGTCTCCCTTCTCTCTATTACTGGTCCTCAGCCATCACAACAGTACATCCTGGAATTCTCTTCCTAATTTTCTTCACCAGATTCCATCACTTCCCAGCACAAAATTCAAAAATTATCTTTCTATTTCTTCAGTGTTCTGTCCTAATGCTTCCTCATTGTCATTTGCTGTTGGTTGAAGGAGCTCCGAACATTTATTTTGTAGGTGCTATATAAATATAAGTTTTCATTATTCTTGAGTGGGACTCTACAGAAATCCTCATTGCTATTCAATACCCTTCTTTATTGCAATGTACACTCATTATTATGAAACTGTTTCATCAACATAGTCTTTGTATCATGAATATTGCTTCTGTTTAATGATGCCTGGATCAGTGCAATTCTGTTTTTATTGCATGACATTTTAAGGTTTTTATTGGCGTTTTGGGCATAGCATAATATAATTCCATCCATTTAGGAGTAAGCCCATTGGTTTAAAGTGACTAAATGAGTGAAATTCCATTTTTATTGCATGGATTAAAGTCTTATCTGGGATTTCTAACTGTGTTTTGGGGATCATATTCCATAATTCTGTCTATTTTTCCATGAAAACTACAAATCTTTACTATGAATTAACATTAAAATCAAAATTAAACACCTGTATATTAATTCATCTGAATATTGAAAGAGACAGATTCCTATATAACTAAATTTAACAATAATACCATTATAAAGAGGAGTGCAGACCAGTAGTAAGCAGGATAAAAAGACCAATGAGATCGTTTATACGTGGAATTTTATCCCATTCTGAAATGTTCTTATGAAAATTAAATTTTTTACTTTCACTTTACACCTTTATTGTATCAACTCCTTAACCATTTGATTCTGCAGTCCAATTTATCAGGTAAACCACAAGGTGTGAATTGCCCTGGCTTAACGAAAAAAAAATCCAATAATGTCTATCAACTGACACACTTGGTTTCAGAATGCTAGTGCATTATGTATCTGTCATGGTTATGATTAGGGGAGAAGAGGTGTTCAATGCTCTCCCGTTGGTTGCAACAGGTGTGTGTGTGTGTGTGTGTGTCTGTGTGTGTGTGTGTGTCCTATATGTGTACATATATTTAGCATGTGCCTGTCACACTTCAAATCAGCTTAGTTAACTAGATCAAAAGTAGGGGAGCATCAATTCCAACTTATCTTAAGTGAAAGAGAATGGAGTTTTATGATCTATTAAAACCAAAAGACACAAAAGAAATATATGATGTCTAACACATACACACAATGCTGATAGTAAGTTTAAAATGATGAGAGGGGTGGGAATTTCTATGCAGACAAGAAAGTACAGGTAGTTGCAGTTTAAAGTTTCTCAAGGCCTTGAGTTGTGAGAGTGGAACATGAGTCCCAACAATTTAGCTGTTCAGTTTCTTTGGGGGTAGTGAAGTTTGCAGGGTGTTTTTCCAAGTTGCTTTTTTTTCATGGTGTTGGTTTTGAAGATACAGGGAGAGATTGAGAGTGAGGGAGAGAAGAGCTTTCTTCATTCATGTTGTTCTTAGTCCATGTTGGTTTCTTTCACCTTTGTTGCTCAAAGTAAATTGCAGAAGTATGGTTTATTTGCATATCCCAAATCTAGCTCCATTGTCTTTTTCAAACTGAACACTGAACACTCCACAGGGAACTTTGTATCTCTCAATATGTGAAGTTATGTTATGAGTTAAATGAAACAATATATGCAATTACCTGATGCCTCGCTGAGTTTCAGTAACTTTTGATTAAAATGGAAATTCCGATGCAGCCAGTTTGGTATATTGAATTGCCTGGACTTGTCAGCTGATCACAGCAGCTACTATACGTCAGTAGTATCCTTCTTAAAACATTTCTTTAGTTCATGAAATCTTTTGTTACCAAAGTCAAATGATGAAAATCGAATATTGATAGTCTATTTTCAGGAAAATTCTAACAGTTATTAATAAGTCACATTTCACTGTAACACACGTATGAAAAATCAAATGATACAGTTGGTTATTATATGATGGTAATTACTATCAGCAGATCTAGAGTTCAGAAGCTAGACACAAAAATCTGTATTTAAAAAATTAGAATTGTACAATTTTCCCAGTTCAATGCTGATTGCTGATCACAAATGTAGTCTAATAAGCAGATGATTATAGTGGGTATGCTCACTGATAAATTAACAACATACAATGACTCAATTAAGAGTTATTGATTGTGGACATTGCTAACTATGAGCCATTTTCTCTTTTTGTGTGGTAAAAGCTAACAGCGAATCAATACAATAATCAATTATGCTGTGAGATGTTTTATGGTTAGACACTATAAGTCACATCAAGGCCTGCCACTGTTACTCAGCAAACTGTAATGGAAAATTCCCTCTACCTTACCTTTAACTTTCACCCTCAGAGTAATGACATATTGGGGTATGAATCCAATAGTTCTGACAGCTGTGCACACTCCGACAGCAAGTAGTTATCCTTGGGAAGAAAGTTTAAGCAATGAGTGTTGCCTGGAAATTCAGTTTAAAAGAGCATCAGTGCTATAAGAACCTAAAAATATTAGATATAGGAACAGGAGTAGGCCATTTGGCCCATTCAACAGGATCAAAGGCGTTTCAATGTTCTTCACATCCACTTTCCTGCATTTTAAACATAACCCTCGATTTCCTAATGATCAAGAATCTATCTAGCTCAGCCTTAAATATACACTATGACACTGTCTCCAGAGCTCTCTGCGGCAAGGAGTTCCAAATGCTCACGGCATTCTGAGAGAAGAAATTTCTCCTCATGCTAGTTTTAAATTGGCACCCCTTTCTCCTGATGCCAAGCAGTCTGGTCGTACACTCTCCCATGAAAAGAAACATCCTCTGAGCATTTAGTCTGTCACATTCCTTAATATTTCAATGAGATCGCTTCACATTCGTCTAACCTCCAGTGAGTAGAGTTCCAACCTATTCAACCTTTGCTCATTTGACAACCCCTCTATACCATAATTGTCCTCATTAATCTTCTCTGAACAGCCGCCAATAAAATTATGTATTTTCTAAAATACGAGGACCAAAATTGCTCACAGTATTCCAGATGTGGAGCAGTATAGTTGCAGTAAGACTTCCCTACTCCTGTACTTCAAACTCCTTGGAATAAGGGCCAACATTCCATTAGCCTTCCTGATGACTTGCTGCACCTATGCGCTAGCTTTCTGTGTTTTGTGCACAAGTCATCCCAAGTCCCTTTGAGTTGCAACTTTCTGCAGTTTCTCTATGTTTAAATAATACCGTTCTTTTGTTCTCCCTTCCAAAATGAACAACTTCACATTTCCCACATTATACTCCACTTGCCAACTTTTTGCCTCTATATTTAGCCTAACAATATCTCTCTGAAACCTACTTGTTTCCCTCTTGCAAGCTGCTTTTCCACCTATTTTTCTGTCATCTGCAAATCTGGCTACAGTACATTCACTTCCTTCCTCCAAGTCATGAACATATATTGAAAACAGTTCTGATCCCAAAACTAAGCTAACAGCAAATCAAAAGTGACCTCTGTAGAACCCCAATGGTGACAGGCCCCTAACCTGAAAAAGCACCCCTTATCCTCATTTGCTGTTTCCTGACCTTTAGCCAAATCTATATATTCCTATATACAAGCTCCAAGACTGATATTATGATTTAACCTTTTGTGAGGCACCTTGGAAGGTGCATCATTTCTTCATCCACCATGCCTCCTGGAAGTCCAAAAATGACATATCTACTGGTTCTCCTCTATTCGCTCTAGATCAGACTGCCTCAGAAAATCAAAATAATTTAGTCAGACATGATTTACTTTTCATGAAGCCATGCTGACTCTGCTTAATTAGATTATGATTTTCCAAATGCGCTGCTATCATTTCCTTAGTAATTGATTCCAACAGTAGATGTTAGGCTAAGCGATCTCTAGTTATCTGCTTTTTGCCTCCCTCCCTTTTTAAATAGGGGTGATAGGCTGGTCACGTGTGCCATTTTCCAAATGTCCAGTTCTTCCCCACAGTCCAAAGGTGTTTGGAAAACTATACCCAATGCATCCAGTATCTCTGGAGGTAATTCTTTTAGGATCCTAGGATACAAGCCATCAGGGTCATCCGCACTTATCTACCTTTAAACCCATTAGTTTGTCTAATACTAGTTCTTTAGTGATGGTGATGGCACATAATTCGTCCTTCATATTCTTTAGTATTACTGGGATATTCGGGGTATCAGCTACTGGAAAGACTGATTTAAAAAATTCTGTTTAATTCCTCTGCCATTTCTTTGTCCCCCATTACTTTCTCCCCAGATTCACTTTGTAAGGGACTAAGTTCATTTGGACTTCTTGCTTTTTTAAAATAATTTTAAAGATGCTGTTATTGTTAGTTTCTTGTATTCCTCACCAATTTGCTTTGTAGTTTATTTTCTCTCTCCGTACTATCTTTGCGGAGTCCAGTCACTTCTTCATCCATCATCTCCATTTAAGAAATTTTCAATAGTCCCCTGTCTGTAGCAATCAAGAGCAGGACATCTAAATAACTTAAACTCGAGTTATCATTGGGAAGAACGTGTTTTTCCTTTGATTTGTTTCAATTGCATTGCTAGTGTTGGCTACTCATCGGCCTTGAGGTAGGAATAAACTTAAGGTTATAATAAACCTGTTGTCTAAACAATAAAGCTGTAACTCATTGTTACAAATATCTGATCCATTGTTATATGTGGAGGAGTGCCAATTTAATCACAACAGTAACCTGAGTTTTAGGTTTATTTTCATGTAAGCATGGAAAAATAACAGGCAGGAAAAGAAAAGATAATAACAGGAAAGGAAATGCCAACATAAAAAAAACAAAACTGCAATATGTATTTTTGCTTGCAATTTTTAGAGAGCATAAAGCTACACAAAAGAATGATGGAAAGCAAATATCTTACCATGGACTAGCAATCTATTGATCTTTGGTCAGAAATTCAGTTGTTTAAAGAAAGAGTCAATCTTTATTTCATGGATCAGTGGATAGTTGACAAGGAAAGATGAGAAGCCAACTCACTTCTCATCTTGGGTATTGAAGGATTGAGAAGTATAAAATTGACTGGCTTTTCTGAGGATGACGAGAAAAATCCTTCCAAGAGTACTGATATTTCAGTAAAAGCAACCTAAAGTTCAAATCTTTCAGGACACACAGGCTTGAGTTTGTGTTATACTAAGAATGGTGATGTGAAACAGTCATACCTCTTCTTTGAGATGTCCTCTACAAAACTGCTTCAAACATGCTTCAAATACTCAAAAATATTCTATCATCAAGTAAGTATGTTCTTCACTTTTATGATCATTCCAAACTTATCACATTGAAAGTAGATGCAATTCATAAGGTCTCAGATTATGTTTATTATAAGATGACAAGATCCTCGTGACAATATTGAAAGAGAAACTCTTGCACTAGTTTTTGAGATAGAACAGTTTCATGCATATTTATTCAGCAAGCATTTATTGATTTACATTTCCATGACTGCAATATTATTTATGAAGATCCTGAGGTACAAATTAGAAGTACAGTTCAAAGCAACATCACAGATGACTATTCCTGACAAACTTAGCTGAACAAAGAAATTCCCTTTACACCTACAAGTGGACATTATTAACTCTGAACTGGACAATAGTTTCAACATCAGTCTCATCTATTTTGGTCACAGCTGAGCAGAGCAGATTTGACAAACTCCATTAGATGATGACTAGCTGCAACAGGTCAAGAATGTCACCATCAACAGGGGCCTGATCCCATCCAACAGATTGCCAAGCGAGCACATTCTTACAGGCTATTCAGAGATTAACTAGCATTCTCCAAAAATGTAATCTTTTACTCACAAGATTTCTTCTGATCTGTGGTGCAATATTACACACATTTTGATTTGCATATTCAGTATATTCAGTGTACCTTAAGAAATCATATCTGGCAATGGTTCACAGTAGTGTACCCTTCCAAAACATATGCAGGGAATTGGGTGTTCAACATATTACCCTCTTTCCACCCAACCTTCAGTCGAATGTTGATCCCTGGCCTTGCCTGTTTTATTTTGGGTTTGGGCAGTTTAAAATCCCAACCTACACTCATCCCCAAGCATTTTTGAGCACGTGGGCTTCTTGACTGAGATTACAGATACTCAAAACAGTTGTATACTATAAACATATATCAGTTCAAAGTGGAGAGCAAATTTAAAAAGTTAACTGTTCATTAAATTAATTCGTTAACAGACCTTGAAATACAAAGTAAATACGATTTCAGTTTCAATTGTAAAATGCTTTATGGAAAAGTGCTTTTACTGAAATGATGGTTTATAATGCTCTGTCTTACAAAGTTAAATTGATAGTTACACTCCCCATCATTGCCTGAGTGTGGAGATACATTAATGTGCTTTTTCCAATGGAAAAATTGCTATTAATCATAAAGTCATACAGTATGGAAACAGACCCCTCAGTCCAACTAGTCCACATTGACCATGTTCCCAAACTAAACTAGTTTCCCTGTCTGCGTTTGGCCATTATCCCTCCAAACCTTTCCTATAAATGTACTTATCCAAATGTCTTTTAACTATTGTAACTGTACATGCAGCCATCTCTTCCTTTGGCAGCTCATTCTACACATGAGCATTCTCTATGTAAGAAAAGGAGCCTCTCGTGTCCTTTTTAAAACTTTCTCCTCTCAGCTTAAAAATATGCCTCCTAGCTTTGAACCCAACAACCCTGGGGAAAATACCCATATTTTTCATCTTATTTATGCCCCTCATGATTTTATAAACATCTATAAGGTCACCCCTCAATCTCGTATTCTCCAGTGAAAAAAGTCCCAGCCAACCCTCCAATCCCAGCAACATCCTGGTAAATCTTTTCTGAAAACTTTCCAACTTAATAACATCCTTCCTATAGCAGGGTGACCAGAACTCGACAAAGTACTCCAGAAGGGGACTCACCAACATCCTGTACAACTTCAACATGACATTCCAGAAATAAACACTCTTTGAAAACATTAAGTTTCATGATCTAAAATGTTATAAATGCCCATCCCATTTAGATTCTAAGCCAGACCTCAGCTGCCGTAAGGCTTTGATTGACAGGCCATCTGATGTAGCTTAAGAAAAATCACAGGCTTTTGTTTCTTCATTTCCATAGGCTTCATTGTTTGTGAGTTGCAAGCTCTGATATTATAGCTGAACCCATGATGACTGAATATACTAGACAGGGATCAGAAAGAGTTTGAAAACATCAATTCTTCTTGCCGTCTGTAAAGAGTGTAGTGTATTTTTTCAGAGGGCTGGTGTGTGTTGCTGAACCACCAAGTGGCTGTGTGCAGTCAATTTAATAGCCACCAACAGCCATAGATTTTCACGGATTTAACCAAAGAGTATTATTTATCATGCTGGCCCAAAACAGGAAGATCCAATGCAACTTGTGACAAAGACCAAGAAATATGCAGTTAAAGAAAGTATACCCTTCTATGAAATATTATTAATAAACAGAACAGTTTACAGTCAACATGTCTGTAAGAGTCCAATGAATGTAAGAGCTTATCCACGCTGGTGAATTTCAGGCAAGTTCACATGGTTAACATTAGAATTTATAGAGTTCCTTCAAAGTAAAAGACTATTCAACAAATCATGTAGCAGCCCAAATATTTCTTGTAGCCAGGTGTTCAATTTCGTTGCAAGTGAATTCAGTGTTTTGAGAAACAGCTCCAGGGAGGCTTTTAAAAGATTTTAAGTCTTTCACTTCTAGAAATGCAAAATGCTTTGTTCCTGCAGTTGTGTTCTTACTGGTGTTTCTTTGCAGATTGCCTCAAGAAGGCAGACTTTTGCAATAAGAAGCATTTAAAATTCAGTGGGGTGCAGATCAAATGATGATTGGCCATTGATACATTTTGGAAGGCAATTAACAACCTTTTACAGTAAAGAAGTAATTTTAATCACATCACGAAAAATCCATTAATGTAGATTAGAAAGTAGCCATGATGTGGAGGTGAGAGATAAAAGGTACTGCAGATGCTGGAGAATCCGAGATAACAAGGTGTGGGGCTGGATGAACACAGCAGGCCAAGCAGCATCATAGGAGCAGGAAAGCTTGACATTTCGGGCCTAGACCCTTCATCAGAAAATGATGTTCATCCAGCCCCACATGATGTGGAGGTGATGGTTTTGGACCGGGGTAGACAAAGTTAGAGGTCACATGGTGCCAGGTTATAGTCCAACCGGTTTATTTGAAATTACAAGCTTTTGGAGCAATGCTTCTTCATCAGGTGACAAAGGAGCCGCACTCCAAAAGCTTGTGATTTCAAATAAACCTGTTGGAACAAAACGTGGTGTAACGTGGCTTCTGACTTTGTACAATGAAAAGTACTTAGGGATCTTTTACAATTTATAATGGAGAATCATTTCACAGAGTCTTCTGTTGTTACCTGCCAGGCATCACAGCAGAGAGTCTGGGGATGTATTTGCCTTATATTAGAGTAAGCCTTTACCAGTGAAATCCTGAAACTCCAGGCTTGGTATTCAACAGAAACATGTCCACTGTAACCCATTTCAAAAATTTGCGCAAGCTTCAATAGACTGGCAGTTACATGAGTCACTTGACCCTTTGGTAGCCATATTACAGTTTAAAAGAATAGTTTTTTTTTGAAAATTTGCAGATTTGCAAAATCATCACACAGCACGGTATGACATTGAATTGCAGATGCTCAAGAACCACTTTTACCAGTAGGGGACTGTACTCACCTTTTGATTGACAGTTTTCAGAGGCTATTAAAAGATTATCATTCTTTCATATATTTAGTAAAATAGATGTTTGTTTATTTTTATTGCAGGTTGGCCACTTGAAGGAAACAAATGTTTTTAATGTGCTTTTTGGTGTGAGAGTTGTTGTATTATTTTTGTATGAAGTGTGTTTGAATGATTCCAATACATTGCTAGAAGGTCATTTTTTGAAATGCATGGTTCAAAGAAATTACTCTGGGGAAATGCAGTATTGTTGGCATTTTTTGAGCAGCTCTTTTGTCTGAGAAGTTTTCTGGTAATCACTTTAGAATGCAGTTTCTGTGAAATGTCAATGTCCTCTGGCATAAGATCTTGTAGTTTTGAGCCTACCTGAAGGTTTACTAAGTAAATATCAGCTACACCCTACCAAGGCTGTCCCAGGCTTTAATTGCTAGTCTATTGGAAGTCTTCTATTCTAAGTCAGGATAATGATTTAATGTTTAACCTATGTTTAGCCCATATGTTTAACTTAAATATCTCTGGGATAATGAGACTTCAAATTTGCATTGCATAACATCTTCCAAAAGTTGTGTACGGACAGCAATTGGCTGTAGGTTTTGTCAGGCTTACCTATGACATCTCCATTGGTAAAACAGCCATCAACATTCAACACATGATGAATGGCATCACCCTCAGATCTCTGATTATTGGAAATGCACACACAAACACAATCAGAGAACAGAGAACATGGAGAGGAATTGTTGAAGAGAGTGTATTTTCCTTGTGACAGTATTACCTTATTTGCAATTCTCTAAAAACCTATGTGCCTCATTTTGAGAGGGTAAAGTACCTATGTACTTGCCTGAAAAAATATTATCTTCTTGCCACATCAATCAACAAAATAATTATTTAAAAATAAGCACCCCATGTTCAAGAAGTAAGCTTTATTATACAGCACTTATTTTATTACAATAAATTGTTGGGGAATATTAGACCTGGGAATTAGTATTCATCACTCCCCAGCAAGGAATTGAAATTTCCTTTGTAATTGTTGAGTGAAAGCATATCATAATAATGCATAATTCCCCACTGCTAATGACAATCAACCATTATTTGATTATTCAGCTGTTTACAATGTTTCTTATAAATTTGAAGATAATATCCATTTAGCTGCCAATTAATCTTGAAATTGCAAACTCTCATGACAGTCTATCTTATAATAATGCATGCTTGTGTCAGTCACAGTATGCAAAGTTCTGCACAGTTACAGATCATGCACAAATGGAATGCTGTACTATGCTATTTAATATGAACGTTAAAATATAGAAACAAATAAAAATTCACAAGGTGTAAAGTAACAATTTTGCAGTCAGACTGCATTAGGATTTTCACCCTTTTTAATGTTGTTAAAAGTATGAAGAATTAATATGAGGTCAATCTTAATCAGCCAAGGACATCTGTGATTGGCAACAGATGACCTAGTGGATTGACTGCTGTCATTTCAATATGATCATGTACTCTCAATATTTGATATGAGAAAACTCCTAAAATTTACTCTTGATTTCTGTATTCAATAAATTTGTCTGAAAAATGAACGCGATACAAATTTTACTTTGTTGAAGTGCGCATCAACATGCAGTGACTTTGTTGCGATAACATGCATTGGGGTCAATTTTCCATTTCCACGGCAGTCATTGGTTTAAAGTGTGTGCATGTTGCAAACATCATCAGAACACAGCCAGTTTTAGAATGAGACTCAGAACATATCTAACAAGTCAAAACAGGGCATTGATGAGTTGTTGTCAGCAAAAACAGAATTGTATTCAAAGACAATCTGTAACCTCATGGCCTGGTATATCTCTCATTGTCATTGCCATCTAGCCAGAGAAGCAATCTTGCTTCTATGAAGAGTGCAAGAGAACAGGCCAGGAGCAGCAACAGATATATCTGAAGATGATGTGCAAAGCCAGCTAAATTCCAAAGGGCCTATGTTGATGCTAAACAATGCAAGGGGGCATGCGATAAAGAAAGGTAACTAATCAAATGGAAGCTCTGCAGTCCCAACATGAATAGCAACTACACAGCCAACTGAAGGAAGATGCTCCAAAAGCACCACTTAACTCAATGATGGGTGAGCTCTGCACACCAAGAGAATCTGCACAAAGAGAATCTTGAGAATCAGCAACAGCCTAAAGCCAGAGGTATGGGGTGAATGTTCTATCTCGGTCTCCTGCTACACCATCAAAGATGTCATCTTCAGACAATTAATTTCACTCGACATGAAATGGCGCAAAATACTGAATTCTACAAAGGTTATGCACCAACATTGAAGCTGTAGCACTGAAAGTAGTGATACAAAACAACTGACATTCCCAGCTAAAATAGTCCTGAAAGGCTACAACAATGGCATCTGCATAAACAAGCAGGCCAAACCCAATCCAATCTGGCCAGTTACCACCTCATGTGTCTACTCTTGAAAATTGGCAGGGTGTCGCTAACAGCATTTTCAAGCAGCATCACCACAATTCCTCCTGGCCAGCACACTGAAGCAGCACACAGGTTGAAGAGGGCAATAGAGCAGCCAGTTCTGCAGTGTAAGGGTTTAATAGCTATCATACTAATTGCCAGACTGTATGATCAGTGATATCAGGTGATGTCACATATCAAGTAGCTAGAAAGTGAGAAAGTTTCTGATGAGGCCCTGCTTTGTACTTCGTAAATGGCACAAAATTAGCCAATACAGTCCTATTAGTTTATACCAGGATTGCTTCCAGGTATCTTCTATCAAAGACATGCAAACCTCAGCCATGATATTAATGCAAACTCCTGTGTGGAATCAGCCTACAGTGGGACCTCAGTGAGGCAAAATTATATACCGGGGCAATATACGCGTCAGTGGACTGGAATATTTTTGTGAGCTGGAGACAGATTTGGGTGACTTATTTTTCTACTCGCTGCTGTAATAAGAAGCCATATAAATAATAACGGAAGTAATAGAAATCCCACAATGTAACTGAATTATTACAGTTTGACAAGTTTCATGTCATTATCTTTAAATTAGGTCAACATGTCTGTTTGGAAATCAAGTTTTACCCGTTCTGGTTCTGCCTTAAAATATTTTTATTTAAAATATTGTTTTCTTTTGCAATACTATCAAATGTACTGTCAATTAGTTTACTGTCCTTTTGAGCCCAGTTTTAAATAATGTTCCCTGTATTTCAAAGGGAAGTGTTTCCTTGCTGTAAATCAAATCTGTCAGATTCAAGGCTTGCAATGCAGGTTGGAAAGGGTGAATGAATTATTGAGGAGAAAGGAAACAGGAGTTTCCCCATCCAAGGCATTCTGACAGGCAGTACATAGTTACTGATGGCAGGACCTCGAGACAAATATTCAAGAAGGAAAGTCAAAGTCTGAAGAACACTAAATGATCAGAGAGGAGAGTGACATACAGGTAAGTGCAAAATACCAATTGCACAGTAAAAAGTTTGGAGAGATTGCATCATAAACTAGGAAATAATCTCAAACATTTTAACTGGAATGATGAGCATGCAAAGAATAACACTGCTGTCCAGCCATTAAATAAAACTGTTTCACTATTTTACAGATCAACACTTCTTTCAATGGTAATAAAATTTGCTGTACCTACATTTTTCATTTTCTTTTATCTGATGCATGCTTCATTGTTAACCCAGCAGATGTTCTCCATCCCTATTTGGCCTTGAGAAGGTGAAGGTGAGTCATCTTTTTTGACGCACAACAGTTTATGGTGCTGTTCATGAGGAAAGTCCAGGATTTACAATCAAATGAAGAAGCATCTAGGCAATATAAGTGCAAAGACAAGAAAGTGCAGGTAAACCTCCCCTATCCCTCCTTTTCGTTGATACCTTCCTTAGTCAGTGTGTCTTGAACAATGGCGATCCTTCAGTATGTTGATTCTTCTCAGTGGCCCTTATTTTTGGATCCCCAGTACTCACATTTCCATTATTTCAATGTTGTTAAATCTACCCAACATGTGCAGTGTAAATGCTTTTCTAATTGGACACCCTTAGATTTCGTTATGAGAAAGTTCCAGTATTACGTCATAGGATCACAGAAGTATTACATTGCAGAAGCCATTCAGTTCATCGTGCCTGCACTGGTTTGTTAAACTATTACTGAGTGCCAATTTTTCCCATACCATTACACATTATTTTTATCAAAATAATCATCTAATGCACCCTTCAATGCCTCAATTGAAACTGACTGCAACACAATTCCAGCATAGCCTTCCATACCTTAAATACACGCTGAGAGAAAAGCTCTTCCAGCCTTTGTTTCTTTGGCAGGTCACATTCAAGGGGTCCCAGTGAGATTTTCTGAAACCCAGAGACTGAAAAGACCTGATGATAGGTGGGAGAGAATGGTGGGATATTTTTAAATAAGGGGTCTAGGTAGGAAACATAGTGGATCCAATTTTAACTCTCTGTGAGTGAACTGCTTCTGAGTGGGATAAATCTTGCCCAATATGTTTAGAATAAAGTAGGTCCAAACACCAGCAATGGCTCATCGACAGATTTAAGTTTGGTTAAGATCTCACAGAATACATTTTCCAAAACTTTGCCGTCTTGTCTACTCTGGTGTCAAGCTTAGATATTTAAGTGTTTTGTCAATTGTGATTCATTTTGTTTTTGTATGATGGATTGCTAAAAGCTAAAGATGCAAACAGAGTTTTTCGCTCCGGCAATATCTATTATTTAATGGTTTGAGCTTATGCTGCATTGAGCAAACTCCAAAACGCTCAGTTCATGGGCGCTTGCTCAGGTCGTGAAGCCAGGAAATAGAACAGAAAAATAAAGTCTGAAATCATAGCATACTGAAAATATATGGACATCTACACAATGGACACCACTCAGATGAATATTCTTGAGAGTTCAGCTTGCTTAGCTAACAAATGAATCTTGGAAATGTTCAACTATGACACAATCGTGGGTCAGCTTGATGAACTATTGTGATGTTGACGCCTTGGGAACAATTCAGTTATCTAATAGTCAGCAGAATAAAATCCAGATTGGTCATTACAATGAAACTCTGTGTGTTGCCTTGGCTTTGATGCAATATTTAAGGTCACTGAGCTGCCGTGCATATTTCCAATAGCCATAGAAATGAAGTGCTCAATAAAAAGGCCCTGACTGTAAAGCAGAAATCTTGGTCGTTTCATGGTACCATTGTTGAATAATTTTCAGTGTTCAGGAAGCACAGCGCAGTGCAACATTAAAAGCCATTAATGCTGATTGAAATTACATCATCAGCCTCCATTTCAAAGCTGCAGTGAAAGCTGGCAAAAGCAAACAAAATGACGATCCAATTGTTCCATTGAAATTGTATTATTATTTAATTAACTGAATAATTTCTTCACTCCCTGGTGTTTACAGTTGGTGACTTTGAGGTTGACTCCCAGTGTTTAAATATTGGCAAGACAGCAGATATTGTGATTTTCACTTGGCTAGCATGTGGGGCATGGCAACTTGCCAATGCCAGCAATTGCCAGCCTTTCCTGTCATGCTCTAGTCTTTGGCATGCTCTGCCGCACCAACAGAGATGGAAGCACTTTTCGTTTACTGATATGCAAATCCATTTCCTTATAATGTGCAAATGAAAACTGTTAATTAGGGTCATGATATTGCTCACATTTATAATTGAGAGCATCAAAATCATATTCATTTGATTCAAACCATATTTGAGTAATTATCTCAATGACAAAGCATAATGTTAACAGGAATACATTTCTGCAAGTTTTATAAATCATTACTTGCAGTGATCTAGATTCAGATCACAGTCACATTTTAACTTCCATTTGAAACTAGGGTCATTTCTATGCAATCTATTGCACATCTCACTTGTTACAAGACTTGAGAAATTGTTAGAAATCATTATTAAAGAGGCAGTACCAGGATATGTGGAAAGTCAAAAACCAATCTATCAGAGTCAGTGTGATTTTATGAAGGGTAAAATGTGTTTGACTTGTTTGCTAAAGTTCTTTGAAGATGTAACAGGCAAAGTGGGCGATGGAAATCCTGTAGATGTTGTATATCTGGAATTCTAGAAGGCATTTAATAAGGTGCTGCATATAAAGCTAACACATGAAGGAAGAGGCTATGGGCCAAAAGGGAATGGACCAAATGGAATTAGAATAGTTAGGTTTCTGAAGAAGGGTCCAGACCCGAAACGTCAGCTTTCCTGCTCATCTGATGCTGCTTGGCCTGTTGTGTTCATCAACTCTACACCTTGTTATCCTAGAATAGTTAGGTGGTTGTTTTTAACTGGCACAAACACAATGGGCCAAAGGGCTTTTCTGTACCACAGACCTCTATGATGGTATGAGTCTGCAACATTGAGAATGTATTTATCCATTGCTGTGAAGTGACTTCTAACAGTATATATGAAGGAATGACACATCCTGCTGAAAATGCACAGTTTAGTTTTTTTTTCATATGGGAAGGTTGGGTGTAAGTTAGCTCAGTAGGCTAGGTGACTTGTTTGCCAACAGCATGGGCTGAAATTCCTGTACTGGCTACGTTAGTTCTCAGAGATCTGTCTTCTCATTCAACCCATACTAGTGGAGTGGTTTTCCTTAAACTGCACATAATCAATTGTCTCTTTTGAATGGTAATAGATACCAATGGCCCTTGGTGGACCTACCATGTATGAAGAACAATCTGCATTAATATGATGCTTTTAACAGTAAAATATCATAAAACCTTCACAGGAGTGGGATCAAACAAAACATGATTCTGAGCCACAAAGGAGTACATTGACAATGCATCTGCCCTAAAGTGTTAGGTTTTAAGGAGCATCTTAAAGGAAGAAAAAGAGATAAATTAACAGTGAGGTTTGAGAAGGTAATTACAAAGCTTAGATCTGAAGGCATAGCCACCAAATGTTGAAATGATTAAAGTTGAGATGCTCAGGAGGCCAGAATTGGAGGAATGCAGATATCTCTGGGAGTAGTAATGCTAGATGAGGGTGCAGATATCAGAAAAGGAAAAACCATGGAAGAGTTTAGGAAAAAAAGATGAGAACTTTAATATTGAGGTGATGGTTTGAGCCAAGGGAGGACTGCAAGACTTGAGGTGATGTTTGAACATGAATTGTGAAATGGGACTTAGACAGCAGTTTTGGATAGGTATAAATTTATGGAGGGTAGAAAATGGAAAGCTGGCCAGATGTAATTATGTCTTTGAAGTAACAAAGACTTGGATGGGATTTTCAGCAGCAGATGAACTGCATGAAGTTACATCATTGAATACACATCACCTGTGTAGCAATTGGTTTATCCAGCACAATATCCATGTGTTAATTGATCCAATCCTATCTATTAGTGCAAAGTGCCGGCAACATTTAGCACTATAGAAAATCTCTACCTCTGATCCTGGAGGATTTGGTTCAAATCCAACTTAATCCAGAGGTGTGTTTGAACAGATTGATTAGTAAATAAACCCAAAAGACAAAGTTTGAGGATGGCTAAATGGACCTATTTGGCAAGAATGTGCTAAGCAGTTGACCTTTTATCTCAAATTATCAGCAGCTTATTAAAACTAATAGCAGTTGTGAAAGAGATAACAAGCATGGGGCTAGATGAACACAGCAGGTCAAGCAGCATCATAGGAGCAGGAAAACTTGACGTTTCGGGCCTAAACCCTTTAGGCC
>JAHRHZ010000025.1:26647611-26706513 GCA_024137785.1 Ginglymostoma cirratum | reverse complement strand
TCGGGCCTAAACCCTTTAGGCCCGAAACGTCAAGTTTTCCTGCTCCTATGATGCTGCTTGACCTGCTGTGTTCATCCAGCCCCATGCTTGTTATCTCAGATTCTCCAGCATCTGCAGTACCTTTTATCTCTGAAGCAGTTGTGAAAGAGATGGCTTAATGTTAAAATGTGATCTCTTAATAAAACAAAGTACTTGACAGGACATCAAAACCAACTTCCAAGATGTTCAGAAGGAAATAGATCATTAAGTTCATAAATACTTAGGATGTGTCACCCTAAGAGATTTGGTACCTGTTATGCAGATACTGAGAATTCTGTGAGGGTCTGTCAATTTTGATTTGTTATATTGAGAATGTAGGTGAATGATCAAGCTAACCACAATGAACAAACAGGATTCAGGAAAAGAAAAGAGTGGAAAACATCAAAAACCTATGATTTGGTGACTTGAAACATGGGTTTAATATGACAGAAGGAAAAGTTAGGATAAAGTGAAATGTTTGGCTTGACAGGCCTGAGAGCTAGTGTGGCTTACCTTCTCCCTGTGTTCAGTGACACATGTCTGAGGTACTGGCAGATTTGAAAGTCAGTTTCAGAGAAATCATAAGGAGTATGTGTTTTGCATTGCTCAGTCTTGCAGCAAAACTGCAAAGTTTGGTGCAATCAAAAATGTACAGTGGCATTACTTGACATGCAAATGGGAGCTGGCTGTGAACATTTAGGTTAACAAGCTTTGAAGGTGCAACTCACGCAGTCGACAGATAGGAAAATGAGCACTTAGAAATTGCTTAGGCTACTGTACAAAATGGTCTGAAACAATTTAGGCGTGACATGAGCTCTGGCAGGCATCCCTGAGCTGTGGTTGAGTGGAAGCCACATTTTCAATGATTTGTGGATACAAGCCAGCGTGCATCTGAAAAGATGGTAGAAGATATATGTGCCCCAGAAGATGAAGCATTACTCATCACAGTTCACAGTCACACACGTAGGAAAAGTTAATGAACTGCTCTTTTCACAGATCTTGCTGCCACTGGTAACACAAAAGCTATAACACAATGAGGTTGTGTTTCTGCCTTGGGTACAGATGGCACTCCAGGCAGATGAGATAGAAATTAATTTAGGAGAGATCTGGTGTATTGTAAAAGAGACTCAAAGAAATGGAAAGGCCCTAGTAAGGTAACAGGTCATTATGGTAAGGCAGCAGCTATCAACATGATAATAAATGGCCAATGGAATTAAAAGAGCAACCTAGTTTTCCAATGATCAAATTACTTGTAATAAAGGCCCTCAGGTCTGACAAGAGCTAGATTGTAGCAATGTGATCATAACACACATGACAGAGCTATCCCATCCAAAGGAAAATTGCCAGAGTGCGTACTTTAGTGACATATCTACCAGATGGGATGAGTGAGTGAGGGATGTGACTACTTTGGGGCACACAGGAAAAAACCCCTGAATTCACTTAAAAATATAATTATGGGTTGTGGGTGTCGCTGTCTAGGCTAGTATTTCTTGCCCAACCCTTATTTTCTATTTAAGAGTTAATTACATGGCTGTAGGGCGGAAGTCACATGTAGACTAGGCCAGTGGTCTTTGGCAGGGTGGGAGTGGGCCCGACCTCCCAAACACGTGCGGCAGCGGTAGAAGGATTCAACTCCCTGGGGGTGATCAAGACCTCGGATACCTTGCGATGGCAGTGAGTGTGGGTCCAGTGGTGCCGGAGAGATGGTGCCGGAGCGTGGCGACTTCAACGTTGGTGGGTCCAGAACAGGACGCAAGGTGATGGCGGCAACAGCAGGGCAGCCTCTGCAGGCAACGGAGAAGGCAGCACCTGCAGTCGGCGCCAGTCAGCTGCAGTAATGCAGTAGGCCCGAAACGGTACTCCTGGTGGATTGGCAGGAGCAACAGTTGCATCAGCAGCAGCGTGGTAGGCCCAATGTGGTGGTGCTCCTGGCAGTGTTAAAGCATTCGAGACAAGGATGGCCCCAAAATGGGGCTCCTGGAATGGACTGTGATGAGGGGGCATTGGTGGGCACAATGCCCATTGCGGAGACCCCTGCCCACCCATCCCCTTTTTGCGTGGAACACAAGTAGGGAGGAAGAACTCTGTTTTTAGTTATATTTTAGTTATGTCCAGGGAATGTAGCCTCAGCCTGTTTAACCTCTCCCTCAAGCTCAAACACTCTAATCCTGGCAACATTCTTGTAAATCTTTTCTGAATCCTTTCAAGTTTCACAACATCTTTCCTATAGCAGGGAGACCAGAATTGCACACATTTCAGAAGTGGCTTAACCAATGTCCTGTACAGTCGCAACATGGTCTCCCAGCCCTTCTACTCAATGCACTGACCAATAAAGGCAAGCCTACCAAACGCCTTCTACACAATTCTATCGACCAGCGGCTCCACTTGCATGAACTCTGAACTTGGAAAAGGAAATTAGAAATCAATAGTTTCATGAAACAAAAGGCAAGGGATTGAGTAGTGATTGTAGAGAAGAGACAAAGCACAGATCCAGAGTCAATTTGTCAATATCAGAATTTAGGAGAAAGGGAAACTACGAAAACAAAATTCTGGACACCAGCCCACGTGTGGAAATTGGCCATGCTGACTGCTCCCCATGGGTTTCTCCTTTAATTGGTTAAATCTTGCCAGCAATTGAATGAGGCACTTCAGTACCAAATAGTTTCCCATTTAAAGGCCTTAATTTACTCATTGGGAGGCAGGGTGTCTGTTGCCACCATCACCACTGCTCTAATTGCATCTAAGCAGTAAGTAAGCCACTGATTTCAACTCCATGCCTATAAACCCTTTGCAGGGGGTGGGGTAGCGTATCTGGAGTGGGGTTTATTCATCTCATTTCATCTCATGATGCAGAGATCTGACATGTAATATGTTCAGCATATAGTATCAACAAACCTTTGTAATCTACACGTAGGACAAAACTTTTCAGTACTAACCTTCTGTTTCAGCAAAATCTAGGTGATAGGAAGCCTATGTTTGCAGCCACTTCAGTTGACTGAATGGTCCATGCAAAATCACATGATGAAACACAGAAAGTGTCATAAGCATAGAGCTCACACCCCCAGCTAACACTCTGAATTCCCAAGATGATTCTGTCAGGAAGACTTTTTCAACGAAACACAAGGAAATACTGTTCAATCCTGTTTGATTGCAATAAAGGTTTATTAAGAAAGCAATTACTGAAGCTGTCAAACTAAGCTTGAGCCTCTGTGCATTCATGATGTAACTGGTTTGATTCTCATTCATGATCATGTATTTAGCGGAACATGGAGATTATTACCTTAGGGAGTAGATGGAATACAATGATCCAAGAGCACTCCTAAAGCAATATTACTCATTTTAGACATTGCAACTAAAGTGTTCTCAAAAATCAAAAATGCCCAATAAATAGGGAGTAGTAGGGAGGGCACAGGAATAAAATCGGACGGGTCGGTGAGGGGGATATTCTGCCTACGTAAATGTTGGGATGTTATATAAATTAATTAAGCAGAGTCCTGTCAACAAGCTACAGGCTATCAGCTTAACCGTCTAGCAGGCAGGAAGTAGGATCTGCAGCATGAGGCTGCAGCCAGGAACATGTGCAGATAGTCCCCAGCAGTTTGTGAAGTCTCTGGTTGCGTTTGTGGAGGAGGGTAAGGGCAACCTTGTCTGGACAGAGCAGGTAGTCTGACCATGATCGTGGGCAAAGGTAGGAATCATGGCCGACAGCATCCTCATGAGGTCTGAGAATCGCTCTCCTGTCTCACACAGAAACACAGAAAATGTATTGAATGCATTTTCTAGACACCCTTGTCACTGAAAATCCAGCGCCCATGTGTTCTATAGACATAAGACAGATTTTGCCTCCTTTCACAGGTTACAGCACATCTACATAAATGAACCGATTAATATGGAGGTTATTATCTATATGTATAGAGTAAAGGGTTAGTTATGTACTCATTCCAAGAATATATACTGAACATGTACGAAAGGAGTTACATCACAGTAAGGTCAGATCACATGGAAATAGAATCTACTCATTTACCGTGCCTCGTGAATAGTTACTAAAGCCAGTTAATGCTCACTGCTAAGGGTGCAGATCTCATATTTTTATATGGTAGCAACAGAGACCAGTCTCATAGAATTGGAGGTGAGTAGCACTAACCCTGAACTGAAACTCAGTGACAGAGCAGCATTCCTCAGAAACTGCAAGGCCAGTCTGGTGATTCAACCCTAGAAGTGGGACAAATGCCTGCAGCCCATTGGCAAAGGGGACCAGGGCGATATAGACATCAAGGCCCACTTTGAGCGAAAACCCATGCGAAAGCTGAATAAGCAGGAGGTCCACAGTATGGAGCAAGTAGCAAGTACAAAATCAATAGGCCACAGAGAGCAATAAATTCCTGTAGACAAGAAAGACTTGTGGAAAGGCATAACAGATGCATAACAGCCTGGGTGAGAAGACAGGAGCAATAGATTGTGAAGAGGGTGAGGCCAGCCACACAACAGCTAAAATACACAGGAAACAAAGAAAGCATTTTGGGTACCACAGCAAGTATCATGGAAGGTGGAAAAACCTTTGCCTTTGCCAGCCCCCCGGAGAATACAGAGAGCCCTGTCTAGGCTCTAGATTGGACACAATGATCCTGATGGCTTATCAGATACTGTACTGCCACAGGTGTCAATACAAACACTGGATCAGTTTACTGTATGGAATCAGCTACAGTGCTAACACCATTTTTGTTAGGTAGGCTTACCAAAAGTGATCTAAAAACTTCCAACTCCTAATCCTCACCGTAGACCAGACAAAATTTAAATCAGCACAGCCAAAGCCAAGGGAAACTTTTGACTCCTTAATAAATGATTTAAATCACCTTGTGGGTAATTGCTAATACAGAAAGTTGAAAGAAGAGCTCATCGAGACCACATTGTAGTGTGGGTGCAGTTTGAAGTCCATTCAGAATTTATACAATCTAAAGAAGACTTTCACCTACTACATGTAGTTCAGTTCACCAAACAAGCGGAATTTCACAACCAGAACAGATCTCTCATCCAAGAGAACTTTCCTGGGGTCACTCCATTCACATCATTAATCTGAGAGTTACTAAGGTGTCAGGAAGACAGCAGCCACAAGAGAAAGAGAGAGCAGTTCTGCTCATTGCTTATTGTCTTCACTGGTGCTGGAAAACTCCACACCAGTGCAATGCTTGCACAGACAGCAATGCTGAATGCCACTCATACCATAGATTTTCAGATGGGTTACCAAAGCAACAATAATATATTTCAGACTACAGCGAGGAAGTTTTAAAAAAGGCCACCTCAAATTTCTACTATCCAAGATAAAGTAGATGCTACAAAGGACCAAGAGACGTTGGCATACTATATTGCTAAGGTCAGTGGAAGGTTTGAAGATTGGGAAATTTTAAACACCAACAAAGGGTTACTAAAAAAGTAACAAAAAGAGCAAAGGTTCGTTATTGAAAGAAGACAAGCGTAAAATATAGATCTTTTAGCAGAGTATATGAAAAGGAAGGAAGGAGCTAAAGTGAATGTTGGTCCCTTAGAGAATGAGACTGGGGAGTTAATAATGGAGAACACAGAAATGGCAGAGACACTAAAAAATATTTTGTCTCAGTTTTCACAGTGGAGGACACTGAAACCATCTCCATAGTAACAGAAATGCAGATAGTATAGGAAAGGAGGTACTTAATGCAATTACCATCATTAGGAAAAGAGTACCAAGGAAACTATTGAAAATAAAAACAGACAAGCTCCCAGGGTTTGATGGCCTACATCCTAGAGTTTTTAAGGAAGTGAAAGCAGAGATAATGGGTGCATTAGTTATAATATTCCAAAATTGCCTGAATTATGGAAAGGTTGCAGTGGATTAGAAAAAATTCTAATGTAGTGCCTTTATTCAAAAAAGCAGCAAAGCAGAAATGAGGAAACTATTGACCAGTTAGTTTAATATCTGTCATTCAGAAATTGTTGGAATCCATTATTAAAGCAGTAGTAATGGACATTTAGAAAGTCAAAACCAATTCAGCAGATTTTTGAAGAAGGGTCTAGGCCCGAAATGTCAGCTTTCCTGCTCCTCTGATGCTGCTTGGCCTGCTGTGTTCATCCAGCTCTACACCTTGTTATCTCAGCAGAGCTGGCATGATTTTATGAAAGATGAATCACGTTTGACTAATTCCACAAAGTTCTTCAAAGATGTAAGAAACAAAGTGAATAATTGGAATGCTGTAGATGTAATATATCTGGATGTTCAGAATGTATTTAATAAGGTGCTGCACAAAAAATTAATACACAAGGTAAGATCACATGGATATGGGATATTTATTATGGAGAGTAGATTAGCTAAACAACAGAAAACAGAGAATCAGGATAAATGGGCCTTTTGGCAATGTGCAACCACAGGTCCTTGGGCCATGAGTATTTACAATCTATATTAATGACTTGGATGCATGGATTGAATGTATCATAGCATTTGATACAAAAGTATTAAATAGATTAAAATAGATGCTAAAATAGAAAGTTCGTTGCAATGAAGAAATAAGAAATTGACGAATGGCTATGAATAGGTTAGGTTAATAGGCTAAAATTTGGCAAATGAAGGCTAATGCAAATAAGTGTGGCATTATTCACTTTGTTCAGGAGAATTATCTAAATTATTACTATCTAGATGGAACAAAACTTCAAAATGCTTCAGTGCAGTGGGATCTGGGTGCCTTTGTGCATAAATCACAAAAAAATTACATGCAGATGAGGCAAGTAATAAGGAGGACAAATGGAATTTTGGGGCATTTAAGGAATAAGGCATAAAAGTAGTGAGGAATTGTTACAATTGTACATGGCCTTAGTGAGACTGTATCTGGAGTATTTCATACCGTTTTGGCCCCCTGACTTGAGGAAGGATGTAAATGCATTGGGGCAGTTCGGTAAAGGTTCACTAGATTAATTCCAGAGATAAAAGACTTATGAGGGGAGATTGACCAGTTTAGGCCTATACTTGGTAGAGTTTAAAAGAATAAGCTGAGATCCAATTGAGAAATGTAAGAGTAAAAAGGGAAGAACAAAGTAGATGGAGAGCGGATGTCTCCCCTTGTGAGACAGTCTAGAACAAGAAATCATAGTTTTAGGCTGAGGGGTGGCGGATTTGAAATGGAGATGAGAAGGAATTAATTTTCTCAAAGGGCCATGAGTCTATGAATACAGTGGACCCAAGAACACTGAATAAAATAAGAGAGGAGATAGATGGATTTTTAATGAATATTGGGTTAAAGGGTGATGGTGTTATCACTGAAAAGGTCACCAACACTCCATGTTAATGTTCATGCTTGCACATGAACAAAGACCACATGTTGAAGGAGCTGTCACACAGGCAGAGGAAGAAAGTGCAGCTACACATGTACCTGATCTAAAAGCCCAAGACTAGCTTGAAATTCTTCCCTTCTCGATTATTTTTTGGAAATAAGTGGGGGATAGTTTTCAAGGAACTGGTGATGGAGGTGAAAATTGATCATTGTTGCACCAGCAGCTCTTGTTTCTGAGAGACACATTTTTGGGAAATGGAGCGGGGCCAAATTTATAATTCAGCACAGCCTTCTATGGTAGGGCTGTTTGCAGGAACTTCACTGCTGTTGACGGAGACCCAATCTGGGGTCACAGTTTAAGAATAAGAGGTCTTCCTTTGAAGATGGAGAAGGAGCACATTGGTTTCTCAAAAAGGGTGAATTGTCTATGAAATTCTCTTCTTCAGAAAATAGGGGAGACTGGGTCATTGAATTTCTTCAAGGCAGTGTTAGACTTTTGATAGACAAGCAGGTCAAAAGTTATGCGTGGGCAGACAAGAAACTGGATTGAGACTAAGACTGGCTCAGTCAGTAACTTATTGAATGGTGAGGCAGACTCAAAGTACCACATGACCGACTCTCCTAAGTCCTATGCACGTGCAGGAGAAGAGAAACTGCCAGAAGCAAATAGTAAAAATGTTTTAACTTAAAATGGTAAAGTTTGTGGTCCTTTAGTATCCCAGGCTGCATTAAATCAAAATAATTTGTGTTAAAAGTGCAGTTTCAAAAGGCATGCATTATGGTTGAGCTGCTTGAACGTAGCTGTCATCTCATGACCTATTGTATACCTCATATTCCCTCCTCCCCCCCCTCCTGACTAGATCATTGACTCTTCATTTTCATGCTGTTGTGGCTGAATGGGATTGCGGCTCTCTGTCTCCTTTTGCCCTCCTGACATTGATGCTCCCTTCTGTGCCTCATTCACACCATCTGCACGAAAAAAGCACAGTGGCAGACAATAGGGAAAAGGTTCCATTTCACCAGCCGTGTGATGGAATACCATAATTTGTTTCAGTTGGAATGCCTGCTTGAGCTGAATGCAACAGGAAAGTTTCCCGTCAATAAGGCACGCTCGATGGAGCAACAGTGCAGTTATGCTGCCATGGCTAAACAGAGCTGGGAGTCAGTCACATATGCTCTGATTTGTGGAAGCAAAGTGCCAGCCTCATGAGACCTATACCACAGGCACAGGGAAATACAAACTGCTCAATAAAGTTCTTGCTTCGGAGTTTTTACATTGGTTTAATTAAAAGTGCAAATCTACATTTTGCTTACATGGCATTTGTAAAAGTATGCTATTATAATTAAGCTTTCTATAAAAGTTAAAGTTCTTTATTGGAGTAAGGCACATTTTAATGGTATAAGACAAGAACTTTCAAAAGTTGTTTGGAGTAACTGTTCGCAGGTGAAGGGACAACTGATAAATGGGAGGCTTTCGAAAGTGTGATAACAAGAGTTCAGAGGCATTATTTCCCTGTTAGAATTAAAGGTAAGGCTGGTAAGAGGAGGGTACAATGAACGAATAAAGAGACTGAGGTTCTAGTCAAGAATAAGAAAGAATCATATATTAGATATAGACAACTGGGATCAAATGAAGTCTATTGAGAGTGTAGGGGCATTCTTAAGAGCAAAATCAGGAAGGCAAAGAGGGCATATGAGATAGCCTTGGCAAAACAGGTTGAGGATAATCCAAAGAGATCCTCAAGTACATGAAGAGCAAAAGAACAACTAGAGAGAGAACATAGCCCTCAAAGGTCAATGAAGTCATCTATGTGTTGAACCTCAGGTGAGGGGAGAGATTCAAAATGAATATTTCACGTTAGCTTTTACTGTGGAGAAAAAAATAGAGGATAGAGAACTCAGGGAAATAAATACTGATGTTTTGAAAACAGTTCATATTACAGAAGAGGAAGTTCTGGAGGTCTTAGAAGACATAAAAGTGGATAAATCTCCAGGATCGGAACATGTGAATTCCAGTACATTGTGGAAAGCTAGGGAAGAAATTGTGCAGCCCTTAGAAGAGATATTTGTGTCATTTATAGCCACGGGTGAGATGCCGCATGACTGGAGGGTAGCTGATGTTGTGCTTTTATTTAAGAAAGACTGTAAGGAGAAGCCTAGGAATCTATAGACCTGTGAGTCTGACATCAGTGGTGGGTAAGGTGTTGGAGGTGATTCCGAAAGATCGGACTTACATGCATTTGGAGAGGCATGGACTGATTAAGGATAGTCAGCTTGATTTTGTGCACGGGAAATCATGTCTCACAAACTTGATGGAGTTTTTTGAGGAAGTAATCAAAAAAGTTGAAGAGGGCAGAGGGGTAGACATTGTTTACATAGACCTCATTAAAGCCTTTGACAAGGTTCGGTATGGTAGACTAATTAGTAAAGTTCAATCACGTGGGATTCAGGGTGAACTTGCCAATTGGATACAAAATTGGCATGATGGGAGAAGACAGAGGGTGGTGGTGGAGGGTTGTTTTTTGGACTGGAGTCCTGTGACCAGTGATGTTCCACAGGAACCTGTACTGGGTCCACTTTTATTTGTCATTTATATAAATGTTTTGGATGAGAATATAGGAGGCATGGTTCGTAAGTTTGCGGATGATGCCAAAATGAATGGTATTGTGGGCAGTGAAGACAGTTATCTAAGATTACAAAGAGATCTTAACCAATTGGGTGAAAAGGTGAAGAGTTATAGATGGAGTTTAATTTTAACCTTGACAGGGAATAAGGCAGGTGTCTAATTCAAAATGGCAGTTATTTACTTCCTCCTGTATTCGTACCTCGTCCACAGTTTTAGATATTGTATTCCCAGTAGCACCAATGGAAATGAGTGCAGACAGTTGAGGATCTCTTTAATAGTTACATGTCAGATACAATCCAACCTTTAATACAATTGTTAAACTTTATTCTTTCATGGGATGTAGCAGGTTAGGCCAGTACTCCTCATTTCCCATTAGAAGATGGTATGAACAGCTTTGAGAGTTGGTGTAATCCATTTGGTGAAGGAACACCCAATGTTAGAAAGGGAGTTCCAGGACTTAGACCTAGTGACAATGGAAGAAGAGCAATATAGTCAGGATCGGCGTGTCTTGGAGGTGGTGGTGTTTCTATGGATCCATCTTCTTACTCTGTATGGCACAAGTCACACAAGTGCCAAACCTTTCAGTGTGACCTGGAGGTGGGGCTGAAGAGTTGCAGGAATACTGTTAAATGATATGATCCTTACCGTGACCCTAGGAGAAACAGAAATGTACTTAGAAAAGCTCAAGGTAATCGGAAGAGTCAGCATGGTTTCATCATTTACAACGTTTAAAAGGCATCTCGGTCGGTATATAAATAGGAAGAGTGTAGAGGGATATAGGCCAAATGCTGGCAAATGGGACTATTCAGATTGGGATGTCTGGTCGGCAAAGCAGAGTTGGACCGAAGTGTCTGTTTCCGTGCTATATGATTCTATGAGATATATTCGTTGTGAATAGAAGGGAGCCTTAGATATACTGTGCTTACACTTCCAGAAGAAAAATGATAAGGTGACACATCAAAGGTTATTGCAGAAGATAAAAACTCATGGTATAGAGACACCCTATTAGAATGGATAGAAGATTGGCTAGCTGGCATAAAACCTATAGTGTGCATAAGTGGGTCTTTCTCTCAACAGTGGGATGAGACTAGTCAGTTCCAACATATGTCTGTGCTTGACCCTCAATATTTTACAACTTACATTAATGATCTAGATTAGGGGAATGGAGGCATGATAGTTAAATTCAATTATGACACAGAGATGGGTAGGAAGGTATATTGTGAAGAAGACATAAGGAGGTTGCAGACGATACAGATAGATTAAGTAGGCAAAAATCTGGCAGATGGAGTATTGTGTGGGAAAATTTGATTTTTTTTCCCTTTGGCTGGAAGAATGAAAAAGCAGAGTGTTATTTGAATGGAGATTGCAGAATTTCAACATGCTGTGCGACTTACTAAAAACCATAAGAACTGTGGATGCTGTAAATCTGGAATAAAAACAAAGTTGCTAGAAAAGCTGAGCAGGTCTGGCAGCATCTGTGAAGAAAAAAACAGAACTGATGGAAGGGTCACCGGACCTGAAAAGTTAATTCTGTTTTATTCTTCACAGATGCTGCTAGACCTGCTGAGCTTTTCCAGCAACTTTGTTTTTATTGTTGTGGGACTTAGGTGTTCCAACGCATGAATCACAAGAAGTTAGTTACAGCACATAATCAAAAAGGCAAATGGAAAACCGTCCTTTTTATGAGAGGAATTGAACATAAAGGCAAGGATGTTATGCTTCATTGATACAGGACATTGTTGAGACCACATCTTTAATATGATATGCACTTTTGATCTCTGTATTTATGGAAGGATGTGAATGCATTGATGACAGTTCAAAGGAGGTTTACTACATAGATACTGGCTTGAGTGGTTTGCCTTATGAGGAAATGTATTGGTACCAATGACACAGGCAAAAAGAGAAATAAGGTCCAGCAAAGGGAGTTCAGGGATTAAGGTAGGAAGTTGAAAAGCAGAACTCTAGGATTGTAATATCCGGATTACTTCCTGAGGAGACAGAGACTAAAGCTTGGTTTATGGTTGTCAGAGATGATCAGAAGCTGGGCAGAGGTGGGTAGGGACTACGTTTGTAATGTTCAGTAATCAACTGTGGACTACTTCTAGCTTATCTCTTTGTTTTAAAGGGCCTGCTGGCAAGCTCCTCCTTAAAAACACAAAACAACCAAAAGCTGAGTAGAGCTAGTGAAGTGGCTGCTGTGTATCAGCTCACTGTAGTCATATATTGTTGAATCTTGTAAATGTTTCTCTCTTACCGATGTGATCTCTTTTCAGACCTTTATTGTCTGTAATATAAATGATTTGGAGGAGAATGTAGGTGGCCTGATTAGTAAGTTTGTGAATGACACAAAGATTGGGCGTGCTGCGGATAGTGCGGAGGATTGCCAGAGGATACAGCAGGATATACTGCAGACTTGGGCAGAGAATTGGCAGATAGTTTAATCCAAACAAATATGAGACGGTGGATTTTGGAAGATCTATTACAGGAGGTAAATACACAGTAAATGGCATCAGCATACAGAGGAATCTAGGCATACAGGTCGACAGTTCCCTGAAAGTGGAAAAGATGATCAAGAAGGGATATGACATGCTTACCTTCATCAGCCGGGGCATAGCGTATAAAAATTGGTAAACATGTTGCATCTGTACAGCATTTTAGTTAGGCCACATTTGGAATATTGTGCGCAGTTCTGGTCACTACATTACAAGAAGGGTGTGGAGGCTTTAGAGAGGGTCAGAAACAGCATACCAGGATGTTGCCTGGTTTGGAGGGTATTAGTTATGAGGAGAGATTGGACAAACTTGGTTTGTTCTTACTTGAATGTCGAAGCATGAGGGGCAACCTGATGGTGGTTAAAAAAAAATCAATGAGAGGCATGGATAGAATGGATAATCAGAGTCTTTTTCCCATGGTGAAAATGTCAATTACTAGGGGACATAAATTTAAGGTAAAAGGGGGAAGCTTAAAGGAGATGTGAGAGGCAAGTTTTTTACCCTAAGGGTGCATGTGCCTGGAATCTGCAGCCAGACGAGGTAGTGGAGGTTGGATACAATTGCAACATTTAAGAGGCATCTTCACAAATAAATGAATAGGAGCGGAATAGAGGGATATGGACAGCAAACAGGCAAAAGGCTTTCAGTTTAGAAGGACATCAAGTGTTAGTGGGCCGAAGGGCCTGTTCCTGTGCTGTGCTTGTTCTTGTTCTTTGTTCTTTGAAAGGTTGGCCAGGATAGGCTTGTTTAGAAAAGTGAGAAATGACTTGGTTGAAGTTTGTAAGATCCCATAAGTCAAGATGGATGTGAAAAGGATACTTTTCTTCTGTGTGAATCAAGAGCTAAGAGGCATTGACAGCCTGTTAGGATAGAGATGAAGAGTTCTTTTTTTACCTCTCAAGAGGCTTGCGTGATTTTGGTACATTGCCTCAAAAGATGGTTGAGGAGGAGTCAGAAAATACTTTTAAGGCAGAGGTGGATCAATTCTTGTTAGACAGGGGAACCAGGACTTAGTGGGTTCAGATGGAAATATGAAATTTGAAATACAGTAAGTTTGGCCATGATTGTGTTGAATTGTCGCGCAGGCTTGAAAGAATGAATGGTCTACTTTTGCTCCTTTTTCATTGTCCTCTTGACTCCAAAAGGGAACTTTGGACCTGCCTTGGGTTCCCTCCTTATTCTGGACTACATTCATCTTCCCTCTTTCGGACTAGTTCCAATGAGTGCCATCAGGCCCCTGAAAGCAGTGTCCTGTCCCACAAAACCCTCCTCTTGCCTTTCCTCTAGGTGAGGGTTTGCAGTTTCCAGCTGGGGTCCAAAATTATCCCCGTAAGAGAGTGAGGCCCATGAATTAAAATTGCTCAGGCCACTTACCGATAGCATCATGGAGGCAACTCAATTCAACTTGTGCCAAATTAAAATGGTGGGTGCTTTGCATTCCATGAATAATTGGTTTTTTCTGTGGTTTAAGGTGGTCAGGGCTGGTGGGTAAGGATTGCATATGTAATGTTCAGTAATCAGTTTGTAGACTACCTCCAGCTTATCTCTTTGTTTCAAAGGGACCGCTAGCAAGCACCTCCTCAAAAACAAAACAAAACAAAACAAAAGTTGAGTAGAGCTAGTGAAGTGGCTGCTGAGTGTCTGCTCACTGTATTCCTACATTGCTGAATCTTGGAAATGTTCCCCTCTTCCTGATATGATCTCTGTTCAGTCACAATGCTTAAAACAACATGTCATCTCTCTTTGTATGGAACTGGAGAAGCGTGGGATTGGCAGGACTCAGCCAGCTCAGAGTGATTCAAATTATTTGCAATCTAGGCTGTAATGGAGCTTCTGAACCTCATCTAAACAGTACCTCAAGTTACCCACTGGACTGCACTCCTCCTTGGAGATCTTCAACAGGTAAACTCTCAGACTGGGACTCTCCTGTCATTCCAAAGAGTACAGCAGTGTCTCTAGCAACCTGTTCACCAAAGCTGGACATTCAGAGGACACAAGTGCTACTGTTTCTTCACCCACAGTTACATGTTCAAACTTGAGAAAGGTGAAAAGAGTAAAGCAAAACATGAAAAATCTAAGCAAGGAAGGGAGGTGATATAGGCACAAACTTAATGGAAAGAGACTGTCAAGCATCCATAAACACATAATAAAAAGTAGAAGTACAGGTATTCATTGACTGCACAAATTCAAAATTACATTGGATATCACGAAACTGTGATATTTCCTGGTACAGAGAGTGACTCATTCATGAAATGTGACACTTAGATCTGTGCCAGTTAGAAGCATCTGCCCTATTATGTCCAGAATTACAATGAGATTGAGGTCTCGAGTCTGGTGTAAGAGTCACTGGACTCAAAACATTAACTACACTTTCTTCCCACAGATGCTGCCAGATCTGCTGAGTTTCTGCAGCAATTTTTGTTTCAGTTTCAGATCTCCAGCATCCATGGTTCTTTGTTTTATTACAAATAGATTAGTTCATTGTAACATGGGGGTGGCGATGTGGCAGGATGAATAGTGTTATTCAGTGTTTCTCCACTTACCCTCCTGCACAATAAGGCAATTTTTTTTTTGGGATGTTCTCCGAGTGGTCTCTAATGGGCGCAGGTAATCTTGGTTTTAGCTGGAATAGTTTTCCCACTAAAGAGCCTTGAGACATATCACTCAGATGCAACTTATATTCAACATAATCTATCACTTAAAAGCTACAAAGTCTAATTACTTCAAATAGACACATTTTAAAGTCAATGAGAGGTTAACTGTTTTACTTGGAGAGGCAAGTTTGTAGATTGGCATATGTTATAAATTTCTGGCTCCAAGTCAGAAGAAACCAGCATGAAATGGCTGCCATTCAAACTACTCTTTTATTTAATACTTTGAAACAATCTGGACGCAACTCAAATGTAGAGAAGAGAGAGGCTAAAATGCTGTTGCAGTTAATATGATAGCTATTGGCAAAGTTTCAACAAGCTTTTTGTACACACATCTATTTAATCATAGAATCCCTACAGTGCAGAAACAGGCCCTTTGGCTCAACAAGTCCACACTGACCCTCAGAGCATCCCACCCAGATGCATCCCCCTATAAACCCCTTACCTACACAACCCTGAACAGTATGGGAAATTTAGCATGGCCAATCCACCTAACCTGCACATCTTTGGACTGTGGGAGGAAACCCACGCAGACATGGGGAGAACGTACAAACTCCACACAGATAGTTGCCCAAGGGTAAAATTGAACCCAGGTCCCTGGTGCTATGAGGCAGCAGTCCTAACTACTGAGCCACTGTGCCGCCCCAAACCAAATCTTAGTTATGGATACCTTTCTGCCCAAAGTAGCCTATGGTTTTCTTTATCTTTATTTTACTATTCAAAATTATAAACTGTCTGCCCTCCCTTAACCAGGTATAATCTGAAACATCGCTTTGAATGTTATATTTTCCTATCAAACTCTGAGTAATGTTGAGTTTTTTGGAGGGTTTTATTGCTTTACCTTTACAAAGTTTACTCATTAAGTACCTCCCACACAACATGGCATCTCTCATCTCCCATTCCATCTTATCATGCGCCATCCCCAAACAAGCTCTTACTCAAGGAGTATCTGTTGCATCTGTGAAATCTTTAAAAGCCCATTGTGCACCCTGCCAAACACTGTCCGTCTGGAGCTGCATGATTCCTGATATTCTCACTCCTACCCACCAAAACCCTCAATACCACTCAGCCTGCATGCCCTCTGCACTGCCTGATACAAGCTTGAGTCAATTCTCCACCTGCACCAAAAATAAAAGTTGTGTCATCAAGTTTCATCTCATGCTATACTTGCCTCTCTCTCTCTCAGCTAACGGGGTAATTATGTCGACAATTCACTGAGGCGTGTAATAACAATAATAGGGTAACTATATCAGGAGATTTCAACTTTTTGAACATACATTGGAATAGTTATCATGTAAAAGGTTTAGAAGGGGATGGATTTCTTGGTATGTATTCAGGCAAACTTTTTATATCAACACAAAGAATGTCCAAAAAGGGATAGCTGCACCTAATTCTGGCAAATGAAAGTGTTTGAGGTGGCAGTGTGGGACTATTTTAGAGATAGCAACCGCAACACTGTGTGGTTTAAATTTGTTATTGAGAATAAATGATTTGCAAAAATGAATTTTGGATTAGTGGAAAGTACATTTTGTTAAAATAAGGCAGGGTCTGGCCAAAGTAAACTGGCAACAGCTCCTTATGGGAGAATCTATAGCAGAACAGTGAGGGGAGTGTTTAGAAGTGAAATGAGAAGAGTAAAGGTCAACTATTTTCCCCTTAGGGTGACATGTAGGAGCAACTAGCCCAGAGAACCCTGGATGTCTCAAAATATCTAGGACTGAATAAGAAGGAAAAACCAGGCTTTTAGCAGCTGCACTGGGATCAAATCAACAAAGTAGAGAATAAAAAGTGCAAGGGGGAGCTTAAGAAAACAAGTAGCAGAGCAAAAAGGGAGCATGAGAAAATGTTAATGGGTAAAATTAGGGTGAGTTCTGAGATATTCTTTAAGTCTATTAAGGGGAAGAGAGTAACTAGGGAAAAGTAAGACCCATTAGGGACCATAGGGCAATCTGAGCATGGAGTCAGAGGACATTGGTAGGATGTTAAACTAATATGTCACTTCTATCCTTACTTGGAAGAAGGAGAATGTAAGTACAGAATTTGGGAGAGGGACTGTGAGGGTTTTGAGCAGATTTTGGGCAAACACATGAGGTGATACACTTTGGAAGAAATAGCAAAATGATGGAGTAGTCAATGAATGGTTGGAAAGTAGGGAGTTCAAAGAAACTGAAGGATCTCAGGGTGCTTGTCCACAGATCTCTGAAGGTGGCATGACAGGGTGCTGTGTGAAGTATTGCAGAGGTCAGTGTTTTGTCCTTGTACAATTAGGCAGATGAATAAGAAATGATATGCTGATGAATGCAAATTTGCAATCCTGGAATAAGAAATGAGCAACACATACACAAGAAAGGTGATCAAATTAACACAAGGTAACTTGATAAAACATCTGAGAGTGACCATGGCTTGAAATATTCTATGTTGAGACATGCAGTTACAAATCAAAGAAAATGCTGGGATTTGTGGGCATGATTGGTGGAGCATACTAAAGTCCTTCTGAACAAAAAAAAAGCAAAGAGCTGCTGATATTGGAAATCTGAAATAGAAATAGAAATCACTGGAGAAACTCAGCAGGCCTGGCAACGTCTGTGGAGAGAAAGCCGAGTTTTGGGGCTAGCTACCCTGCTTCACAACTGTAGCGAGGAAAAGGTTGGTGTATATGCTGAAGATAGCATGAGGGGAGGTGGGACGAGTAAATGTTAGGTGGAGATGGAGCTTAGAGAGAGAGAACGACAATTGGATAGACAATGGAATAGATAAAGGTCAGCCTGAGGGAGTCAATAACTGTTAATGGGGACTGTTAGTAACAGACAATGGGTTGTTTTTGATAGCAGCCCATATGGTGACAAGGCCTGGTGTGTGGGGTGTCGGAGTAAGGACATGGGAGAAGGTGGTCAAGCTCTAAAATTATTTAACTTGATATTGAGTCTGAAGGCTGCAGGGTTCCCAAAAGAAAATGAGGTGTTGTTCTTCCAGCTTGTGTTGAGCTTCCAGCTTGTGCTGTGTGGAGCACTGCAGCAAGCCTGAGGCAGAGATGTTGGTCAAGGAACATGGTGGTGTGTGGAAGTGGCAGGTAACAGGAAGCTCAGGGACATTTTTATGAACAGGACATAGGTGTTCCACAAAATGGTCATCCAATATATGTTTTATATACCCTATATAGAGGAGACCACATTGTGTGCAGCGAATACAGTAGACTATATTGAACGAAGTGTAGGTAAATTGCTACTTCACCTGAAAGATGTGTCTGGGGCCTCGATGGTGAGGATGGAGGAAGTAAACAGGCAGGTGTTACACGTTTTGCGATTGCAGGGGAAGGTGCTGTGGGGTGTGAGAAGGTATTGGGAGTAGAATACGAGGTGTCCCGGAGAGAACAGTCCCTGCAGAAGGCTGACAAGGGACGGGAGGGGAATAGGTGTCTTGTGGTGGCATTTCACTGGAGGTGGCAAAAGTAGTGGCTGATGATCCTTTGGATGCGGATGTTGGTGCAGTGGGAAATGAGAACCAGGAGGACTCTATTGCTGTCCTGGGAGGGAAGAGAAGGGGTGAGGGTAGAAGTGCAAGAAATGGGTCAGAACAGGCTGAGAGCTCTGTCAAATATGGTTGGCGGGGAATTCATGGGTGAGAATTCAGAGACCACCTTGTAGAAGCTGGTATCATCAGAACAGACGCGATGGAGACGGAAGAACTGTGGGAGTAGAATAGAGTCTTTACAGGAAGCAGGGTGTGAGGATGTAGGTCCAGTTAACTGGAGAAGTCAGAGGGCTTGTAATGTATGTCGATGGCCAGATCCCAGAAATAGAAACCGAGATGTAAAGAAAGGGAACCAAGGAGTCAGGGATGGACCAAGTGAAAGTGAGAGCAGGGTGAAAACTAGAAGTGAAATTGATCATTTTCTTTCCAATTCCAGGTGAGAGAGGTAAGCAGTGCAGATGATGTCATCGATGTACCAGAGAAAGAGTTGTGGGGAGGGTCATGAGGTCATTCTGAAGGTTTACAGTGAACTGAGTTGATCTTACGTAGGATATTGTACCAGACACTGTACTTCAAAAGGTACTTGTATATTTTAAATAGTAGAAAGGAGATTGAAAAGAATAAATTCAGTTATAGCAAGGATGAACTATGAGAAAGATTAAAAAATATTAAAGACGAGACATTGGTGAGATTAACCCAAGATATTATTTTAATAACAATCAAGTCAATAGAGAAAATCAGATTAAAAATAAGTGCAGGATAATGTTAGAAAAATACCGTTACTTAAAAACTTTAGGTGAATTCAAGGTACCGTTGCTCTTAGGTTGGGTCTGTTGAATAATGAAAGGACTCAACTCAATGGGGTGAAGGCCCTTTTCTAAATACTGACTTTTCCTTGTTGTTAGTGTCACAGTTCCTTCTTCTTAATTTATTGCAGTATTTTCCGAGGCACAAATGTCAGGTTTGCTTTTGCCTTCTTTTTCTAATTATGGGTTATTGTGGGCCTCTTCTCGATCTCTTTATGCCTCATACCATTGCCATCAATGCTGATGTGAAGAGGCAAACTATTCCCAGTGATCCTACATAAGCACCACCAGCTTAACAACAACCTACAACTCCTGTTACTAACCACCTACTCTGTTCTCTGATATGGCTTGAACACAATTTTCAAACAATGCACTATATTCCATCTACATGAGCTTATTTATTTCTCAGCCCGATAGAACTTAGTGATCACCTAAATGCAAGTATGATTTAGCAACAGGAGACAATTAGTTTTGTGCTATGAACCCCCAATTAATTGATCTACAGGGCTATCAGGAATGTCGGTCTATGGAACTAAACAAATAGCTCTATCCAAAAACTAGCAAAGGCAATGATGGACTGAATGGTCTCCATCTGAACTGAATCATTCCATGAATTGGATTCCGATTACCCAATCCCATTTCATGGTAAAACACAAAGCCCTTTGATTACATTAAATTCTGAGAAAATATATGGTAACAATGAAGAAGTGAACAGAATGTTGAGATACACTGCTGGTAAAGCAGAATTTATCTGTGAGGAGGATTTACAATCTATAGGTTGCCCTTACGATGTCTTTCCAATGTCTTACTTTAAATATTAGGGGTGGTTTTAATTTGAAAAGGTATCAGTAGGTGGGTGACCAGAAACAGGTAGTAAGAGGAATGAAATTTGCTCAACCTTCATTGCTAAGCCTTTTGTAATATTATACATCACCTGGCCAGGGTCTGCAGGCCAGTCTGATAGTCTCAGGGACATAAGCTGGTTGGAGATAGGACAGGAAAGACTGAGGCAGAATGGTTCCAAATGTTCATTGTGAGACCTAAAAGATTGTTCCTGGCCCTTCGCACACCTACAGAAGTTTTCCATTTTTAAAGAAATTGCATTTATTTTGTCCTCTTTCAGATTGCCACCTCCCAGTTATTTTCTCTGACTATTCTGACCAGACAGGTCACCCACAAGTTCCAGTAAAGATAGTTTTCTGATACTAATGATAACTTTAAATCAGAACGTTAATATTACAATTTGACCTTCACTAGCCTGCAAGATGAACCTTAGCTTTTTATAATGTTCACTACAATAACTTGGTGCCAGATGTGGAAGATGGGAATGGAGCAGTCTTAGGCAGTAAGTTTATTCACTTAATTTAAACCCTTTCCTGCACAATTTTCTAGTTCTGGGCTCTTAAACTCAGTCTCCAATGTCCAGTTCTGTTTGGCACAATTTAAAGGGGCACATTTGTTACAGAGAAGGATCCCAAGAATCAAAGGATATGAGAAAAGGTCAAGAAGAGGAAGTCTCATTGATGTGTATAAAGTGTTGAATTTTATGTAGAGGTGTTCCTGGAATACTGCTTCAAGACAGATCGGGCCAGTGGGACATAAATACAAAACAACAAAAGGTTGCTTGATTCCAAACATTGTTAACTAATCTTTACTGAGAGAAAATTTGGATTCAAAGTTGTGGGCAGGTGTTGAGCTGAGTTAAAATAGAGCACCAGACAGGCAAGCTGATGGTTCCCTACTTTGGACTTTTAACCTTCAGCCCATCAATTGAAGTTACACATAGTACAGTCCCAAACAAGGCAAGACAGTCAAACTCACCATATTTCCCTCATCACTGCCAAGCATATTGAATCAAGCAGGTGACATTTTTCAATTTTCATTTCGAGAAGTTTGAGGTTTAATGCATTAGCAGGTGAAAAAGTGTGCACAATATTCTTTTGTAATCATTAAGAATAAAAAAGTGAAAAGACATGACAGAGGAACATTTGAAACTTGCAGGACAATATTTCTTTCTACCTTGCAACACAAAGCAATTCCATGAACATATCCACAGATATCAAAATGACCGCCTGTTTAAATAGCTTTATTACATTATAGACTATAAAAACATAACATGAAAGTTAAACATTTCAGGCATATCTTTTGGGATATATGACTGGAACTGTAATAAAAGTATGAGTGTGTGAGTTGTCAATGGACAAATTCTAGTTAAAAAATTCATGGCCAAAGTAAATTATTTCCGTCTCCATCCGGTTTATTCTCAGTTTGATACATGCCGGCAGCTTGTTTTTAATTTGGACAAGGGTCAAGGCATCACAGAAGTTTCCACTGACATGTGGAGATAGACGATGAAAAGGGTCTTGGCCCCCAGCCTGTGAATGGAAACACAGAGACGCCTTTTCCACTTCCAGGGCTCAGGATCACTAGATATTTTTTCCAGGCCTGTCAGTGTGCACGCTTTTAGTCAGGGACAGCCCAGTCCTTAGTGTGCCGGCCTCAGGAATGTTATTGGAAATTTCAATTTCTCTTTATTTTATGTGTCTCCAGCACAACTGAAGAGGAAAAAGTGCTCCACAGGGTCCTGCTCTGCAGACATGTGCACTGATCAGGGAAGAAAATATTTTCCTTGTATTTCTTAGTTCAGCTTAGTTTTTAAGTTGGAGGACAAGAATTGGACTAAATGAAAAATAAAATCACAAACAAAAAACTGAAGCAGTAAAGATAATTGCAGGCTATATAGAAAATCATAATAGAGTCAGACAGAATAAACAGGGAAATCATATTTGACAAATTTTTCCAATTCTTTGAGGATATAACAAGCAAGGCGGATATAGGAGAACCTCTAGATGTAGTGTATTTGTATTTGCAAAAGGCACTTGACGAGGTGACATAAAAGGGTTCGCATCAGAAGAGAACAACTCCTCATGTAGGCGGAGATAGTAAGAACTGCAGATGCTGGTGCCAGAGGCAACACAGTGTAGAGCTGGAGGAACATAGCAGGCCAGGCAGCATCAGAGGAGCAGGAAAGTTGATGTTTCAGGTTGGAACCCTTCTTCAGAAGAGTTGGTGATATGTTAACATGGATAAAGGATGGGTCAAAAGGAAATAGATTTAACATAAATGGATCACTTTCAAATTGGCAACTGTACTGACTGGAGTGTCACAGATGTCATGACAGGACTGTAGACATTTATAATCATTGTTAGTTACTTGGATGAAGGGGCCAAATTTATTGTAGTCAACTTTGTAGATGACACAAAGATAGGCAGGAAAGTTAGCTTTGACAATTCAAAGAGTCTGCAATGGGATGGAGAGATTAGGTGAGTCAGCAGATGTGGGAAGATGTAAGGTTGGTAAGAAGTATTAAAAAAAATTTAAGTGGAAAGAGGCTGCAAAATGCCGCAATGCAGAGAGATCAAGGCGTCTTTGCATTTTAATCATAAAAAGTAGACAGGTACAACAAGTAATTAGGAAGGCAAATAGAAAGTTGATATTTATTACAGTGGCAATGAAATATCATAATAGGGAGGTCTTGCTACAATTGGGCACACCTGTGTACAGCTCTGGCTTCCTTACATGCAGTGGAAACAGTTTGGAGAAGGTTCATGACACTATTCACTGGGATGAAGGGATGTTTTATGAATAACATTTGAGTGGTTGGGCCTGTACTGATTGGAGTTTAGAAAAATGAGCAGTAATCTCACTGAAACATATAAGATGATGAGATTCTGAGGGAGCATGACAAGGTAAATGCTGAGTGGATGTTCTCCCTCCACCAGGAAGAGATCTAGAACTAGAGGGCATACTTTTAAAATAATGGGTCTCCCATTTAAGACAGAGTTGAGGAGGATGTTTTCCTCTTCGAGGGTTGTTAGTCTTTACAATTTTTGTTCACAAATAGCAATGGAGGCATGATCATTGCATATGATCAAGGTTAAGCAGATTTTTAATCTACAAGGGAGTCAGAAGTAATGAGAAAATAGAGTTAAAAACCATGATCGGATCATCAATGATCAATATTGAATGGCAGACCAGACACAATTGGTTGGATGGCTTACTTCTGTTCCTATTTCTTATAGTTCTATGATTTTCACAAACATTACAGAGAGAGATCATAGTTGTTGCTATAGTTGAACAATATCAAATGAAGTCACTTTCTACTTTTGCAGGAGTTAAATCACTTCCTTTTTATGTGCAAAGATTACAATAAAATGAACGAAGCACAGGTAAGAAGGGATGACCTGGGATTGATTCCAATGCAGAGTTGTAAAGGTGTGGATGGTCTCCTAATTCGTGAAAGGCAATTTAACACAGTTTGTAGTCTTCATCTCAACTGCTCCATCATATTACAGCTTTCATGTTGCTGGTGGTTGTTTTTACTTACATCAAATCTCCACAAATCTGGGTTTGTTTTAATGCTGGCAGTGACTGAGTACATGGATGTCAACTCTCTGCAGTGTGCTTGATATGTTACATTGTTTACTAGAGTTCCAGCAGCTGTGAGGTTACTGCTGCACATTTAACAAGACATAATCTGCAGGGAACTCAGTGTTTGCTGCTGATATAAACTTGGGTCTGCCACAGATAATCTCTCAGTTTCAGTGATTTCAACCACACCCATAAGCAGTTTGAGCACCTTACTTTTGTTGCAGTTGAATCACCCTCGTTTGGAGATGATCTGTCCATTTATATAATAGCCAACTATGAGAGCTTGCTGTACACAAATTGCCTTCCATATTTCCTGCATTATAACAGTGACTCCACTCCAAAAAAGTCTACTATTCTCTATGAAGTGCTTTAGGAAGCGCTGAAGTCAGAAAAGGCACAGTCCAATTAAATCTTTCTTTCTTCCATCTGTTACTGTGACAGTGTAACTTGGGATAACACTACCACCCAACGGTGGGGACTGTTGACGGAGGAACTGTTGCCATGCATTCTTCAAGGGAGATGAGGAAATGAACAGCCATATTCACTCTTGCTACTCTTGTCAATAGTCCTCAATAAAACATCAGTGAAATCATCTCGTGCAATGACAATGAAACTCAAGTGTTAAATAACCTTGACATGCACAGGTGTAGCAGCTGAATTTTTGGCTGATATAATAAAGTTGCTTAAGTTAACCAACTCAAGTGATTCATAATTTTAAACCCATTACAGTATATTTAGAGAAAATTCTATTTCACTATGCATAATTCTAGACAGTATCTTCCGGTTGATAAATGGAGCCTGTTTCCTGACATTCCTCTACATAGAAAAGTTAGCTAGTGCAGAAACTAACACAACACACTGAAATACCCTCAGAGAAATCTGAGAGAGATCAACCTTTGTGGTTACAATAAAACCAAGGATTAGAATATCCTCAATGTAGATTATTCATGTCTTTCCTTAGTATTGAAAACAGGATTGTTCCTGAATTTCACTTATCTAAGCAACATTAGGAGTTCTGTGTGCAGCTCTTGTCTTCATTCTATTAAAAAGATTTAGAGATAATGAAGAAGGTGCAAAAACAGATTTGCAAGGATAACATCAGACCTGAGAGATTATAACCATTGGAAGAACAGGAACAGTCTGGAGTCATTTTTCTCTATAAAGTACAGCATTAATGAATAACCTGATTGACATCATTAAGATATTGAAGGGAATTAACAGGAAAAGGATAAGGGGCCCTCTTGCGGTGCAGTGGTAGTGTCCTACTCTGGACGTGAAGGCCTGGGTTTCAAGTCCCACCTGTTCCAGAGGTATATAATAACATCTCTGAAAGGGTGGTTCAGAAAAATAGATTTTTTTAAAAAAAAGAGGGTGCATTTCTTTGGTGAAATTGACAGTTTGGGAATTTTTTGATCTGTGAAACTGAAGGGCTCCGGTCATGGCCAGATAAGAGGTTGCTGCTCACAACAGTCATTCTTAGGGGGGACTTTCCATTTTTGACAGGCAGGTGCAATCTTCTTCAACTGTATTTTTCTGCCATCAACATTTATCACAGCATCAGCCATCTTATGCAACTTTACCATACCGCGCTGATAAAGAAGCAACTGTAGCAGGAACATTCTGTCTTCTCTTCAGCAACATGCTGCTCCACATAGATGCAGAGATCTAGAGTGAGGGAAGAGAGGCCTTAAACACACTGTCTGTAGGCAGAGATAGCTCAGCACCAATGTTTCAGGAGGCTAAGATTCCCATGGTTGATGCTGTACTAGCAACTTCCTGAAACACGACCTCTTTCAGAGGAGAACAGGTGGTCATACATTGCCCGGGCTCTCAAGGTGCCCAATACTGGAGCACATGACCCGTATCCCTGTGACCGTGCCTATTCCTGAGCTCTCTTCTCCTGTAGAGATAAAGCAGAGAGTTATGACTGTTAAAAATGGCTTGTAGAGAATGGCAGTGAGTCATTGATATGAGAGATCAATAAGAGTCTGGGTGTTGGCTGGTCACATGAGGAAGTGAGGTCCCTGGAGAGAGGAAGGAGTAGAGCTGCAGACTATGTTTTTCTGTGTGTGGGGCAGGAGAACACGTGGAAGTCAGTATGTGTGACCCAGCATCTCAACATGTTTTCCACTCACCTTTCCCATTCTCTGGAAGTCTTGGATCCCTCTTGATCTACTATCTCCTGGTTAGAGGGATTTTTACTCATTCCTTCTGATTTGGTTGGGACTATCACTTGAAAAGTTCCAGCCAACATTTCAAATATGAGTCAATCAAAACTAGGGGCCATGATGTAAAGTAGTTAATAATAATAAAATAATAATAATGATGAGGTAGCTAATAAATTATAAATGTGAAACTCAGAGGAAGCTTATTTATCTCGGTAGCGGTTAGAACATGGAACCACAAGGTGTAGTTGACGTAAATAACATAGATATATTTAAGGTGAAGCTATATTAGTGCAAGAGGGAGAAAGAGTCAGGGGGTATGGAGGTGGATGAAGAAAGGTAGGAGAAGGTTCATGTGGAGGATAAAACTGGCATAGACATTTTGGAACAAATAACCTGTTTCTGTACTGTAAACACTTTAGAATGCTTCATAAAGAAGAGAGTGTTCTTCACTTTCCAATGTGGTATGTTTGTTGCACTTTCAATCTCCATCCATATGTTGAGTAATGAATACTTTCCCTTCTTTCCTGTAACACAGTGATTTGCTCATTAATAGGGTAGCAACAACTTTCATAATAAAGTCGTTGAGTATCTATGAAGTAGCAGCATTGAGATGTAAGCAGGGTAGAACTGCTTAGGCAAATGTTATTTCCATATATTTGTATATCACAATAAGATCTTTACAGTAGTATTTCATTTGATGCTTTTGATATCTCTATTGAAAGGCATCCAAAATAATCAGTTCAATTCATCATTGAAGCGAAAAGTTGCACTAGGAACACTTACATTCTGTGGTTTGGGCCTAAAATTTCAAGAAAACTCATGATTTTTTTTTTGTAAAACTCCAAACCTCCACATGCATGCTGGCTCTGACAAAAATAGTTGGATATTAGTTTGCGTCACAGTTTCTAAACATTTTTGTCACCATGGTATAAAATGAGAACCCAGAGAAATAGAGGCAATGACTAATCATCTAACATCTGAGTTATTGGGATATGTGCTAAGTGTTGTCAATTCAGCTGAACCATTCATCACAAATCAATAAAAAAGTTTGGTATTTTAACCCTGAAAGCTCACTCTGCTTGGGTACCTGCAATAGCTCAAGTAACATGTAGAAATATAACTCACATTTGAGTGAATGTCAATCTGTGGAGATATATTCAATACTCTGTGATCCAGACTTTAATATTTTGTTTTAATAAATGACAAATTGACATGTTAATATTCAAAATGTTGGATAACGTGATTTTTTTTCCCTGCTCCGTTTTTTGAAAAGCAACGTGAGATTCGGGGAGGGGTAGTGTTTAAAATGATGCTTTGTTTGTATTCACCTGTGTTTCAGTTTCTTTATAACCCCGTTCTCTTCAATTGGGACAGTGTGCAGTCGCCTGACCCCTAACTGGGCTTCCTTTTTGAAGAATTCCTTAGTTCTCAGGGAGCAGCTGTGCACTGGGAGATTTTCCCATGTGGGCTGCAGGTGAAAACTGGGACTCGGCCTGGCCTCCGAGGGAAGCCATCTGTCGCTGACTGGAAAACTTCACAACACCTCACCGCCCCCAGACTTCCACCCCTCCCCAGTGCCAGCACAGCTTTGTGAATCATTGAGGAATGTGCTCAGCATCACGGCTCTCAATTCCATGACTAATTCAGTTGTCACCAGGGCCCGCAGCACTTACTAACACTTTGCAAACTGGAACCGCTTTCATTTGTAACAAATGTACAGAAGATACCATATGTACTGGGTTGAATATTTTGCTTGCTTTACTCTATAGATGTTTTTAGTGAATAGGTGACAATTAACCGACTGTTCCTACTTCTGTTACTGTTCAGCACCATAGATCATTGTCTTTCATTGACGTTTGTAAAAATTATGGCATAAATGTAAAATTGTCTATACCAGTGAAATTAAATCTATAAAGTAGTCATAATCTGCAGTGTTTGCAGTATAATTTATGGCATCATTTTGAACATTTTTATAGGTGTAATATGTCTATTAATGTTATTTTCCTACATTCTAGTGTTGACTTTTACAAAGTACAGCGCACAATAATCCATTAAAACATATTATACTACACAGGGATTGGTCGGCATCTTAAAATGCTTTATATTTCATGTTTAACTTTGCTTTTGTTTGGGCTATGGAGCGTGACCTCTGTGAACTGCTCCCGCCCCAAAAAATTTCTGTAAAGACTTGTCTTGTTTTCCGAGTTAGCAGCGGAGTCTTTTAATAGAATCACTGGTTGTGTCATTCAGCACCTAGTAAGCTGATTGACACCTTAGCATTGCATCTGTGTTGTCCAACCAGTTTACAATTCCAATTATGAACACAGGAACCGGAATTGACCATTCATCCCTTGGAGCCTATTTCACCATTCAATTTGATTGTGGGTGAACTCTGTCCTAACAACTCTGTTCGAGACACCCTTAACAGATTAAGTGGCTTCTCCATGTGTAATTTTAACCACCACAATTAATTCAGCTTTTGTCTTTCAAGGAAATGCAAGCTTGTTCTATGAATGCTCATAGTTTAACCCTTTTAGCCTAAATCTCTGCAGAATCCTCACCATGGCTAATACATTCTCACCCTGCTGTTGTGCTTAGATCTGACTACAATGTTCCAACCTGAACTTTATACTATTGTATCATGACAACAACTCTTTTCTATTCCAGTACCCTTTTTGTCAATGCCATAATTATTTAACAGTTTAATTTTTTTGTGTCCATCCGCTGTACAGTCTTAGTAATCTCAAAACATGGAATTCAAATATTCTCTGCTTTTCCACAAGCCTTACCATCTCAGTGATTTGAAAGTACTCTGACCTATATCCTGCCTAGGCCCAAAGTGGATGACCTCTAACTTCCCCTTGACCCAATATAGGATTGTCATTCATACAAAGCCGTTATTTCTCACATGGCACACACTCAGGCTTCGAGTTATTATTGAGTTATCATCTTTCATAGGCTGTGTGAGATATTTTGACACCATTGGAAAGCATTTCTTTCTGTGTATGGAAAAAAACTACAATGTGAAATCCAAGACACTAAAGCTAGCTATGTGAGATTGGGTATTGTTAAAAGAAAACAATATTATTTTTAAGAATTAGACATAACACAGTGTGGAGCTGGAGGAGCACAGCAGGCCAGGCAGCATCAGAGAAGCAGAAAAGTTGACGTTTCTGGTCAGGACCCTTCTTCAGAAATAGGGGAACGGAAAGGGAGCTCCGAAATAAGTAGAGAGAAGAGGGGTGGGGCTAGGGAAGGTAGATGGAATGGTGATTGGTGAGGGCAGGTAGGGAGTGGTGGGGATTGGTCTTTGAGGTGGGAGGGGTAGATAGGTGGGAGAGAAGATGGGCAGGTTGTGTCAGGTCAAGGAGGCGGAGATGAGAGGGAGGGTTGGTCATGAGATGAGGCCAGGGGGCTGGGGAGATTTTGAAACTGGTAAAATCCACATTGAGACCATTGGGGATTTTACCAGTTTCAAAATCTCCTCACCCTCCGGCCTCATCCCATGACCAACCCTCCCTCTTATCCCCACCTCCTTGACCTGTCCGTCTTCTCTCCCACCTATCCGCTCCTCCCACCTCACTGACCAACCCCAACCTCTGCCTACCTGACCTCACCTATCACCATCCCACCTACCTTCCCCAACCCTATCCCTCCTCTCTCTATTTATTTCAGAGCTCTCTTCCTCCTCCCCCATTTCTGAAGAAGAGTCCTGATCCAAAGCGTCAGCTTTCCTGCTCCTCTGATGCTGCCTGGTCTGCTGTGCTCCTCCAGCTCCACACTGTTGTCTCTGACTCCAGTGTTGGAAGTTCTTATTATGTCTTATTTGTAAGAACTGTTGCTCAGCAGTAGATAACAAAATACAATATAATTAGGGAGGAAATGGTCTTGTTGTGTTGTTAGACCAGTAATCTAGAGACCCAGGGAATATTCTGGGGACCTGGGTTTGAATCCTGCTGTGGTAGATGGTGGCATTTGAATTTAATTAAACAAAAATCTGGAATTAAAAGTCTAATGATGACTATTTAACCACTGTTAATTGTTACCAAACATTTTTTTAAAAATCCACCTGGCTCACTAGTGCCTACTCTGGCTAATTTGTGATTCCAGATGCACAGTAATGTGGGCAATTAGGGATGGACAATAAATGTGACGCCCACATCATATAAATGAATAAAAAAAGGAAACAAAATGTTTGAAAGAGAAGTTGCACTGTGGATCATTTCTGCACACCTATGGTGATTAATTTAATCATACTTAATTGAATAGTTGGGGGTCTTTTAGAAGTGGGGCAGGGTGTGTGGTTTGTTCTGTGCACTTACGTTGGAAATGCTTGTAAATTAAGCACAGGAGAGAAACTGCCCTTTTTATCAATGTTTTATTCCTCATTAAACTCTCTCCTCCTGGCAACAGACCTCATTATAACCCTGATCTAATACTTGTTGTAAAACCTGTTATATAACTTGGAGTTAAGTAGAAAAGAAAATCATTGAGCCTGATGGTAGAAATGACCAAAAGTAACTAAAACACCAGCTGGAAATCTAAGTGGAAAGCGCTGTAAAGGCAAGAAAAAAAATAGTTTCAAAATGGATGAATGATTTGAGAGTAAATCAGTTTCTCAAAGTTTCATGAGTATTGAGGTTCTGAGGAAGGGCCACCAGACCTGATACATTAACTCTGATTTTTCTTCACAGGTGCTGCCAGACCTGCTGAACTTTGCCAGCAACTTCTGTTTTTGTTTCTTGAGTATTGATTGCGTAGATGGTTGTATCAAACTCTTCAATATGTTAAATTGTCTAATTCCTTCCAGCTCTTATATATTCTATGTATTGCTCCTGTCAATCAGGTAACCAGAGATGGTGGAATGCTTCTGAAATTATTACATGGTATCACTATATTTCTATACAGTGGGCGGCCTGCAGAACCAGTGAAATCCATATAACAGGATTATCCTCTTTGGCACCTTAAAGTGAACCTACCATTACAAACTTATTAGCAACACAGAATGTTCCTGTAAGGTACTGAGAGGCCCTTGTTGGAAACTGAAGCAACTTGCCTCTTTGGTTTTGGTACCAGACTCTACAATGGAGCTGCACAATGCCCCCGGTTTGCTAAGGGCAGTCATGGAGAAGAAAGGAGAATGAAAGGAATGGGTCATCATTGTCTTAGTGAATCAGTTATGTGGGTTGTACAAACCACTAAACTGATAGCAACACAGTTACAGTAATTTCAAACTAGATCAATATCATTGTTTGTTTGGAGAAAGGCATCTGTACATTGTAGCTTATACACTGTGACTTGTCATAATCAAGTGACCTCTGAGAGGTAGTTACTTTTCTATTAAGACATGAAGGCAGTGAAACCAGCATATGGATTAGATTCTCAGGGACCAACACATAACAGTGGCTGCCTTCTCTTTGTCACTGACTTGTAGACGGGGTTCTTGGGCCTTTGAATCCTTATAATTAAGAGCATAATTATTGTATTTAACAATGTCGGTTCATAGATATTAATCTCCTGGAATCCAGGTTCAAACAACAACAATATAAAATAATCTTTAAATAGAAATATTTCATTCAAGAGAGCTAAACATCACTTTTATCAGTGCACTGTACTAACTTGTAGCAACCCAATGGAGATTCTGTAGTTCCCTCACTTCTTGCAATGTGAATGATTTCTTTTGGACTTTAACATGTTGAAACTAAGAGAATAGTAGTAAAAAGAGAAAACTAAAAGAAACTTTTGTTCTTTATAAAGTAGTAAATGTCATTAATTTAAAACAAATTCATCTTTTCCTCCAGGGATATCTCTGTTGAGCAATGGGTGGATGAATAAATTTTGAAATATTGCCTAATTTTTCCACCATCAGTTAGCATTGTTGTCCCTTCCTGTCATGCAGATGAGACTGTAGTTTCGAATTGTTACATTGGACGCAAGGCTCTGAAACAGGCCATTCAGACTGGCCCCCAAAAAATTGTAATGTTTTCTTCAGGGGCTGCGTCACTTGTGTGTGAAGGTTTCTATTTTATGTCTGAAACTTGAATAAAGCGTAGAGCAATTGTATAATCACAAGTATAATTTTGATGTTGCTTTGAGCATGTCTCCATCCCGATACAGTATTGTATACAGAAAAACTTCAGGTCTCCAGATTCCATTTCGACAATTTATGGGCAGCCAGCTTTGAATTCAAAACCCCTATATTTAATGGGAAAATGGACACTACGCAACCTGCTGTCACTGGGTGATGCTAGCTTTCTCTTTTAGGAAATGTTTTACACTCAACAGTAGCAGCACATTGTTAGAATTCAGCATGTGGAAAGCATGCAAGTGTAATCCTTCATTGTCTGAGCAGTGTACAGACTAATGAAGCCCCCCTGAAATAAATGATACATGAAGGTAATTGACCAACTGTAGTGTTCCAATGCCGAAGCATTGCTGCAATGTCAAATTTAAAACCAGCTGCTTGCTGTAACTGTTGCCACTGCAGCAGCAGAGGTACAGACGGGTTTGGGGCAGTTTTTCAAACAGCAAGAAACCCATCAAACCCACAGGTAGAAGAAGAATTAACAAATAAAACCATTGGTAACAGGCAAATGCTCAGAATAAAACTGTTCCTTGAAACGTGCTATTTAAGAGTGGAAATTATTTATTAGTGGCAATATGCGGTTAGAAGCCAAAGGCTGACTTAACCAGGGACGTTAATTCAGCCCACACATAAGTTCAGATACTGCAAACTTTCCACATCTGTATTCTAAGTGTTGCTATTAACTTTTTGTGTAAAATACAGCTAACTTGGACAAAGAAGCTTGACTTTGCTAATTCATGTAAGTGACTTTAATCTGAGTGTGATGACGGGGGTTTGGGGGGGTAGGGGGGAAGAGCTGGATTCTGAACTAAGTCAATCTGACCATCATCATGAATAATAGAAAAAAAAACTTGGCGCACATTGTTCATGCAATGATTCCTAAAATCATGACAGGATCATTATAAAGAGCATGTCAATTTGTTGTGAAAGGAAGTATGCTTACAAGAATGGTAAGTTTCTCTAAAGACGCCTTATATAATTGTTCTAACCATATGTTCAAAATAGAGGCACTCTGGATATTCTATATAAGTTTTACACTTAAACTGATCAAAAATAGCCTTGTTAATGCTCACAGGACTCACAGTGTGATGTCAAGCTTGATGTTACAGAGTTTACATCAGAAATTTATGGCTTGCAGGACAGTGCCAACGTTCCTTTAAAGTAATAAAATCAAAGGCACAGAAGTCAGTTGAATGTGTGGAATATAAATGATATTCAATTGGATTGAAGTGTGGAATAGGTCCTTAAGGCTCTCCCTGGGGACAGGAAACATGTCAGTATCTCATCTTCAGTTGGGGGTGCAAAGGGTCATCCAGGGCTGTCTGGGTCTAGGTGTTCCTTCAGGCTGTTTTCTGTGAAAATAGGACTCAGCCAGCCAAACATAGAAGCTGACGTCTTGTGTGTATTCATATACCGTCTGCCTTGACACAGGGACTGCACTAGTTTACATATATCTATGCTAATGATTTCATTCTCGTGTGATCGGTTGAACGGCTTCCTTCTGTCTTGAAATTTCTGTGAAATTCTGTCATAGCACAAGCAGCATTGATGTGGACTTCAGACTTGATCACTTCCTGCTGGGGTGTCCATTTGACTGTTGTCTGTGTGTCATTCAGGATCGAAAGACCTGTAGGTAGTATATTCATGAAATATGCTTTGGCAGCATTATGATAGAATGTAATAAAAATGCTGTTTCTGCCGAAAGAAATCAGACTAGAAATGTCTTCAGCTCCTGGCTCGTGTGTATGAATGGTTACAGTCAAAGCAGCAGTGTCAGTGCTACTAAGGAGGTTGAAGACTAGGTGGGCTATCAGTGCTGGCTATCCCTGTCCAGGGACCCTAACTGTTCCATTCACATGGCGACAGCAAGTGAGAGGTAATTGGGCCCAATGTTATTGCCGAATAACTTGCCAACACGCAGTATGGTAGCTTTGAGATGGCCAACTCCTCTACTAACACTCATTAACATGAGCCCACACATTAAAAATTGACAAATGACAGGGCTCCAAGAACTGACGGGATCAGGTCCCAGCAACTTCAGTACAAAAGCTGATGAACTTTATCCTTAGGGGCACAGTGTTGCAGTGAAATTATTTGCCACAAAATGATAGGTTATTATTTAATATCTCCCATAGTATACATGCCAGAAGAGGTTAGCTGGCTGCAAGTGCAGGAGTTACATTTTTATTGTGCCATTTGCAACCTCAGGATATCCCAAAGTGCTTTAACCAATATTTGATCTATATTCACAGTTACCAAGTAGGATATATGGGCACCAAATTTTACATAGCAATATCCTACAAGCTGCAATGAGATGATAAATACAGCACCATATCAAACAAATCATGTCCGGTCATCCAAATCTGGGCATTTAAAAAGGAATTTTGAAATAAGTTAAAGGAATTTATATTATAATGCAAGGTTTTCTATTTTTCTAATCTGACACTATCATCATTAATTTAATTAAAATGTACCATAAAAATCATAAAATATTGATAAGGGAAATCCCCACTATCCGCCCATCCTACCTCTTCCCATGTTCTTGAATCTTATCTAAGCCTTTAAATTCATACCTTCAAATCAAAAATCAAAATGAAACATTTATCATACCATTTGACAACTAATCAAAAAGAACCCTGTGAGTTGATTATGAATAATTCCATTACTTAGATCTCCTCTCCAAAACATTTGCCATTTGATTGATGAAGATGATATCAAATTAAACACCTCTGTACCACCGTATGTGTGACACCACAACTATCTTAACCAGGCCTTCCAAACACTTCAAGGACATAGATATTGGACAAGTGCTTGAGAACCATAACAGATTGCGCAGATAAAAAGACAGAGCATAATCACTAAAGCCTGCTTTACCCCACTGAGATAAGACGATAGGATGTTCGGCATAAATAGACTATTTGGCCCATTGCGTTTGTTCAGCCATTCAATCAGATCACAGCTTATCTGATAATCCTGAACTCCATTTTCCTGCTTGTTCTTCTCACACCTCTTGATCTCCTTACCGGTTAAGAATCTGCTAACTTCAGCTTTGAATGTTCTTAAAGACCCAGACTTAATAGTTTTCTGTTAAAGGGCTGTTAAAAGTTTTTTTAAAAATCCACAGAGTCACTGCCATCTAAGAAAAAGAAGAGTTCTTCCTCATCTCTATCTTAACTAGGTTACCTTTTACTCTATGATTTCACCATCAGGTCCTAGACACTCTCACAAGGGAAAACAGCTTCCCAGCATCTAACCTGTCAAGCCCTCTCAGAATCTTACATGTTTCAATGAGGTCACCTCTTCTAAACTCCAGTAAGTACAGGCCTAACCTATTCGACTTCTCTTCTTAAGAAAACCCCTCCATTCCTGGAATTGATCCAGTGAACCTTGTCTGGACTGTTCCCAATGCCAGTACATCTTTCTGAAGAAAAGAGGACTAAAACTATTCATAGTAGTTCAGCTGTGGTCTAATGAATGCCTTGCATAGCTTTAGCAAGACTTCCCTATTTTTATACATCATTCCCTTTGAAATAAAAGCCAATGTTAGATTTGCCTTCACTGTTATCTGCTGAGCTTGGATGTTAGGTTTCTGTGATTTTTTTAAAAAACTCATTCACAGGATGGAGGTGTGACTGGCTAGGCCTACGTTTAATGCCCATCCCTAATTGCCCAGAGAGCAGTTAAGAATCAACCACATTGCTATGGTTTTGGAGTCACAATGCCAGCCAATACAGGTAAGGATGGTAGTTTTCTTCCCTGAAGGGTATGATTGAACCTGATGGGTTTTTTCCTTTCAACAATTGAAACGGGATTCATAGCCATCATTAGATGCTTAATTCTAGATATTTATTGAATTCAGATTCCACCATCTGCCATGGAAGGATTTGAACCTTGGTCTCTGGATTAACAGGCTAGTGATAATACCACCAGGCCATTGCTTCCCTGAAATGTGCAGGATCCTTTAAATCCTTTGGTGCAGCAGCATTCTGCAGGGTTTTTTCCATTTTAATAATATTCAGCTCCTCTGTTCTTTCTGCCAAAGTGGTTAGCACTGCTACCTCACAGTGCCAGAGACCCAGGTTCAATTTCAGCCTTGGGCAACTGTCTGTGTGGAGTTTGCATGTTCTCCTTGTGTCTGCGTGGGTTTTCTCTGGATACTCTGGTTTCTTTCCACAGTCCAAAAATGTGCAGGTGAGGTGGATGGGCCATGCTAAATTGCCACGTATTAACCAGGGATGTGCAAGCTAGATGATGTTAGCCATGGTAAATATGAGGTTTTGAAAGAGTAGACGGTTTGGGTGGGATGCTCTGAGGTTCGTGTGGACTTGTTGAGCTGAAGGGCCTGTTTCCACATTGTAGGGATTCTATGATTCAAACAGACAGATTAGAATTATAGAATCCCTACAGTATAGAAGCAGGCCATTCAGCCCATCATCCCTCCTAAGAGCATCCCACCCAGACCCATCCCCCCATAACTCACCCAATCTACACATCCCTGGACACTATGGGCAATTTAGCACAGCCAAACCACCTAACCTGCACATCTTTGGACTGTGGGAGGAAACCGGAGTACCCAGAGGAAACCCAAGCAGACACGGGGAGAATGTGCAGACTCTACACAGACAGTCACCCGAGGGCGGAATCAAACCCGGGTCCCTGGTGCTGTGAGGCAGTAGTGCTAACCACTGAGCTACCGTGCTGCCCCTTTTGCTTTCGTAGATTCTTTGTGTTATCCTTGTAGTGTAGACTAAAAGCAGGGGTGATATGTAAATAAGAGGGTGTCCTAGTTAGGAAAGAGATGAGGAGAAAACTTTTCCTCAGAGCATCATTGATTTGTGGAATTCTTTCTCTCAGAGGCCAGTGTAGGCAGGGTTATTGAATATTACTAAGTTTGATTTAGACAGATTCTTCTTGATTAACAAGGAAGTCAAAGAGCATCGGGGGTAGGCAGTCAGGCAAAGGCCATGGTTGGCTTAGCCATTAATTTATCAAATTTCAAAGTATCCTTGGGGGTTTGAGTAGCCTACACTTACTCCTAATTCATGTACTTATACATTAACTTCAAAAGTTGAAATTGAGTTTGTTCTGATGGTCACTGTTGTATTTCAGTAGCTCACAAAGGGGTTGGGTTCACTGGATAATGTTGTTAATTGAGTAATCTTGGTGCGTATGTTTATGGACTCTATGATTCATAGAGCTGTACAACATGAAAACAGACCCTGCAGTCCAACTCGTCCATGCCGACCAGAAATCCTAAATTAATCTAGTCCCATTGGCCAGCATTTGACCCATATCCCTCTAACCTTTCCAATTCATAACACCCTAGCTGCCTTTTAAACGTTGTAATTGTACCAGCCTCCTCCACTTCCTCTGGCAGTTCATTTCATATATGCACCACCCTCTGTGTAAATATGTTGCCCCTGAGGTCCCTTTTAAATCTTTCCCCCCTCATGTTAAACTTGTGCCCCCCAGTTACATACTACGCCACCCCGGGGAAAAAACCTTGGCTATTGACCTTATCCATGCCCCTCGTGATTTTATAACCTCCTGTAAGCTCACTCCTCAGCCTCCGACACTCCAGGGAAAATAGCTCCAGTTTACTCAGCCTCTCCCAATAGCTCAAACACTCCAACTCCAGCAACATTCTTGTAAATCTTTTTTGAACCCTTTCAAGTTTCACAACATCCTTCCTACAGCACGGAGACCAGAACTGAACACAGTATCCCAAAATGGCTGAACCAATGTCTTTTGCAGCCACAACATGACCTCCCAACACCTATGCACTGACCAATAAAGGGAAGCATACCAAATGCCTTCTTCACTATCCTATCTACCTGCAACTCCACTTTCAAGGAACTATGAACCTGTTCTCCCAGGCCCTTACCATTAACTGTATAAGTCCCACTCTGATTCGCCTTTCCAAAATGCTGCACTCATGTTTATCTAAATTAAACTCCGTCTGCCGCTCCTCCAGTTTATAAATCATATAGCTTTGAATTCATTAGGTACACATGGAATGGATGGGTCATGAAGTCTTGGAGGTGTAGAGATCTATAGCACAGAAAATGGCCCTTCAGCCCATTTAGTCTGCACCAGTCAAGGATAGTCACCTAACTATTCTGAACCCATTTTACAGCACTTGTCCCATGGCCTTGTATGCCTTGGCATTGCAAGTATACACCTAAATACTGCTTAAATGTTATGACGGTTCCTACCAGTACCATCCTTACAGGCAGTGAGTGCCAGATTCCCAGTACCCTCTCGGTGAAAACATTTTTCCCTACATCCCCTCTAAACCTCCTCCTCCTTACCTTAAATCTATGTCCCAGGTCAGTGATCCCTCCATTAAGGGGAAAAGTTTCTTCTTGCCTACCCTATTGTGCCCTTCATAATTTTACATACTTCAATCGTGTGTATGGGTAAACTTTAACAAATAATAAGAGGATAAAGTATGATGCAGTATGGGTTAGGACTGCAGCTTTTTTAAAATGATGACCTTTTAATTTTTGCCATTATAATTTGTAATTTAACTGGACATGGATAACAGATTACACAATGTAAGCACCCAGAATAGATTCTAAACTTGCACTCTGCTGTTCAGGTTCTGTAAAGGTGGCATATTTTCAGCTTTTAATTGCCTCATAATTTTGACTAAAATTAAAACTATTGATTCTCACACCTTGACGAGAGACCTTTCTCTTACATCAATTTTGCCAATTAACTCACAGTTACAATATACATTGTGTTTAGGAGAACAATGAGTAATACTATATGTATTGATGTTAATTTACATTTGTCAATTGTCTGCCAAGTTGTATGGCTGTTCGAAATAACTATCCTGATGTATCCTCCACTTCTTGTAAAACATTTTGTCCATATGTATCTTTCTTTAATCCTTCACGGGAAAAATAACAACAGAATTCTAAGGTAACTTGAAAACCCCTGATTAAAGAACATGACCAAATTGTGATCCCAATATAGGTTAGTTCAAACCACTCATTCACAGTCAGGGTAGGATTATAGGATATGAATTTATGGGGTCCTTGGTCTATGCCTCAGCCAAATGAGAGTTTCGATCTGGTGAAATTTGCCACTATACAGAAAATCTGCCGACAACTTCTGACATATTATTCTGACATTTTTAAACAGTACTCCCAGGAAAGGTGAGACAGAGTTGGCAGACAGATTATAATATGAACAATGACACTTGCTTGTCATGGTTTGTGCTGTAATAGGTTGATGTTATGGTGAACGTTGAGGGTGTGGGCATTTGTGCAGAAAGACCCTAAGTGTTCCAGGACCCAGAGCCTTGAGAATCCTTAATCTAACTCCTTACAGCTCCAGTGTGATTGGAGATAAAAGGTACTGCAGATGCTGGAGAATCCGAGATAACAAGCATGGGGCTGGATGAACACAGCAGGTCAATCTGTACTAAATCTGCCCTAAACATTGCTCTACTGTTTTACATTTATTGGCTGTGGAAATTAAATACTTTGATTTTTATTATTCAATGTGTGAAAAGGAAATGTCTAAACTAATTCTCTCTTCTCACTTCGTCTTTGCCAGGAAAATGTTAACTCTATGGTAGGATATACCATAGTCCATTAATGTAGGGTATTCTCTGATAACTCAGTCATCTGGTCAGTCTTGATGAATGAGCCAACACATTAAATGAAGCAGACTGCATGACAGTGGCACAGCAAGGTGTGGGGCTGAACGAACACAGCAGGCCAAGCAGCATCACAGGAGCAGGAAAACTTGACGTTTCGGGCCTACACCCTTCATCAGAAATGGGGGAGGGGAAGAGGGTTCTGAAATAAATAGGGAGAGAGGGGGAGGCGGATAGAGGATGGATAGAGGAGAGGAGGATAGGTGGAGAGGAGGCAGACAAGTTGAAGAGGCGGGTATGGAGCCAGTAAAGGTGAGTGTAGGTGGGGGGGTAGGGAGGAGATAGGTCAGTCCAGGGAGGACGGACAGGTCAAGGGGGCAGGATGATGTTAGTAGATAGGAGATGGGGGTGTGGCTTGAGGTGAGAGGAAAAACAGGTTTTATTTCAGAACCCTCTTCCCCTCCCCCATTTCTGATGAAGGGTCTAGGCCCGAAACGTCAAGTTTTCCAGCTCCAGTGTGATTACTGCCTGAAGCATTAATAGTGATTTTTTTTTTGGCCGATTGCAGTGCATAACCTATTCAATCACATAATATAACCTCATTTTCGTTTTGCACAAGGTCCTCTGTAAACATTTTATATAAGGAAAAGCACAAGACTTTTCATAAGATGTAAAGAATGTTCAACCTTCAAAGTCAGGGAAGCATTCACCCTGTCTTTTTTTTGATGCAATTTCAAAAATTGGTATTATTTAAAAATGTCAGTCTTGACTTCATGCTCCCTTTCTCCAATAATAACCTATGAGTGTAATGGTAAGTAAAACACCCAGATCATGCTCCACTTGCAAAGATGCTGATTTAATGAGTAGTAATGTTTTGTAGGTTTCACAAAACGATGCCATTAGGATTTCAGTGATCTTCACATACACTCCTGGCCTTTGTAAAACCCTGTGCTGTGTTTCTGGCTGAACCACTCTGCATCAGTATTAGATTAATACTGTATCGCCAAGGCACAGTAAGGAAAGGAGCCATCTCCATTGCATTCTATTGCATTTTCAGTGTTTGCCCTCCAGCTTTTTTTACAATTGATCTGATGGAAAACAGCTTAATGCAGCACCATCCCTGTTTTTGTTTCCAATATAGGCAATATTAAAATTCCTATGTAAAATTTAAAAAACATGTTTTAATTTGAATTCAAATGGGCAGAAAAACAAATTTAGCACTTATGTCAAGAGGTTCTTCACGTGATTAACAGATGGAATTGGGCAACAGTGAAAACATCTTGGAATCACTAAAAGAATAATTGAAGGAATTGTGGATTTTGTTTTATCAAGTGACCAGTCACTTTTTTCATGTCATTTATCTTGCAATTTTATTAAAAAAAAGCAAGCTTTGTTCCATGTGAAAGCTGCTGTAACCTTCTTGTTTCACTACAATGGCATATTACAATTGCTTACCTGTCACTGTTTTGGAAGTGGAAACTGATAACCGTCGTAATATCTTATTCTCAAAGATGCAATTTGATAAACTGATAGCCGAGTAGAAATAAAAGGTACCTTTTGACAGGAAACAGAATATTTTGGCTTGAATCATCTGCTTCAACGGCCATCCTGCCCATTTAATACAAGCATAACAGTTTGTGAAAGTGTAAAAGAGGGAACCTTTGATAGAATTATATTAGCAACAAGTATAAGGCCTACTGTAGCTTGCTTTTAACCTCATTTGTCGGTTATGTTATTGTGTCTTTTGTTTCATTTCTCAGTACTTTTCTATCTCATTCTGATCAGATCATGTGTACACACAAGCAAGGTAAAGTTTATTTCTCAATGATTATTAAGCAAGCATTTTGACTGAGTTGGAGGACTGACGTATAGGGAGAATAAGAAGTTGAGAAATAGCAGCATATGTAGACCATTCGGTCCCAAGTCTGCTTCGTCCTTCAATAAGATTATAGCTGATCTGCCCTAGATCTCAAATCCTCTCTCATGCCTGTTCTTCTTAGCTCTCAACTCTTTGATATTTCAAAAAAGGGAGCTGAAGCTATAAACACTAATGGGGAAGGGAGGGAAAGAGAATACGTTCAAAGTGGAATTGATGATAGATTGTTATGGAATGAATTGTTGGATGCATTGCTTTTGGTTTACTACTTGTGGTAACAAGTTCTATCTTCAAGAGAAAAGAAGTAATGATATTGTCGTTTTTCCAAACTAAAAATGTATGATGTTGACCTTAATATTCTCAAAAATTTTCATCTGTTTGAAGCCTCTAGCTGTAGGTTGTCACAAAAATTGATTCAAATTGTAATGTCCTTTCATCTTGTGTATATATACAGCATGTGACATTACACACCCAGTCAATGAGAACACTTTGTTACAAAAACTATCTGCTTAAGTGAAAGGCTTTCTTCCACCTTTTCATCAGAAATTTATTGTACATTAGTTATTTTACAATAGTGCTTGAGGCAGCTGTATCTATGCCAACACCAAAGAAAAAAAATAAGGCAGTGCTAATGGCTTCCAGAGGCGTAGACACTCAACTCATTTTTTTCAACATGCTACTTACAGCCATTCTCATTTTGTTTGGACGTTGGCAACAAACAGTTGCCATCTTGCTCTGGTTGGATTCTCAACTCAGCACAAAGCAACAATTTAGATTTTACACGCTGACATCTTCCACAAGCTTTCCCACCCCTCTGAGGCCCATAGCTAACAAATTAAAGTGGCAACGCATTCTCAACCATTGTTCAGCTGCTTGCATTGTGGACGTACATAATATTAATTTTGGTAGAAGGGGTTGCTTTGTCAACAGTCAGACAGGGTTATGGTATTCTGTTACTGAAGGTACTGGTAGCATAATGCAGTGCTGTTGAACTTGTCATTGTAAGGCCTGATGAATACATTAAAGATGTGAGTTCAAACCCTACCATTGCAGAGGGGAAAATTTCAAAGTAACTCTTATTAATGTTGATTATAACCTATTGATAGCAGTAAAGACTAATCCTATTTATGCCTTTTGAGGGAAAGAATCTGATGCTCTGATCAATTTTAACCCACGTGTGACTCCAGAACAATAACAGTGTAATTGACATTCTGCAATGGTCTATTTATGGTTGGTTCACCATCACCTACTCAAGGACAATGTAGCATTGACAATAAATGCTTGCTAGCCAGCAGTTCTCACATCCCTAGAATGAATTAAAAGATAACAATTGTAGCATTAAAAGTTCAAAGACATGAAATGAAGCAAATTAAACTGTTAAAGCTATTTTTAGCCTCTTCTGTTTTCAACATCTGATAAAGTATTATCTTCTGATTTTTAACAGGTATTGAATGACCTGTGATAAAAGGTACTGCAGATGCTGGAGAATCCGGCAGGAGATTTCTGATGAAGGGTTTAGGCCCGAAACGTCAAGTTTTCCTGCTCCTATGATGCTGCTTGACCTACTGTGTTCATCCAGCCCCATGCTTGTTATATTGAATGACCTGTTGTGTATTTCCAATCTTTCATACTTTGATTTCAAGAAATCTGCATGTTATACAGAATAGAATGAGAGATGTCTTGTGTAATTGTTTTATTCAGGTGCAACATACCCACTTTTGCTAATACAGCCGAATGGAACAGCATTTCTTCCCCTAGAGCAGTGGAGGCTGGCATACTCAATATTTTTAAGGTTAGGATAAATCCTTGACTTACATAGGAGTGAAGGAATGCAGGGGATAGACAGGAAAGTAAAGACCATTAGACCAGTCGCGGCCTTAGCAAATATTGGAGAAGACTTGAGCTGCTCAATGACCTACTTCTGCTCCTAATTCATTTGTCTTCAACACTCTGTTGGACTGCCAGAATGGATTTTGCGCTGTTGTGCTTACCCTCCAAGACATACATCATTTTGACTTAGTTGCTGTATCTTTACTACTGGTGGCTCAGTAGTCAGCATGCATGCCTCACAGCACCAGAGATCTGGGTTCGATCCCCCCCTCGGGTGACTGTGTGGGGTTTGCACATTCTCCCCGTGACTGTGGGGGTTTCCACCAGGTGCCCCGGTTTCCTCCCACAGTCCGATGAAGTGCAAATTAGGTGGATTGGCTGTGCTAAATTTCCCATAGTGTTCAGGGATGTGTAGATTAGGTGCATCCATGGAAAATTCAGGATTACAGGAATAGGGTAAATGGATGGGTCTGGGTGGGATGCTTTTTGGAGGGTTGGCGTGGAGTTGTTGGTCCGAGTGCCTGTTTCCATACTGTAGGAATTCTAAGGGTTTAAAAAAAACTGAAATACTAGAACTCCAGAAATACCTATCTGACACTGATGCAGGTATTCAGGAAGAATTTTTCTTGAGTAGATGGTGTTGAAACAATCATAAATAGACCACTTTGGAGGGCACTTAATAGTCAATTACATTGCTGTGGTTCTGCAGTCACATGTAGATTTAAAATAGATCAGATCTGAAAGACGTGAACAAATGGGTTTTTACACGGGCAACTATGGATGGGCAATAAATGGCCAATGGCACTCATATAAGGGGCACTATTTTAGGTTTTAAGTGGAACTTTCTGATTTGGAAGCTAAAGTGTCATCTTTGAGCTAGATTTCTGGGGGTCTGCAGAATATATTGACAATCATCTTTGCTACTATAACTGTAAATGCATTTTCATAAAATGGCCTAATAAAGTAATGTTTCCTTTGAGAAGTTCTGCATTTTTTTTTCTTTGCTCAGTGACTCTTGTGCGTAGGAATATAATTACAGGAGAAGACGCAGGTTATTTAAGACAGAGATGAGGAGGTACTTCTTTATTTAAGAAAGTTATTATTTCATTGTAGGAGTGTCAGACAGGGTTCACTAGGATGATCCATGGTATGGAGGGATTGTCTTATGAGCAAAGGTTTAACACACTAGGGCTCTACTCATTGGAATCTAGAAGAATGAGAGATGATCTGGTTGAAACATATAGGATTCTTAAGGGGCTTGACAGTGTAAATGCTGAGAGGATGTTTCCCCTCATGGGAGAGCCTAGGACCAGACGGACTGTCTCAGAATAAAAGGCGCTAATTTAAGATTGTGTGGGTTGTAAGTTTCAGAACACCTTGCCGCAGAGAGTTGTGAGCGTAGAGTATATTTTAGGCTGGGATAAAAAGATAGATTCTTGATCAGTAGGGGAATCAAGGTTTGGGGGGAGAGTGCAGGACAGGGGATGTGAGGCATGTCAAATCATCCACAATCCTTTTTAATGGTAAAACAGGCTTGAATGGCCTACCCTGCCCCTATTTCTCATGGTCTGTGGTCTTCATTCAAGCCTTTCGTAATTCTCTACCCCAAAGAGTTATGGAAGCTCAATCATTGAGCATGTTCAAGAAAGAAATTAATAGCTTTTTGGAAGCTAATTATATCAAGAGATAAGAAAATCATGCAGGAAAGGGGCATCGAAGTTGATAATCAAGTATGATCTAATTGATTGGTGGAACAGATTAGTGAGTAGAATGGCCTACTCTTGTTCCTAAGTTTTTTTATGACAATCCGATATTTTGAGGCAGTGAAGCTCACCTATTTCATGGTATTAATGGAGATTAGAACAATATAAGAGCGAGTGAAACTAGGGGTGTCCTTGGTTCAATCACTGATCTCTGCTGCATTAGTGAGTGTTAAATCTCTGCAATTGAAAGAGGGAAAATTGGACAACAATATCTGTGCACTACCTGCAATCACTTTGCTCTCCTGCCTACTTACATCTTCGGTCAATCAGAGAGACCAATGGTCCCTTTTGTTAGGAAGGATTCCATTTTCCCATGCTTTTTACATTTAACAACAGCAACTTGCTGTATTCAAAAAGGTAAGTTTCTCCAGTACACTATTAATGGTCCAACTGTGTTTTTCCCCGCAGTCATTGACAACGCTGTAAACTTTTGGTGCCCTATTCAAAAATTGATCACTTTAATGTTGACTTAGGCCACCTTTAAATGAGTGTTTAACTCACGGTAAATGAGAAAATGAAAATGAATTGTGCTGTGATTTGGTCTATGGATTTTTAAAGAAAATACATTAGTTGCAAATCAGCTGGAAGCATATTGGTTCCTTCCCGTGTCTGCGGGACTTAATTCGTTGATATTTTATTATATTAATAAAATGTACATAAAAATAGAACACATCCAACATTCTCTTTGATTTTGCTTTCTAACTAAGCTTCTGGGATACTAATCTTGTTAAATTTATTGACTGAGCTCTGAAATAAATATTGTTGGTCTTGAGGGAATATTTTAATTCATTGATTTCTTTGAAACAAATAAAATAAGATCTAGTAATATAACATTTCTTTCCTCCTATTACTTCTGAAATCGGCTAAAGAAAGTTAACCTTGTTTGACACGGTGCAAAAACTCTACTCTTAGCCTCAGAGGGATAGGGCTCTTTGTACATGAATCTACTGCTGCACAAATAATCAATTTTCAATTTAAATTATTTACTGGCCATTGTGTATGAGCATTCCTCAGCCAGAATTAAAAATTTAAAAATTAGTAGATTAGTATTTGGTGTACCATTTGAAACCCCTTCTGGAACATTGAATTAAATGAATGTTTGTAGGGGGTTGCCAAGCAAGATTAGCTTGATATAGTTCAGTAATCAATACTGTAATAAATTTTCACAGAACTTTAGGCTAGATCGGCTTGTGCTGTGTCAGAAACCAGCGTTTCAGCATATTTTCCAAGGGGTCATGACTCTTTACATTCTCTATAATCCAGATATGTACCAAACGAAAAGAATAATCCTATTTTACCTTTTCCGCATTACAGTGCTTTAACCGGCCACTGAAAAAAACCTAATACACAAAGAAAAACCTGCAAGGGTTTTTACTGTAAATTTAAGAGTCTTAATGATTTTTCTTGAAATTAAAACTTCTTTGTTGCCTTGACATTAACATCTATTGGCTTTCTGGATGATTGTTTATATTATAAAATCATCAAAAAAAGTTGGTGAAAAATTTTCCCTATTGCTGCAATGTAACTTCAGCTTTAAGAGATGTAATTTAAAGCTTATTGTCATCTTTACTGACACATTTGCAAAATATTTGTTCATAGGGATGTTTAACTTCAGTTCTTTAATCTGGAATGGAAGTGTTCATTGTAGTTGCAAAGCACAAAGATCTGACTCTCTGGTGGACAGCTGATGAAACAGTGGGCACAATCTAGTGTAGCCTACAGTGATCTTGCCAACTAGCTGTGCAGCAATAGGCCTTCCTCTGGATCAAAGATCAAGATATCTAAAAACCTCTTACAATTTGTTTTTTTTAATATATTACTAGCTAGCTTTCCCTCAAATTTCATCTTCTGCCTCCTTTTGCTTTTTTTTTAAGTTGTCCTCTGCTGGATTTTAAAGGCTTCCCAATCCTCCGGCTTCCTACTAATCTTCACTACATTGTCTGCTATTTCTTTCATTTTTATGTTGTCCTTGACGTCCCATGTCAGCCATAGTAGCTTCCTCCTCCCTGTAGCTTGTTTCCCCTTCCTTGGGAAGAATTTCTGCTGTGCCTCCCAAATTACCCCCAGAAAATCCTGCTGTTGCTGCTCTGCTGTCTTCCCTGCTAGGCTCATCTTCCAATCAACTCTGGCCAGCTCTTCTCTCATGTCTTTGTAGTTACTGAAGTAACTCTCCGGAGACCAGTATCTCATCACCAAGCCCCTCTTTATTTAGATGTGAACAGTCCTTGACTATAATACTGCCTCATATACAGGCAGGCACAACAGTGTCAGTATCCCTGACACTCTATATTTTTATGTCAACCGAGGTTCTCTGATTGGACCAGATTACCAGCCCCAATTAGAGAACTCACATTCTGTGAAATCCAGTTGGCTGATCTTGTTACAATCATTACAATTGCCTTTTACTCAATTGTATTACATTTACATCTGATTGCAATTTCTCCCTCTCAAACAGCAGGGTGAATTTTATCATGTTATCGTCACTGCCCTGATGGGTTCCTTCACTTTAACCTCCCTAATCAAGTGTGCTCCATTTCACGTTACCTCAAATCCAGAATTGCCACTTCCTTCATGGACTCTATCACAAGCTGCTCCAAAAATCCATCTCACAGACATTCCACAAATTCCTTTTCTTGAGCTCTATCACAAACACCTTGATTATTGTAATAGTGCCTTTCTTACATGCCTTTTCTATCTGCCAATTTATTTTGTGTCCCACATCCTGACTGCTGTTAGGAGGCCTGCACATAACTCCCATCAGTGTCTTTTTTCTCCACCCATATTCTATCCACACAGTTTCTATGCCTTCTGATTCTATATCACTTCTGGCTATTGATATTGTTTCATTTCTTACTCACAAGGCAACCCTAACATCTGCCCATTTGCCTGTTCTTTTGATAGAATGCACATCCCTGGATATTTAGTTCCTAGCCCTGATCGCCTTGAAGCCACATCTCTGTGATACCCACATCGATTGCAGTTGATGCTACAAGCTCATTTACCTTGTTTCCTACACTGTGTACATTGAAGTACAACACCCTCAGCCCTGTGTTGACTACTCCCTTGTCATATTTGTCCTCTTATCTGCTGTGCCTGAAGGTAGATTCCTGACCCTTCCCATCATCTCTGTCCTATTTCTTGTTCTGGAAAATGTAATAACCTCTGCTGAGCCTTCCCACCCCAACTTTAACATTTTTCATGCAATTTAATCCACACCCACCTGCCACTATTTAGTTTCAAAACACAATGGGGTCCGCCGCCTCCCATCCACAAGACTAACCACTACCAACCTAATTAGGTCAGAGGTGGGAAAACATAAGGTGTGAACCTCCAAACCTGATTAAATACCCTCTCCACTATTACATTTACCATGCAAGAGAGCATTAAATTCCACCCGTTGGGAAAGGGAGATTGGAAGAAAAGCTGTTAGAGGAAAAGAACAATCTATCTAACAAGCTCCACCATCAATATTAGACTTTGATCCACATTGCATAGGTTTAGTTGTGCAGCAGTGGGTTAAAGAGCCTTATACCTCTAAAGCTAAGCTTTGACCCATGACTAAAGAACACTAACTTAAGCCAAGGGCTAATAGTGCATGAGGTCTTGAAATGTCAATCGGAAATTTTTATCTTTTGGTAGAGGCATTAAGCAATTTAAAGTACATGGATTATTACATGGATACATTTCTGCGTTAATATCTCATCTCATAATGTAGTTTTGTGATAAAAATCTCTTTCCTCAGAATAATAAATGAGGCAGGAGTATTGCGCCTATCCCTCTAATCCCCAAATATCCTGCTTAACAGATATTGTTGCAACTCTTATTTTAATGTCTTAATTGACCATGAGTCAACTGTAGCCTTTCGGGGTCTCTTCTACATATTAACAGCTTTTTTGAAATAACAATTATATTGTGATACTGGGATTGGATATCGTTATAACACTGAGATAGGTAAAGCGTAGAATAAATGTGGGAAGTGAGACAAAGCATAATGTAAGTGAATTCCTCTGTTCTCCTTTGCACCTTGTGTAAAATTCTTTTCAATTATTTAAGTACCTTTAGATTAATGATGGATTATGGTAATTACTCTGGAGTTTCCCATGGATATTGTTTCTGCTTTTGTTGGCAGGAGTGAGCAAGCAAAAATGGTTTTAAGTGTACGAGCCCGTGGAGCTGGGATTTGGGCTCTCTCTATAAGAAATGCATTTCACTACTCTCCTAATCTTTCTATAAAATACAGTTGCATTTAATTTAGTTTTCCAGATGAAACCATGATTCTCATAGATGGCTTGCAGCAGTGAAGTCTTCTGATAGATAATCAGTTGTATTTTGTCTTTTAGATTCCTTGGATTTTTGGAAGTTTTCGGAAAAATAGGAATTGATATTGCTCTTCGACATTAAAACCGATGCTCCTTGAATTAACAAGTCCCCGTAGCTGAAAAATAAGAAGAGCCAATGTGTTTTTGTGTGCATTTTATGTAATTGGTTGAAAGTGTTGACCTAGATTTTGCAGTTGCTATCAAAGGGGAGACTTTCACTACTGACACTGATCAAAGCTGCCCATAAACACTTTGTAGCGTCTAGAGCAGGAATTCTCAATGTTTTTCTTCTGATACTCTCTTTCCATGTCACATGTTTCACAGCCCCTCAATGAACAAGACAAATACTTTTACTGGAGAAAGTTAATTATACATTTAAACATACATATGTCGCTTTTTCTTAACTTACATAATATGAAACTTGTTGCTTGCGTTCTGCAATTATTCTGTCCATGTGTGAAGGACAAATTATGCTCAATGGTTATCATTTGCTATTTATAAACTTAGGTCAGAAAACCTTATTTCTGAACTTGGAAAACCATACTGAGATTAGCAGAACATTACTCTGTGTTGGTTCATGAAACTTATGGCATTAAAGACCATACCAGCTCTTCCTTCTCATCTTGTTCATTGTTACAATAGTGATGAGTTGCCAGATTACCAAAAATTGGTGGTTTGTCATTACAGTAGAGTACTGCGACCAAACTTCCTTCCCATGCAAATTTAAGGGGCTGTCCAATAGGCTGTGGTTGGGAATGAACCGTGAATAAATCTTAAGAAATGATGCTTTTGTTCCCTTTATAAAATGATCTGGTTTATTACATAACACTAACTTTACACAGGTTTCATGAAATGTTGGGTCTATTAAATATTACTTACAAGAGGTGGGTAAGACACGTGTGCCTCCACTAGGTTTGCATGCCAGAGTCCAATTAACTCCAAACTGCTGTCTGTTTCACCTGTTGAACCTTACCCTGGTCTCTGCCTAGTGGTTGTACTATACATGAGACCGGAAAGACCTTCAGTATAGTCCATACTTTAACTATTTTGTGACTATTATCTTATACAATATTCTTTACTAACGAGCTGATCAGAGCTCACACACTGAGACTGGATGCCATCTCCTTGACAATGTGGAACTGGACCAATGACCATGATCCTCTGGGTTATGCAGTGTTTCCGGGTATTCACGTCTTGTGTGATGTTGGAGTGGGGGGCACTGAAATGATACTCTGCTGGTGCCAATCAGAGACTCCGACAGGCAAAATGTTGCCCTGCCGCTGTGCATCAGCAATAAATTAGCTTTAAATTATTTCATGATGACTTCAGAGACTGGAAATATTTGCACAGCTCTTTAGGATCCCTGAGCCCAATGAGGCAGATCATCAATTCTGAAGGCTCAGCAGCCCAACAATGTGAGGTGGGTGCTGCCAAAGCAAGTCAGAGTCAAAGAGGACACCTCAAGATGTAAGAGCCCTCAAAGCATAGAAAATAAATAATAACTTAAGTGGAAGCCTTTTTACACCTTTCTAAAGGAAAGAGTTTCATCAGCATACAGTCTGACGGATATATCAACCTCAGCTGAGACGTGGCTCTTGCATGTAAGGGGGGCAGTGGAGGCACTTCAGATACCATTTGCTGAGATGTGAAAGAATCTCCAGTTGATAAATCCATTGGCCCAGTGAAAGATATTGTGTGGTTACAAGATGTTACCGAGAAAAGTAATGAATAAAAAACAATTTCTGATTGTGTGATTTAACCTTAAAATGCAGCAGTGAAAAATTTGCAGATCATAACAAAATTGGTAGTACAGTGGACAGTGAAGAAGGTTATCTAAGATTACAAAGAGATGGTGATCAATTGGGTCAATGGGCTAAGGAGTGGCAGATGGAGTCTAATTTGAATAAATGCGAGGTGTTACATTTTAGTAAAACGAACAGGGCAGGATTTATACAATAAATGGTAGGGCTCTGGGTAGTGTTGCCGAACTAAGAGACTTAGGGGTCCAGGCGCATAATTCTTTGAAACTTGCATCACGGTAGACAGGGTAGTTAAGAAAGTGTTTAGCACACTTGCCTTCATTGTTCAAACCTTTGGGTATAGGAGTTGGGATGTCATGTTGAGGTTTTACAGGATGTTGGTGAGGCCTCTTCTGGGGCATTGTGTGCAGTTCTGGTCGCCCTGTTATAGGAAGGATATTATTAAATTGGGGAGGGTTCAGAAAAAAATTTACCAGGAGGTTGATGGGATTGGAGGATTTGAGTTATAAAAATAGGCTGGATAGGTTGGGACTTTTTTCACTGGAGCATAGGAGCTCAAGAGTGACCTTACAGAGGTTTGTACAATCATGAGGGGCATAGATAAGGTGAATATCAAAGGTTTTTTCCCTAAGGTGGAGGACTTCAAAACTAGGGGGTATATTTTTAAAGTGAGAGGAGAAAGTTTTAAAAAGAACATAAGGGGGAACTTTTTTATGCAGAGAGTGCTTCATATGTGGAATGAACTGCTTGAGGAAGTGATGGATGCAGGTACAGTTACAATATTTAAAAGACATTTGGATACATAAATAAGAAAGATTTGGAGGGAAAATGGACAAATGCAGGCAAGTGGGACTAGTTTAGTTTGAGAAAATGATTGGCATGGACTAGTTGGACCAAAGGGATAACAAGGTGTGGAGCTGGAGGAACACAGTAGGCCAGGCAGCATCAGAGGAGCCGGAAAGCTGACGTTTCCTCAGAAATGGGGGAGGGGAAGGGGGCTCTGAAATAAATAGAGAGAGGGGGCCGGTGATAGAAGGTGGATAGTGGAGCAGGTAGGTGGGAGAGAAGATGGACAGGTCAAGGAGCCGGGGATGAGGCTGGTAAAGGTGAGTGTAGGTAGGAAGTGGGGGTGGGGATTGGTCAGTGAGGTGGGAGGAGCTGATAGATGGGAGAGAAGACGGAAGATGGACCAAAGGGTCTGTCTCCACACTGTATGACTATGACACTTCTAAAATGTTGTTACGGTAGTCAGATGGAACTACCATATTATTGATCACAATCCATCAGCTGGTATTTGTAGTGGTCTCCATTTCCTCATTAGTCTTTTGTCTTTCAAGTAATAACACCCAGGTACTGTTTCTAATTCAATATCTGAGTAAGCTGTTTCACTTCCAGTTCCATATCAATCCATATCATTTCTGTTGAAGAAGACAGGCTCAACTCATCACACTCACTTTCTTTACCTACAGCATTTCAAATTACATTTTTGAAAACTCTTTTCAATAACTGAATTTCCAAACTATCTTGCTGTTTCATAGACTCCTCTTTTTCCTGTCTAATTCAATGGGCATGTGGTCTAGTCACAACACAATCAGAAAACAATCCAGCATGTTCTTCCTGTAACATTTCAGTTCCTTTTATTTCCATTTGTTGTTCCACCATTCTTCGTGAAGCTAATAACTGCTCCTATGATGCTGCTTGGCCTGTTGTGTTCCTCCAGCTCTATACCTTGTTACCTCGGATTCTCCAGCATCTGCAGTTCCTATTATCTCTGATATAATTACAATCCTGTCAGGCTGTTTCCCAAAATAAAATTGATTCCTGCTATAGAAACTTGTTTCACTTCTCCCACTACAAATTCTCTACTTAACTCCTTCTTGAATCCAACTCTGTATGTATGAGACTGGTTTGTAACTTCTATATATACCTCCAATGAATATTTTCTCCATTAGTATTCCCTCTGGATGACAAATTAGTTTTGTCAGCCAGTGTCAGTGACCAAAGTTCCCTGCAATTTTTCCTGTTGCTGCACAAATGTCTAAGGCCTGTATATGACAATGAAAGACATTCTGATCGATGTGTACAAGCTGTGTGGCCATTAGCTTAAAGGGAACATTGTCACTGACTTGCTCCTGTGTCTCTCAATATCTTTATTGCTTTATCTCCTTAATTTGAAGCAAAAAGAAGTAACTCTCCTTTTGAGATGAAATATTCAGAACCTCTAACTGTCTAATTCTCCTTCTCAATATTCAACAAAGAATTTTCATGATTGTTCTCAGCGAAATCTTCTATCTTAGTACATTCTAAGAAAACACATTCTCTTTGTGCTACTGCTACAATTTTAATATCTATTTCCTTTCATGGTGTCCCTTTTAGAATCATAGAGTTGTACAGCACAGGAACAGACTCTATGGTCCAACTCATCCATGCCAACCAGATATTCTAAGTTAATCTAGTCCATTTGCTAGCATTTGGCCCATATCCCACTAAGCCCTTCCTATTCATGTACCAATCCAGATGCCTGTTAAGTGTTGTAATTGTACCAGCCTCCACCACCTCCTCTGGCAGCTCATTCCATACACGTACTACCCTCCACATGAAAATGTTGCTGCTTGAGTCCCTTTTTAAATCTTTTTCCTCTCACCTTAAACCCATGCTCTCTAGTTTTGGACACCCCTACCCTGGGGAAAAGATTTTAACTATCCATGTCCCTTACAATTTTATGAACTTCTATAAGGTCACCCCTCAGTATCTGATGCTCCAAGGAAAATAGCCCCGGACTATTCAGCCTCTCCTAATAGCTCAGACCTCTTCTCAGAAGCCTATCAAATTTCACAACATCTTTCCTATAGCAGGGAGAACAGAATTGAATGCAGTATCCCAAAAGTGGCCTAACCAATGTCCAGTACAGCTGCAACATGACCCCTCAACTCCTATACTCAATGCACTGGCCAATAAGGGCAAGCATACCGAATGCCTTCTTCAATATCCTACCTGCGATTCCGCTTTCAAGAAACTATGATCCTGCACCCCAAGTTCACTTTGTTCGGCAAAACTCCCCAGGATCTTACCAATAAGTTTACAAGTCCTGCCCTGATTTTCCCTACCAAAATGGAACACTTCACATTTATCTAAACTATCCATCTGCTATTCCTCAGCCCATTTGTCCTGTTGTACTCTAAGATAACCTTCTTGGCTGTCCACTACACCAGCAAATTTGGTGGTGTCTGCAAACTTACTCACAATCACCTCCTTTATTCACATCCAAATCATTTATATAATTCTGAAGTTTTCTTACACATTCCTATTACTCAAATTGGTCTTCAATTTAATAGCCAGCAATCAGCTTTAGTATGTCCAATCTTATTAAATTGGAAGCATGCTGATTTCTTGATTTCACTTTTGGTTCTGGCCTTTCTTATTTATTTCATTGGCAGTCTTTCTGTCTGTTGTCTAAAACTAGTACATCTTATAGCGACAGATTTTTTATTCTTTCAATTTCCTTGTAGATTTCCATATGGCCATTTCTCATCTGTAATTGTCTGTGAGAGATATTGTAAGTATCTGCTAGAACTGTTAATTCACCAATCATTAATATTGCATGTTCATCTAAGTTAGTCTTTTTTTAAGTTTGTAGGAATGTCATTTTTGCATTCTTAGATAATCATATTTTCTTTAATATTTGTAACTTTTTTCTACTTTTAGTATCCAGACTATAAGACATAGGAGCAGAAGTAGGTCATTTGACCCAACAAGCCTGCTACGCCATTCAATTAGATCAAAACTACTGATGTCACAATGTTTCCATTTCCTTTGCAAATTCTACAGACATCTGAATAGGTCACTTTCTTCTAACCCTGAATTTTAATTGAAAAGCTCCAGGGACAAGCTCAAAAATATTGCCTTTTTGGCAGTTTCATAATCTGCAGATTGTTTTCTCGAAAAGCTGGTGCACACAGAGACAGTCGTACCTGCCAAAACACTTTGCAACGTTTAATGTCTAAAAATTTCTCAACCCCTTCAACTATCTAGCTACTTTCTCAAGTGAGGTAAAATAGCTTTTGACTCCTTTCTCAGTAGATTTAAGCAATAAGCATTGAGTGTCAATTAAATAAAATCCATCATTGGAACCAGAATCATCCCCAAGCTACTACCTGATTATTTCAGCTTTACTCTAGGCTTTATGATAGTCAACTCAAGTTTAATTTCACTTGCTTTTGAGAGTTCATGTATTTTACTTGCATCTCCTGCTGCTTTTCTTCCTCTTCACTTTCCACGAACCTTTTTTTTGGCTCTAGTTTTTACGTTTGTCTTTCTCCCTCAACATCAAGTTTTGTTTTCAATTCTGTATGCATCTTAGCCACTTCCCGATGTGTCACCTCAATTTTGGCTTAGCCTACTTCCAATCCCAAGTGTTGGATAATTACTTGAAGCATTTCCTGCTTTTTCTTCCACCTTAAATTTATCTGCCAATTGTATGTGTATGTTTGTGTATAGTGAGGACACAAGAAGCTATCCTGTGACATCCTTAAAAACTCATATAAAGAATGATAATTTGGCAATGTACTAATAGATGACTGTTAAATACAGAATCAGGGAATATTGGGGGACAAGTAATTAGGTTTTATATAAATGTATGACTCTATAACAATGATTGCAATGCAGAATTCTGTTATTGAGGATAATTTTGATAATGTTGAAAGTTTTCATGAGTTACTAGGCCTGCACAAATTCTCAAATTTATTCCGCATGCAAAATTTGCAACAGTAACTCACACATTATTTTGAGTTAAGTGTTGATTCCAATGATTGAAGTTCTCTGCAAGCATTGGTCACTTGCTCTAGTATGTTGTGCATTACCACTTTACTATTATTGTCTTCATTTTTCTGAAATAGTTAAGCCTCATTATTGCAATATTGGCAGCAGTGCAAGTGTCAAATCAAAACCAGACAACCTGTGCATCTTGCCATTCAGTCATGAAATTGTTTCAAATTTATGCATGTTTTGATCACCACGTTGGAGACATATATAGCTGCGCCCAGAGGCAATTCAACAAACCATTGATCATTCCAGTTAACCCTCAGAACCTGCTGTCTTCATTGCAATGTACTTCCAAACAATCACCTTCATCCTTAACTTAACATGTTTACTTTTGGCTCTTTAAAGACCAAAATTTCTAGGGGGATTTCCATCTTGGAAGTTCAAGTTCAGGTTGTTAAGCTACTTGAGCTTGTAAAATAAAGAGCCATTTTACACACTTTAGCCTGACTGAGATGTTATTTTATAGAATGGACAGTAGCACTCTCTGGCCTGATGCTTTGCTCATGCCCAGTGGCATATGAGGCAGTCAAAGTACTGACTATGTCTGTTACATCGGTGGTTTTTCCTGGAAAAGCTTGCCAGCCTGTTGCCAGAGGCTATAGTTTGAGAAGTCCCACTTCACATTGAATATGGCTGACTGGAAAACTCCCACTTGTTTGGTCATGTTACAAATCTACCCATCTTTGTCATTAATGGGATCTTGAACCCACAACCTTTGTCTCAGAAACAGCAATGCTACCTACTGTACCTCCTCCTGGCCCCCTATTACAAACTTCACTGCATTAAAAAACACATTCTAATTGATAAAAGCCCATTTGATACTTTTAAACACCCTCAAATACTTTATTCCTTTATAAAAGAATGAACAATTGTGTTCATAGTGCAACATCAAAGACAGATCATTCCTTTATAAGCAATTGGAGCTGTCAGTCAAATGGTAAACTGACTAACCCCAATAGGTTATTGAAGCAGTCAAGCAGTAATAATATAAAAATGATAGCCCTCAGGACTATGATAGTCAACAGCCATTTAAATTGCAAACACTAATTTTTTTTCAACTCAGTCATTGCAGGCTGGATTTTTCACTAAACCTAAAGAGCAGAGAATTTAAATAACTTCACAGCTTGACAATACCACCAGCATTATCTATTTTTTGTGTGCATTCATGTCAACTGAGTTCAAATAGCACCACTGAGTTTGAGCCGCCCATATATGCAAAAAATCTTCCACCCATGTATCTTCCCGCACCATCCTGATAGATATGGTTTCCTTTACCAATAGGGATTAGACTTCCAGGTCGGTCGGACCAGGACAATTTTGGATGAGGCACAAAGCCTTCCATTTTCATGAAAATTCTGGACGATGTTAGCAAACAAATGTCTTCTGCTGCAACATAGCAGGATGAGAGTTAATGTTCTCAATTCCCCATGGAGGAAACACCAAATCAGGCTGTATGGGAAGTTACAAAGCACAGGAAAGGGGCTGCTTCCAGAGAGTTGGTGTAAAAATCACAATCCAAGCAAACTCATGCAGATTGTTAGCAGCTAATGAAATGATCTGAGCAAAGCCTTCAGGCTGTTTGTGTGTTTGTCCTTCCTATTGGGACTGAAGCAAAGTATTGGAGAAATTAATAAAAGAAAACATAAAAATACTGCAAATCGTGCAAATCTGAAACAAAAACAGAAAGCTGGAAATAATCAGCAGGTGAGGCGACAAGGAGGGAGCAACACGGCAGAATTTTCCTATTTTCGTGTTTCAGCAAGTGAGAGTAACTGGTTTGCCATCACTCAGAAGAATGTTTTGCACACAATCTTCCGCTTTCACTTCAGTAAGTACATGGATTGATCTCTTGGATGCCTTTCCCTGGGATTTGTGCCATCTGAGAGGTAGAAGTGGTCATCTTTGGTGGGACCTCCTGGCATCCACACCACTGGAATCACGTTTAAAGCCCAGCTGCACTCCACTTCACATTTTGCAAGCCAAAAATTTTATTAAGCCTCAACATTCAGGACATGGTCTGGAGGGAATTAAAACTCACTCTGCTCTTCACAGACAGGAACCTGGGGGTGTTGGTGGATGGGTTGGTGGAGAAGACCGCAGTCTTTTCTCTAGCAGTCTGCCACAAGAGGCCACATGATCAAATCAAGCCAAGCTGCACCTAAAGTGCAGCGTGGGGTGAGTGCTTTATCCCAAGTGAAGCAGAACACCAAGTCATTCTGGAAGAAGGTCAGTTACCTTCTGTGCACTAGAAATATAACGTGAAGTGTATGGAGACTGGCAGCCTCCAAGTAAGTGCAAAGTGAGTGAGTGCTAACAGAGCAAGCTCAGGGTCAAAAGGGCCGTCCAGTGTAAATGCATGTGATATGAGCCACAAATTAAAGTGTTGAAGGGTTGAAGTGGGGAGAAAGTTAGTCCAAGTGTAGGCACAATGATGTGATGAGGCTGTTGGTTTGCTGATGCAAACTTGCGCAGACGAAGGATCAAGTTAGATGATGATTATGGAGTATGCAGAGTCGTTGTGCTGAAGTTAGTGTCAGCAAGCAGCAACCACCAGGTACCTGAGATAAAAGGTACTGCAGATGCTGGAGAATCCGAGATAACAAGCATGGGGCTGGATGAACACAGCAGGTCAAGCAGCATCATAGGAGCAGGAAAACTTGACGTTTCGGGCCTAAACCCTTCATCAGAAATGGGGGAGGGGAAGAGGGTTCTGAAATAAATAGGGAGAGAGGGGGAGGCGGATAGAGGATGGATAGAGGAGAGGATAGGTGGAGAGGAGGCAGACAAGTCGAAGAGGCGGGGATGGAGCCAGTAAAGGTGAGTGTAGGTAGGGGGGTAGGGAGGAGATAGGTCAGTCCAGGGAGGACGGACAGGTCAAGGG
>JAHRHZ010000025.1:26611942-26647211 GCA_024137785.1 Ginglymostoma cirratum | reverse complement strand
TCTCTCCTCTATCCATCTTCTATCCGCCTCCCCCTCTCTCCCTATTTATTTCAGAACCCTCTTCCCCTCCCCCATTTCTGATGAAGGGTTTAGGCCCGAAACGTCAAGTTTTCCTGCTCCTATGATGCTGCTTGACCTGCTGTGTTCATCCAGCCCCATGCTTGTTACCACCAGGTACCTGCTCTCATTTGCACATCAGAAATTTGCGCCATCTTGTTCCTCAGAGAAAGAAAGGAAGATTGGAAGTGGCATATAAATTAGATGAGCTGTGGCTTTAAATCCTCTTACAGTTAATGTTCCAAGTTGATGATCTTTTATCCTTTGAAATGTTCACAATTTTTCTTTCGCCACTGATGCTGTCTGAGCCTGTATGTGCACATTTTATGTTGTTCTTCGTGAGAAATTGAGGAGGGCTTGGCAAAGGAAAGAGAGCCAAACCTGTATTTATTATTAAAATGTAACATCCCCATTATCTTATTCACAGCTGTAGTAATGTTCGTTGAAAAACATTGAACATTCTAGTCCACAAGGTAGAATAAAAACATCATTGATCATTAATGCATCTGTTTGCAAATTGCATATATGCAGTTAATCTTAACAAAATTTTCCTAACAGTTTTACCCAGAATAGGTATTATTAATCTATCTATCCTGTTCTCCCTGAACTTCATGATTTTTTTTACCTTTGTCTAAAATCCGTGGCATGCCTGATCCATTTGACCTCTACAGGCTGTTCCAGTCTCTATTCTGGCTTCTGTATCTTGTTCTTCTTATTCTGGTCTACACTTTGCTTTCCTCTCTCTTCTGCTCCACGATCAGCAGTTCAATCTCCAGTCATCTGTATAAATCTCACCCGAAGCCCCTGCTATACCTCAGTTTACCTTTATTGTTTGAAAAGGGCTTTGACACGGGTTTAGTCAGAATAAGTTACAAGCAAAGTTCACCGCATAATTTCTAGGAAAATAGCCCTCCTGTCACAGTGGCACAGCTCAGTTGCGACACATCATCTGCCAATACTCCTCGGAACAGTTGAAAAATGGAAGCATTATTAATCTTTGTTTATTCTCATTTGTCTTCACAGCAATATTATATTAACCACAGTCAATGTTTCTTCGCCATCAAGTTAAGTTTTGTGCATTTCAACAAATTGGATGCGGTAAAGTAGAGCGTCATTTAATAATTAACAGTCTCTGGTTAGTTAAGATCATATGATGATTCATTTTCAGCTAGAAAACAAGCATCAAACAACTGTATTTGAAAATCCATTGTTTGATTTCTGCCCATTTGAAATTGAAGTCCCTTGGGAATCCTTGTTAGGACCACTGCTATTCCTTTGTTTTATTAACAACCTCCCTACGGTATATTCACACACCAGTCTTTTTATTTGAAGATAGAGACAGAGGCTTAATGTATTTTGTCATTAACCTACAAAAATGGCAGAAGTGGACATGAAGGTATGTTTCCAGTTTTGCAGTAATGGGGAAAGAATGAGACTATTGAGCAGTGGAGACGTTGAGCAGGATATTGGTGCAGCACACTCCCAATGTGGTTGGACAAACATTCACTGCTGTAAAATACTAAAATGATTGTCCAAAAAGATAAGTGAGATGGAGAAAATAACTTTATGTGAAACTAATACCATTTAATAAATAGAAATGTATCGTCAAAAACTGACATTGTAATAGATAACACTGTCCGTGGCAATATTATGTGGTATCTTCTACCTTAGGGATAATTAGTCCTTCAAGGATCATTTCACCAACTCCCCCTTGAAGAGGTGATCATCACCATTTACAAACGTAAAAGTGAGAAATCTGACTGCAGCAATTACTGTGGCAGCTCGTTCTCTGAAAAGATTGTAGCTCCTGAACCATTTAATAATGTACATTGCAGACAATATCCTCCCTGAGGCACAATGCGGGTTCAGAGCACAGTGCAGCACAATAGATTTGATCTTTCTCAAAAGACAGATGTAGAGGTAATGAGAGCAAAATGTGAACCCATACATGGTGCTTATCAATCAAACATGTGCCTGCAATACTGTTAGTTTTCCTAACATGATTGTTAGTAGTAAAGTTTGGACGCTCAGGTTATAATCATCAACAATGGCCCAGGCAATGCTGATATAACGGCAGTGAAACTATCAGTATTCAATGTCATTATTCCTCCAAAACTGCTAGCAGCTCCTGCAGTTCATACAGACACAGTTAAACACAAAGATCTGCAAGTTGTTCACAAGGTGCTCTGTCAGTCCCCAGAATTCATTCATTTGAAAGTCACTGGTCACTGAAGTGATGAGAGCTTCCCCACACTCCTTATGCTTTTGGTCTCATATTAAAAACCATTAAAAATTGCACCTTATTAAATGAGATATAACTGCGTTTTTAGCAACTATTAAGTTCAAAGTAACTGCTGGTAACCTCCCTGTCCCTTGAAATCAGTTTATATTTTGTTGAATGCCAATGGCTCCATTACAATGTCAGACTCCACATATTTTTAGAATAGTAATTTTTAAAAATCTTGTTTATGGGAGCTTACACCTCAAACTTTGGTATATATTCAATTTATTTATTTCTATATCTTTAAATGTAATCATAGAAGGTGAAAGGGTTCGGTGGTTTTCCTTACTTGTTTCTGGTCTATCAGCATGCTTCAGTGTGATTGGTTGCTCATCCTGTTTGAAGATATCGCTGCTATTGGATATCTAGAGATTCCCTTTGTCGCCTGATTCAAACTGACTTTAGGAAAGAGTAAGTCGGTGCCATAGTGACAGCTAAATCTTTTTGGGTAACTTTCTTTGATGTTGGCATTCAACACAGTTGCTTTGACACTGAGTACAAGATCCAGACCTTTGTTTAATGGTCCTACGGTAGGGCTATAGAAACATGGGATTTTATTTGCAATAGGATCAATAAGAAAACTTCAAGTAGAATCTTATAGTAGTCTGAGAGACATAGTCTATAGTACAATGTGTGCTAGAATCAGCGAGACCCATCTCAGTCTCAGGAGCAATGTATGCTATCATTTATGCTTTTCTTAGTGCTGTGGCAAATTTCTTGCGAGGCCCTGAGAGCAGTTTGCCAATAGATGGTGATTATTGCTGGCTAAATGTCTTATTAACAGCCCAACTCTTATCATTAGTATTCAGCTCCCATCTTAACAAAACTCATCAAACAAGATAGACGTTGGGAAAATTTGACTAGGAAACTAAAGTGGGACCTGGCAGATTCAGTTCACCCCTTGCTCTGAACATCTTCCATGTTAGATACCAGGCAATGATATCACAGGGCACACTCCATGGACACTAGCCAGAGGCACTCTTTGTCCATGAACATTAGGATCCTACATCTGTCAACTCATGGTATATTTTGGTACTCTTTCAGGCACCTTATTAAGCACAGATCCTGCATTGTGGAGTGCACCAGTAATTAGCATTGATAAGATTATCGCAGAGATACTGTGCACACAGGGACAGGCACCCAGCCCACGAACTGGACAAGGCTGCATCCTAGGGCCATCAGTCACACGTACAACGCGCACAGTCCAGGCACTTTGACACTGATAAGACACTCAGTGTTCACTTGGGACACTCACTGTCAGGGGATCTGTCCCAGGATAGTCTGGGGAGTGTTCATGAGTCAGTCCTGTAGTGCCAGCACAAACAGTCAGGAAAATCCTGTTTCATCAGTTGGACAGCTGCCATTGCAGCAATGGGGATCTGATCAGTCATATCTATGGGGCTGTTCAGTAAAATCTATCAAACGTTTGAGGTGAATACAACCTTGGGTATCCATCCATTGACATCAGGAGGGCTCAAGGGGGTGTCTGTAGGGGCTGTGGGGAGATCACTGCAGGAAGGGGTAAGGGAGTAAGGCTGGGAGGAGGAAATACAAAAGGCTACTAGAGAATGGCTGGGATAATACCCAGGGTTGGTGAAGTCAATGTCACGTTGATAGGCAAAAGCACGAGATCCACATTTACTGAACATCACCACATTGTGGCAACAAATAAATGAAACAGACATTTGCACATCCCAGCTGCAGTTAATTTGCAATCACTTCATCCCCCATTTTCTATGCAGGCAGTATGAAAGTGCTTAGCAGTCAGATAAAGGTGATTTGCAGCATGCCATTGGCACTTGGAAATTCAACTTGTCCATCTCAATGATGCCAAAGTCAGAAGCACTGGTTGTGCAAAAGGTCTGGCTGAAGGAGAACAACTATTCATCTAACTTCCAAGGGTCCTTAGTGAGCCACATACCATTGCAGCATCATCTTTCATGTAAGGTCATGATGATCTGTATTTATATCAGTTCAAGGTGAGTATTTGATGTGGGTCGATGATTGACAGGATGCTGGAGAGCTGCAGGCACTCCATTCTCAATGTCATTGGATGCTCAGACTGTCGTTGTGGTACCTTCACCAAGTTGCTGCTCATTCTGAACCTGACTGTGGATGTATAACACAGACATGTCCCATATAATCAGGGTGCAACAGCTCTCACTGTGTGGTGCAGTGCGCTGAGCTCTCCTCTGCAGGCTATGCTAATGAAGACTGTTCTGAGCTTTAAGAAACTCTTTCAATCCTCCTGTTCTCTTATCAGGTCCTTTTCACCAAGAGTCATGGACCCTGCCACTGGTGATATGTTGGTCATTGTGCTTGCCTACAGGAGAAAGCAAAGACAGTTTCAGGAGGGGCAGGATCAACAGTAACCCAGGAGCTGCAGTAGGCCAGGAGCACCCAGCTCAGAGAAGGGGCACAGCCTCAGGGTGCATGGGATATGCAGGAGTCCCAGAGATTTTCAATGTGACTCAATTTCCTGGGGATGAGCGAGGCACAGTGTCAATGCAGGTTCTGTGTGCCCCAGGACACATTGATGGAAATATGCTGAATGCTGGAGTGCTTCAGGGCTGGGAGGCCATCCTCTCTGCAAGCTCATACTGGTTCATTTCATTCCCCTAAAATGGAGTTGGCGCTGCAGCCCAGACAGTAGGTTTCTGAACACAGCTGGCTTCTCCCAGGGCGCCATGGGACTGTACACATACAACACTCAGAGAGCTATACCACAACACTGCAGAATTTATTCACAGGCAAGTGTTCCATTCTGTTAATTTTCGGTTGCCTGTGATCATCATTATCACTTCCTGGAGGTGTGTGCCCACTACTCTGTCACTACACCTACATTCTGAAGCATGTTTGAGTACCTGATGTTTTTAAGGCTCTGAGTGCCTTGTGATACTGGGGAGAAAGGCTAACCACTGCGACCATAGCTCATGACACCATTATGTAACCCTCTGATGACGGGTTCATGTCCCAGTTCAGGCCCCATGGCTGACTCTGCTGAGGGAGTGCTGCACTATCAGCCCAGCTGTGTTTCAAATTTCACAATAAACTGAAGATTTAACGTGCTCTCAGGTAAATGTAAAAGATCCTATAGCATGAATTCCACAGATGGTTGTGAGTGTATTTAAGAGAAAGAAAGATAGGTTCTTGATTGGTAGCAGAATCAAGGTTTATAGAGAGAAGGCAGGAGAATGAAGTTGAGATACATATCAGCCATGATCAAATGGCAGAGCAGACTCAATGGGCCGAATGGCCTAATTCCACTCCTATTTCTTATGGTCTTATAGTTTGGAGAAGAACAAGACAGTTGTCCATGGTGGCTTTGGCAATGTTAATCTATCAATCAGTAATGTCATAAGCTGATTATTCAGTTATTATCACATTGCTGTTTGTGAGGGGGTTCCTGTATGCAAATGGATGCCCTTTTTGCTGCATTTCAATGGTAACTACTTGGCTACTAATGTGGTCAGGAAAGGCACAATATAAATGCAAGTCTTTTTTAAGTCAAGCAAAGTTCAATGTGTTAACTACCTGAAGAAAAGCAGAGTCTTCATTGATGACGTGGCACTTAGTGTTATAATTTAGTGCAGAATTCCAGGAAAGTTCCCTGCAAGTTCCTTGATCTGGATCTATGTACACATATCATTAACCGAGCTGATCAGATGGGTACATATGAATAAGGAAGTATGCAGTGTTGATAAGAATGTATGAAGGGCAAGGTGAGGTCATACAATGCAGTATTGTTCACGTCAATTCTGCAGGACTGAGGCCTGGAGGTTCTACCAGTACCATTTGAAAGAGCTTTACAATATCCATTTGTGACTTGGTATTTATCCTTCTCATCAACAGACAAGGTTCCCAATAGAAAAGTCCTTTCAAGGGCCCAAATATCCTGTTCCATTTTGATGACCATGCTGTTTGGATGGCTGAATAGGATTATTTGTTTTCCTGTCGGTGTCATAAAGCCTGATCTGCTTCAACTTCCTGACCATAGGTAAATGGGATAGAGGGAGAAAAATCCAAATAAGTCGTAAAAATGTAGCTTTAAAAATCTCCCTAACAGAGAGCTTTTATTTTATTTACTTGTGAGATGTGGATGTTGCAGGCTGGACCAGCATTTATTGCCTGTTTTTAGTTGTCCTTGAGAATGTGGTGGTGAGCTGCCTTCTTGAACTGTTGCAGTCCATGTGCTGTAGATAGAGCAAAACGCCCTTAGGGAGGGAATTCCAGGACTTTGAGCCAGTGACAATGAAGGAATTGCGATGTGTTTCCAAATCAAGATGGTGAGTGGCTTGGAGGAGAACTTGCAGTCATTGGTATCTGCTGCTCCTGTCTTTCTAGATGGAAATGGCCATGGGTTGGTAGGTGTTATCTAAGGATCTTTGGTAAATTTCTGCAGTGCATTTTGTAGATAGTACACACTGCTGCTACTCAGCATCGGTAGTGGAGGGAGTAGATGGTTATGGATGTGATGCCAATCAAGCGGGCTGCTTTGTCCTAGATGTTAAGCTTCTTGAGTGTTGTTGATGCTGCACCCATCCAGGCAAGCGGGAAGTATCCCATCATACTCCTGACTTGTGCCTTGTAGATAGTAGATGGGGTTAGGGAGTCAGGACGTGAGTTGCTCACTGCAGTATTCCTAGCCTCTGACCAGATTTTGTAGCCATTGTATTTATATGGCCAGTCCAGTACAATTTCTGGTCAAAGGTAACCACAGGATGTTGATAGTGGTGGCATTTAATGATGTTAACAGCATTGAATGTCAAGGGTTGGTGATTAGGTTGTCTCTTATTGGAGATGATTATTACCTGGTATTTGTGTGATGAAAATGTTACTTGCTACTTGTTAGCCCAAGCCTGGATACTGACCAAATCTTGTTGCATTTGAATATAGACTGCTTCAGTATCTGAGGAGTCATGAATGGTGTTGAATATTGTGTAAACATGGTAGCAGGAAGATCATTGATGAAGCAATTGAAGATGATTGAGCCTAGGACACTATCCTGAGGAACTGAGGATCTTGTGATGCAGTGGTAGTGTCCCTACCTCTGAAGAAGGAGACTTGGATTCAAGTCCAACTTGCTCCAGATGTGTATCTTAACATCTCCGAACATTTTCTTTGGAGAAGAATACCTACCCTGAGGCACATCTTCAGAAATGTCCCGGTGCTGAGATGACTGACCTCCAACAACCATAATGATCTGCCTATGTGACAGGTATAACTCCAAACAGTGAGGAGTTCATCCATTATTTCCAGTTTTTCTAGGGCAGCTTGATGCCACTATCAGTCGAATGTAGCCTTGATGTCAAGGGCTGTCATTCTCAACTCCAGTATTCAAAGCATTTGTCCATGTTTGAACCAAGGCTATAATGAGGTCAGGAGCTGAGTGGCCCTGGCAGAACCCAAACTGGTCGTCACTGAGCAGGTTACTGCTGAGCAGGTGTTGCTTGATAGCGCTGTTGATGACACCTTCATTGCTTTACTGATGATCAAGAGTAGACTGATCGGGCAGTTATTGACTGCATTGTATTTGTCCTGCTTTTTATGTGTAGGCCATATGTGGGCAATATTCCACATTGTTGGATAGATAACGGTGTTGTACTTGGAGATGACTATTACCTGGTATTTGTGTGATGCAAATGTTCCTTGCTACTTGTTAGCCCAAGTCTGGATACTGACCAAATCTTGTTGCATTTGAATATAGACTGCTTCAGTATCTGGAACAGCTTGATTAGGGGAGTGGCAAGTTCTAGAGGACAAGCCTTCAGTACACTTGCCAGAATGTGGTCAGGGCCAATAGATTTTGCAGTATCCAATAATTTCTTGATATTAAACAGAGTGATTCAAAATGGCTGTAGACTGGCATCTGTCATGCTGGGGATCACTGGACGAGGCTGAGATGGATCATCCACTCGGCACTTCTGGCTGAAGGCTGCTCAGAATGTTTCAGCCTTATCATTCGTACTGCTGTGTTGGGCTCTTCCATAATTGAGGATGAGAATATTGGTGGACCCTCCTCCCCCAGTGAGTTGTTTAATTGACCACTACCATTCACAACTGGATGTGACAGGACTACAGAACTTAGATCTGGTTGTGGGATAGGTTGGATAGGTTGTGGGATCGCTTAGCACTATCATTGGTGATATGCTGTTTGTCATGCAAGTAGTCCTGTTTGGTAGCTTCACCAGATTGACATCTCATTGTTAGGTACACCCGGTGCAGCTCCTGGCATGCTATCCTACACTCTCCATTGATCCAGAGTTGATCCACTGGCTTGATCGTTAGTAGTTGAGTGAGGAATGTGCCATGTCATGAGGTTACAGATTGTGCTGGAGTACAGTTCTGCTGCTGTTGAGCAAGAGATTGAGGAGTTCAGAACCATTACTGTTACAGACTGGAAAAGGGAAATGACAATATCGGCATCTGAAATCACAGTATATAACCAAGGCCTGGACTCCAAAGGGTGCACCCTCCAGTATATCATTTGGATCCAGTGGATCCAGTATATCATTTGGGGTGGTGGAAAATGTTAAACCGGTGCATCCTCATTCAAACAAGACTGCATCAGGGCATCGGCTTCAGCGATGGCGGAGTGGGGACTCCTGGCTGTGATAGGCCCAGAGCGGGAACCTTGCTGAAGTCCTGGAGTTGTATCCGGCCGATGAAGGTGAACTCTACTTAAGTATTTGTTTTTGTTCTTCTTGTACCTCAAAATGTCACAGAACACTTTTCACTGTAATTTCTGAGATATATATATGACAATAAATAAATAAACATCCATTATTAAATCATGCATGCCTAGTCTTGAGTTGCTAGATTTATTCAAAATCTGTTCATTCAGTACAGTGATAGTGCTATCCAACACGATGGAGGGTATTCTTACTGCGAAGGCACTATGTTGTCTCCACAAGGATTGTGAGGTGAACACTGTTACTGATACAATCATGGACAGATGTGTCTGCAGCCGGCAGTTTGGTAAGGACGAAGTCAAGTCTGTTTTTACTCTCGTTGGATTCCTCACTACGTGCCGCAGACCCAGTCTAGCAACTACGTCCTTTATTATTCAACCAGCTCAATCAGTAGTGCTGTTGCCAAGACACTCTTAATGGTGGACATTGAAATTCCCCACCCAGAGTAAATTCTGTGCCTTTTCCACCCTCAGTGCTTGCTCCAAGTATTGCTCAACATGGAGGAGTACTGACTTGTCAGCTGAGGGAGGACGGTGTTTGGTAATCAGCAGGAGAATGAAGAACAAATAACAAAGAACAATACAGCACAGGAACAGCCATTCAGCCCTCCAAGCCTGTGCCATCACATTTTGCCCTTCCATGTTAAATCTGTCTTCACTTACATGATCCATACCCCTCTATTCCCTTCCTATTCATCCAGGTGCTCCTTGAATGCAGCTATTGTGTCTGCTTCTACCACCTCCTATGGCAGTGCATTCCAGGCACTCACCACCCTTTGAGTGAAAAACTTGTCTTGCACATCTCTTTTAAACTTCACCCCCGCCCTCCTTGAACCTGTGGCACCTGGTAATTGACCACTCCACCCTGGAAAAAAGCCGGGTGCTTTCCACTCTATTCATGCCATCAACAATCTTATAAACTTCTATCAGGTCACCCCTCAACCTCCTGCATTCCAGTAAAAACAAACCCAGTCTATCCAACCATCTTCATAGCTAAGGAAACATCCTGGTAAAACTTTTCCGTACCCTCTCCAAAGCATTCACATCATTCTGGTAGTGTGGTGACCAGAATTGCATGCAATATTCCAGGGTTTTCTTGTCCATGTTTAATCTGAAGCCACGAGGCTTCATTGGGTTTGGAGTACATGTTCAGGACACTCTGGGCTGCTGCTTCCTGACTGTATACCACTGAGCCACTGCCTCTGCTGGGTGTGCTGTGCTGCTGGGACAGGACATATCCAGGGATAGTGGCTGTCATATCTGGGATATTGTCTGTAAGGTATAATTCTGTGACTATGAGTATTTCAGGCTGTTGCTTGACTACTGTGTGAGATAGCGCACCCAATTTTCTCAGTAGTCCCCAGATGTTAGGAAGGAGAACTTTGCAGTGTTGACAGGACTGTTCTTACCACTGTTGTGCCTAGGTCGATGCCAGGCAGTCCATCCAGTTCCGTTTCTTTTGTTGGGACTTTGAGTCGTTTGCTAGGCTATTTCAGAAGGCAGTTAAGAGTCAACCACATTGCTTTGTGTCTGGAGTCACATGTAGGTCGGAGCAGGTGAGGATGGCAGCTTTCCTTCCCTTCCAACAATCGATGATGGTTTCATGGTCATCAGTAGATTTTTAATACCAGATTTTTTAAAAGTTCATGTAATCCTTATGTAACCAGTTGTATCCAGAAAACAATTAACAATCCTTCTTTAGCAAAAACATGCTGCTTTACTTAAATCTACAGCCTATGTTTTTCAATGATAGAAGGGGTCTTGTGATTGGCATAATCCCACACCTCATGGAGCCAATTATATGTTAACGATGCACCACAGTAATAATAGTTGTGTGACCAGAGAGTTGGCATGGTGTGAGATGTCAGTGCAGAAGGACACAATCCTGAAAAATGTATTTTAATGTGAAATAAACAAAGTCCATGCAAGATGTGTGGCAATGTTTTAGAACTGGTGGCGTTACCCCAAGCTCAGAGAACAAGAAAAGCTTTTTGTTTGTGTCTTATTTATTAAAAGTTGGGGTTCTCTAACATTTAGAATTTTTCTGACAACTTATTAAAATCAGAATTGTAAAAAATTTCTTAGCGAAGGTTGGAACAACAGTACTTGTAATGATGGAGTCTACTTGACTAAATATAAGTCTGTATTTTTTCATATGAACTGATAAAGATGACATCAGGTGACGTCCCAAAAAGTGCAATCTACAATGGCCTTCAATGCCCAGTGTCAATGGAATTTAATTGTATGCAGAAAAAGAACCTTTTTATCTAGTTGGTGGCCATGAACTGATGAAAAGACTGTGGCCAGAATTGCAGCCCTCAAATGACGTAGGCTCTTGAGGGAAATTTGGGAAAACTGGATGAGATGTCCAGACCAAAGTGTTGCATTTTCAAAGGAACTACTGGATGTTGAGATGAGATTCACATTAGTGATGACTACCCTCATTACTATCAAATTGCACTTTGTTTCCATTTTTTATTCACCCTTTGGATGTGGTTATCGCTGGCTGGGCCAGCATTTATTGTCCATTCCCAATTAGTCTTGAGGAGCTGCCTTCTTGAATCACTGAAGCTATAGGTAGACCCACAAGGCTGTGAGGGAGGCATCAGCGGCAGCAACAACATGGCTCCTTCCAGCTTTCAGGGATGGTGGCATCATCGCCAGCAGCAACAAGAATGCAGCTCCTCCCGGCAATTGATGCAAGGCTCGCAGGCTGACTGAGACTCTAGGCCATGGCTAGGCCCAGGTGCCTGCATCAGTAGCTGAGCATTCCAAACACGTTTATGGAGATAAGGCTTTAAACTTTAAGATCTGGACATTTTCTTACCTTTTGGCTTGTTTTAATTTTTTCTGTTGTTTGTTTTTAATTCTGGTTTTATAAACCAAGATGGCACTGGAAAATGGCGACTTATACAGTTTCCACTGTGCTCATGTATTCCTAAACTTGAGTACACATGACAACAAAATCTAATTCCAATTTTAATAAAATCTAATTCTAGAGTTGCACACAACAGCAAGAGCCTACCGTCAGGCTAGGTGGGAGGGGTGTGCAGTAACCAAGAGTAGATTGTGAGTTGGCACTGAGAAGATGGTGGCTCTTACCATGGCAGAGTGGAGCAGGTCATGGGCCTTTCTGGGGAATTTCTACACATCTCTCTGGACCATAGAAACTGCAGTGTCCCAGGTCATAACCTCGGATCAGGCTGGCAGGGTCCAGTGCTGTGGCCTCCTCTGCTGGCCCTGAGGCAGAGGCCAGTCCTGCTACACACCACCCCAGCCACCAGGACCTCAAGTCGCTGTCCACAAAGTACACCAAATTCTCCTTATCTGTCATGTCTAGGATAAATGTCACATTGTACACAACAAATATGGACTGCAAGCATTTGACTAGATGCGCAGCAACGATGTTAAAGATAACACTGGTGCCAGGAATATCGGGATGATCTAGCAGTGGTGAGCACTTTTGCCTATGGTGAGTGGGAGAATTGGGCTAGCATTGGATGGGAAGGATGTCATAGGGCCATAGTACCCACCTAATTTGTCAAATTTAGAGTGTTAGCATGAGAGAAGTCGCCAGGCCCCACAGACATAAACCCTCAATGAAACTCAATGGAAATGTCACTTGGCCAATTTCTGGTACAATTTCACCCTCATATTCTATCAAGTTCCTTAATGTAACATGTACTTGACATTCTTGGGTCAATACTGAATGTGTCCATCTAGACAAAGAACAACTGAGTCATGTGGGAATGTGCCAAAAAGGTACAAGCCACATTCTCTCAAAAGGAATTAACATTTTTACTTCTTTCTTTCCAGGTGAATTAACAGGTGCAGCTAAATTAAACTTTGTGGTTTCTAATTTCTAAAGTAATTCCATGTATACACAACAGATGTTTATGTAGCTGGTGCAACATGTTTTTGAATCGTCTTAGAATCATAATGGCATTGAAGAAGCAGAACAAAAAAGAAGAGCATAACTGATTTGATTCTTTTATATAAAAAAACACAGGGACATTTCATCCAGATTCTTTAAATTCTTAAAGAGATTCTACTATAAATAAATATAGAGTGTGGCAATTCACCTATTGGTGAAAGAATCCTTTTATCACCACATAATGGGAAAACATAGCATTGGATAATTTTGAACAAACTAATTTTCAACCTCCATCACGAAAAGCACATTATCAATGGTTCATCACTCATGCTTTACACAGAGAGAAGGATTGAGATAAATTCAGAATCATTGGTATGTGAATATTAGTTTTGTTAAGAATTTATTTTATAAAGGCAGCCAATGTGGTCCTGGACTATGCACTCGGTCTCTTTGTACCTTCGGATTCCCCTTCTATCCATTGGGGTGACTTTGTATCTCAGCAGTGCTGCTTTCTTGTGGTTAATTGAGGTCATGAACTTGATACAACTCCCATAGTTTCCCCACATATTTGACCAGTTTGTGATGTTGTTTTCAGGGTACCCTGGGAATCCACTACTCAACATCAGTTGGCTATTACAATAGAAGGGGTGCAGATGGTGCAACTATAAACATTGCAACATTTTTAAGTATGTAAAATAAAAATTGGCCCAGATTTTCTTATGGTGTGGTTGTGAAAGCTGCAAATGGCTGAAGAATTGGGCAAGGGAGTTGGCGTGGAGGTTCTGCTGATCTCAAGGGCAAGACTTCACGAATATTTTAAGCTTGTTTCCTGGCAGATAGACAAGCATCTAGTTAGTTTGATCAGCTAACTGAAGCCAGTCCTAAGACCAGGAGGCTGTAATTGCTGACTCATCACAATGGTCTCTAATAATCGGGACTGGAAAGAAAGCCCCACAATTGGGAAGGGTTGGGGGAATGCAGATTGTGAGAGATTGTGGGAAGTAGTCCTCTCATCCTGCCTCACTGTGGGGCTGGCAACTGCACTGTTGTGGTTCCTTACACTTGACAAACCTCAGCCGCAAGAGTAAATGTTAAATTGTGCCCCCAATTCACTGTGAGAACCCAATTTAAAAATGTGAATTACATATCCAGCGTCTCTGCATGGACTTGGACACAAAGCAGCATGTTGAGGATACAGGTCTGGATTTTCACTGAGCATTTAAGAAACATGAATCAGGGCAAAGCCCAAATTTGCCAACCAGAACCTGCCTCTCGTAACAGCCACACTCTACTTTCCCAGAGATGTAGCTGGTTTGAAGACCCACCACCATTTTCAGGGATGATGGCTTAATACTTCACATTGTTTTTATGCCTCCTTTCTTCACTACCTCACCTCCTCTACCATGACTCCTCTATTTCCTCTCTAATCCCCACACCATCTCCATGACACCCCTCATATCCCCATCACCGCTAAAAACCCTCATATCCACCACAGCCCCTCCATGACCCTTCCTATCTCCATACCTTTCCATCCCCTCATGTGCCCGCTCCCCCCCTCGCCCCACCCTGCATGTTTCCTTCATTGTCACTCACCCAACACCAGCTATGGTCAGATGTTAGGAATTATGTGTTAACAATAGAATGTCTTTGAGCTGAATTTGGAATGGTTATGTCTCTAATAGCTAATAGATATTAATCAAACACACTTCCATTCATATTGAACACAAGAAAGACCTCAGTCTAGAACCATTAAGCTAGATCGCCTCAAGAGGGCATTGAGTTGCAAAAAACAAATTTATATTTATTTATAAACACTTCAGAGAAAGATAATTTTTTAATTACCTTTTTGAATTGACAATTCAGTTGTGTATCTGGCCAATTGCTGAGTTAGGTACGTGAATAGCCTTTTGAAACTAGTCAAGCATTCTAAATGGGCTTAGATCTCCAAAACAAATTACAAACCCAGAAAATGTAGCTTGGGTCTTTTTACAAGTTACATCAGATGGTCTGTCATTCAAAGAATCACACCTATTCATGACACCAGATTTCATAAACATTCTTTTATGCAGTTTTGAATGCATGGTAACACATTCTCATGGGGAAATCACTCTCATGCATCTCAACAGTTAAATAATGTTGGTCAATGTAATGGTTAACATTCATTTTCAGGATACAGTCCTAAGATAAGTACAGTAAAAACTTATGATTCAGTATCTCATAATGACATCTAAAGTTATCAAAAATGTTGCTACCAATCAGTCAAAGTGCCCCTGCCTCTTCATCAGGCCTCCCTCAGGGCAGGGTTGGTGGGAACGCTCAGACCTGAACCACTTTTGAATAGATTTTCTGATTCTCACGTGCATCTAACCAGATCCAATTTTCTGGTGGATGTGCGAGAATGGGAGTTTGCTGCCATAAGGCCACAGCTGGAGACCCAAAAGCAACAGTCAGTTGAGAAGGACTTCCTCAATACCTCCAAAGAGAAGATGGTCTGACCACAATTGGTGCAGGAGTTTCTGACTATGATCATGATGAATTAGTGCTTGGCCCATTGGAGGCTTAGACCCACCTAGTGAAGTCAGAAGATAACCCGGACAGAAAATAAATGACTGTTTTAGTTTAAACGTCCCCACCCACCTCTCTTTGACCCCACCATCCACCTTTCATCAGGTATGAAGGGTTTTTTTTTAATTAGTTCACAGGATGTGGGCATTGCTGCTTAGGCCAGCATTTATTGCCCAGAGGGCAGTTAAGAGTCAACCACATTGTTGTGGGTCTGAAGTTACATGTGGGCCAGACCAGGTAAGGATAACACCTTTCCATCTCTAAAGAGCATTAATGAGCCAGATCATTTTTTATGAAAATCAACATAATTGCCACTGAACAGCTTTCACCAACTCCTATTGAATTCAAATTTCACTGTCTGCCATGGTGGGATTTGAAGCCACGCTCACGGAGCATTTACCTGGGGTTCTGAATTACTAGTTGAATGATATTATTGGGACACCACCATGACCATACCCCCAGGTCCAAATCAGTACCAAAAAGTAAGAATTCAGATGCCATACCAAAGCTGGAAAGTGGGAGTGAAGGATTAAGTAGAATGGGTTAAAAAAGAATCCAAGGAGGAAGCTAGTCCACTTGAAAACATACCACCACTCAAACAGCCACACGATAACCAACTGGAGCACAAAACACAGGTAACATTCCCATCTTCGGAGAAGCGTATATTGTACAGCTTTAACGGAGCTAAGTATTTTATTCATGAAAGGCTTACTTAGGAATTGTTAGCTTGATTTTTTTATTGTTCTTTCATTCCTGGAACCAAAAGGAGCAGCAGCAGTGCCTGGCGGGGGGATGTGTTGTTGTTGGATCTGCTACGAAGCTCCTCGGGTACATCAGCTTTTAGCTTAAATCACCAGGAGAGAGAAAGTTATATGATGTAAATGTTGAGGCCCATAAAAATCAATGGTCCTTTCCTGAATGATCAATATTTACTTGGCTTCAGTGCCACTTAATCCAATGTATCAATTAAAGATAGTGTAATGTCTAATTTTGTCTCCAGCCTCTGTTTCTATTTGTCACTCGCTCAGCTGTGGGATATCACTCATGTCTGGAGCCACCACTCTTTTGTCCCATACATAAGTCAAGGACAATAAGTAATTGACATGAAAGTTTTTAAAATTAATTTCGCTGCATATCTGATTAACCAAGAGCAAAACCAGAGATCATTTATAACTCTGCAATGATTGGTCCTGACAAAACAATACCCTAAAACTCACAAAAGTAAATTATGTCCCCAGTAAATGGCCTAGTGATGGTAGAGCCTTAGATTTTGGAAGAAAGCCAAGCTAAACAAAGTAATGTGCTTTTGATATTAATAACAGAGATGATATTGATCCTGTTCCTGGTGTCACTTCCACGCTGTAGCTTTTGAGATTGCCTGAAGCATTTACTCTGCTGAGAGCCAGTTAGCCAACCAGCATTTCATTTTCTAAAGTCTTTTAATTATATGAAATGAAATCCTTTAGAACAGACTATCCCTCCAAAAAAACACAATCTATTCCATTCTCGAAAGCCAATATTCTGCAGCTCACTGATGGTCTGGATGTTCATTTTGAATAAACTGCTCCCTTATTGCTACTTCTGCAGGGTTATGATGAGGTATCTGGTTGGGTTTCAAGCTATAATTTGTTATTTTATTGCCTGTAAGAGCAAAACACCTCCCCTTAAAACAATAATGACAATGTTAAACGGTGGAACCTGTTTGAGTGCTTAATGTATTAAATTAAACCCTTATATGGGTTAAGCAGTGAGGTGATGGCTGAATAGGTGTAGCTTCCTTTCAGAAGTCATTCATGGGATCTGTGCATTTCTGACTGAGCCAACATTTACTGCCCATTCCTAGTTATCCTCAAGATGGTGATGGGGAGCTGTTTTCTTGAAGTGCTACATCCTTGAGATGTAAGTACAGGCACAGTGCTGTTAGGAAGGGAGTTCCAGGATGTTGACCAATGGAAATGAAGGAGCAGCAATCTTGTTCCTAGTCATAATTGTGTGTATTTGTGTGTGTGTGTGTGTGTGTGTGTGTGTGTGTGTGTGTGTCTGTGACTCTGTGTATGGTGTGTTCCAGAGGGGTACTGGCAAATGCTGGTGTTTCCATGTATCTGCTGACCTCGGTCTTCTTGATAATAAAGATCATTGTTTTGAAAGCCTTGATAAGTAACTACAGTGCGTCTTCTAGATGACATACACTGCTGCCACTGTGTGTCAGTAGTAAAGGGTGTGAATGTTGAAGGTGCTGGGTGGGATGCCAATTACCCGGGCTCCTCTATCTGGATTGCTTCTTGAGTGTAGTTGGAGCTGCACCCATCTTGGCAAGCTGTAAGTATTCTATAGCATTCATGAGTTATTCATATTAGTTAGTCCACAACCATTGGGAAATCAGGAGATGTGTTACTCGCTACAGAAATACTAAACTCTGACCTGCTCATGTAGTCATTGTATATTTTCTATTAAATCTGTTCAGATATGTTATGATAACTTCTGGAGCAGGTGGGACTTGAACCCAGACCTCCTATGGCTACTCCATTTCAGATTTTAGTCTTTGATAACCCCAGGATGTTGATAGTGGGTTATTCGGTATTGGTGATGGCATTGGATGTCAAGGTATAATGGTTAGATCACCTCTCATTGGAGATGGTCATTGCCTGGTATTTGTATCACATAATTGTTACTTGCCACCTATTAGCTCAGGTCTGAATGTCGTCCAGGTCTTGCTACATATGAACATGGACTGCTTCGATATCTGAGGAGTGGTGAATGATGTTGATCATTGTGCAATCATTAATGATCATGCTCAATTCTGACCACATGATGTAGGGAAGTTTATTGATGAAGTAGCTGAAGATAATTGAGCTTAAGATATTACCCTGAGGATGCCTTGGAGTTGAAATGACTGACACCCAACGGCCACAACCATTTTCCTATGTGCCAGGTATGATTCTAACCAGTGAGAATGCTCCCCTCAATTCCCATTTACTGTAGTTTTGCTAGGGTTCCTTGATGCCACACTCAGTCAAATGCTGCCTCAATATCAAGAGTAGTCACTTCTCTCTCAACTCTGGAATTCAGTCTATGTTTGGAACAAGGTTGTAACAAGATCAGGAGCTGAGTGGCCCTGGTGAAATGAAAACTCAGCTTCAGTGAGCAAGTTATTCTTTTGCAAGTGAAGCTTGATAACACTGTTGATGACCAATTCCATCATTTTGCTGAAGATCAGGACTGATGGACCAGGTTGAATACGTCCTACATTTTGTTGACAGCATGTACCTGGGTAATTTACACATTGCCACATGGAAGCCAGCATTATAACTGCATGGGAACAGTTTGGGTAGGGTTATGGCTAGTTCTGGAACACAAGTCCTCCATCATATTGTCAGAATGTTGTCATGACTCAGACTTTGCTGTATCTAGTGTCTTCAGCCATTTCTTGATATCCTGTGTGTTGAATTGGATAAGTTGAAGACTAGGATTTGCAATGCCCTGGATATCAGGAGGAGTCTGAAACAGATCATTCGCCTCCTTCTGGCTGAAAATGGACACCAACACTTCAGCCTTGTCTTTGCAATGATGTGCTGGGCTCTCCCATCATTGAGGATGTGAATGTTGTGGTCCTTCCTCCCATGTTAGCGGTTTAATTGTCCTGTACAACTCAAAATTGCATGCAGCAAAACTGCTAAAATTGGATCTCATCCATTGGTTTTGCTGGGCCATTTCAGCATGCAGTTAAGAATTAATCAGAACACTGTGGATCTGGTGTCACATGTAGGATAGGCCAGGTAAGGATGACAGATTTCCTTTCCCAGAGGGCATTAGTGAACCAGATTTTTTTTAATGATAATTACCAATGTTTACATAGTCAGAAGAAGAATTGCATTTATTTCTGGACTGCATAAAGTTTTAATACCATCATCTGTCAAGGTGGGATTTGACGCCATAACCCAAGAACGTTAGATTATGGCTCTGGAATAATTATTCAATTGTGGTACTCTTACACCAACTCCGCTGCCTAATCAGATTCTTATAATAACGTTGCCAACAATTTTCATACTCCTTTAAATTTGTGATCATTCCAACTTCTTTATTATTTGTGAACTCCCGTTCTTCCAGTTCTAACTCATGGTCAGTCTGAAAAAAATAAATAATATTTCAAAAATGTCAAAGATGTTGTATTATTTAACATGCTACTGGAATGGAGCTAGTCTCTAGTCAGAGATATTGAGATAGAGTTGTAAATTATTATCTAAAGTCTTTTGTTTAGTATTATACTGCTAAAGAAATTTGAATGTTATATACTTGCATTTTAGGTAGTAGATTATTTTTACTGTGATCCACTCCTGGTGTTGTTCATCAAATCCTTAATAGTGGTAATTAGTGCAATCAGTCTACCTTACTATCTTCTCTGATGCTGTTAAAGTAATGTTATTTAATGGCCAACTTATTGATAATTGAGAAATTTTTTTCCAATTAACTTGATTGAATCTTTTAATAATTTTGAAGGCTCCTTGGATTTCATCATTATTCATTCTGCTCCATTGAAAAGTGTCCTAACCTTCAGCTAGTCCATCCTCATAACCAAATCCATTTGTCTCATAGTAAATCTCTTCTCCAAGATTTGAGAGCCCTCAAATTTTCTTTATCGATACCCTTGCACCTCTCTCCACACCACTCTGTCATCACCAAAATTGTTGTGAATTTTTTCAAATTTTGATATTTGCAATTTAGGCAAGGTGACCTGCTGTAGGTTCCTACAAAGTCAGGTGTTGTCATAACAGTTTGATTGTTTGATTAACCTACTTTAATTGGGAAAGTATAAACTGTTTTATTCAAGAGTGGCCAAGCCATCTGGATTTATAGTTAAATTAATTTTCCTTTCTTCTACTTGAAATAGCTTTCTCCCTGTCACCTTTAATGTAGCTCCATAGTTTCCACAATTCCTCAAATACATGAAAGAAGTGGGCACTTCTTATGGATTACTCTGACTATAAATGGCTATTTGATAGTGGAAGGTATTGTAGCAGGACTCAATCCAATTCTAACTTTTGTTTGCCAATATACATGTGCGTATTCAACACACACAATCGCTGGATAGTCATTGGAAAAGGGTTCCAGGCTGTTATAATCTTTTCTTTCCTCGGAAACACTAGATCAGTTGTACTATCCAAACTTCAACACCATATAGCACAGATTAAAAATCAACTCTTGAGCTCTTTTCCTTTTTAAAGATGGTCAAATTTGTCACGGTGTGCATTCCTTGCTATATTTCTGAAGTGGTGTTCAAACTAAATTGGACAGTGGGAAATAATATTGTCTCACACCAAATACAGTGCATGCTTTTCCTAGTTCACAGCAAAATAATTGTTCTGTTCATTTTAAGGATAATATCTCACAAAACATCGCTGTTCTATTCTACTTCGTACAACACAACTGAATCCAATAGAACAACCCAATTGCTTTTATTTACAAAGGCCTTTTCCCTCAGCAATATTTTCAGCTACTTTTTCTTTTTTTAATATTCAGAAGCACTCACACACAAGTGAACACCTTTACCCATCAGCAAATGACCCATGTTTTTATTCATCTATCAACCACCACCAGTAAATCACCCGTATTTTCCAATTGAGTAATTTATGTGCAAAACCCTTTAAGAGCTACACAAACAATCAGAGGGAAAGGTAGAGAGAATGGAAGGGAGCTCAACCAAACTGCAGTTCGATGGGGAGATAAAGCAACCCACCCTCTCCGGTGCCCACCTCTCTCTAAAGCATGATGAGTATTGGTGGACAACACATGCTCCCTCCCAAGGACAATAGTCAGTGACTTTTTCTCCCTTTGCTCCCTTATTCCTCGCAATTGTTGTGCCCTCACAGGGTATAATCATAGGAGCACCCTCCAATACCTCAACTAAATGTCCAGTAACCATGCATTCACCTTCATAAGTGTCAGACCATGGGTGTGAAAAGAGAAAACCAGTACACAACTTGATTGTCTCCACACTAGACAGCCACTCATACAGACTTCCAGCAAGGGTTGTGACATGGCATAGAAGCAGGACGTTTGAATGATTTTCTCATTACCTTGTAGGGTTGGAGGCAATTGTGATAGCAGAACTATTGCCAAAATTTGAGGTGTGCCAATCACTGTGGACTTTCATGGTTTGCATGACACAACTACCCATGAGGTACATTAACTGAACTAGCTAGGGAGTTAGCAATTTTTTTTAGGTTAAAATAGCCTGCATCAATTTGTTTTAAATAGATTGCAGATTTAAATACTGCATTCTATTTTTCAAAGGGAAAGCGTTCCTGACTGGACAGAAGAATAGATTTCCATGAGTTGTAAGGTTTGTCAGATATATCAGGAGAACCGTATTAGATCAATGTGGTCAGTATTGAAAATATCTTCGATTAGGCTAAGCTAACATTTACCTGCATGAGTCTATGAGTGGACAGTGAGGATCAAGTTGCATTATTCAACAAGGTTCTACAAGATTCCTGGCCAACATTTATCCCTCACCAGCATCATTAAAATACATCATCTGGTCATTTATCTCAGTGCTGTTTGTGGAACCTCGCTGAGAGAAAATTTGTATTGAATACATTACAATAGTGACTTCACTTCGGAAGTGCACCACGAACTGTAAAATGTCCCAATGACTGTAAAGCCTATTCCTGCAACCTGAAATTCTGAAAAGTATTGTAGTTCTTTCTTTTCTACCTTCTCCCTGCACTTATGTTAAATTTCAGCTATATTTGCTTTTTGGGCGTTATGGAACACATTCAGTAAATCTCTGGGAAAGCCCTCCATTGTCACTGGTATTGTCTCACGTCTTTCTTTTTATATTAATGTCAGAATTCCATTGTTGATTGTCAGAGCACCTTACTTTACATCTTACTTAGCCCGAATTCGCCACATCACACCTCTACAAGAATCTGTTGTATCTTACCTTTCAGCCAATGTTTTATACAATTAGTTTGCACTGATGTTGTGTATTCATTTTCTATTGCTGGAATAATTATTAATGTGCAGAAAATGTAAACTAGTGGTATTTATTCCAGGTACTATTTCCTACCAGTGAAGATAAATGTGCAGCAACACTAGCAATGCCAGTAAATCTGAGCAACCTATATTTATCCCAACAAATAAAATCAGTGCTTACTGGAGAGCTTTGCTTCATTGTAACCTAATAAAAATGGGTGATTGTTATCTAGTGCATGTTTAACAACATTAGATCATAGGTTACAGATTCACAAATAACAGTAATGAATTCAGCGCTTGCTGTGTTAAAAAATCTGTAGTAGCTCTTTGTGAAAGAGCATTAAAATGCAAACTAAGCTAAGATTGCTGTTAACAGAAGGGCCCTTAACCTTTGACTTTTATACTTAAAGGCAAGTGAAAACTTCTGCCATTAACGTGCAATAAACAAATTAATAGGTCACATTATGAAATTACATTTCGTTTCATTCTTGGCTGACTAACCAACATTTTAATTGCTGAGCTATTCACCTTTTGCTTTCCTGAGAATTTTCTATTTTGTATGCAATTTTAGTGTATAAGAAGTCACCCCTTCAAAAAATGCACTGTAATCTGGAAGTCCTGGCCTGCAAGCTGGTATTTGTCATTTTAAGATCGTGAGATTTAAAACCAAAGATTTCAGGAAGGGCTGGGAACATAGGAATAGAAATTGTACATAGTGCCCCTTGAGCATCTTCAACCAGTGAGATCATGGCTCATAAGTATCTTAACTCTATCCACCTGCCATAGCTGCATAAACTTCAAAAATACAGGGACCTTGTGGATATTTTCAGAAAGGGGGAGTCAAAGGATTAGAGGGGAAACTGAAAATTAATATTAATATAACAAATTAACTTTAACGGCAGGGAATTCTTTTTCTACTAACATAACAACAAACGTATTAATATTGATAAGATCCAAATGAGCTTAAAACTGAAATAAATTACATTAAATGCTTCCTCCTTCAAATTAATCACTGCAGAAGATATACTTCACTTACCACCCTTCACATAGATTTTTATTTGATGTTTCTTAGTACTCCTAGCATAGATATGTTTAAAATTCCCAAAATTAATAGATCCTTGAAGATGGATCATATTTTGTTGAAATTTGTTGATGCAAATGTAATTGGTATTTTTGGTTTTCTTGTCCTCTAGTTATGAATATGTGTTTCATGTTGGCTTGTTTGCAATGCAGTTCAACTTCTTGTATATTCTCTTAATTTGCTATGATGTTGGTACTTGTAGATTTCATCTGTAGTCTCACTTATTATATGAGAGCAGGACACGTGGCCCGCACTGAGTTATTCATCTTAAGCAGCATATCACTGAGGATGCTAGCAGTAACCTTGATAGTCCTGTGCTAGGAGATGGAGTAATGCGGATATTGAAATTCAGTTACGATGGCCACATTGTCAAAGTCTGTTAGGCCGCAGATACATTTTTAAAAGTTCATTCACAGAATCATTGGTATGTCTAAACTTCCCTAGTTACCTCCAGAAATCTTTATGACAAGAAGGGCTCTTAGACCATTCCAGAGGGCATTTAAAAGTCAACCATACTGTTGTGAGCGTGGACACACCTATGGGCTTCAATTGGTAAGGAAAGCAAGCTTCCATTCCTAAAGGGCATTAGTGAACCAAATGGGATTTTTCAACTATTCGATAGCTTCGTAGTCACCATTACTGAAACTAACATTTGGTTCCCAGGTTTATTTAATTAATTGAATTTAAGTTCTCAATCTGCGGGATTTAAACTCTCACTCCTAGATCATTTTCTCACCTTCTAGACTGCTTGTCCAGTAACAACACAGCTATGCTATCCTCTTCACATCTAGGGTCATATATGAAGTTCCCCGGTGGCAAAGTACCAAATCACTACCAGTGAAGAAAGAGATACGATTGCAATCAAGAGGAAACAAGGCGTCTGACCTAACACTGTGTTTGTTTGACTACACAGAAGTTAAAATTCCCAAAAGATTAAAATTCGCACTTTTTATTTGAATTGGATCAAAGCCAGGCTTTAATTCCCTGCAAGCTGGATTCTTGAAACAGATCAGAATCAAGCAAGAGCAGGGTTTCTTTTGGTCTCATTTTGAAAAAGTATTTCCAGCTATCAGCTCCAAACTCAGTATGAGATTGCAAGCAATCCAAATCTTACAGATTTGGAGCAGTAATTGCTCATCTCATTAATATTGCAAAGCATCAACAATGAGAAAAGTTTCCAAGAACTGCGCAAAACACGTTAACATTTCACACATGCTTATAAATGTAATCGTTTAGTTGATTCTTAACTGGAGAGTTGATCATGTTCAGGGATTGTTGAATTTGTTTACAGGTCTGGTCTTTCTCCTGAGCTAGGAACAAGATTGTTCCACCAGTGACAGGCAAGGAGGAAGTAGATCAAGGCGTGCTTCTCAGTTTCCAGTTCCACTTGCCCTCAAGTAACATTCTCGGGCTGAAAATCCACAGGGGAGGATGTGGTTCCACATGCAAGGGCTTGGCTCTGATTAATCAAACCTCTGCTTCTAAGCTCACCAAAATCTGCAGGAGGCCACTTACTTTCCAGGCCAACTTCAACATTAGTGTTGCCTTTCATGTGAGGCCTTATACAAATTTTCAGAAGGTGGCCAGTTGAAGCAGGAGAAGTTCATTCATCCTCCCATGCTTGTTCCACCATTTTGTTCGATTGGAAGTAATCTGTATGTCCTCTGCCTATCTTCTAACCACAATCCCTTCATTTCCTTACCTCTCAAAAATACTATCAAAACTGAGACTTAAAATTTCAATTGATTCAACACCTACAGTCCTCTGTGGGAAATAATTGCAGATTTTAGCGTGAAAATATGCTTTATGATTAACACTTAAATATAATAATTCAAATGATAACCTATGCTCCTTTGTTCTAGAATTTCCCATCTGAGGAAATAGCTTCTCTGCTTCTGTGCTACTGAAACACTTAATCAATGTAAACCATGAGTAGATCACCCTTCCCGACTTGTAAAACCAGGCTAATAAGAACTGAATTCTCACATTCCCCATTTGCAGAGTGAGGGCAATTACCAGCACCTTAATGCTGACCCTGGAGATGATGGTCTAGAAGTTTAGATTGTAAGGAAAGAGTGGATTTTTTTTTTTGAAGCTAGGTTAGTCAACCATAGGAACAATTGTAGAAGCTGTCAGGTGTACAGCCAAGCTGGCTAGAGGCCTACCTCTTTGCTTTGGCACTGTGTCAAAGCTCTGAAGAAAATAATTAAGCAAAAGCAGTCTTCCAGCATCAGGAATAGTCAGGCTCAATTTATGGCGTGTTACCTCAGTCACATTTCAGATTTTCTCTTACCAGGTTCAAAGTGTACAAGTTAAGTTTTGGATGTCCCACAAGCAAAAATAGCATCTCGCTGATGTAGTTGCACTCTACTATATGCAATTGCCTTTATGATCAATATGCAAATGTACAGATGTGCAAATTAGAACTGACGCATCTCTGTATGAAAATGGCAGGGTTGAGAGGCAGCATTTCTGGATTCAGACTATCACCTGTCAAAGATCCTGTACCATCTGCACTAAAGTTCAGGCCTTGATCTACACATCAAGCCATCATAATTTGTCCCTTTAATTTGAGCCCTAGCCTCATTCTAATGACCCTGTGTACACCCCCACCAAAATTAATATACTTTTACTGAGGTGGGATGCCAAAAATTAAATACTCCCACTGGAAACTGGCCAAGGATCTGTGCAACTGAAGCATAAGTTACTCACTTTTGTTTTCCAAACCTCTTCCTCCATTTCCCTTGGGATGAAACAACAGTTTTCACTTGGACCTTCTGGCAGTTGTTAACTAATTCCTAGGCTCTTGGTGGAAGTAGACGGAGGCCCTATAATGTCCATGCCATATACATGAAAAATCCAGGTCTCAACCTAATAGTTAGCCTTTTGTAAACACTTACTCTATATTTAGGACAGGAATACAGCGGAAAGCCCATGAATTCATGGCCTTATCTTGCAATATGATCTGATCATTGAGAAGATACTGAGCGAGTTGGAGTGACAAGAAACAAGACACTTGAGCACAGCGTCTTCTGATCAAAAAGCTTAAGTTGTGGCATTTACATGACAGAAGCCTTATTTCTTCTTTTTCAAATATAACTTTCAGATAATGACATTGACAGGGTTAACATGGTATAAAATATTTTCTCTTTCTATAAAACATGACCTGGATAAAAGAACTCAAATGTACTGATGTGCCTGCACCTTTCAAATGGAACTGTCCTATGGTGATCATGTCTTTTATTGCCACATATTCTAAAAATTAAAAAGCCTAGCATCCAGAATAGTAAACTATCCTAGAGAGAACCTATTCGCCAGTGTTCATAAATATTAATAAGGGTGCTTATTCTAACCTATTTTATAGTAATGTAATAACTGTATGTCATGAAAAGGAATTTTAGCTTGCAGTATTCCTTTGAGTGTTAATTTCCAAAATACTTGAGTCAAATGAAGAATATGCAACCACTGGGATCATGCAGCCATAGCTGCTACATTGAAAACACGTGGCAATATTAGAGTTTTCCTGTTCTCAAGTAATTCACAGTTTACATAGATTACAGTCCAAACTAAAAATGGCTATCAGACAGTCCTCCCTAATGGCTTTACAAGGCTTTCAGAAGTCTTGAAGATTTTATTACCAATTTGTGCCAATTTGCATCACTGACGCTAAGCTGGTAGAGCCATGGGGCACACATTGTGAAAATATCGTCGCCATGGTAACAATGCCATAAAGCTCTCATTTTGATTCTATTTGGTTCTCCTTCGGGAAATCTGTGTCTGTAAATGATCAAACTTTTAAAGGTTCATTTTGATCACTGCTATGAGCAGCATTCTTGGAAGCCTGAACTTCACTTTGTGTTTCCTTTTCAAATTTCTAAGGGAATACTGATCAACCGTGGCTGATACTATTCTCTTTTACAGAGGCATAGGGATGCACCTTGAGGAGGCGTCTAGCTGACTAGTCCATTGGCTGAAGAGTGGACAAGACCCTTACATCACTGTTTTTAACAAAGCTCCCCCCCACCCCTACCACAGCATATGGTTCCACTGAGGCACCAGAGAGGCCAGTGACAACCTTCTCCAGGGAGCAAGGACACTGAGGGAGTGACAGTCCCACTTGCCAGCCAATTAGATGATGGCAGCTCTTTTGAGCAGCTTTGGCACCAGGGAAGGCAGCAAATGCTGCTATTACAACAGCCTGACACCCATCCAAAGCATAGGAACATCACTGGATTGTAGATCAGTCATTAGTGATAGTGTGGTTAGGGTGTGATGGGGTGTAGGTCACTGGAAGAGGGGTGAAGGCAGAGGATAACTCTAAGCAAAAACCCTACCGCTACTAGATTTGGAGTCCCTCAATCAGGCACTGAATGCCTTTGAATTATAGGTGCCCCCTACCCTGAGCTACAAAGCAACCCAGATAAGAAGGTGGAGGTGGAAAATGGCAGGGTCCACAATCACCATATACCTTCTCCTGCCTGGTTATTCCCTCACCAGTAAACTCACTTTGTGGTAAGGTACAAGTTTACACTTGTATATACAAAAGTGGCACAGTAGTGATCCTTTTCAGCTTTTATTGAAGGCAAAAGGATCGAGCTCACTATTTTATGGCAGCAATAAAGCAGAGGGACATTAAAACAGGCATCATTATCACCTTTATTCTTTTGACAATTAATTATTTAGCTAGTGAAGCATCGGATAGCCTAACGAGCAGGAAGTGATTTTATTATTTATATATGCTGATCAACGTCTTTCTGTGATTTTTTTATCTCTCTGTTTTGTTGGGATTTAATTCATATTTAAAACTCTTGTTTATCGCTGGTGAGGTGACCTGAAATTTATCTGGTAAATTCCTTGGTGAATCTTTAAATCCACAAATCAGTGATGATTTAAGGTATTGTCACCTTTGACTAAGCCTTACAGAATAATCACACACCACATTAATTTAACTACAAATTCTTAATTGTTTTCAGTTGGTCATTTGGTTTCCCATCCTCCACACCAGCTTTGTGAATGAGGCCAGCTCCATCCCAAAAATAACTTCATTAAGCAGTGAGTCACCAATATGGTCTTTGTAAGAATATAAATAAAACTAACTACATGTTCAAGTTGATCATTACTTGCTCATATATTCTACAATTACTGAATGTGACAGATTTATTGTGATACAATTAGTCTGATCATCTGCTGAACTGATAATCTTTGGCTTTCGCTCTGATAGCTGACAGTTTTTAATTTTCAACTGATTTCAATAAAAGAAAATTAAGTCTGACAATGGCAAACTTGGCAAATACACAGTTGGAACTCTATCTTCCCATCTGGTTACTCAACAGTGTGTGGAAAGGGCTGAGAATGTGGTGGATTGGCTTTCTGGTCTGAGGGTCGATCTGCTTACAGTCTGCAGCATTCTCTCCTTGCCAGCCTTCAGTTCAGATAAGGCTCCCACTATGACCCCATTCGGGGCTGAACTGAAACATAGAATTCATTGGGTAATTATTTTGGCAGTATAATAACATTATTACTGCACCTTAGGAAGATACCCCGTTGGAGCAAACTTGCCAGGAAAACCTGGCAGGAGTCAGAGAAGTGGTGTAAGAAAGCTGTAGGTAAATTTAACTTGCAGGAGGATTCTCTGGAGGCAGGAGGAGCAGGAGTACTTCTGTAGCCCACAGAAAAAAAAAATCATTGGCCTTCTTTGCTAAGATCTCTCTTTCCTCTCCCTCCTATGTCTGATAATGATTCTGAAAGAACTCAGCTACTGCCAGAGGTTGTTTCTTTGGATCCATGATTCCCATTTCAATCTGGCTTTGGTGTAGAGATAAACGTCAAATGTTAATATGAGTCACAGTGGTTGAAATGGACCAAAACTCACACCATTTGTCCGGGTACAATGGTTGTTCCTGCAACCCTATTTATTGTTCCTGCCCAAATTAAAATGAATGAAATTGAACCAAGTAAGCCAGGAGTATCTTGATCCTAAACCTGTGCTGCATTTGCTGGCCTCAACCTATGCAGTAAACGAGACAATGAGCTATCAATACAGTCACTGCCCTCAGCAGTAGTGGCAGAAATTACATCCTGTCTTGGTCATTATGCGAGGGCACGGAAGACTCTTTAAGTGAATGGGTTGCCACCATCACAGTCGAAGTTTATTTTATTCACCCACAGAATGTGGGCGTCGTTGGCTGGGTCAGCATTTATTGCCCATGCCTATAAAGAATGGTCATGAATGTTGTGCCTTTTTCAGAACCTTCAGGAGAAATGGGAAAGAGAAGAGAAAGGATTCAGAACACGTTATTAAAGCTCCTGCTGCATAAGTTATTGATTCTGAAGTAACTAATTTTGATGTTGCCCTCAGCTCCACCTAATCTGATGACACTGAGTCTTTGGGTCGAGGTACTTGCTATCTGTATGAGTTCCCCAGGGCAGCAAATGTATTTTCCACAGCTTCAGATAGCCTAAAGTGATTATACCGAGCAAGTGGTTCTGAACTGTACCTATCGCTATCATACCATAAAATTGTTGTGCAAGATAAATGCTGCTTCTATTTAAACTCACCTATGGTCTTTCCTCAGCCACTGATAATTAGACAGGCCCGACAGTAAGCAAAGGAAAATGAGGATTGGCAGTAAACTTCCCAAACCAGTTCAGCAGTCAGCAACAGATTCCATTTCACATTGAAGAATGAAGAAAAGTTTCAACCTTGAAGAAAAATGAATTCACCACTTTAAAAGCTTAACAATTTTAAGAAGATGCAGTCAGTCAGTCAGCAGTTTAGATGAAAAGAAAAAACAAGTAACTATCAGCAACAGTAGGAGGAGCAACAGGACATGTTCAGCATTCCAAAGGCAAGCTTTCATCAAGATGTTGGTAAGATGTGCAGAGAGAACCAATTAGATGAGGGATAAAGAAAAAAACCAGCTGCACTGAGAAAAGGATAAAGGCCTTTAGTGAAGGAGGGTCAGTCAGGGGAAGCTAAATGCTCCAGTAATAAAGTTAAATAATCCTGTGGGAAAGGGAGAGAAATTGTACAAAAAAAAAAATACAAATACCAAAAAGGAAGGCACAAAGTTTTTAAAAAACACCAAAAAGAAAGACAGGGAATAAAAAGTTCTCCTGGCTTGAAATGAGCATTGCTACAATTGTGAGTAGGCTTCATGATCTACAACTGCGAAACACACTGAAAAGACTGGGAAATTAAGGCTCAGAATTTATTTATGTTGGAAAAGAGCAAATTTAGAAAAATCCTGAGGAAAGAATCAAGCAGAAGAAGAAGAACCAGAAGAAATTTAAGATTTTAAAGCATCAGTATGTGTCTGATTTAAACTGTGATTTTGGCAGGAAGACTTAGTACGGACAGAACGAAAAGAATTATGTAAAAAATTGTGCAAAATGAAATACATTGTATTTTGCACCATGAAAGAAAGGAATATGTCCATTTTGCCCAGGATGAAATGGTAAAACCTTTAGCTTGGCTGCAGAAGTTGGAAAAGTATGGGCCAACATAGTGACCGAAAAATCCAACAAAAAATACAGAGATAGAGGATTGTGAAGAAACAGAAATTAAAAGTTCAAAGGTAATACATCAGCGCAGAACAGTATTTGGTAGAATTTAAAAGCCTATTGGAAGATTGAAAACAGTACTGCGGAACTCTGAGTTGAAAGTCCAACAGACAAAAATTTTTGCAACATTATTGCTGCAGTGTCTCATACTCTTCAAAGCAACAGTTTAAGACAGCATTGATAAATACAAACTTAAAGACAGCAGGTTTCAAACCACATTGTGATACAACAGCGATAAACCAGCTTTACAGTAATGAGAATTGATAATTACATTAGAAGTAATGGAAGGAGAAATAACAGTCCCAAGTAGATTCAAGGTTAGACATGAACCAAAGAGAACACATGATACTCAAGAACACAATTGTGAAAGTATAGAATAAAGAATGGAGGTAACTTTCTTAAGGTATAGAATTAAATCTGAGGCTGAGCAAATTGATTAGAATTAGAATTAGATTTCATTGTCACATGTACTCAAGTATAGCAATACAAGAATACAGTGAGAAGTGTACAAAGTCACCATTCTCCAGTGCCATCTTGGTTACAAAAGCAGAATCTCAAAACAAAAGGAGAAGTAAAAGAAACAGAATCATAAAGAAAGAAATACGTCCAGATTCTCTTAAATTCCCATCTCCAAAAAGGTGCATGAAACGCTCAGCCAGCATGTGAGTTTTGCGTTGATAGGTGGGAGGAGCCATGTTCTGGGCTACTCTTGCCACTGCCAACTCAGAGATAGAAGGAGCTTTGCAGCTGCTGCCACCACTGCCCCCAATTACAGGAGGAGTTGTGAGCTTGCCACCATTGCTGATGATGCCACCACCTCCATAGCCAGGAGGAGTTGCAAACTTACTCGCCGCGACTGCCGCTGCCATTCCACGCATGGCCCACTCTTCCTGCCGTGCCAATGCCGATGACCTCACCACAAAAGGCTTCAAGTAAAAGAAACAAAAAAGAAAAATGAAGAGAACAGAGAGTAAAAGCAAAAATAGAAACAAAGATAGATGGGAGCGGATGAGCCCCAGGCACAGGAGCCCAAATGCAGCCCTGCTACTCCGCCATTTTGGATGATGCATTATTATATTCGATAGTTCCTATAGTGGATGATGTTATTAATCAACAAGGTATTAAAGGAGGTACAGATACTTTGGAGGAATTTTCAAAAGCTTGTCAACAGAGAACCAACAAAAGTCTTGAATGAGCAAGATTTAACAAAAGAGTTCAGCTTCTAGCAGACTAAGGAACACTTTCGTGAAGTTGTGACTTATTGAAATTTGAAATAAAAATAAATAGCATTGTTTGCTGGAGTTCTTGGATAAAACCTTATCAGAATTCTCACAGTCCAAGGAATGTTCCATTTGGAAAATCTGTTCAAATTATACTGCAAGTAGAGAGCAGAAAGACTCACAGACATATCCTGAGAGGAGACCAGCCCCAGAGCTCAGGAGAGCAATGGAATTGATTCACTTTATGATGTATGTACACTCTAAAGGGGCACGTGTCAAGGCAACACAGAAATTACTCCAAACATCAGAGGCTAAAAGTTAATGTCAGTGTTGTAAGATGGTAAGGATTCACAAGCAACAGACCATGTCGAGCCATGATAAAGGAATACCATATTTGTAAATCTGTAGATCACTTCCAGACAATGTGAAGAGGTAGGACATAGTTTTGGCACAGTGAAGACACTGGTGGTCACACATGCAAAGAGGTCCACACAGCAGAGCACCCACTATTAGAAATGATACCCACGTTTAATGATATACCTCCATTAGCAAAGATACCAGAGGGATTCCTGCGAGAAACTACCATTTTAAATGAATGTAGTAATTCATATAATTCAGGTTACACAGAGCTTATTAACACCAATACTTATACATGTCCAGATTGCCTACATTTGTGAAGTCTGGCAGCTGGGGAGGGATAGGGTAGGGTAAATGGAAAAATAGTTATAAACCAGAATGTATGATGGTTAACTGTAGGGAAAAGAAAACTTGAGTGAAGATGTTGCGTAAAATACTGGACCTGAAGGAGTTAATATTGATGTTATATTAAACTCCACCTGGTCGGAAAATGTCACAAAGTCTTGGGTGGAGGCAGTGAGATCTACATGCCTATTACAAGGAGCAGATGTATTCTGCACCCGTCTTGATAGTCTTAAATAATTATACATAACAAATTAATGCAAACTGTATCTATTCATACAATGCAACAAACTACCTTGTTATGTAAGACAAATGCTTCTTCTGTTTACAATTAACAGTTTTCTATTCTCAACCAGTAATAATTAAACAGGCTCTAGGCTCAACATTGACAAAGGAGAATTGATGGCACAGAACTGCCCAAAGCAGAATACGACAACTCCCTTTTGAAATATTAGCATTTTCTATAAAATTAATCATTTGAACTTCATTCTTCCATTAAAAGTTACTGTGAAGCATTAATAGATTTATCAGATCAGTAGTTAGTTATAATAATTATCTCCATCAAAGAAGTCAAATGTAAGATTCACTTGTCCAGAAATGGCTAGATTTGACTCAACCTTTCACTGTTAGAAAGAATCTTCAATGTCCTAACGGAAAACAGTTCCATCTTTTGCATGCATTGTTACATGTTAATAAAGTACAATGTTTTAGAAAAATGGCTCAATATATTAATATGATGTACAATATTCCTACTCTTTTCTACATTCCTTGTCATACAGTATTCATTGCACTAATCATCAGATTGAGGTAACCATCCCGAAAAAGTACTGAACATGGATTGACATTGGCAACTTGTCCAATATTCCCATTGAATATAAATTGAGATTAATAACACTTCATTGTAAATTCTTATTGGGTACAAATTTGGTGTGAATATTTCAATTTTACTGTATTCTCATAGTGAGATCTCAGCTTAATAATGGGATACTTACAATATACCCACTGGGGGTGACCTAAGCTTAATATTGGCACACTCAGCTATATTCCCACTGAGCACAATCGCAGATTAGTATTGGCATTCTGTGCTATATTCCCACTGAGAATGACCTCGGCTTAATATTGGCACATTGTGCCTACAGTGTTGTGTGCCAGATATTAATTCTCTATCTTCATCAGGGGGATAGAAGTACAATCTACAGAATAACCTAGAATTATTATCTGGGTCTGAGCATGTCATTACCTGAAATTGACCCAGTTAACCCTTAATCTGCTTTAAAAAAAGCAATGTGATTTTAGCAATGTAAACCAACTCTAACTGGACTGGAAACTGGGTTTATGTATACTTTGAACTTCTATAAAAGTATTTGTTGAGTTAAAAATTTCCTTCTTTCTCATCCATTGGTCAAAGAATCATAGCATCTTACAATGCAGAAATAAGCCACCCAGACCACTGTGCCTGAGGTAGCTCTTTGAAAATGCTATCCGATTTGTCTAATTCCCTTGCTCTTGTCCTATACTCCTGCATTTTCTTTTCCTTTTCAAGTATTTATCCAATTCATTTTTGAAATTATCATTGAATCTGTGTCCATTATTGCTTCAGGCAATGCATTCCAGATAATAACGACTCACAGTAAAAATGAAATTCCTCACCCTCTTGATTTATTGACTGTATGTGTCTTCCAGTTATTGACCCCGCTGTCAGCAGAAACAGGTTTGTTTTGTTTTGGTGTGAATATTTCAAGCTATCAAACTACCTACATTTTGAGAACCTGTATTAAATCTGCCCTAAACATTGCTCTACTGTTTTACATTTATTGGCTGTGGAAATTAAATACTTTGATTTTTATTATTCAATGTGTGAAAAGGAAATGTCTAAACTAATTCTCTCTTCTCACTTCCTCTTTGCCAGGAAAATGTTAACTCTATGGTAGGATATACCATAGTCCATTAACGTAGGGTATTCTCTGATAACTCAGTCATCTGGTCAGTCTTGATGAATGAGCCAACACATTAAATGAAGCAGACTGCATGACAGTGGCACAGCAAGGTGTGGGGCTGGACAAACACAGCAGGCCAAGCAGCATCATAGGAGCTGGAAAACTTGACGTTTCGGGCCTAGACCCTTCATCAGAAATGGGGGAGGGGAAGAGGGTTCTGAAATAAATAGGGAGAGAGGGGGAGGTGGATAGAAGATGGATAGAGGAGAGGATAGCTGGAGAGGAGGCAGACAAGTCGAAGAGGCGGGGTTGGAGCCAGTAAAGGT